>CM076576.1:56292726-57492726 GCA_034641835.2 Pinus albicaulis
GCATCACATCACACATGATATTTTCCTTGTAGCTGCCCATCTGCAACTCTATTTCACATTTCTCCTTCACAATTAGTTGGTGTCCTTTATGAAGCCATGACACCTTGTAGGGTGTTGGATGTTCCCTTGTCTTTAATTTTAGCTTCTCTATCACCTCTGTAGAGACAAAATTGTCTGTGCTTCCACTATCAATGACCAATTGACAGCATTTCCCTTGGACCTTGCACACACTCCTGAAAAAGGTCTTCCTTTGTGCTGGTTCAGCAACTTCTTTTGTCTGCTTCAACAAAACCTTATTGACCGAAAAAGATTCTCCTTTCTCTGGTAGAATTGCTTCTTCTGTTTTAGAGAACCTTGCTGCTTCTTCTCCAGACTGAGCAACAATTACATTTCTCTGACCGGTACCCATATTCTCTGGGAATTCATAGTGTTTATTCCCCAATTGGTGACATTTGTAACACCTCACTTCTATTCCTCTATTTCTGCCTCCTCTTCCTCTGTAGGAACTCCTTCTGCCCCTTGCATCACCTTCTGTGGATGCATTCTGAGGTGAGTTGCTGCTAGCTCCATCTCTCAGTGTTGTAGACCTTCCTCTACCACCTTAAATTCCATTTCCTCGGAAAGTACCTCTTCCTTTGGCAGACTGCTTTCTCAGGAGTTTTTCTTCAGCTTTCAAGGCCATTTGATAAGCCTCTTCTACTGTCTTAGGAGAAAAAATACCTATCTCATCCTGGATCTCCAACTTGAGACCATTCACATGCTTGGCAACCTTCTTTGCTATGTCCTAGATTTTTCCAGCTCTTATACTTATTTTATAAAACTCTTATGTGTATTCTTTCACTGTCATCAACCTCTGTCTTAGGTTTTACATTTGTCTAAACAATGTAAGCTGATAATCACTAAGCAAGAACTTACCTCTCAGATTTGCCACCATCCTAGTCCAACTCTTGATTGGTTGTTTACCAGCTCTCCTTCTCTCTGCTTGCACTCCATCCCACCAAAGTGCTGCATGTCCCTTCAACTTTGTCACTGCAAATTTGACTCTTTTGTCTTCACCCATCTCTTCATAATCAAAACATTTGTTCATCTCATTGATCCAGTCTGTCAATTCTTCTGGATTCAACCCTCCTGCAAAGCTTGACACTTCAAGTATAAGCTTGGATGTAGACCCCAGAATAGATTTAAGGAGTCTCATCTCCAGAGGAATCTCAACATTCTCCCCTGCCTCTTCTTCAGTTTCAGGTTCATTGATATCCTCAAGATCTCTTAGGCGTCCTAATTCCATTGCTTCCAATCTAGCTTGGAACTGATGTAAGGTCTCCAATACTTCTGCATTGGCAACTGGCCTACCTCTCCTCCTACCAGAAACACCTCTGGCAACTCGGACAACCATGCTGGAATTATTCTTCTGGCTTTGGAAGTCGGTTCAGTCTCTGCAAAATGTCTTAAAATCTACTCTGATACCACAAATGATAGCACAAATTGGGGTGTAGGAGTTAAGGAGATATTTTCTCTCCTCTCCCAATATTTTATTTCTGCTTAGGAGTCTTCTCAAATTTCTTATTTCAATTTCATTTATCAAATTCGTAGAATTTGACTAATGAAATTCCATAGTCTAATATTATATAAAAAATCAAATAATATGGGTCTTGGCCTTTGTAAATAAAATGCTCCAAACTATTCCCAAACTTTAAAAGCGCTTAGATTAATTCCTTTGTAATATATTTGAAACAATGTTCAAACCCTTTATAATAGTTGCCCAAGTCTTAACTTACGAAATTTAAAACCAATTTACTCCCGACATAAACACTTAACCAACAACGCCTACTCTCCCGGGCCCACAACCAATATTCAATTCTTGTGTAATAAATAAATATTTAATAATACCAAAACCACTGGGCCATACCTCAGGTTAAACTCTATGCAGCTTGCCACGCGATTACCCTTAGATCAGTTGCTTTCCAAATCGAATGGATCTGATAGAAATCACGTTTTTTCAAGGGCTGAATGTTAACGCTAAAAAAAAAAACGCGAAATGGGCAGTTTTAGGTAGATGACGTGGTAAACTTTAATTGGATCGCGTTTTTATTTTGGAAACCAGCCTGGGCCCAAAAGCAGTTCGAAACTGGTAGTATTGTTTCACAAAACCACCTATTGGCAAGTCTGGTATTTGAACTGTGTTAGCCCGAATTTACACGTGATTTTGATTTATTCCTTCAACTCGCCTTCTCCGCTTGACTTAGTGAATGACCTCACTGATATCGTTCAACCAAACAACCAAACAATGCATTCACTCCAATAGATAGAGTTTTAATATTCGTGGAATAAACAGAGCATAACTATGATCTCGCTCTTCCAACGGAGTCCATTAATCGGCCTTCTTCCCATTTCTATACAGACTAAACACATTCAATTTATTCGCTGAGAATATGAACTCAAGGACATACAGAGAGAAAAAAGGAGATTTCACACAGCTTTGATTCTTATTCAAATTATACACAGAGTCCTCAAATCGAAGGAATGAGTCCCTCAGGAAAATTCCCAATAACACACACAGACAAACAATGCACCTAAATTTTATTCAACAGAGAGCAATGCTTCTCGATTCAATATTTCACTGTCAGAATCCCCCCTTTACTCTGTATCAGGGGTTTACATTTATAGATTATTACATGACTGTTCGGCTCCTCCTTGAGGACCATTTTATTCTTAATATAAAAATCCTAATTACATAATACTACTATAATTCCAACAACAGAAACTGAATAGATAGACATGAATCAAACTATTCGAATTCTACAGTTACTAAACTAACCCTAACTGCTCTAAGTGCAACAGAAAACTAAGGTATTGACACCTTTCTGATACATCCGTTGAACATTTTCGAACCCTTCTAGCCACAACATGTGGACAATTCTCTAACATTGCTGGCTAGTGTCCAATGCCCCTGCATCAGAGAGAGAAGCTTCATAAACAAATATGAATTTATAATCAATTGAAAAATACATGCATACATATAAATACACGTGTACATATTCATTGATTAAATTGTGTTAAAAATATACCACAACTGGGTAAAACATGGGCATCAATGGTTGGAGTAGAGACCCTTCTCTTCTTATTAGCTCCTAAAAAATAAGAAATGAAACTTATTAACAACTAATTTAACTCACAAAGTTGATAAAAAAATCAATTCCATATGTACACACATGTATGGAGATTTAAGATTATATTTAAATTTACCATGAACAACTCTCGATCCTGATCCCTGATCCTCCCCTCTCGTAGAGATATGGGATTCTGTTGATCTTTTTTGTTCATCCTCCATGATATATATATCTACGGTGGACATTTACAATTAATTTTTTAAATAACTAATTCAAGTTATAAAAATGATAAGTTCAACAAATTGTGTTTTGCATGGTGGGAGCACACTTGGTTTAAAATTGAAAAAAACACATTGTTATTAAAAAAGAAGTGAAACTCCATTTAAACAAAAATTTGTTGAAGTCCTCGCATTTTAATTTCATAAAAATGTGAAGTTCACCAAGTTGCTCTTTACATGGTGTGATGGGAGCACACTTGGTATATAATTGAAAGAAGCACATGGTCATTAAAAAAGACACATTTATAAGTACACGACGCACACATATCCAAGATATGTTACAATGTCGATGAATAAATTTTGAAGGAGAGAGTCTCAACACTAATTCATCTTTCAGTGATGAATCTTGAATTTTTGAAGAAGAGTGTCTCAAAACTAATTCATCTTGCATTGCCATTGACATTTCCCCTTATAATTCTAATTCATCTATTAATTCATCTTTGTTAGATGAATCTTGAATTTGCATTGCCCCACATAATAAATCAACATGCATGTTATTCACATCTGTACAATGCCTTATACTAAAAAATTGAAACTGGCTAAAAATATTGTTTGCTATTCCATGGAGTTCTTTTAGCCTCTCCTTCTTAACTTGGTGTTAGCACTTGAATTGGACCCCAGGCTGCAAAAGGAAAATCAGGGTAACAACTAAACCACACTCGTCCTTGTAGCTAGCCCTACAAGGACAGGAGAGGGTTCTCTCCGTAAAATAATATTCAAAGGAATACAATAAATGGACTGATATTAGGCTAGATAAAATGATGGGAAAAAGGTTTGAATAAAATGAATGAATTTCAGGGATGTGTGGGATAAAAGGGATAGTTGAAACTAGGAATTAAATCAGGACATAGGGTATTTCATGGGACAAGATAGGCAGGAAAATTAGAAATTAAAATTTAATGAGGATGGGATGGAAAGATTGGTGTGGAGTTGAAAAGGGCACAATAAATGGATCCTTTTCAAACAGAAGAAAAATACAGAGTATGAATGTTTTCCCAAGGAAGAGCATATAAAATGGATTCTACCTTTCTATCTTGAAAGCATTCAAAAGGAAATGTTTATGGATGGATGGAACACATAAAAATTCACATATGAAACAAAGGAGAAAACAAATGATAACTCTCATACCACATGGATCCCACAAATCAGAGCTGCATCTCTTATTAATTCCTGTCAAACTGTACAATGTAGCGCAGAGATGTTCTTCCACACTATTCCCCTACTTTCCGAGTTACAGACTATTCAGACTGCTTACAAATGATTTACAATTACATTAAATAGGCTGAAATGTGGGAACATAGATCCACAAGAAAAGAGAGCTATTTTAACAGCTGAAGAACTGAAATACAACCATAGCAAACAATCTGCCCCTAAAAATAAGGGACATCATTGCATTTGACCACTTGGAGATTTTGCTATTAGGCTATATTAAAGAAAATAGGTAATCCAATGAACAGATTTCCTATTTTGCTGCTTGCTGTAACAATCTTTGTCTTAAATAAGCTCTCGGCTCTTTGACTGTCGCTTTGCTTTCCACTATTTCTTTATTCCTTGACCCTTTAATAGAATGCTGATAAAATGAATTTATGCATTTCGTGAAGGGAAAAATGTATTTTAAATGGGAAAAGGGAAGGGAAATGAGTGGTAATCATATGAAAATCGCAATCGGAATCGGAGAGGGAGTAGAGAGATATATATATGAAAAAATAGTGTAATCGCAATCAGAATGGATGGGCGGAGGGTATATGACATATAATAACATATTTTTCGATGCGATTGAAATATTTTAAATAAAAATGATTTATCACATTAACAAAGGAAAAAACCCATTTAATTGGGAAGAGGTGGAAGGACCTGTGGTGGGGCCGAGGCCAATCAGGATCGGGGATTGGAGGGGGCGGAGTAATATATATGAAATCCATCGTAAGAAATGGATGTGCGATGCAATCGGAGGAGGGACTTGCTATTGGAATGTTCTGATTGGTGGAGGACCGTGGGATTGAAGAGGGAAGATCGATGGTTGTGGGTTAATCGGGAGCGAGCCATCGGCAGGAGTCAATCAGAGGGGGACGATTGGAGGTCCCGATCGCGATGGAGCGATTGAATACGGGCCGTCCGATTGGAATGAGAGATCAACGGTCGAGATCGCATCGGCGGGGTTAATCGGAGGTGGGATTTTAAACGATGCGATTAGAAAGTTCCAATTGGCGGAGGACCGTCGGATAAAGGGGAAAGATCAACAACGGAGACATCAATTGGAGGTTTTTCCATCGGGGAAGCGGGTTGGGACATGTTGCGATCAATTGGAGGAAGGGCGCAAGACTTGCGACGCGATCAATCGCATCGGAGATTTCTGGAATGGGTCAATCGGAATAGCATTTCCAAACCTTGCGATTGTGATATAAAGGGGATAAACCTTTGGGTCAGGGTTTTATGATATAAGACTTTATCATTAAATTTTATTATTAAAGTCTTGAGTATGGTGGGGAAGTGGTTTGGGAACGGCGGGGGAGTATATATATATGACATAAGCTTTGTTATAAATTTTACGGGTGATGGAAAGGGGAAGTGGTTTATAACGACAGGACTTTATAATATAAAGCTATTTATTTTAAATTCCTAAGGCATCTGAGGGGAAGTGGTTTAGAAATTAAATCACATATTTTATTAAATGATTTATAATGTGAATTTATAATCGGAAAGGGGGAAGAGGGGTTTTTAAAGGGATATAAAACTTTAATTAAACAAATTTTAAGGGAAAAAATGGGAAAAGGGGAAGGATTAGGATATAGAGGGCTTTTACTTCACTTAAGCATAAATTTCAATCCAGAAGTCAGTTTTGAGAGTGTAGTATACCGTTGGAAAGCTATTTTCGGGCTCTTTCTGATGGATCTTCTTGGAGGATGATTTGGAACTAAACATGATGTGGAAAACTTCTCTAAAGGTAGGGACATCACTTTGTGGAGATAACAGCTTCTGAATTGTGACTTATTACACATGATGATATAGAATTAGATAATGAATAATAATAAAGGCGAAATATCATGTTTTCACCTCAAGACATGGTTTTGAGGTGAAAGTTACATCGAACTAAATAAAATGTCTCTCTGATTCTTCCAGGTGATGTGACTTTGAGCTTGTTGGCTTCCTCATGACCTTGCTGATATTTATTGGCATTTGACTCATTAATTTGACCATGGTGAGACCCTAGAAACTAAGGAGAACCATCCTATGACCTACTGATACGATTTTGAGAACGAAAGTGACTAATGAATAAGGACCATAGAAAGGAAAATCATCAAGTACCTCATGAGGGACAACTGATAAAAATTACTACCATCAATGAATCAGTGACCTAACAGGATGGTGAAATTTATTTGGTATGAGACACCTAATATGCAGATGAAAAAAGAGCAGTTTTGATCACTGATGGCAGTGTGACTAGAATAACACTAACATTGGCTCCAATGGGGATGGTAGCTCCTTGGAGGTGCCAAGAACACCGTAGACCAAGTAGCCTTATCCATTGGGCATGGAGTCAAAAATGTTGAAAGTTGACACAAATGCAAACTGACTCTGACTCTAGACTGAGACTGAAAACTAAAATAAAACCAAACCATACAGATATCATCCAAGTTTTATAGCCTTCACCTCAGGCCCCAAACTTGAATGACTGTGCATTTTGAACTTTGATTTTAGAAAAATAAAATCGTATATACAATGATGATGAGATAGATTTTGATCCATGTCTTCAACAATGGTAGTGCTTCAATAACCTACCATTTACTGCTCCTCCAGGACAATCCTGGCCATCCATTTCTAAAAGCAAGAAGGAATTCTGACCCCTGTATGCTGTAATTCAGTATGGTCCCTTCCAAAGGTTGTCAAATTTCCCGTGCTTCCCTTTGTCTTCATTTCTTGCATCCCATTTCAACACTACATCACCCAACTAAAACTTTTCTTCTTTAGTCTTCTTGTCAAAGATCTTTTTAATCTTTTCCTACAACTGACTCACTTTCTGTGACACTTCTTCTCTTGTTTGTTGAAGGTGAATCATCTGGTTGATCCTTCGCTGGTGGTCATCATCTTTGCTGAAAACTTCTTGTAACAATCTCATAACTGGAACTATAAGAGAAGTAGGAAAGACAACATCAGTACCATAAACTAGCTCAAAAGGTGACATACCTATTGATTTTTTACTGCTAACTCTGTCTGCCCACAGTGCGTTGATAAGCTTCCGGTGCCAATTTCTTTTGTTTGCCTCCAACATTTTCTTAATTATATTTATCAGCGACTTGTTGGATAACTTTTCTAGGCCGTTGCCTTGTGGATAATACGTTGTTGAATGGCCCAGCATGATGTTGTATTTATCACAGAAATCGATCATTTTCTTTGATATGAACGCGGCTGCATTATCTGTCACAATTTTACATGGGAAACCAAAACGGGATAAAATATTTGATTCCAGTAATTGAATAATTATTGTGTCATTCGCTTGCCTAGCAGGGATGGCCTTGATCCATTTCGTAAAGTAATCTGTCCCAGTCAATATCCATCGATGTTGTGCTGAGGATGCGGGGTGAATTTCTCCTATAAAATCGAGCCCCCACTGCTGAAAGGGCGTGTTCACTGAAACTGGTTTCAAAGGAAGTGGAAGAAATTTCTTCTTCCCTTGGAAAATTTGACATTCATGACAATTCATCACTGTTTTATATAAATCAAAAAATAATGTGGGCCAATAATACCTAGCTCTCAATACCTTGTTCGCTGTAGTTTTCAAAAATAGGTGACCACCACAATCACCTTTATGGAAATCGTGAATTACCTTCTGAGCTTCTTCTTCAACCAGGCAATTTAGCAAAACGCCTCTCGGATCCTTCTAAAACAAAGCATTGTTAAAAATGCAATATTTTGCAGATTTAAGCTTCAAAGATCTATATTTACTCTTAGACATGCCTGGAGGAGGTGACAGATGCTGAACAACATACACAATATCTGAATACCAAGGGGACTGCAAAAAAATATCTGAAATAGGAACCAAAAAAACTTCATCTTCCTTTTTCGACATTGCTGAAATGAGGTTTATATCTAAAGCATGCAGATTTGATTGTGCCATCAATTTCGTCAAAACTTGGCCTTTGAACAACTTAGTAGGCTTGATCTCCAGATCGTACTCCAACATAGCTGCTATCCATTTGCCTCTTCGACCTTCTGGATCATTTTGCATGAGCACATCCTTGACTGTTGCGTTAGGGACATACGCTATAGTGTGTGAATGTAGAATATAGAACCTAAAATCTTTCAATGCCTTGACAAGAGCCAATTCCTGCTTTTCAATAATATTATATCTTAAAGAAGCATCTCTAATAGTCCTACTGGAAAAGGCAATTGGATTTTCTACTTCATCTCTCTTTTGCATTAAAACAACAGCCATAGTATGCTCAGATGCAAACAAAAATATAATAAAATCTTGAGTATAGTTAGGACTGATTAGAACTGGGGCATTAGACAAAGAAAAATTTACCAGATTGAATGACTTGATAGCTTCCTCACTCCACTTAATAGTGCTGTATTTCTTCAACATATTGGTCATTTCTCTCAAATTCTCAGCCATATTAGGTATAAATCTATGCAAAAAATGCATCTTACCATTAAAGGCTTGAATCTCTTTCTTGTTCCGTGGAATATCTATGAGCTGAATTTCCTCCACTCTGGCTGGATCTATGCGGATGCCATCTTTAGAGATGATATGCCCGAGCAATTTTCCCTCATCCATGGCAAAAAGGCTCTTTTTGGGATTGAGAGAAATCCCAAACTTTCTGCAACAATGAAAAACCACTCTTAGATGGTGCAAATGCTCATCATCTGAACATGAAAACACTGTCAAATCATCCAAATAAACAACAAGAAAAATGTCTTTTTCATTTGCAAAAGCAATTTCCATTGCACGTTGGAAGGTGGCTCCAGCGTTCTTTAGTCCAAAAGGCATCTTGGCATATTGGAAGGTTCCCCAGGGTGTTGTGAAGGAAATTTTATCTTGGTCCTTCTCATGCACCAAGATCTGGTTATACCCTGAGTAGCCATCAAGTAGTGACATCCTAGATGCTCCAAATACTCTCTGCAGAATATGGTCCATTTTCGGAAGTGGGTAATTATCCTTTAAGGATGCCTTATTCAAGTTCCGAAAGTCAATACACAGTCTTATTTCTCCAGTCTTTTTACGCACTGGGACCAAATTCGAATTCCAATCAAAAAATATAATAGGAACTATAATTCATGCTTTGTACAACCTGTTTACCTCCTTTTCAATTGATGGCAGCAGCTTTGGATTGTTTCTTCTCAGCTTCTATCTGAAAGGCTTCTGTTCTGGCTTGATAGGAATTGTATGCTGAATTATGTTCTTGTCATATACTTTCAAATCTGAATAATCCCATGCAAATACATCAGAAAATTCAGAAAGCAATTTAACATACTTCTCCTTTACCTCAGGGGATAATGCCTTTGATAATTTGACAAACTTGGGCTGATCAGCTGTTCCAATATTCACATATTCAACTCCTTTCTCTGTGGGCACCAAGCTTGGTTTATTTGCGACATCATCCTAATAAAAAAGCTCCTCTAGAGGTATGAGACCTCTAGGAATTACATTATCCTTTAACTGCAATATGTCCAACTGGTTTGCTTCCAACTCTTGATCATCAACCTCATACTCACCCTCTATTGGAGTATCTTTGAATTTTCCATCACCTTGCAAAAATGCATTAATCTCATTATCATCCCAATATACTTGCCAATACCTTAAATTGTCCGGAACAATAGGTATATGTTTGACATAGATTTAAAAATTATTACTGGAGTTCATCGGAATCTTCAAGTTACTTGCAGTAGTGGCCAGTGAATTGGCAATCAGATTCTGCATCCGGGGCATTGCTGTCAAAGTATACTCTAGGAATATTTTCAAAATGTCTAGGACTGCATTTCTGTATGCCCTCAATATTGGATGTTTTGCTTGATACTCTCCCTTCACCTGTTTGATTATTAGTTCAGAGTCGCCATATAAAAAAATCCTTTTTGCATTCAACTTCTTCAAAATTTTGAGACCTGCAATCAAAGCCTCATATTCTGCTTCATTATTAGAGCAATCAAAAGCTAGCTTATAAGCACAAACTATAACATTACTTGGAACCTTCTCAGGTTGAAAAATTGGGCTCCTAATCCATATTCCAATGCCAGCTCCATCCTTACCAACAGCTCCATCAAAATCCATACTCCACAGGCCTTCTTCTTCTTCTTGAAGATGTTGGAAATTTGTTTCTTTCTCTTTTTTACGTTGGCTGATTTCTGGTTGTTCATTGTCCCTTTGCTGCTGGCAGGCAGGAGGTTCAGAAGTGTTTGCTGCTTTGTCCTTTTCCTGTTTGAGGACCTCCTGAAACTCTCTGAAATATTAGGTATTTGATCCACTTGTACCAATTGAACATTCTCATCATTTAAACCACCATCAGAATACAAGACAAAAGACTCTAAGTCTGTATGGACATCATTGATGGGATAATTTACAGGCTTGTCTTTGCTGGTAATCATATATTTCATTTTCTTTTCCCTATATAACTTCCTCAACTGGCCAAATACAGGGATAGTGGCATAAGAGAAGTCAAGTTGCATGGTTCCCTTAAGTTTTGCACCCCAAGACCTAGATAGAAGCATTCCAAACCTTGGTGGGACATCAGCAACAACTACGTCCATCAAGACATTCTTTGCTGGAATCTGGTCTAAAGACACTACCAAATATTTAATTAAACTAATACAGTGGACCCTACTTGAGTCGAAGGAATACAAGTCATGATATTTACGAGTGATGTCAAGGCCTAGCTTCTCCTTGACAGATTTGGGCATCAAATTATGTGAGGCCCTGGAGTCCAACATAGCATTATGCAGGATAAACTCATGTAATCTAAGACTCAAGTAAAAAGGAGGGACTTCATTTTCTTCAGATTCTTCTGTGGCTAGACCAAAAATAAGTTCAGGGTAGTCATCTTCTACATTGACCATATCGGAGACAAAATCTATTTGCAAGACTTTGGAAACCTGAGTTTTATACACACTATTTTTCACCAACTCTATGAGGGGCATATACACTTTTAATTTAGAGACTTCATTTTCTAGATTAAAAGAGGGAGGTTTTTATACCTCTTTTATGGGCGGGTCTTTCTTCTCTGTTGGCTCCTTTACTGTGTTCTTCTGGTTCTTCTCATTGGCTGTGTTAGCAACTGCAGGTGCTTTGCTAGAGGAAGGATCAACCGGCTCCTTAGCTTTCTTCTGTGCATCGTTTTTCATTTGGAGTTCCTTTCGCTTTTGAATGGGGCTGACTGTAACCTCTCTGTTCCTTAAAGAGTACTTCCTTTACTGAGCCGACAGAGCGTTCATATACCCTCTCTGATAGTCATCATACTCCTCTTCCAGTACTGTATCATTGGCCAAAATGCAATTTTGGTCTTTTTGAATATCTAGAGTCGCCACTGTGTATTCTTCGTCTTCTGTAAGAAAAATGGGTGCACCATTAGCCGTGAGAAAGTGATTAGCCTCAATCACAGGATCATCATCATCTGAATCTTTCCCTTGCACGTAGTTCTGTTGCAAAGGAGTTTTAATCTGCTACTGTGGTGGCGTAATTTGGTCCTGTGTTCTTTTCTCTCTCTGTTTAATTTTGAATTGCGGCTGCTGTCCTCTGAAATTCGGATTTCTTATTTGAGGCTCTGGTATGTTTGCACTGGTCAACCTATCAACCATTTTTTCCACTTTTTTGATCATAGTGTCCATATTACTGTTTGAAGTAGAGGCCTCCTCTTTTATTGTGACTCTTTTCTCAGCTCTGGCTCATGCTCTTTTAGCCAGCAGATTAGCTTCAACGTTTACCTCTATCTTCTGCATGTCTTCAAGTGAAGACGGATCTCTTTTACGCAGTTGATATGCCATGTCAGCATCAAATCCATCATGAAATTTTAACAATGCTAATCCCACAGGAGGCTTCAAATTAGCTGGAATAACATTATATATATCATTGAATCTCAAACAATAATCCTGCACGGTTTCACCCACATTTCTTTTAATGCTCTCATATTCAAACAGAATTTGAAGTGGGTTCTTTTTTACCTCCCACCGGTCCAGGAATTGAGTGTGAAACTCCTGCAAAATGCGAATTGTGCCTGGCGGTAGGGCTCTAAACCACTTTCTGACTTCGCCTCCGAAACTTTGAACAAACAACCTTGTCATTACATTCTCTGCTTCTACCTCATGCAAATAAAAAAAGTCATTCATTTTATCAACATGTTGCTGAGTTGTGATGCTCTGAGTGGCATCAAAAATAGGAATTTTAATTTTATAGTCAGTCGGCATATCATTGAGGACCTGGGGTAAGACCAGGGGTGCATACCTGGCAGCCATAACTCTGGGTGGATTTACGATAGGATTTGTAGGATTTGAGGGAGGTGTTAATGGAGGAGATGATAATTGGGAATTGACTAATGGGAATGCTGATGAATTGGGAGGGGGAAGTGCTGTTCTTGATGATTCTGAAGGCTCAGGGATATTAGTTACAGTGATGGACTGAGGAGAATTCCAAATGTAATCGTCAATGGAGGTATTTTCTCTTTGGACTTCAATATCTAGAAGGAAATCAGGATCTAAAACTGTATCATCAATGTCATTTTCAGAATTATTCCTAAATAAAGAAAGCTCGAAATTCTCGTCAAAGGAAAGATCCTCTACAAAAAAATCATTCGTTGGGCCAAGTATAGGACTTGAAAACGGGTCTGGGGCTTAATGATCCTTCTTGTCTTCTGAAAATTATTGGGATAAGATTTGGATTTTCAAACACAGGGGGAGGATTTGGATCTGGATTAGCCCTGGTGTATCTTCTTAAAGCCAGTGTGGTCGAATGTCTATTTTACAAAAATCTTATTTTGCAGCCTAGCAAAATCCGAACATCATCTTTCAAAATTATGGAATTATTTGATGTACTGGGGCAAATATTGCAAGCCAGATGTTATGTTTATAAAACTAGACCGGAGATTGACTGAAGCAGCATTTATCTACTTATGCACTTGCAAAGCAATGTGCATTTCGAAGGCTACCTAGCATAAATTCAGGCTCCGTCTGTAGTTTATAAAAAAAATAAAACTAACAAACAAACAATCTTGAACTTCTCCCCAGTATGGTCGCCAGAGATGTTAGCACCTGAATTGGACCCCAGGCTGCAAAAGGAAAATCAGGGTAACAACTAAACCATGCTCAGCCTTGTAGCTAGCCATACAAGGACAGGAAAGGGATATCTCTATAAAAGAATATTCAAAAGAATACAATAAATGGACTGATATTAGGCTAGATAAAATGATGGGAAAAAGGTTTGAATAAATGAATGAATTTCAGGGATGTGTGGGATAAAAGGGATAGTTGAAACTGGGAATTAAATAAGGACACAGGGTATTTCATGGGGCAAGATAGGCAGGAAAATTAGCAATTAAAATTTAATGAGGATGGGATGGAAAGACTGGTACGGAGCTGAAAAGGGCACAATAAATGGATCCTTTTCAAACAGAAGAAAAATACAGAGTATGAATGATTTCCCAAGGCAGAGCATATAAAATGGATTCTACCTTTCTATCTTGAAAGCATTCAAAAGGAAATGTTTATGGATGGATGGAACACATAACAATTCACATATGAAATAAAGGAGAAAACAAATGCTAACTCTCATACCCCATGGATCCCACAAATCAGAGCTGCATCTCTTATTAATTCCTGTCAAACTGTACAATGTAGCCCAGAGATGTTCTTCCACACTATTCCCCTACTTTCTAAGTTACAGACTATTCAGACTTCCTACAAATGATTTAAAATTACATTAAATAGGCTGAAATGTGGGAACATAGATCCACAAGAAAACGAAGCTATTTTAACAGCTGAAGAATTGAAATACAACCATAGAAAACAATCTTCCCCTGAAAATAAGGGACATCATTGCATTTGACCACTTGGAGATTTTTTTGTTAGGCTGTATGAAAGAAAATAGGTAATCCGATGAAAAAAATTCCTATTTTGCTGCTTGCTGTAACAATATTTGTCTTAAATAAGCTCTCGGCCCTTTGACTGTCGCTTTGCTTTCCACTATTTCTTTATTCTCTGACCCTTTAATAGAATGCTGATAAAATGAATTTATGCATTTCGTGAAGGGAAAAATGTATTTTAAATGGGAAAAGGGAAGGTAAATGGGCAGTAATCATATGAAAATCGCAATCGAAATGGGAGCGGGAGTGGAGAGATATATATATGAAACAATAGTGTAATCGCAATCGGAATGGACGGGCGGAGGGGATATGACATATAATAACATATTTTGCGATGCGATTGAAATATGTTAAATAAAAACGATTTATCGCATTAACAAAGGGAAAAACCCATTTAATTGGGAAGAGGCGGAAGGACCTGTGGTGGGCCGAGGCCAATCGCGATCGAGGATCAGAGTTGGCGGAGTAATATATATGAAATCGCATCGTAAGAAATGGATGTGCGATGCGATCGGAGGAGGGACTTGTGATTGGAATTTTCCGATTGGCGGAGGACTGTCGGATCGAAGGGGGAAGATCGACGGTTGTGGGTTAATCGGGAGTGAGCCATCAGCGGGAGTCAATCAGAGGGGGACGATCGGAGGCCCCGATCGCGATGGAGCGATTGAATACGGGCCGTCCGATTGGAATGGGAGATCAATGGTCGGGATCGCATAGGCGGGGTTAATCGGAGGTGGGATTTTAAACGATGCGATTGGAAAGTTTCGATTGGCAAAGGACCGTCGGATAAAGGGGAAAGATAAACGGCGGAGACATCAATCGGAGGTTTTTCCATTGGGGAAGCGGGTTGGGACATGTTACGATCAATTGGAGGAAGGGCGCAAGACTTGCAATGCGATCAATCGCATCGGATATTTTTGGAATGGTTCAATCGGAATAGCATTTCCAAACCTTGCGATTACGATATAAAGGGGATAAACCTTTGGGTCGGGGTTTTATGATATAAGAATTTATCATAAAGTTTTATTATTAAAGTCTTGAGTATGGTGGGGAAGTGGTTTGGGAACGGCGGGGGAGTATATATATATGACATAAACTTTGTTATAAAGTTTACGGGTGATGGAAAGGGGAAGTGGTTTATAATGACGGGACTTTATAATATAAAGCTATTTATTATAAAGTCCTAAGGCATGGAGGGGAAGTGCTTTAGCAATTAAATTGCTTATTTTATTAAATGATTTATAATGCGAATTTATAATCGGAAAGGGGGAAGAGGGGTTTTTAAAGGGATATAAAAATTTAATCAAACAAAGTTTAAGGGAAAAAATGGGAAAAGGGGAAGGATTAGGATATAGAGGGTTTTTACTTCACTTAAGCATAAATTTCAATCCAGAAGTCAGTTTTGAGAGTGTAGTATACCGTTGGAAAGCTCTTTCCGGGCTCTTTCTGATGGATCTACTTGGAGGATGATTTAGTGCTGAACGTGCTGCAGAAAACTTATATGAATGTAGGGACATCACTTTTTGGAGATAACAGCTTCTGAATTGTGACTTATTACACATGATGATATAGAATTACATAATGAATAATAATAAAGGGGAAATATCATGTTTTCACCTCAAAACATGGTTTTGAGGCGAAAGTTACATCGAACTGAATAAAATGTCTCTCTGATTCTTCCAGGTGCTGTGACTTTGAGCTTATTGGCTTCCTCATGACCTTGCTAATATTTATTGACATTTGACTCATTAATTTGACCATGGTGAGACACTAGAAACTAATGAGACCCATCCTATGACCTACTGATACGATTTTGAGAATGAAAGTGACTAATGACTAAAGACCATAGAAAGGAAAATCAGCAAGTACCTCATGAGGGACAACTGATAAAAATTACTACCATCATTGAATCCATGACCTGACAGAATGGTGAAATTTATTCGGTATGAGACACCTCATATGCAGATGCAAAAAGAGCAGTTTTGATCACTGATGGCAGTGTGACTAGACTGACACTAACGCTTGGTATACGCCCTTCATCTGGTTGCACACAAGTTCAGAATTGGTGAAAACTACTATTCCATTTGATCCATACTCCATCGTTGTTCCCAAACCTTCTATCAATCCAATATAATATGCCTCGTTGTTTGTTGTTCTTCCTGGTATATTCATTTTCCTTTGGAAAACTTTGCTAGTCGCAATATTGGAAATCACATATGTAATCACTGCATTCCCTGGATTGGGATAGCAAGAAACTTCTATGCATAATTTCCATTTTCAACCATATTTAATGGTTTTCTTTTCCCTAAAAAAATAAATTCAATAAAAATATATATATTAAATTGACATTTATTGCAAATACATGGAAGAAATGAAAAACTTATATTTAGATCTATTCCAGAGATTGACTGTAGGGGCATTTACTAGATATGTCACCTTTCATAAAAGATGAGATCCAGAAGCTACCTGGCCCTTTACAGACTCTACTTATAGAACTACAATGGATATGAAAATGAAAAACTTCTAATTAGATCTATTCTAGAGATTGAATGTACTGGCATTTACTCTTAGGTTAAAACCTATATGTTTTGTATCAAATCACTTTTGTTTTCAATGGGAAACTTTTATGGCTAATTTTTGTTTTACATGTTGAATATAAAAGGTTTTTTCTCTCTCATTGTTTGAGACCATGGATATGAAAATGAAAAACTATATACTTGGTTAAAAACTATGTTTTGTATCAAATTAATTTTTGTTTCTAAATACTATATGTTGACTGTAGGGGCATTTACTGTAGGGGCATTTAATTCTATTCCAGAGATTGACTGTAGGGGCATTTACTAGATATATCACCTTTCATAAAAGATGAGATCCAGAGTCTTCCTGTCCCTTTACAGACTCTGCCTACAGAACTACCATGGATATGAAAATTAAAAACTTATAATTAGATATATTCTAACGATTGAATGTAGGGGCATTTACTAGATTAGGTTTTAAAACCTGTATGTTTTGTATCAAATCACTTTTTGGTTTCAATGGGAAACTTTTATGGCTAATCTGTGTTTTACATGTTGAATATAAAATATTTTTTCTCTCTCATTGTTTGAGACCATGGATATGAAAAAGAAAAACTATATACTTACTTAAAAACTATGTTTTGTATCAAATTAATTTTTGTTTCTAAATACTATATACATGTTGACTATAGGGGCATTTACTGTAGGGGAATTTAGATCTATTACAAAGATTGAATGTAGGGGTATTTACTAGATATGTCACCTTTCATAAAAGATGAGATCTAGAGGCTACCTGGCCCTTTACAGACTCTGCTTATAGAACTACCATGGATATGAAAATGAAAAAAATCTAATTAGATTTATTCTAAAGATTGAATGTAGGGGCATTTACTAGATTAGGTTTTAAAACCTATATGTTTTCTATCAAATCACTTTTGGTTTCAATGGGAAACTTTTATGGCTAATTCAAGTGTTTTACATGTTGAATATAAAAGGTTTTTTTCTCTCTCATTGTTTTTGACCATGGATATGAAAATGAAAAACTTCTATTTAGATATATTCTAGAGATATGGATAGTTTGTGTTTTACATAAATTGAATATAAAAGGGTTTTTCTCTCATTATTTGAGACCATGGATATGAAAATGAAAAACTTTTAATTAGATCTATTCTAGAGATTGAATGTAGGGGCATTTACTCTTAGGTTAAAACCTATATGTTTTTTATCAAATCACTTCTAGTTTCAATGGGAAACTTTTATGGCTAATTTGTGCTTTACATGTTGAATATAAAAGGTTTTTTCTCTCTCATTATTTGAGACCATGGATATGAAAATGAAAAACTATATATTTGGTTAAAAACTATGTTTTGTATCAAATTAATTTATGTTTCTAAATACTAAATGTTGACTATAGGGGCATTTAGATCTATTCCAGAGATTGACTGGAAGGGAATTTACTAGATATGTCACCTTTCATAAAAGATGAGATCCAGAGGCTAGCTGGCCCTTTACAAACTCTTCCTATAGAACTACCATGGATATGAAAATGAAAAACTTATAATTAGATCTATTCTGACGATTGAATGTAGGGGCATTTACTAGATTAGGTTTTAAAACCTATATGTTTTCTATCAAATCACTTTTGGTTTCAATGGGAAACTTTTATGGCTAATTTTTGTTTTACATGTTGAATATAAAAGGTTTTTTTCTCTCTCATTGTTTGATACCATGGATATGAAAATGAAAAACTATATACTTGGTTAAAAACTATGTTTTGTATCAAGTTACATTTTGTTTCTAAATACTATATACATGTTGATTGTAGGGGCACTTACTGTAGGGGCATTTACTAGATATGTCACCTTTCATAAAAGGTGAGATCTAGAGGCTACCTAGCCCTTTACAGACTCTGTCTATAGACCTAACATGGATATGAAAATGAAAAAATTCTAATTAGATCTATTCTAAATATTGAATGTAGTGGAATTTACTAGATTAGGTTTTAAAACCTATATTTTTTGTATCAAATCACTTATGGTTTCAATGGGAAACTTTTATGGAATTTTTTTTTTACATGTTGAATATGAAAGGTTTTTTCTCTCACGTTATTTGAGACCATGGATATGAAAATGAAAAACTATATAATTGGTTAAAACCTATGTTTTGTATTAAATTACTTTTTGTTTCTAAATAAGTTATATACATGTTGAATATAAAATGTTTTTTTCTCTCTCATTGTTTGAGACCACGGATATGAAAATGAAAAACTTCTATTTAGATCTATTCTCTAGAGCTATGGCTAATTTTTGTTTTACATACATTGACTCTTAGGTTAAAACCTATGTTTTGTATCAAGTCACTTATGGTTTCAATGGGAAACTTCCATGGCTAATTCAAGTGTTTTACATGTTGAATATAAAAGGTTTTTTCTCTCTCATTGTTTGAGACCATGGATATGAGAATGAAAAACTTCTATTTAGATCTATTCTAGAGATATGGCTAATTTTTGTTTTACATGTACATTGAATATAAAAGGTTTTTTCTCTCATTGTTTGAGTCCATGGACATGAAAATGAAAAACTTCTATTTAGATCTATTCTAGAGATATGGCTAATTTGTGTTTTGTATCAAATCACTCATGGTTTCAATGGGAAACTTCTATGGCTAATTCAAGTGTTTTACATGTTGAATATAAAAGGTTTATTCTCTCTCATTATTTGAGACCATGGATATGAAAATGAAAAACTATATAATTGGTTAAAACCTATGTTTTGTATTAAATTACTTTTTGTTTCTAAATAAGTTATATACATGTTGAATATAAAAGGTTTTCTTCTCTCTCATTATTTGAGACCATGGATATGAAAATGATAAACTTCTATTTAGATCTATTCTCTAGAGCTATGGCTAATTTTTGTTTTACATACATTGACTGTTAGGTTAAAACCTATGTTAAAACCTATGTTTTGTATCAAATCACTTATGGTTTCAATGGGAAACTTCTATGGCTAATTCAAGTGTTTTACATGTTGAATATAAAAGGTTTTTTTCTCTGTCATTGTTTGAGACCATGGATATGAGAATGAAAAACTTCTATTTAAATATATTATAGAGATATGTCTAATTTGTGTTTTACATGTACATTGAATATAAAAGGTTTTTTCTCTCATTTTTTGAGTCCATGGACATGAAAATGAAAAACTTCTATTTAAAACTATTCAAGAGATTGATTGACTTGTAGGGGCATTTACTCTTAGGTTATTTAAACCTATGTTTTGTATCAAATCCCTTATGGTTTCAATGGGAAACTTTTGTGGCTAATTTAACTGTTTTACATGCAGAATATATAAAAGGTTTTTTTCTCTCTCATTGTTTGAGACCATGGATATGAAAATGAAAAACTTCTAGATTTAGATCTATTCTAGAGATATGGCTAATTTGTGTTTTACATACATTGAATATAAAAGGTTTTTTCTCTCATTGTTTGAGACCATGGATATGAAAATGAAAAACTTATATATATTTAAAAATATTTGAGAGATTGATTGACTTGTAGGGGCATTTACTCTTAGGTTAAAACCATGTTTTGTATCAAGTAACTTATGGCTTCAATGGGAAACTTTTATGGCTAATTCAAGTGTTTTACAAGTTGAATGACTTGTAGGGGCATTTACTCTTAGGTTAAAACCCATGTTTTGTATCAAATCACTTATGGTTTCAATGGGAAACTTTTATGGATAATTTGTATTTTAAATGTTGAATATAAAAGGTTTGTTTCTCTCTCATTGTTTGAGACGATGGATATGAAAATGAAAAACTTCTATTTAGATCTATTCTAGAGATATGGCTAATTTATTTTTTACATATATTGAATATTAAATTCTTTTTCTCTCATTGTTTGATACCATGGATATGAAAATGAAAAACTTCTATATGTAGGGGCATTTACTCTTAGGTTAAAACCTATGTTTTGTATCAAATCACTTATGGTTTGAATGGAAAAATTTTATGGCTAATTTGTGTTTTATATGTTGAATATAAAAGGTTTTTTTCTCTCTCATTGTTTGAGACCATGGATATGAAAATTAAAAACTTCTACTTAGATCTTTTCTAGATATATGACTAATTTGTGTTTTACATACATTGAATATAAAATGTTTTTTCTCTCATTTTTTGAGACCATGGATATGAAAATGAAAAAATTCTGTATTTAAAACTATTCGAGAGATTGATTGACTTGTAGGGAATTTACTCTTAGGTTAAAACCTATGTTTTGTATCAAATCACTTATGGTTTCAATGAGAAAATTTTATGGCTAATTTGTGTTTTACATGTTCAATATAAAGGGTTTTTTTTTCTCACTGTTTGAGACCATGGATATGAAAATGAAAAACTTCTATTTAGATCTATTCTAGAGATATGGATAATTTGTGTTGTGCATACATTGAATATAAAAGGTTTTTTCTCTCTCATTGTTTGAGACCATGGATATGAAAATGAAAAATTATATACTTGGTTAAAACCTATTTTTTGTATCAAATTAATTTTGGTTTCTAAATACCAAATACATGTGACTGTAGGGGCATTTAGATCTATTCTAGAGATTGACTATAGGGGAATTTACTAGATATGTCACCTTTCATAAAAGATGAGATCCAGAGGCTACCCGGCCCTTTATAGACTCTGCCTATAGAAATACCATGGATATGAAAATGAAAAACTTCTAATTAGATCTATTCTAGAAATTGAATGTAGGGGCATTTACTAGATTAGTTTAAACCATATGTTTTGTATCAAATCACTTTTGGTTTCAATGGGAAACTTTTATGGCTAATTTGTGTTTTACATGTTCAATATAAAAGGTTTTTTCTCTCTTATTGTTTGAGACCATGGATATGAAACTGAAAAACTATATAATTGGTTAAAACCTATGTTTTGTATCAAATTACTTTTTGCTTCTAAATACTATATAAATGTTGAATATCAATTGGATGCACATAACATGCAAGTTATGTGCAAATGATGGATGATGAATGACCTAAGTGAATCTCCATATCAATTGGATGCAACTTATGTGTAGATTATGGATGATGAATGAGGTAATGTTGATCATAAAATTTACATCTATATGATAGGAAGCTTAATATACATAAAAAGGTTTAGACTAGATATAATTTTGGAATTCAAGTTATGTGCAGATGATGGATGATGAATGAGGTGATGTTGATCATAACCTTTACATCTATATGATAGGAAGCTTGATATACATAACAAGGCTTAGACTAGATATAATTTTGGAATTCAAGTTATGTGCAGATGATTGATGATGAATGACCTAAGTGAATGTCCATATCAATTGGATGCAATTTATGTACAGATGAGAGATGATGAATGAGGTGATCTGTTGATCATAACCTTTACATCTATATGATAGGAAGCTTGATATACATAACAAGGTTTAAAGACTAGATATAATTTTGGAATTTATATTAGTTGGAATATTTCAATCAACAACTAAAGAGAGTCATCTATTACCAACAAAAAAAAATAAAAAGATATTAATATACTTGAATGAGACTACAAACAATGGACTATAGTACCCAAAAGGTGATAAATTCATCTATTACCAACAAACATATATTAAGATACTTGAAAGAGACTACAAACAATGGACTATAGTACCCAAAAGGTGAGAAATTTACATTGAAAACATATAGAGATTCAACTGGAGGCTTGTGTGGATGACATGAAAAGTACAAGTGTAAAATGTATAATTCTACTTAGGAAGAGTCTTTGGTTTAATGGTTAAGCAAGAAAGAGTCATTACTTTCTCTATCTAGAGTAGAAGTGGAATACATAGTAGTTACTTCTTTTTCAGTGTTTTGGATGAAATGGTCTCTACAAGATAATAAGGTAAATTTCAATGAACCTACATATCTATTAAGTGTTTCAATACAAGTGTAATAATAATTTCAAAAAAAAAATATTCTACTTCCTTCAATCACTAAACATATCATCATAAAGTACCACTTCCTCACACAACAAACATGTTTCACAATATATATATATATATATATATATATATATATATATATATATATATATATATATATATATATATAAAGTACATATGTATATATAATTTATATAAACATGTTCCAAAATATTCTTAAATGTACATAGTAGTATTATAAATTTTCATATCTAATTAATAGAGACAACGCCAAAAAAAGTACATATGTCTACATAATTTATATAAAAACATTCCAAAATATTCTCAAATGTACACAATAGTATTACAAATTTTCATATCTAATTAATAGACACAGAGCCTAAAAAAGCAGAGACAAAAAAAAAAACAGAGACAGAGCCAAAAAAAACAGAGACAAAGCCAAAAAAAAGTACATATGTATATATAATTTATATAAACACGTTCCAAAATATTCTCAAATGTACACAGTAGTATTATAAATTTTCATATCTAATTAATAGAGACAGAGCCAAAAAAAACAGACAGAGCCAAAAAAAAGCAGAAACAGAGCCAAAAATAGCAGAGACAGAGCCAAAAAAATTAGATGATGCAGGGGCATCCCAACCGTTTTAATTTGGGACAAAATTTGTGAAAACCAAATTAGTTTTCTATAAATGAAAGTTGCCAGGTGTGCGGTTGAGAAAATGTATGGTATTTTTGGGTCTTAACTGATTCATGTTTTTGTAAATCTTTATAAAACGAGCCTGTATTGTGTGAGAGGGAGAAGAAGTACAATGTAATCGATGGAGGAGATGCGTTCTGAGGCCGAAATGCCTCAGTTTCAATCTTGTATTTCAGAATTGTAACTTCATTTTGTATTATAATAGAAATATGGTGTTTTGTGGTTTTCCTGTGCGTTGAATTGGGTATTTATTGCTTAGTTTATGAATTAAAAAGTTGAGTTGTGTTTTTCAACCATCGATCTAATGAAACAGAGGATCGCTAGTTAAGTTGTTGTGCGGTAGAAGAAAACCTGCGAACCAGTAAAATATTGTTTCACCGTGAGTTTGTTGCAGATGTGGCGGAGTTAAAATCTGCGTTGGTTTATGGGTTTAAGCACAACGCAGTTAGATGATGCATGTTGATTTCTTTAACTTAATTAGGAAACTGTTTGCTTGCTTGGAGACCAATATTTGAAATCGATCCACAACATTAGAAATGGAGAAAACAAGATCCGAAAGGAGCTATTAAACTCTGTTTTGATATTAATCTGAGTTACGGCGGAATCCAGCCTCGGTGCCATTTGAATGCAGATTTCAGGCGTTGAAGAAAGGTGGCTTTTCCAGAAACCAATCCACTGGTTTTGCTTAGCCTTTTGGCTCATGGGCGGGTTTAAAAAAAACCCAAACAGTGGGTTTGCACAATTTCTCAAATGGTAAGCAGAATTTCTGAGGTTGAAATTAAAGAGGCCAGTTAAGCGGTTTTTTTTTAAATCGAAAGAATATGATTATTCCATGACTATGAATGGTTTTGATTTCCAGCTGTTGAATGGATTAAGGTCGGACCGGCTTGCTGGTTGCTGGTCAAGGTTTATAAAATACAATGGTGATGAGGGGGCCGCTTGTGTTGGTTCAAAATATATGTAATTTGCTGGTTTCGTGCTTCTAATATATATGTAGATTATATGTGGGCATTGTAGTGGCGCAGCGGAAACGTGATGGGCCTAACCTAGGGGCCCCAAGATCGAATTTTGGGTTTATATATCTGCATTTTGACGCAGTTTTGAGTTTGCAGGTTGATATATGTTTAACGAAAGGTGAACCAGCCTGTGGCAGATTCGCTTTTCGTCATAAATTATATATACATAAGTACAATTTTTTGGCTCTATCTCTGCTTTTTTTGGCTCTGTCTCTGCTTTTTTTGGCTCTGTCTCTATTAGCTAGATATAAAAATTTATAATACTACTGTAGACATTTGAGAATATTTTGGAACATGTGTATATAAATTATATATACATATGTAATGACGAAAAGTGAATCTGCCACAGGCAGGTTCACCTTTTGTTAAACATATATCAACCTGCAAACTCAAAACTGCGTCAAAATGCAGATATATAAACCTGAAATTCGATCTTGGGGCCCCTAGGTTAGGCCCATCACGCTTTCCGCTGCGCCACTACAACGCCCACATATAATCTACATATATATTAGAAGCACGAAACCAGCAAATTACATATATTTTGAACCAACGCAAGCGGCCCCCTCATCACCATTGTATTTTATAAACCTTGACCAGCAACCAGCAAGCCGGTCCGACCTTAATCCATTCAACAGCCGGAAATCAAAACCATTCATAGTCATGGAATAATCATATTCTTTCGATTTAAAAAAAAAACCGCTTAACTGGCCTCTTTAATTTCGACCTCAGAAATTCTGCTTACCATTTGAGAAATTGTGCAAACCCACTGGTTTGGGTTTTTTTTTAAAACCGCCCATGAGCCAAAAGGCTAAGCGAAACCAGCGGATTGGTTTCTGGAAAAGCCACCTTTCTTCAACGCCTGAAATATGCATTCAAATGGCACCAAGGCTGGATTCCGTCGTAACTCAGATTAATATCAAAACAGAGTTTAATAGCTCCTTTCGGATCTCGTTTTCTCCATTTCTAATGCTGTGGATCGATTTCAAATATCAGTATCCAAGCAAGCAAACAGTTTCCTAATTAAGTTAAAGAAATCAACATGCATCATCTAACTGCGTTGCGCTTAAACCCATAAACCAACGCAGATTTTAACTCCGCCACATCTGCAACAAACTCACGGTGAAACAATATTTTACTGGTTCGCAGGTTTTCCTCTACCGCACAACAACTTAACCAACGATCCTCTATTTCATTAGATCGATGGTTGGAAAACACAACTCAACTTTTTAATTCATAAACTAAGCAATAAATACCCAATTCAACGCACAGGAAAACCACAAAAAACCATATTTCTATTATAATACAAAATGCAGTTACAATTCTGAAATACAAGATTGAAACTGAGGCATTTCAACCTCAGAACGCATCTCCTCCATCGGTTACATTGTACTTCTCTTCTCCCTTTCACACAATACAGGCTCGTTTTATAAAGATTTACAAAAACATGAATCAGTTAAGACCCAAAACTACCATACATTTTCTCAACCGCACACCTGGCAGCTTTCAGTTATAGAAAACTAATTTGGTTTTCACAAATTTTGTCCCAAATTAAAATGGTTGGGATGCCCCTGCATCAATTTATATAAAAATGTTCCAAAATATTTTGAAATGTACACAGTAGTATTATAAATTTTCATATCTAATTAATAGAGACAACCAAAAAAAGCAGAGACAGGGCCTCTCTCATTCATAACAAATTTCAGACTTGCATAAATTCCCTATAGAAAAACAGTGACAATGTTAAACGTACCTGGATACTGAAGACGCTGAAGTCACAACAGAGGATGCTAAAGATGTTGAAGACAACGATCCCTGAAGATGTCATGGAAGACCTTCACAACAGAAAAATCAACAAAAGTTAAAAAATCAATAGAAATTAAAACTAGATTAAAAAATCAATGGGAATTAAAACTAAATTAAAAACAGCAACTACAAAAAAATTTATAGAAATTTAAAATTTGGTATCTTACCTCCTTGAGCTAAGAATGCTGGACAGAATAGAGCATGTGACAAAACTAAGCGAGCGAAAATGCTGGACAGAACAGAGTGCGCGAGAATGCTGAACAGAACAGAGCGCGCGGGAATGCTGGACAGAAACGAGTGCCCGGGAATGCTAGACAGAAACGAGCGCGCGGTAAATATGAATAGAAACCCAGATAAGGTTGTGGGTGATATATTTATAAAATAATAGTTCGGCCGAACTAAAAGTTCGATTGAACTTCTAGTTCGGCCGAACTTTGTTTGTTGGTTTTCCAAACTCAGGCGAAAAATCTATTCGCCATTGCCGTCAGTACGCCGTCAATGTAAACAGAAACCGAAGTTCGGCCGAACTAAATTCAATAGTTCGGTCGAACTCCTGAATTGTTCAGCCGGACTATGGAGGAAATTTTTTTTGGAATTTATATTAGTTGAATTATTTCAATAAAAAACTAAACAGAGTCATCTATTACCAACAAACACCAATAAATAGATATGAAGATACTTGAAAGAGACTACAAACAATGAACTATAGTACCCAAAAGGTGAGAAAGTCATCTATTACCAACAAACAGATATTAAGATACTTGAAAGAGACTACAAAAAATGGACTATAGTACCCAAAAGTTGAGAAATTTACATTGAAAACATATAGAGATTCATCTAAAGGCTTGTGTGGATTACATGAAAATTACAAGTGGAAAATGTATAATTCTACTTAAGAAGAGTCTTTGGTTTAATGGTTAAGGAAGAAAGAGCCATTACTTTCTCTATCTAGAGTAGAAGTGGAATACATAGTAGTTACTTCTTTTTCAGTGTTTTGGATGAAATGGGCTCTACAAGATATTAAGGTAAATTTCAGTGAACCTACATATCTATTAAGTGTTTCAATACAAGTGTAATAATAATTTTAAAAATAAAATATTCTACTTCCTTCAATCACTAAACATATCATCATAAAGTACCAATTTCTCACACAACAAACTTGTTCCAAAATATTTATATTGTACATATGTATATATAATTTATATAAACTTGTTCCAAAATATTCTCAAATGTACACAGTAGTATTATAAATTTTCATACCTAATTAATAGAGACAGAGCCAAAAGAAGCAGAGACAGCGCCAAAAAAAGCAGAGACAGCGCCAAAAAATGTAAATATGTATATAAAATTTATATAAACATGTTCCAAAATATTCTCAAATGTACATAGTAGTATTATAAATTTTCATATCTAATTAATAGAGACAGAGCCTAAACAAATAGAGACGACCAAAAAAAGCAGAGACAGAGCCTAAACAAATAGAGACGACCAAAAAAAGCAGAGACAGAGCCAAAAAAAGCACAGATGTATATATAATTTATATAAACATGTTCCAAAGTATTCTCAAATGTACACAGTAGTATTATAAATTTTCATATCTAATTAATAGAAATAGAGCCAAAAAAAGCAGAGACAGAGCCAAAAAAAAATACATATGTATATATAATTTATATAAACATGTTCCAAAATATTCTCAAATGTACATAGTAGTATTATAAATTTTCATATTTAATTAATAGTGACAGAGCCAAAAAAAGCAAAGAGAGCAAAAAAAAAACCAGAGATAGAGCCAAAACAAGTACATATGTATATATAATTTATATAAACATGTTCCAAAATATTCTCAAATTTCCACAGTAGTATTATAAATTTTCATATCTAATTAATAGAGACAAAGCCAAAAAAAGCAGAGACAGAACCAAAAAAAGTACTTATGTATATATAATTTATATAAACATGTTCCAAAATATTTTCAAATGTACATAGTAGTATTATAAATTTTCATATCTAATTAATAGAGACAGCCAAAAGAATCAGAGATAGGGCCAAAAAAAGAAGAGACAGGGCCTCTCTCATTCATAATCGATTTCTCTTCTGCATAAATTCCCTACAGAAAAACAATGACAATGTTAAACGTACTCGGACGATGAAGACGCTGAAATCACAGTAGAGGATGTTGAAGACAACGATCCCTAAAGACGTCGTGGAAGACCTTTGCAACAAAAAAATCAACAAAAATTAAAAAATCAACAAAAATTAAAACCATATTAAAAAATCAACAGAAATTAAAACCAAATTAAAAACAACAACAACAAAAATAATTACAGAAATTTAAAATTTGGTATCTTACCTCCTTGAGCTAAGAATGCTGGACAGAACATAGAGCATGACAGAGCTGAGCGCACGAGAATGATGGACCAAACAGAGCACACAATAATGCTGGATAGAACAGAGCGTGCGGGAATGCTGAATAGAAATAAGCATGCGGGAATGTTGGACAGAAACGAGCACGCGGTAATGTGAACAGAAACCTGGATAAGGTTGCGAGCGATATATTTATAAAATAATAGTTCAACTGAACTTTGTTTTCCGGTTTTCCAGACTTAGGCAGAAAATCTGTTCACCATTGCTGTCAGTACACCGTCAATGTAAATGGCAAATGAGGTCGAGCTAAATTCAATAGTTCGGCTGAACTATGAGAAGTGTTCGGCTGAACTATGGAGGAAATTTTTTTTGGAATTTATATTAGTTGGAATATTTCAATCAACAACTAAACAGAGTCATCTATTACCAACAAACACCAATAAACATATATGAAGATACTTGAAAGAGACTACAAACAATGGACTATAGTTCCCAAAAGGTTAGAAAGTCAATTGTTACCAACAAATAGATATTAAGATACTTGAAAGAGACTACAAACAATGGACTATAGTACCCAAAAGGTGAGAAACTTACATTGAAAACATATAGAGATTCAACTAGAGGCTTGTGTGGATGACATGAAAAATACAAGTGGATAATGTATAATTCTACTTAGGAAGAGCCTTTGGTTTAATGGTTAAGCAAGAAAGAGTCATTACTTTCTCTACCTAGAGTAGAAGTGGAATACATAGTAGTTACTTCTTTTTCAGTGTTTTGGATGAAATGGGCTCTACAAGATATTAAGGTAAATTTCAGTGAATCTACATATTTATTAAGTGTTTCAATACAAGTGTAATAATAATTTCAAAAAGAAAATATTCTACTTCCTTCAATCACTAAACATATCATCATAACGTACCACTTCCTCGCACAACAAACATGTTCCAAAATATTTATAATATACATATGTATAAATAAAGTAGATATGTATATATAATTTATATAAACATGTTCCAAAATATTCTCAAATGTACATAGTAATATTATAAATTTTCATATCTAATTAATAGAGACAACGCCAAAAAAATCAGAGACAATGCCAAAAAAAGTACATATGTATATATAATTTATATAAACATGTTCTAAAATATTCTCTAATATACACAGTATTATTATAAACTTTCGTATCTAATTAATAGAGACAGAGCCAAAAAAAGCACAGATGTATATATAATTTATATAAACATGTTCGAAAATATTCTCAAATGTACATAGTAGTATTATAAATTTTCATATATAATTAATAGAGACAAAACCAAAAAAACCAGAGAGAGAGCCAAAAAAAAATACATATGTATACATAATTTATATAAATATGTTCCAAAATATTCTCAAATGTACACAGTAGTATTATAAATTTTCATATCCTTTTTTTTTTCACAAGATCGGTTGCTGGTTGATATATTCAAAAGAAAAAAGGAGGGAGACGGATCTCCAGTTTTACAGAATGGCTTTGGTAAATGTAGGACCAACAGCAGATGTAGTTTATGCCAACTTCTGCTTTACAATTTGCTTCCGTCGCTATGAAGAAGAAGGAGGCAGTATAAACTCTGAAAAACTGCAATAAAATAAAACAGATTTTACATTTCATATTTTAGTTTTGTAGATATGCCGCATATGCCGCCTGTTGAGATAGAGATAGCGCCGCTTAACCGATTCAAAAAGTATTTTGTTTGATGTTCTTTGACTTGTCTTCAGAACAACTTGCGAAGCTGACAAGGACGAAAACAAGGTTGCAAGAGGACAAAACCTAGGGCAGAGGGACTCTGTCTGTGCGAGCAGAGGTGCAGAGTTCATGGAGCAGTGTCCAAGATGCGTCTGAGATCAGTAGAGTGAAGATGGGAAGAGATCAACTGGAATAAGTAAACATTCACTTAAGCATGAAATGTTGAAAAGACAGAGGGTGCAGAGCTTAATGGATTTTAAAAGGGTGATCTAGAGAGAGTTAGATATTGATGATGAGAAGGTTACATCTCTGGGGGTCAATGCCATTGGACAGAAGGCAGAAGTTTGAATCTTCGCAGAGAAGCTGGGCAAAGGACTTCGGAGTCGATGAGCAGTGATCTTCTGTGGGGTGGATCTGCTTAGGGAATAAGACCTGATCATGGCAAGAAAAAGTGTTGGTCAGAGCCATTGCACTGAAGGATACCAATAGAGTGGGAACAAGCTTTATTTGCCAATTCATCAGCAGTTTTGTTGAGAGATCGAAGGACATGGTAATAAAGATTGCCTTTCATCTGCTGGTCCAAAGATTGGCAACACTCAATAATTTGCTACAGAATAATATTTTGGGCTTTTCTGTTACTTATCATCAGACCAATGACAATGGCAAAGTCTCCAATTCTTATAGCCTTGGTTATACCAAGTTTCTGAAGTTGGAGCAAACCTTGAAGGAGGGCGAAAGCTTCAGCCCTGTTGTTTGAAGCAGAGCCCAAACCCCATTCATAATCAGTTAACACAACTCCATTACCATTGCAAATAAATCCTCTAGCCCTAGCCATTCCTGGATTATATTTGGAGGCTCCATCGAAAAAGAGATAATGGGTATTGCATTTCCTGAGCCATCGAGAAAATTCTTCATCTTTCATCCTAATTTTCCAGCTACATCTGGAGTTTTTTCTGCTATTGGGATCACTTATGTTTTGTTCTATGTTTCTTCTGTCCAGAATATGCCCTACGTAATTCCTTTCTTCGACATTTAGATCCAACACCTTCGGATTCCCATGACATTCTGTGGACAGAACTTCTAAGTTGAGGTTCCAATCTTTGTTATAGAGTTTTCTAACATTAGGTTCTTTACCTTTGAAGATCATTCTGTTTCTTGCTAGCCATATGTTCTAAAGAAGGGTACAGGGCAAGGCATTCCAGACCCGTCGAGTTGTGTTGTTTGCTTTTTTTCCCCATAGGTAGCTTTTTTTCCATATGTGTAGCACTTCAGATATGCTAGTGCCAGGCGCCCAAGGGAGGTTGTGACTCCGAAAATCTTCCTTCCAGCAGGCTGATGCAAATGGGCAGTCTATAAATAGATGTTGGCTTGTCTCTTCTTCAATTTGGCAGTTTGGACAGCGAGATGGTCCATTTATTCCTCGCTTTTTGAGGTTCTCTACAGTGAGGGCTTTCCCTCTTAAGAGGATCCATAAGAAGAATTAGATTTTTGGGAGAGTTTATGCCTTCCAAACAAGTCTCCAATGTGCCCAGATAGCCATGGGATATTCAATGTTGTAGATATGATGATAAACAACCTTAATAGTGTAGATTGTGCCTGAAGGGTCCCATTGAAAGTCATCAGCAAGGTAGCATTTGGAAGGTGTTATATGAAGATAAAATTTCAAGTTGTTGAGACTGATTTCTGTATCTGCTGGTATGTGAGGGAAGGTCCAACCTTTCCAGGTATGAGAGTGGGCTTCCCATTGAGAGATCTGATCCAGAGTTTGTATCCCTACACTGTTGAAAAAAGCTAGAATCTGCTGAGTACCAGGCCATCGACTTATGGGCTATTGCCCCATTATTTTTTCTTCCCCAATTCTTATGTAGCTACCACCTTTGGGAACTTTGGAAGTGTTTTGTTTAAGAAATGGTATAGCTTTCTTACACATCCTCCAAATTTTTTAGCACGCTCTGTTAGGGAGCTCATGATCCAATAGCTGGTGCCTTGGGTAGTCGAGATATTTTTTTTCTAGAACTGTTTTCCACCAAACATTCCTGCCAGATATGAGTCTCCAAACCAGCTTGCCAGCAAAGGCAAGATTTAGGAATTTAGAGGATCTGATTCCCAGCCCTCCATTCTCACATGGCTGAGTGACCTGCTTCCAGCTTACCAAGTTGTATTTTTTTTTCTCAGTTCTCCCTCCTTGCCAAAGAAAATGACGAAGGAGAGCATCCATTTTAAAATGAAAATTGGCAGGGGGGGGGGGGCTGTAAAGAGAATAGAATTCACAGAGGGAAGGCTGCTAAGAAGAATTATGCCTGGGGTGTCAGCCAAAGGTACTTGAAATGTTTATGTCTTTCTTTTCATCTTATCGATGCTGGGCTGTAGCTTTCAATTCTTGTGCTCACAAGGGATGCTAATAAAGTAAAATTTCTCCCAATTCAACACATGGAACCCCAAAAGTTATAACAATCATGGAAGACATGTAAGTGTTCCACCCATAAATACAACTCCTGGAATGGTAGGTATAGGTAGCTCATGTTATCTGGATAGCTTTAAACGTGAGGCGATGATGTTTGAGGCTCTATATTAGAAGAGTACAGCTGACTAAGCTAGAGAGTGATTGTTATTGACTCCATTGTGTTAAATTTGATCAGGTGATGAGGCCCATGCGACGTTTTAATCTGAGAGCTCTACTGAAATTAGTACATCAAAATAAAAGGGTAAGGGTGAGAGGTAGCCTTATGCAAGACCTCGAGAGGATTGGAAGGGGATGTTAGTCATACATTAGAAGAGGAAGATCAAAGGTCCTATGATGGGCTAGTCTAGACTGCTCAGAGATAATAACCAAATCCCATTTTTTCAAGCACAGCAAATAGGAAGGGATGCCTGACACGGTCAAAAGCATTGGCTAAGTCTAACTTTAAGATGAAGCCTTTCTCATTTCGGATTTGACTGGAGTGAATAGCCTCTTGGACAAGAAGGATGGAGTCCGAGATTTTCCTATTGGCCATAAAAACCCCTTGATTTTCAGATATAAGAGTGGGAAGGATAGGTTTTAGGTAGCCAAGATTTTTGTCAAAATTTTATATGATGACTTGCACAACGAGATGGGGCGAAAATGAGAGAAGGTCAAAGGTCAATTTTCTTTAGGGATAAGGGCAAGGTGGGTTGCATTAGTGAATCCTCCAATTTTTCATTTACGTTTGATCCATATTAGCATCTTGACAAGGTCTTTTTTAATTATTCCCCAATATGTTCTATAGAAACATATTGGAAATCCATCTGGACCTGGGGCTTTATCTGGCTGAAGAGCCCAGATGGCATCATGTATTTCATCTTCATTGATTTCCTTAGTCAAATTTGCATTAATATCCTCATTGATTCCTTTGGGCATATGCTGTAGGAGGTCTGAATAATCCTCTGTTTCCTTTGTCTCAGTTAAAAGAGTGATGTAATAGGCTGAGGCAGTTTTCTTGATAGCTTCTTGGGTTTTTTGAAGGCAACCTTCCTCATCATTGATCATGGTGACATTATTTCTGACTTTCCTGACAGTTGCTTTCTTATGGAAAAAAGTTGTATTTTTGTCTCCTCCTTGAAGCCAAAGCTGTCTTGACTTAATTCTCCACTTTTGTTCTTTTTCTCTATTAACCCGGTACAGCTGATAATATATATCACTTTCTAATGCTTTATCCTGATGGGACAGCCTGTTCTCCTCTATTTTCCTATGATTTTCTTTCAATTTATTTTTTAGCTCAGCTTTGACATTTTCTGGTTCTTTGTAATGCTACTTCACCCATTCCTTCAAGGCATGTTTTGTATTCTTCGGTTTGCATTCCCAAATGAACCCTGGTGATCCTTCTATATGATGTTGCCAGACTGTTTTGACAATCTGATCTACAATGGGATTGATGCGCCAAAGAGAGTTGTATTTGAAAGGCAACGGCCCCAAAGGACAATGTGCTTCAAGGACAATGCTAATGGGGTAGTGATCGGAAGCTAAATAAGGCAAGATTTCAGCATGAGCAGTAGAGAACTCAGAGAGGAAAGAAGTGTTTACCAAAATTCTGTCAAGGCGCTCCATTATGTTATCTCTGCCCAGCCTGCGGTTGTTCCAAGTGTACCTCCGATTTTTTGGGATGATATCTACTAGATCACACTCTTGCATGATGTTTTCCAGCTTTGCTCTATAAGGATCATGTGTAAAAATGCCTCCTCTTTTTTCATTGGAGTGTAATATAAGATTTAGGTCGCCCCCAAGGATGATGTTTGTGTTGTCTTCAGCTTGGATGTCTTCTTGTAGTGTGGCCCAGCACTGCTCTTTGTCTCTGAAATGGTTCGATGTATAAATGTTATAAATGACTATTTTTTTGTGCTCTGCTTGCTTTTCTAATATGACTTTAATCCAGTAAGGATTGATAGTTTTGGATGTGCATATCCAAATATTTTTGTTCCACATAGTGGTGATACCACCAGAAGCTCCTCTTGCTTCACATATTTGTCCCTCATAATGCGTGAGCTGTTCTATAATTCTTGTCATCTCTTGCAATCTTTGCTTTGTTTCCTAAATCATTACAATTCCTGGCTTCTCATGGTCTGTAAGATCTTTCAGGGTAGCAATTTTTGAGGGGTGCCCCAGTCCCCTACAATTCCATGATATAACTTTCATCATTGAGTATTTAGGTTTCGGAGGGATGCTCGTCCCCCTTGCTCCTTATGTGTTGTTTCTTTGCTATTTTGACCCAATATATAAGTTTCGATGGGGTTTTGAGTTCCCATGGCGATGTCTTTTTGAGCATTTTCATCTCTTTGATGTTCGCTTGATTTCCTGCCCGGTCCTTTTTTTTGGGACTCTTGATTGACTCCATTCTCTTTCGAGGAGCTTCTAGTAGTTCGGGGTGGGGGGGGTCTGGAGAATGGGAGGGAGAGGGATGAGAAAGAGAGAAAAGGATGGGAGGGTCATTTTCAAGGGCGGTCAGGGGGTCATTTTCAGGGAGAGAGAGGGCACCAAAGGGATTTGAAGAGATCAGGGGAGGACCAAAGGTTGGCCCCGGGGTGGGAAAGATGGGCGGGCCAAGAGGAGAGGACAGAGGAGGGACAACTAAGGAGGAAGCTTTGGGCAGAGTTGAAGGGGGGTTATGCTTGGGAGGGGCAGATTTGGGAGGAGCCTCTTCATAGTTTGCTTTCAAGCCAGAGGCAGTCTTCTTTTTTTTTACAATTTCCCATTGCTCTTCAGATTGAGTAGGTTCATCATTAACTATTTTGGAACAGCGATTGGCAAAATGGCCGTATTCGTGACATACCTTGCATTTGAAAGGAATTTGTTCATAGTCCAGTTGCTGAATATGCGTCCATTCGTCCACCTTTAGTTTGATTGCTTCTGGAAGACCCTTGCCGAGATATACTTCAACACATATACGCGCACATGCCTGCATATTATCCCTGGGCTCACTCCGATCAATGTATTTTCCAACAGCATTGCCGATGGCTCGAACCGAGTCATCTCCCCAGCAGTGGAGTGGGAGATGCGGAAGACGAACCCAAACCGGAACAACATTAGGGACATCTAGCTCAGGATCAAAGTTTGGAGTCCATTTGTTTAGATACAATCCACGAGAGTCCATGAAGTACGGCCCATTTCTAAAGATCAAGTCCTTGTCTGCTCTAGATTCGAAATGGAAAGTGTAATAACCTTTTCCACAGAAATGAATGGAGATTTTACCATTAACTTTGTCTGCCCAGTTTCTTTCAATCCATCGTTGAACTGTTTTCGGGGAAGGCCATAGGCCAGTGAACTGACCGATGAGCCCCCGCTCAGCTAAAGAGAGTGCAGCCATTCGTGGAAGTGTGGGAGGGAGGTCGACCTCTTGCAACCCATCCAGCTTCTTGACAAACTTGGACAGCGCAGGGCGAGTTCTCTGAGGCTGAAGAGATTTGACCAATGCGGAAAACGCATCTGCTGCAGACATATCAACAAGGCCCTCCGTAGCAGCATTCGTGGAGTCCATGGAAGGCCAGAGGCCAGAGGCCTCGCGCAAGGAGGAAAAGACCAGCAGTCGGCTGCTAGGTCAAGGGAACGTGCAGGCATTAAATTTTCATATCTAATTAATAGAAACAGAGCCAGAAAAAGCAGACAAAGCCAAAAAAAAACAGAGACATAGCAAAAAGAAAGTACATATGTATATATAATTTATATAAACATGTTCCAAATATTCTCAAATTTCCATAGTATTATAAATTTTCATATCTAATTAATAGGGACATAGCCAAAAAAAACAGAGACAGAGCAAAAAAAAACTACTTATGTATATATAATTTATATAAACATGTTCCAACATATTCTCAAATGTACACAGTAGTATTATAAATTTCCATTATTATAAATTTTCATATCTAATTAATAGAGACACCCAAAAAAAGCATAGACAGGGCCTCTCTCTTTCATAACCGATTTCTTTTCTGCATAAATTCCCTACAGAAAAACAATGACAATGTTAAACGTATCTGGACGCTAAGGACATTGAACACGCTGAAGACAACAATCCCTGAAGACATCGTGGAAGACCTCTGCAACAAAAAAATCAATAGAAATTAAAAAATAAACAAAAATTAAAACCAGAGTAAAAAATCAACAGAAATTAAAACCAAATTTAAAACAACAACAAAAAAAAATTACAGAAATTTAAAATTTGGTATCTTACCTCCTTGAGCTAAGAGTGCTGGACAGAACAGAGCACGTGACAGAACTGAGCGCGCGAAAATGCTGGATAGAACAGAGCGCGCGAGAATGCTCGACAGAACAGAGCGCAGGGGAATGCTGGACATAAACGAGCGCACGAGAATGTTGGATAGAAACGAGCGCGCGGTAAATATGAAGAGAAACACGGATAAGATTGCGGGCGATATATTTATAAAATAATAGTTCCGCTGAACTTCTAGTTCAACCGAACTTTGTTTTCCGGTTTTCCAAACTCAAGCGAAAAATCTGTTCGCCATTGGCATCAGTGCGTCGTCAATGTAAACGACAAATGAAATTCAGCTGAACTAAATTCAACAGTTCGCCCGAACTCCTGAATTGTTCGGCCCAACTATGACAAGAGTTCGGCCGAACTATGGAGGAAAAAAAATTTCCGCCCCGAATTGTCACAAAAGTGTTACCCATCTTCACATTTTCACCCCAAAGCAATTGGAAAAGCTCAATTTTTGGCACTAAGAGAAAAGTTAGTAAGTCCTCATTAAACATTAAGGGGGAGTGTTGAGAATAATTCTTAAATCTCGCCATGTAATTGCTGACATTAGTCAACACGTTTTGTGATTCTCTATGATTATAAATTAGTGGAGCAGACTATTAGGATGGCTAGTGCATAATGACCAATGGTCATAAAGTTTGGTAATCATATGGTAGATAATTAGTAGTTGATAGATAATAGTAAGTTCATTATATAACAATATATTTACATAATTAATTCAATATAAGTTTTATAGGTTGAGAAGGGATCTGTATTTTTATTTCATTGTTTTATATATGTACTTGGGTCATTTGAGATTCTACATCGTTGAACGTTTGGTTAAATATGACAGAGAAGAGAAAAACGCGGTGTGGTGTATCTCACGCTCCTGGAGTCCACAAAGACCGAGGTGACATCCCCAGGTTAAGGGATCATAAACTTATATCTAAATTTGCTGTCAGGACCTGGTGAGCACTTGCGTTCATCTAGTGGGCCCTACAGAAAAGTATCCGTAAACATATCGAAGATCACGCCCAGGATTACTTTTCATTTCATGTAAATATAGAGATCTTGTCTATGATAAAAAGCTCACAATATTATAGTTGTCAATGACGTACAGAGGACGTGGAGAAAAGTTAATATGGCCAACGGAAAGTACATTTTAAACTTTAAAATAAATAAAATCAGAGTCCGAAATACTGTCCATTTCATATAATCAAACTGTTACAAAGAGTAAAACTGCACATCTGCAATACTTTCTGTGGTTTTATAGTTGTTAACAATTTACTGCCGTCCACACCCAAAAAAAAAAACAACTGGCAATGCTTCTAAACGAGGAAACACTTAACATATTCCAGTCTGTCGGTATATTATACATGGTGATATTGGGAATAGTCAATCCTATTTTTCTTATTTTACATATATTTTCGTTCTAATATATGTCTGCTTCTGCTGCTCATATCTTTAGGAAAAGGCAGTAGTACGACGAATAATGATGACAGCATCATTTCCGGAACTTCGTTGTAGCTTCACGGACTGTGCACATAAAAGTGTGGGACCGGCTGCACAAAATTGTTTAGCACAAAGAAAATTGGTTCCGTTATCAATCATGAAACATGATAAAAAGTTTAATAAGACATTAAGAGCATTCTTTTTCCAATTGTTTAGAGACACATGCCCTCCTGTTAGTACAAAGCGTATATTTTAACCTGAAGTGCTACATCAAAGGTGTACCTATTCTGCTAATATTATCCAATTAATTATATACACAAAAAAAAGTTTGTTCGTAGATTTTTTTCTTATTGTCCTAAGATATACATTTTTTGTCCTTGGAAAATAATATGTTTGAATAACTTGGTGGATAAAAAAAGACCACAAATACACATGTTCCAACAAAATGTATTACATATTACCACTTTTAATAATGCATCCAACAAGAAATTTAAACCTATGGCTAGTAAATCCGAACTTCCAATATAAAGGTCTTGTCTTTTTATGGATTAATTTTTGAATGACACGTATCACTCAAAGAACTAATCAAAATCACATACTATGTCAGATTGATGGTTGATACACTAATAAAGAAATAAATTAACTATTCTTCAACCACAATTTTTTTTCACAAATTGAATGCATATTCACTTTTTGGATTTGCACCATAGCCAAAACTAAAAACTAAAATCTCTGTAGTAAAAAGTCTAACTACTTCAAAACCGTGTCAATGTTGACATGTGTTGAAGCCACTAGTACCAATCCCATTAGTAATGGCATCCTCCAAAACTTAAGCTATCAAATGTAAATAAGTCATAATACACAACTATAGATCGTACATTGAATAGATTCATTCTCTTGTATTTAAAAACAAAAATAAAGTTACACACCATAATAATGGAAGTAGAATTATGGAGGTTTAAAAAGCCATAAAGAGAACGACTGGATCTCTCAAAAAATGAGAAATGTTCATAAGGAGAAATAGGTCTCAATCACATTACTCATTAAAAAAAATGACAAACCTCATTCAAAATATAATTGATAAATGTTATGATAAAAGGTAAAAGTAATTTATAACGATGGAGTTCCAATGTTAATTAAAGACAATTATGACAATTAGGTAGAAACAAATCTCTAATTAATCTTACAATTCACTATAACTAGCTTACTAGGAAAAAAGAGTTTTGAAAAATATCAACTTAAAAAATCTATTTTTTGACATGGTCTATAGGAAATAGAGTAAATGAATTGGGAATGCTTACTCCCCAGCTCTAGTTTAATTGTTGCAAGTTATTTTTTTAATCAATTTTATCATATAATGTAATGTCAAATTTCAACTATGCATCAGTGTAAAGATTTCCTTAAATGTCGATTTCAATTATGCATAATTAAAATATGAATGTGTTGATGTTCTCAAGTTACTAAATTTATTTATGCTTTCAAAAACTAATTTCAAACTAATAAAATTCACAATCTCACTAAAAATAAAAAATATATTAATAAATCTCCATAAAAATAGAAAACACATGAATATGCATTTCATTATATTCTTTCTCCCAATTTGTACATTCATTAGATTACATTTCTTGTAGTATTTTAAAAATGATAAAAGGTAGTTATATATATATATATATATATATATATATCATTCTATTCATTCATTTAACAAAAACAACATGGTACATCATAAAAATAAATACTTTGTAGCATGACACCTAAAAATCAATACTTGGTAGTCGTATGAAACTAAGTGTGTTGGTCACCTCAAAAATTTAAAAGCCAAGCAAAATTAAAATAATTGTGTATTAATCATGTTTGTAAGTACCTTATAAGGTAAATTGTCTACTATATCTTTTAACATACTATTGAAAACTTAAATAATAATCCCCACTTCATAATTCAACCAAAAAAAAACTAAACTTATATGACTATCTTTGCAATAAGTGCCATATCGCTATATATTCTGTTATATCTAGCAAATACTTTAGGTACTAACGCATCATACATGCCTTTCTCTTTGATATACCGTTCTACTTTTACAGATGTAACTTTCTGATTGGACATGGCGCAATAATTATACATTTTTATAGTCAATAAAATATAATATAAATTTGAATGGTGTATACAATAAAACAGTTATTCTACCCTAAAAAAATGTACGTATTGTAAAATCATTCGTTGTCTGAAAATCATTAGATCAAAACCCCGTAAATATTATACTTACACTCATTTGTTTCATCGTTTATAATTGTGTCATCGTTAAATTTATAAAAATTAGGGTTTGCATCATATTGCCATACTCATTTGTCTCATCGTTAATTTTATAAAACATTAGGGTTTGTATGATATTGCCATACTCATTTGCCTGATCGTTAATTTTATAAAAACTTAGGGTTTACATCATATTTCTATCGTTGAACGTTTAGTTAAATATGACTGACAAGAGAAAAACGTGGAGTGTTGTATCTGACGGTCGTAGTGTCCAAGAAGACGAAGGGATCATGAACTTATATCTAAAGTTGCTGTAAAGATCTGGTGCGCACTTGCGTTCATGTGGTGGGCACTACAGAAAAGTTTTCGTTAACAAATTGAAGATCACGCCCAGGATTACTTTTCATTTCATCTAAATGTAGAGATCTTTTAAATGATAAAAAACTCATAATATTATAGTTGTCAATGACGTACAGAGGACGCGGGGAAAAGATAATATGGCCAACGTAAAGTAGATTTTAAATTTAAAATAAATAAGATCAAAGTCCGAAATACTATCCATTTCATATAAATCAAACTTTTTCAAAGAGTAAAACTGCATATCTGCAATACTTTCTGTGGTTTTATAGTTGTCAACAATTTACGGACATCCACACCCAAAAAAAAAAAAAAACAACTGGCAATGCTTCTAAACGAGGAAACACTAGTTTAAGTTATTAACATATTCCAGTCTGTAGGTATATTATACATGGTGATATTGGGAATAGTCAATCCTATTTTTCCTATTCTATATATATTTTCGTTCGATTATATGTCTGCTTCTGCTGATCGTATCTTTAGGAACAAGTAGTAGTACGAGGAATAATGATGACAGCATCATTTCCGGAACTTCGTTGTAGGTTCATGCACTGTGCACATAAAAGTTGCGCACCGGCTGCACAGAATTGATTAGCACAAAGAAAATTAGTTCCGTAATCAATCATGAAAAATAATAAAAAGTGAAATATTCTTTTTTCCAAATTGTTTTGAGACACATGCCCTCGTTAGCATATACGGTATTTTTTCACTTGAAGTGTTACATAAAAGGTGTACTTATTTTGTTATAGTATATTATTCAACTAGTATAGATTTATTTTAAATAGGTATTTAATATGAGTTTACATGGGTCAATTTATTGAAAGCCAAATTTATTTAAAGTGTAAAATACAATGCATTAATTTTTATTGTTTAAATTTTATTTTTAATATTAAATAGAATATATATTCTACTGAATAAAAGTTTGAATCTTTTTTTTTCTCACCATATATTCAATTGAAATTAATCAAAATTAGATGCAAATGAAAGTGTTTTTTTTCTTATGAACATATTTTGAAGTATATGTTAATATTAGTCTGTATTAAAATATTTTATCAATAACCAAATTATAAGACTCAAACATATTAATCACACATTTTTTTATGTTTTAATTGCTTTACAATAGCATATTCATTTTATTTTTTTATAGCCTATATTATTTTTCTATTTAGAACATAATTTTGAGCTTTTATTTTTATTTTAAAGGGGATTGAAGCACCAATAGAGTTAAATATCCCTCATACTTGGTTGTAGAATGAGCCTCTACACTCAATTATATATATATATATATATATATATATATATATATATATATATACACTGTCCAAAATTCTTAGAAAGTGACTTCTTTTGTAAAAGATTTAATTAGAAAAACCATGGTAGATGGTTTCTTGATTTTCTAGGAAAAAACATCAAATCTTGTTCAAAAGAGGTTACAAACTAGGAACCTTTGGAGGGTGTTTGTATGTAGATAGTTGGTTCAATGAAGTATCACTTCACATTGCTGACCATTAGTGTATAGTGGAGACTATTTCAAGCCATGCTATATGTATATAGCTAGTGGAGATTTGGTAAAGCAACATGAAATTATATTTGAACATGAAATTATGTTTGAACTTCGAGGTACAAAAAAATTGTCCCCAAATTATATTTGAACATGAAATTATATTTGAAGCTAGAGGTACAAAAAAATGGCCCCTTATACTTTACTTCCGATATTTTTAAAGCCTAATTTGATCGTACTTGCTGACAGAACTAAATCCCAGCGCACTCGTAACAATAATGTTTAAGATATCTAGTGAAAACGAGAGTTTAATGTTTAGCTAAAAGATGCAATGTACAATATGTGGCAGATTACCAGGTGTCGAAAAGACTGATGTGCGAGGGTTCATTAATCATATGCCAAAGGAGTTCCTAAAAATGGTTTTCATATATAGCAAAATTGTGAGATCTAAACTTAAAAATGTCACTTTAAGCTAGGGGAAGAATAGTGCATCTGTGTGATGATAGGTCTCTTTAAAATTACGAACTTTTTATAACTCAAACTGAAAGAAATACATGACATTCTTAGCCAACTCTTTGAATGGAGAGGGGTCAGTCATTAGACATCTCGGCAGTGATTGGGCCCCCACGTCACGTCTAATGCCACGCCTCCTTACGAAAATTGTCCATCTGATGTGGGCACATGTCACGGGTACATGCCACCTATCCAACTAGTCATTGACCTCCTGAGCTAGTCCCTTCCTGCGTTTAACCGAAGGCTTTTCCGAGAAGCCCCCATTTTCACTCTGGGCCTGGTCACTAGTCATCTGCCTATTTGATTGTTATGCAGTCGCTGCATCGATTCCTAATGCCTCCACCTCCGCCCTCTGTGTTGGAAATGTTGTCATTGATGGCAAAGGTAAAGACAGGAGTAGCACCTAAACTATCCATGAGGCAAAAGAGACAGAGAGGTAGCAGAGGAAGCATAAACAACAAAGGAATTAGGGGTATAATACAATTTACAGATGAATTATTGAGTAATTATTCATTAATTGAGTTTGTATGGCATAGACTTTGATTGAAGACTAAAACCCTGTGGTAAAGACTTAATATGCTTGGGGATGAGTTGGAGCATTGCCTAAATGGAAAAGGTGATGGCAAAGGACAGCAGCAGAAGACAGTAGGTTACATGTACAAGGAACAGAGACAAGCAGCGAATTAAAGCAGAGTTGTCCAAACGACATAATAGATTGTTCTCTTGTTTTCATGAACAAGAGGGTTTTGTAAGTAACTTCAATTAGCATAAATGAAGAATTTGTTTAGTGGCTCTGAGGAGATGAGAGAATTGATATAAGTCTGCTTCCATATTATTCGAAAGGATCGATCCTCCAAGAGAAAGCAGAACTGTACCATACCTGTATATTTCTTGTGAAAGCGGGAGTTAGACCTTCAAAGTTTGTGAACATTGAGAACCCTGTGCAAAAGGGTAGATTTTTAATTCTATGCACGATCGAGCAAACCGATGTGAGTTCGTAAATAAGGGCTTATATATGTATCAAGATTAGATGCGCTCTGAAATGTTAGCCCCTGTATGGAGAGGCTTTCTCAGAGTCCCAGTGCGAGTGTTACGGAGCGGAATGCAATGAATATTACAGCATAATGGAATACGAATGCAGTAAGGATATAAAGGACCGGAACCTCGAAGTGGAATAGTTATATATATAATGAAAGGAGCGAAGTAGTAGAAGCGGAACTCAGAATATGAAACTCTGACTAATGAACAGTAAAAACGGGTTGGCGTTAGTAACCGGATCACTGAAGGATGTGGAACCTTGAGCGAAGGTGAGGAACCACGAGGTGTGAACAGTGACGATGGAACCTGGAGTAGAGGGGCGGAACCACAAAAGAGGAACAATGGACGCAGTTTAGAGCGAACCGGTGGTTTTCATCGCACCACCTTCGACAGACAAGCAGTTTTCAAGAAATCGCAGCGATTCCATAGAGCGGTTGACACAGGGCATACGAAGGGACCCCAAAACCGCTCTCACTGCATGCCATCACGCATTATTGTTTGCGCATATTCACCGAGCGATATCCGTCTGATCAAATGAGGCGGCGTGAAGCGATAACCACCGTCGGATGGAGACGACCGTTAACGCTGGGGCCCAGTCCATCGCGCAACTATTGAATATTAACCCTCATGCAAGTTAACCGCGCGATTTCCGTTGGATCAGAGGTTGAAAAAGAGATGAATTATCCACCGTTGGATCATGAATAAAGTTGCAAGCTGTCTAATAAGGTATGGGTCAGTGTTTAATTGTTGATTATTAAATAGTCAGAATACAAATATGTGGGCTAGCATGGGTTAAGTGGCGATGTCGAAAGGAGAATAGGCATTAATATTATGATTGGGCGCTAAAAGCCACGGTTTATTAATAGTTTTAATGTTTGAATCGGGGAATATGCATACATGACGATATATATTTATATGTTGTGCTAAAGTCGAAGCCTATATGAAATGAGATTGGGTTTATTACAAGAGCCTGCAAGAACGAAAGAGCTAGAGACAATGGCAGAAAAATGGTACAGGGAAAAAGATGAATTGAAATTGTAATGTGAGCTTCAAACCATTATGTTTAAACTCATATATGAACATAGAATGTAGATAGGTAGCCAGAGAACAAAGATGGGTAATGAACAAACATCGCCCATATTCATATGTATTTGAGAATAAAACCTGAAAAGTAGTTATATATGTAGCTGGTGCACTCAAGTATAGTGAACAGACGAATAGACACTGAGGTGAACCAAAATATACAGAACAGTCACTCAACAGCAGCATAAAAGACAAATCCAGTAAAGCCAAAGTCCAGAAAAGGAGCTGAGTGGAATTGAAATGTGAAACTGAAAATGTAAATATTTTTTGTTTATATTGTTTGTGATGCAAAGGTAAGTATCCTAAAAAAAAGAAAAATCCCACTGTAGCATAGAAATTTGTACATATTATTATAATTTTAAATTGAGTTGGATAAAGGAATGAGAAGACAGAAGTCAAAAAGTCAGGACTATTCGCTTCAAATTCCCTGAGGAATGTAAAGAGTCATGTGATGAACTCTATATATAATATCACATTGATATGCACAAAGAGGTTAGAGAGAGTAAGGATAGAGAATGAAAAGCATAGAAGATTGAGGCAGAGAAGATAAGGAAGAGAGGAGCAGAAAGAGATGCTACTCAACAGAGCTAATATCTGAAGTAAATCAGCAAACATTTCTTGTGATAAATTTAGGAAGTTGGACCTTCACTATCAAGTTGAAGCTTGATAGTTGTCAGTTGTAGCTGACTGAGGTTGGAGCCTCCTCTAGGTTGGTGCCTGCAGAAAAATTGAAGGGAGTTGGAGCTTCCTTGCAAGTTGAAGCTTGCAGAATTGAGGTTGGAGCCTGCAGAAAAACAGTGGTGAGAGGGAGTTGGAGCTTGCCTTTGCATCACAGCAATAATAAGATGTGGTTTTCTCCCTTCATGGGTTTCCACTTATATCTGCTGTCTCTATCTGTGTTTCCTGTGTGCTGAGATGATCTACCAAATCTGCTTAATGTTTATTGCTCTCATAATAAGTTTAATGTCACATTAATTTAATACTTGTTGCGACATATTAAGACTGTTCATATACTAAGGTTGAATACAAAAGTAAGCTGTAAATAAGCTGATGAAAATTTTAAAAGCTCATGTATGTATTGAACTGATTCACCCCCCCCTCTCATTTCAACTAAGAATTCAACACTCCGTGCATTGCATCCTGGGTTATGGTGCCTGTTCCCTCCTGGTTCGAGCTCTTGTGGTCCAGGTTTGACCGCCGGGGCTGAACCTTCTCATTATACCTCGGCTCTGTGGTGGTTATACCTCAGCTCTGTGTCGGTTAAACCTAGGCTCTGTGGTGGTTATACCTCAGCTCTGTGTCGGTTAAACCTTGGCTCTGTGGTGGTTATACCTCGGCTCTTTGGTGGTTATACTCATCTCTATGTTGTGTATACTCGGCTCTATCATGGTTATACCCCGGATCTGTCACGGTTATACTCAGCTATGTGGTGGTTATACTCGGCTCTGTGGTGGTCATACCTCGGCTCTGTGGTTTTCATGCCTCGGCTTTGTGGTGGTCATACCTCGACTCTGTGGTGGTCATACCTCGGCTCTATGGTGGTTTGACCTCAGCTCTGTGGTGGTTTTACTTCGGCCCTATGGTTGTTTTACCTTAGCTCTGTGCTGGTTTTACTCCGCTCTATGGTGGTTTTACTGAGCTCTGTGGTGGTCATACCTCGGCTCTATGGTGGTCATACCTTGACTCTTTCATGGTTATACCTCGGCTTCATGGTGGTTTTACCTCGGCTCTATGGTGGTTTTACCTGCATTCATCTTTGCATCGTTTTCAGGTGTGGATGTTGGGAATTGTGTTTTCAAGTGCGTTTTTCAGGTCTGGATGCTATGAATTGTTCTTTCAGGTGCATTTTTTAGTGTTGGTTTTCCTCTTTTTTAATGTTTTTGCTATTTTTAAAAAATGTTTTTGCTCCCTGAATGGTTGTTTTCTGATTAGGTTTATTGTATTGTTTGCAGGTCAATGTAGTTGGCAAGGAGGAAGTCGAGGAGGGAGAGGAAGGGGAGGAGAGTAGTCTTAAGGTAGGAATCTATCCTACCAGTCATATGTATGTGTTTGTAAACACATTTAACTTGAAGGATATGTTTCTATGTTGAGCTTGTTTACTGTGTTTTTAAACACTTGGGTTTTCTGTAAATTGTCTGGTTTTTTAACACATTTAACTTAAAGGATATGTTTTTGTTGAGCTTGTTTCTTGTGTCCTGTTTTTTTGTGTAAATTGACTGGTTTAGGTTTAGGGTAGGGTTTTTGTGTTAATTAAAAGGAATCTCTGTAAATTGAGATTTAGGGTTTAGGGTTTTATTTTTTAACACATTTAGGGTTTAAGGTTTGGTGTAGATTGAGATTTTGATGTTTAAATATTTTTATCCACCACAGAGCTGAGATTCGAGGTATAACTGTTATATTTTGTACATGTTTTCAATTAATTTGATGACATTTTCTCATATTGTGTTAGTAATGTTGTCTAAATTGTCATACTATGCTAATAATGTTGTATAAATAGTCATACTGTGTTGTTAATAATGTTGACATTTTCTCATACTGTATTGTTAATAATGTTGACATTTTCTCATACTATTTTATTTACATTGATATATGCACATGTAAATCAAATGAAGTTGCCTCTATTCAATAACCTTAATTTTACAGTCACTTTTATTTACATTGATATATGCACATGTAAATCAAATGAAGTTGCCTCTATTCAATAACCTTAATTTTGCATGTGAAGTCTCAGTCTTGCATTCCTATTTCACTCCAACACATTTAGGGTTTAGGGTTTTGTTTTTCAACACATTAAGGGTTTAGGGTTTTATGTAAATTGAGATTTTGATGTTTAAATATTGGTATAACCACCACAGAGCCGAAGTATGTTAATTTTTTTTTATATTTTGTACATGTTTTCAATTAATTTGATGACATTTTCCTATACTATGATAATAATGTTGTATAAATTTTCATACGGTGTTCTTAATAATGTTGACATTTTCTCATATTGTGTTATTTGCATTGATATATGCACATGTTTTGACTTGCATGTGAAGTCTCGGTCTTGCATTCTTGTTTCACTCCAACACATTTAGGGTTTAGGGTTTTCTGTAAATTGAGGTTTTGATGTTTAAATATTGGTATAACAACCATAGAGCTGAGGTATAACCACCACAGAGCCGAAGTATGTTAATAATGTTTTATATTTTTTACATGTTTTCAATTAATTTGATGACATTTTCTCATACTGTGTTGTTAATAATGTTGAAATTTTCTCATACTGTGTTATTTACATCGATATAAGCACATGTTTTGACTTGCATGTGAAGTCTTGGTCTTGCATTCATGTTTCACAGAGTCGAGTTATTAATTTTATAGTCACTTCCATAGAGGTATTTTACCTTTGTTTCTGGTTTCTCTTAAGGGTTTTCACTTGGATGTGAAGTCTAGGTCTTGCATTCTTATTTCACAGAGTCTAGGTATTACAATCAATTCCATAGGGGTATTTTACCTTATATTTTTTTCGTTTATGAATTCAATTTCTTTGTTCATGCCCTCTGTTTGCAGTTACGAAAGCACTGAAATAGTTACAAAATTACTTAAAACGTGTTAGTAGCTCTTCATAAACAGGGAATGCCTTCGGGTCAGGCATTAAAAGGTTTCAGGGTATCATTGGTTTGTAGTTATTATTTTTATATTCCGATTATTTTTAATCAATTAAGACATAGGATCATTCAATCAGAGTTTTGCTCATTACAAGACAGAAATTTTTAGAGTGGCGCAATTGGCCAAAATCGAAGTTGGAATTTGGTGTCATAGACCTTTTTTTCTTATTAATTTGGTTTCTTTGTTCATAGCCTGCTCCTTTTTTGAGTGATTTTTATTGATGAAGTTAGCAAGTAATTTTCATTGCACCAGTATAATGACAAGTTTTTTGTCCACTAATCTAATTAATTATAAGTTTTTACCATTATTTATTTTATCTGATTCCCTCACAAAATTTAGTTATATAGACTATTGGTTTGCTCGCCATGTTGATATCTTGATTATTTAACAAGATTATTAGTAGTTGTTTCTGTTCATTAAATAGCATGTCATGTTCAAGGGATTTTTTGTTTAGATGTAATATAAATTGAAATTTTGATGTTTATATTCATATAATATTTTCAACAGAGAAAATGTTCATGGAGGGATTTTTGTGTCTTTTGTATTATTGGCAAAATTTATCATAACTCTATTATTAATCACTATTCAAAAAGATTATCACTGGCTTCTATCGATGAATGTGAGTTGTCTTGTCACTTAATGTAACAAAAATGATGGCACCAACTATCATTTGTTTTAATGGTGTCATTGATGATTGGGATTATGCCTTTGCAAGTGAGAAAGTTAGAAATGGCTTACACTGTCAATTTTTTAACTCCCAAGGAATACAAGATATAATTTTGTAGAATTACAAATTGGTTGATACATACTAATTAAAAATAAAAAATTATGATATAGGCTATGGAAAGTGTTGTGTTATTTTAAATAAGAAATAACTTCATACATATAACTTCATAAAATTTTTGATATAGGCTAAGGCTATAACTTCAACAGATTAACAAACTTATAGGAATTAGAAACTGTTTGATACATACTAATTTGAAACTGTGTATAGATTCCCAAACATCCATGGATGTTATCCTTAGCAAACCTGTTTCATACTTACCAAAATCACAATGTCTTATGGTTACAAAAATTAAGTCGTGCCACCCCTATGCTTGATGGCTTCCCTTTCCTACATTGCCAAAAATGATTGAGTTGACTGCCTGACCCAAGTATGGTGGGCTAGCCAACATTGGATGATTATGAGGTTCCTGAATGTTTCCATATGATTGACTCCAATTTGCTCCACGTAGCCATGGTGGGACTGAGTAGCCCAAGTGTCCACTTGTGTTACTAACCCCAACACTGAATGCAGGTGTCATATAAACAGAGTTAGGATTCAAACCTACACTGGTAGGGGTATAAGAGGTGGGACTAACCCATGCCTGATAGATGATTCAAGACTTGGATGTTAATCGGGTCTTGGAATGATGGTGTCTTCTTTTCAATGTGGTCCAATATGTTAGACATCAACCTATTTGCCTCAAACTGGTTTGAACCATGGTCTTCCCTGCTCGTCGCCCCTCCTCATTTTTCCAACCCTTGTTGAACCTTTCTTACCTCTCTCTCTTGCCTTGCCAATCGATTTTGATGTTCCTTATCTTCCCTTGCTTTTTGTCTTTCCAACCTTTCTTTTTCTCGAGCTTCTATTGTTGAAATGCTTGCAACCCTCTTTTCATTGGCTAACTCCTTCTTTCTCTTTTTAGCTTCCTGAATTTCCTTCTTTTATGTTCAGGCTCGAACATTAAATTCATATAATCTTTAGATGTGAGAAATTTTGAACTCCTCCCTAAACGAAGATAATGTGATGTTGAGTTCCTTGATGAGGCCTTCACTCTCTCTACTAGTAGCTTTAGGAATGCACCAAGTAATCTCTACCTTTTTGTTGCCCCATGCTCCTCCGGACCTGACACTTGGATTTCATCCTCCAGGATAACTGATTGTCCCCCATTGTTGTCTTCTTTAGGTACTTCATGCTGATTAGGCTCCTCTTCTAGTGATCTGTTGTCCACAAAATAATGAACAAGTTCGGTGTTCAACCCCGATGGTTGTGAAGGCATGTCCATGTTTTCCTCATTGGTGGTAGATACATTATTTCCAGTGATATTCATCAAGACCTCTGCCAACCATGATGGTGCACTTACTTGGGTTGGCATGGTCAATTGCCCATTGTCAGCTGCATCACATGGAATATCACATGCATAATTTGCAGGTGGTTTAGTGGGTGTGACAGCCTCATTGATATTGTTAGTTGGTTTATGACTGAACTGTTTCTCACTAACATGCTCATCATCATCAACATAGAACAACCCTTTAGAAAGGGACATTATACCTTCAGCAAAAACTACATCTTCTTGGGCACCAACATGGTCTTGTAAGTTCTCTCCTTCTTAACCTTCCACTTCAAATGCTTGGCTACAACTGGTATCATGCATAAGAGCATCAAAATTAAGTGGTCGTATACCAATCATCCTAAATCCAACCTTGGTATTAGAAGGTGTGAGAGCCATTTTAAATGATTTACTTGTAAGATCAGCTAGCTCAAACCTCTTTACTTCCACCCCTGGATTCTTTGCCATACATGAAGCTCACTTGACCTTGAAATAGTTCTTGAAAGGCCCAAACATGCTCACATCAAGGGGCTGTAATCTGTGAGTGGTATGAGCTGGCAATGTTAATAGGTCAATGCCAAATTTATTGGCCTCCTCGATTTTATGCACAACCAGGTGGCTTCCATGGCCATCTAAAATTAGTAAGTGCCTGTTTTCAGGCGAGATACCACCTGGTACAAAAGCAACAAACTGGCAAAGCCAATTCAGGAACAGTTCCTTTGTCATCCATGCATGTGGATGTGCAACCATGCATGCAACTGGTTCAAAATTCTATATATAATTTTTTAGTTGAATTTTGCCTTTAAATAAATAAAATCCTGGTATTGATTGACCAATTGTATTGACACATGCAAGAATTGTGATCCACTCCCTACTCTTAGGCAATATCTTAGGCACATTTCTACTCCCTCTCTTGGCAATTACCTGCATACCACAATTCCTTCCTGCCTATAAGCCTGTTCCATCGCAGTTCCATCTATGGTCTAGGGCATATGAGTGTTGGTCATATGCAGCAAAAAGAGTGTTATAGAATTTGGAAACAATTGCAGGGCGTAGATTTAAAGCCCAGTCTCTGTCCAGGCCCTATGTTGTACATAACACAAGGTATTGATGCCTCTTTTTAAACCCACTCCACCATGACTTACTACGAATACGATATTTAAATGGGTTTGGCCTCCCTTGACAGATTTGAGCTATAGTGGATTTAAGTTGTATAAGATCTAACTCATGTCCCAATTGGGCCATCTCCTTTCACCACTCGACCACCTCATCCTCCTCCTCTTCAGTCATAACTGTAACGGGCCCTCTACGCTTTGTATTAGTCAATCCATTTATCCAATAATGTATGTTAGAGGCAGCAATACCATGTTTTCTTTGCATATGCACGGATTGAATATCACTTAAACGCGATGTCATCAATTGCATTGAGCATGTCTTGCTTTGTCTAGCCTCTGATGGCACTAATTTTCTTTGTTGAACATGCGCCTTGCACAATGGTTGATGGTGGATCTGTGGCTGATGGTGGGCTGGGATGATCTTCTACCACTGAGTCCTTTTCAACGACATTGATGGCAGCATTGGGAGCATTGACATCCTCATCTGATGAACTACTCTGCAGCTAGGCCCCCCTTATCCCTATTCCTTATTCGATTTGAAATAGAAACTCTTGGCATGGCTCCATCAACCTGCAGATTTACCAAGAAATTGTGATTTAAAATTGTATTCGAGTACAACATGAGTAATAAATTTGATAAGTATTACATCAAAACTATATAGATTAAACTATATTTATGTATTTATTCCAATATTAGCATGAGATTCAATAAGTAATACCTATTGACTGTTAACAACATGAAATCTTCTGTTGTTTGTTGTGAACTCTTCCATTTGCGTAGGAAACTTGGTATTTTACTCAAAGGAGTTCAGGTTGCATATGAGTGTATATTGTGTTATCTGCAAGGTTTTATCTTAATGATAAAACCAAACCTGGTAACCCATTTCTGTAAATGAAGAATTTTGTGTCTTAATTGAAATTGAAGTGGAACAAACTTGGTTTACCTGAACAATTGAATTTGGATTATTTTGCTAGTTTTAATTATTAAATGATTTTCATTATTTTGTATTTCAATTATGTATGATATGTAATATCAGCACGAGAAAGATAAGTGATAACTATTAACTATTAACAACATGAATGTAAGCTAACATGGTTGTAAGCTACATGGTTGTAAGCTACATGGATGTAAGATACATGGCTGTAAGAAACATGGTTGTAAGAAACATGGCTGTAAGATAACATGGCTATAATCTAACATGGCTGTAAGCTAAATGGCTATAAGGTAACATGGATGTAAGAAAAATGGCTGTAAGCTAACATGGTTGTAAGTTAACATGGCATCTTTTATTTTTAACATGGCTGTAAGCAAAATACTTTTTGTATTGGTGTAGAGGTATTGACTAACATGACATTCATAGTTTCTTGTTAAGTGTATGCAAGTTTCAAGATGAATTTGTTTCATGTCCAAACAGTCCCAAGCAAATTCACCATATTTTTTTGAATAATTTCTACCACCTGTTGTTGTTTTTATCTACTTAAGTATGTACCTATGTAGAGTATTTTTCCAAGGCTAATTTCAACAAGTTTAGTGCACATTTCCTTGTATCCACCTATGGCTTGAAATTCTCTATTGACTGTTGGTGTTTCTGCTTAAACTCTTGGTGATAGAACCACTACTCTTGCCTTTACTATTTTTTTAGGTTGTTAACATGAATGTACGAAACATATTTTTTGGCTTCATTAAGACAAGTTTGGTGACTTCGTTAAATAACGTCTATTGGGGGCAAGGGTTGAATAGAGGTATTGACTTGGCAAGAAAAACTAACTAGATAGGACGTTCGATAGGACATTCATAGTTTCTGGTTAAGTTCATATTGAAGAATTTTGTACTGGTGTAGAGGTATTGACTAAAAATACATTCATAGTTTCTGGTTAAGTGTATGCAAGTTTCAAGATGAATTCCTTTCATGTCCAGGCAGTCCCAAGAAAATTCACCATACTATTTTTGAATAATTTCTACCACTTGTTGGCTTTGTTCTGTACTTAAGTATGTACATATGTAGAGTATTTTTCCAGGGCTAATTTCAACAAGTTTAGCGCATAACTTCTTATTTTCACTTATGGCTGGAAATTCCCTATTGATTGTTGGTGTTGCTTCTTAAACTCTTGGTGCTGGAACCACTGCTCTTGCATTTGTTATTGGTTTAGGTTATACTAATGAAAGGTAGAGCTATGTCTCGCAACTATGGTTCCAATGATCGGCTATCAAATGCCCTTATGGAAATGAATAGTGCCTATGTTTGGCTATATGACTGGTTGTCAAAGTCCACCTCCTATCAATGATACTGGCTATCGACCTCAACCTTAGTCCATGTCAATAAGATCTAGATACACTTTGGACATGGACTTATCTACCTAGTGTGTATACGCTCAGTAAATATGTGTTAATGTTTCTTTTTTATTTAGAACAAAATAGATACAAAAATTTATTCTATTTGGCTAAGCATGTGATCCAACTAGTGTAGTTCAACTTGTTGCTCTTAGCTTGTGCTAAGCAGCAGTTCAAAAGAAGTAGTTAAGAAGGAAGCTATAGTGAAGCTAAAATGAGACTTCGAATTAGTTGTATTTCCACTCTCACAATCTCTTTAACTCCTATGCAGTTATTAGCTTTCTGTTCTTATAAAAAAGACTATGCTTTAATTAAAAAACTCTCTCTTTAAATTTATGAACTAAAGGCAGACTCGAGACTGGACTAACTCTAGTCTTAGTCCCATGCCTTAAGGTAAGTCACTTTTTGTCTTAGAGTTAAAGCTTTAGTTCAGAAAGAACTACGGCAATAATAAGTACTATTTGCTTTCGAGAAGCTTTAGTCTGTAACTTAGAATATTAGACTATTAGATCTAAGAACTACTAACTAGTATAAGGATGTATAATGGGTCTCTCCATAATAGTGAGACCTTATAAATATGTTACATAGTCAATGTAAGCTAATGAACAGAGTAGTAAGCTTTCCAGGTCATGTCTTAGTAAGGTAGTTTGAATACTCATAGCTTATTTAATCTACGTGATTTTATTATAAACATAAATCTCATTACTTATAAGCTTAACATGGTTTCTCAAATAAAATAATGATAAAGTACTCAATATAATAACATTATTCAACAACAACCAAAAACTTGTATGTCTCCAGCAACGCTCCAGCAACCGATGAAGAGAATGAATGTAACATTGTGCACACACTCTGTCTGGAATGTAACAATAAGCACACTCTGTCTGAATGAAGAGAATGAATGTAACCTTGTGCACACACTCTGTCTGGAATGTAACATTGAGAACACTCTATCTGTATGCCTAGAACACTGTCTTAAAATGATTGTATGTTTGCAAAATGAATGGAACACTGTCTGAAAACTCTGCTTGTATGTGAAAACTTTGAATGTATGTCAACAACAGCTTCAGAATATAATGAATGCTTCAAATGCAGTAAGTGTTGATGTTTTATAGTTTTATGATCTACAATTTAATTGGTAGGGAAGACTGACATGGATTGCCATCTCCCAAATTCAATTCTGTGTTGTGGATTGATTTTTACATGATCCAACACATGATAAGCTGTCATGGTTGATCCTTGTACTTTCCTAAATTCAATTCCTGAATTGAAATGCTTTCCTGAATTTAATTCATGAATTGAAAGGACTGTTGTGTTTAATTCTTGAATTGAAAGGTTGGGTGAACTATTTCCTGAATTGAACGGTGTCATTTAATGTTTTAAATAGGTTGAATGGTTAAACATACATGTACATATGGTTGACACACATTTCATCTATTTTTGTGCAGGTGTTACCCAACAATGGGATGCATTGCCCCAATGCAAAATCAGTGGGTGACTGTCTGATGGGATAGCTATACTTTCTTATGGAAAGCATTGTAATGTTTTGTAGTGCATTTTGACATCGGTTCAAGCCACTAGTACCAATCCCATCAGTCATGTCATTCTCCAAAACTTAAGCTACCAAATGTAAATAGGTCATAATACAGAGGTATAGATCATAGTCTGCTATGGCTAAAAGAAAAACCACATAGGATTCTGTATCAACAATATTCCAAGTGAACACATTGCACGCTATGTGTGGAAGTAGAATTATGGATTTTTAAAAAGTCTTAAAGAGAATGAGAACAACTAAATCTCTAAAAAAATGATAAGTGCTCATAAGGAGAAATAGATCTCAATCACATTATTCATAAAAAAAAAATGATAGACCCCATTCAAAAAAAATTGATAAATGAAATGATAAAAGATAAAAGTATTTAATAATAATGGATCTCCAATGTTAATTAAAGATAACTATGACAACTAGCTAGAAAAAAATCTCTAATTAAACTTACAATTCACTATAACTAGCTCACTAGGAAAAAAAGTCTTGAAAAATATAAACTTAAAAAATCCATTTTTTGACATGGTCTATAGGAAATAGAGTAAATGAATTCACAATGCTTACTCCTTAGCTCTAGTTTAATTGTTGCAAGTTATTTTTTTAATCAATTTTATCTTATAATGTAATGTCAAATTTCAATTATGTATAATTAGGATGTGAAAATGTTGATGTTCTCAAGTTACTAAATTTATTTATGCTTTCAAAAGCTAATTTCAAACTAATAAAATTCACAATCTCACTAAAAATAAAAATTATATTAATAAATCTCCATAAAAATAGCAAATTTGACAACCATTATCAACTATTTATGAGCTGCAAAACACATGAATAGGCATTTCAGTATATTGACTACAATTTGTATTTAGATTTGAATTTAACATTCTTGTAGTTTTTTAAAAATAGATAAAAGGTAGTTAGGTCAATTTATCTATATTTTTTTTTTTGTAAGTGTAGTAGTACCTCTCTATTCATTCATATAACAAAAACAACATGTTACATCATAAAATCAATACTTGGTAGCCTCAACCTACAAGTATGAAACAAGGTGTGTTGGCCACCTCAAAGATTTAAAAGCCAACCAAAATTGAAATAGCGGTATATTAATCATGTCTGTAAGTGCCTTATAAGGTATATTGTCTACTATATCTTTTAACATACTATTGAAAACTTAAATGCTAGGCCCCACTTCATAATTCAACAAAAAAACTAAACTTATATGACTACCTTTGCAATAAGTGCCATATCCTTTACACTTGATCCGGGCATATCTACTTTATGCATAGTTTGAAGACACTCAATGCATCAAAACACACATTCAGATGATGTCTTGCAATTGTATTACCTAAATGTAACTTACTTTCGTCATTATACATTTCCAAGTCCAATAAAATCTAATATAAATTTGAATGGTTTATACAATAAAACAGTTATTCAACCATAAAATGTATGTATTGTTAAATCATTCGTTGTCTGAAAATCATTAGATCAAAACCCCGTAAATATTGTACTTATACTCATTTGCTTCATCGTTTATAATTGTGTCATCGTTAAATTTATAAAAATTAGGGTTCGCATCATATTGCCATACTCATTTGTCTCATTTTTAATTTTATAAAACATTAGGGTTTGCATGATATTGCCATACTCATTTGCCTTATCGTTAATTTTATAAAAAATTGGGGTTTGTATCATATTTTTATGTTTGAACGTTTGGTTCAATATGACTAGAAGAGAAAAACGCTGAGTGTTGTATCTCACGGTCGTAGTGTCCAAAAAGACGGAGGGATCATCCACAGGTTAAGGGGTCATGAACTTATATCTAAAGTTGCTGTAAAGATCTGATGAGCACTTGCGTTCATGTGGTGGGCACTACAGAAAGGTTTCCGTAAACATATTGAAGATCACGCCCAGGATTACTTTTCATTTCATCTAAATATAGAGATCTTGTAAATGATAAAAAGCTCATAATATTATCGTTGTCAATGACGTACAGAGGACGTGAGGAAAAGATAATATGGCCAACGTAAAGTAGATTTTAAATTTAAAATAAGTAAGATCAAAGTCCGAAATACTATCCATTTCATATAAATCAAACTTTTTCAAAGAGTAAAACTGCATATCTGCAATACTTTCTGTGGTTTTATAGTTGTCAACAATTTACGGACGTCGACACCAAAAAAAAAACAACCGGCAGTGCTTCTAAACGAGGAAACACTGGTTTAAGTTATTAACATATTCCAGTCTGTAGGTATATTATACATGGTGATATTGGGAATAGTCAATCCTATTTTTCCTATTTTATATATATTTTCGTTCGATTATATGTCTGTTTCTGTTTTTTTTTCCTATTTTATATATACTTTCTTTTGATTATATGACAAATATATTGCAATCTGTTTTTTTGAAAAATATAAAATAGTAAAGAACTGTCAAATTAAAAAAAAAAAAAAAAAAAAAAAAAATTAAATAAAATTGTCTGCTTCTGCTGCTAGTATATTAAAGAACAAGTAGTAGTACGAGGAATAATGATGACAGCATCATTTCCGGAACTTCGTTGTAGCTTCATGCACTGTGCACATAAAAGTTGCGCACCGGCTGCACAGAATTGTTTAGCACAAAGAAAATTAGCTCCGTAATCAATCATGAAAAACAATAAAAAGTGAAATATTCTTTTTTCCCAATTGTTTTTGAGACACATGCTCTCGTTAGTATATAGGGTATTTTTTCACTTGAAGTGTTACATAAAAGGTATATTTATTTTGTTATATTATCCAACTAGTATATTGATGATGATGATGGTGATGGTTAATCTCTACTCAGATCAATTTTGATTTACCGGATTAAAAGAAAGAGTTAATTTGATTTAAGATTTTATATCTATGCTCAAAAAATTTGGAGAGAAGCCTCCCGAGCTCACTATAACTTTGACATCTTAAAAGGCTAGGAAGGTCAGTATTGCAACTAATATTATGAAATTGAGCTCTAATGTGGTTGTACATGGGGCACTTTAAGAGGAAGTGATTTTCATCCTCCATGTTCATATTCTCACAAGAGATGGTAGATCCTTTTCATCCATGGTGTTTTAGGAACTGTACGATGACAAGTTTCACCATGGAGCTCATGAGAGTTCATTCTAATCTTGGCTGTATTAATTATTCAACTAGTATAGATTTATTTTAAATAGATATCTAATATGAGTGTAGAGGGGTCAAATTTATTGAAAGTCAAGTGTAAAATACAATGTATTAATTTTTATTGTTTAAATATTATTTTTTAATATTAAATAGAATATATACCCTACTAAATAAAATTTTGAACCATCATTTTTTTTTCACATTATATAATATATTCAATTGAAATTAAATGTAAATGAATGTGTTTTCTTCTTATAAACATATTTTGAAGTATATGTTAATATTAATTGGTATTAAAATATTTTATCAATAACCAAATTGTAAGACTCAAACATATTAATCACATATTTTTTTATGTTCTAATTGCTTTAGAATAGCATATTCATTTTTTTTTTTAATAGCCCATATTATTTTTCTATTTAGAACATAATTTTGAACTTTTATTTTTATTTTAAAGGGAGAGTTAGACATCCCTCATACTTGGTTGTAGAATGAGCCTCTAGACTCAATTATATATATATATATATATATATATATATATATATATATATATATATATATATACACTCTCAAAAATTCTTAGAAAGTTGCTTCTTTTGTAAAAGATTTAATTAGAAAAGCCATGCTAGATGGTTTCTTGATTTTCTAGGAAAAAACATCAAATCCTGTTCAAAATTGGTTACCAACTAGGAACCTTTGGAGAGTGTTTGTATATAGATAGCTTGTTCAGTGAAGTATCACTTCACATTGCTGACCATTAGTTTATAGTGGAGACTATTTCAAGCCATGCTATATGTATATATCTAGTGGATATGTGGTAAAGCAACATGAAACTATATTTGAACATGAAATTATGTTTGAACTTGGAGGTACAAAAAAATTGTCCCCAAATTATATTTGAAGCTCGAGGTACAAAAAAATGTCCCCTCATAATTCAATGTCATTCTTTTTAAAGCCTAATTTGACGGAACTTGCTGACAAAACTAAATCCCAGTGCACTTGTCACAATAATGTTTAAGATATCTAGTGAAAACAAGAGTTTGGCGTTTAGCTAAAGATGCAATGTATAATATGTGGTAGATTACCAGGTGTCCAAAAGTCTGATGTGAAAGGGTTCATTAATCATATGCCAAAGGAGTTCCTCAAAGTGGTTTTCATATACAGCAAAATTGTGAGATCTAAACTTAAAAATGTCACTTTAAACTCGGGGAAAAATAGTGCATCTGCGTGATGACATGTCTCTTTCAAATTATACACTAGTTATAACTCAAAGTGAAAGCAATACATGACATTCTTAGCCAACCCTTTCAATGGAGAGGGGTTAGTCATTGGACACCTTGGCAGTGATTGGGCCGCCATGCCACGCCTGCGTACAACAACTGCCCATCTAATGCGAGCACATGTCGTGGGTACAAGCCACCTGTCCAACCAATCATCGACCTCCTTAGCTGGTCCCTTCCCGCATTTAGCGAGAGGCTTGTCAGAGAAGCCCCAATTTTCACTCCGGGCCTAGTCACTAGTCATCTGCCTATCCGATTATTGTGCAGTCGCTGCACCGATGCCCGACACCTCCACCTCCGACCTCTGCGTGCTGCATCCTGGGTTATGGCACGTGTGCCCTCCTGGTTCAAGCTCCCGTTGTCCTAGTTCGACTGACGGGGCTGAACCTTCTCGTTAAACGTCGGCTCTATGGTGGTTATACCTCGGCTCTGTGTTAGTTAAACCTCAGCTCTATGGTGGTTATACCTCGGCTTTTTGGTGGTTATACCTCGACTCTGTGTGGTCATACCTCGGCTCTTCGGTGGTTATACTCGGCTTTGTGTTGTCTATACTTGGCTTTGTCGTGGTTATGCCTCGGATCTGTCGTGGTTATACTGGGCTCTGTAGTGGTTATACTAGGCTATGTGGTGGTTATATCAGCTCTATGGTGGTCATACCTTGGCTTTGTGGTGGTCATATTTCAGGTCTATGGTGGTTTTGCTTTGTCGCTGTGGTGATTTTACCTCGGCCCTGTGGTGGTTTTACTCGCCTCTGTGGTGGTTTTACTCGACTCTCTGGTGGTCATACCTCGTCTCTCTGGTGGTTGTACCTCGACTCTGTGGTAGTTTTACTCATCTTTGTGGTGGTCATACTTCGGCTTTGTGGTGGTCATACCTCGGCTCTGTGGTGGTTATACCTCATCTCTGTGGTGGTTTTACCTTGTCTTTGTGGTGGTTTTACCTGCATTCATCTTTGCATCGTTTTCAGGTCTGGTTGCTCGGAATTGTGTTTTTAGGTGCGTTTTTAAGGTTTCAATGCTTTGAATTGTGCTTTCAGGTGCATTTTTTAGTGTTTGTTTTCCTTTTTTTTTAATGTTTTTGATATTTTTTTAATGTTTTTGCTCCATGAATGGTTGTTTTCTAATTAGGTTTTTGCATTGTTTGCAGGTCAATGCAGTTGGCAAGGTCAATGTAGTTGGCAAACAGGAAGGCAAGGAGGGAGAGGAAGGCGAGGAGAGTAGTCTTAAGGTAGGACTCTATCCTACCAGTCATATGTGTGTGCTTGTAAACACATTTAACTTGAAGGATATGTTTCTATTTTGAGTTTGTTTGTTGTGTTTTTAAACCCTTAGGTTTTCAGTAAATTGTCTAGTTTTTTACACATTTAGCTTGAAGGATATGTTTTTGTTGAGATGTTTTTCTCTGTCCTATTTTTTTGTGTAAATTAACTAGTTTAGGTTTAGGGTAGGGTGTTAGTGTTAATTAAAAGGAATCTGTGTAAATTGAGATTTACCATTTATGGTTTTGTTTTTTTAACACATTAAGGGTTTAAGGTTTTCTGTAGATTGATATTTTTATGTTTAAATATTTTTATCCACCAGCTGAGCTATAATTGTTTTATGTTCAGTACATGTTTTCAATTAATTTGATGACATTTTCTCATACTATGTTAGTAATGTTGTCTAAATTCTCATACTGTGTTAATAATGTGTCTAAATTGTCATACTGGGTTGTTAATAATGTTGACATTTTCTCATACTGTGTTATTTAAATTTATATATGTACATGTAAAGAAAATGAAGTTGTCTCTATTCAATAACCTTTATTTTACAGTCACTTCATTCTTGGTTTCTCTTAAGGGTTTTGAGGGTTTTGACTTGCATGTGAAGTTTCAGTCTTGTATTCTTGTTTCATTCCAACACATTTAGGGTTTAGGGTTTTTTTTTCAACACATTAAGGGTTTAGGGTTTTCTGTAAATTGATATTTTGATGTTTAAATATTGGTATAACCACTACGGAGCAACAATATGTTAATAATGTTTTATATTGTGTACATGTTTTCAATTAATTTGATGACATTTTCTTATACTGTGTTAATAATGTTGTCTAAATTCTCATAGGGTGTTTTTAATAATGTTGACATTTTCTCATATTGTGTTATTTACATTGATATATGCACATGTTTTGACTTGCATGTGAAGTCTCATTCTTGCATTCTTGTTTCACTCCAACACATTTAGGGTTTAGGGTTTTGTTTTTAACACATTTAGGGTTTAGAGTTTTGTAAATTGAGATTTTGATGTTTAAATATTGGTATAACCACCACATAGCTGAAGTCTGTTAATAATGTTTTATATTCTGTACATGTTTTCAATTAATTTGATCATATTTTCTCGTAATGTGTTGTTAATAATGTTGTCTAAATTCTCATACTGTTTTGTTAATAATGTTGAAATTTTCTCATACTGTGCTATTTATGTTGATATATGCACATGTTTTGACTTGCATGTGAAGTCTCGCCCTTGCATTCTTGTTTCACTCCAACAAGGTATAACCACCTTCGTTCATGGTTTCTCTTAAGTTTTCTGACTTGCATGTGAAGTCTTGGTCTTGCATTCATGTTTCACAGAGTCGACTTATTAATTTTACAGTCACTTCCATAGAGTTATTTTACCTTTGTTCCTGGTTTCTCTTAAGGGTTTTCACTGTGAAGTCTCTGTCTTGCATTCTTGTTTCACAGAGTCGAGATATTACAGTCACTTCCATAAAGGTATTTTACCTTATATATATTTTTTGGTTTATGAATTCAATTTCTTTGTTTACACACTCCGCAGTTACGAAATCAGTCAAATAATTATAAAATTGATTAAATAGCGTTATTAATTTGCAATTATAATTTTTATATTCCATTTTTTTTAATCAATTAAGAGATAAGATCATTCAACCAAAGTTGTTCTAATTGCAAGACACACATTTTCAGAATGGAGCAATGAGCCAAAATCACAATCCGAAATACTATCCATTTCATATAATCAGACTCTTATAAAGAGTAAAAGCTGCACATCTGCAATACTTGCCGTGGTTTTATAGTTTTAAAAAATCTACGGACGTCCACACCAAAAAAAACATCTAGCAATGCTTCTAAACGAGGAAACACTGGTTTAAGTTATTAACATATTCCAGTCTGTAGGTATATTATACATAGTGATATTGGGAATAGTCAATCCTATTTTTCCTAATTTATATATATGTTCGTTCTAATATATGTCCGCTTCTGCTGCTCGTCTCTTTAAGAATAAGTAGCAGCACGAGGAACAATGATGACAGCATCATTTCCGGAATTTCGTTGTACCTGCATGTACTGTGCACATAAAAGTGCCGCACCTGCTGCACAAAATTGTTTACCACAAAGAAAGTTAGTTCCGTAATCAATCATGAAACATGATAAAAAGTGAAATATTCTTTTTTTTCCCTATTGCTTTGAGAAACATGCTCTCTCGTTAGCATATAGGATAGTTTTTCACTTGAAGTGTCAGCGTATTTATTTTGTTATTATTATTTAATCAGTATAGATTTATTTTAGATAGGGATCAAAATTATTGAACGTCAAATTTATTTAAAATATAAAATATAATGTGTTATTTTTCATTGTTTAAGTTTTACTTTTATGCTAAATAGAATATATACAACACCAAATAAAAAATTTAATCATAAAATTTTTATTTTTTCACAATATATAATATACTCAATAAAAATCAGATACAAATTAAAATGTTTTTTTCTTATTAACATATTTTGAAACATATGTTAATATTAATTTGTATTAAAATATTTCATCAATAAACAAATTATAAAACCTATTAATTTTACAATAACATATTCAATTTTTTTTATAGTTTATATTATTTTTCTATTTAGAACATAATTTTGAGCTTTTTTTTATTTTTCGAAAGGGATTGAAGCACCAATAGAATTGCACATCCCTCTTACTTAACTGTAGAATAAGTCTCTCAATTCAATTATATATATATATATATATATATATATATATATATATATATATATATATATATATATATATATATATAACTACTCCAAAATTCTTAGAAAGTGACTTCTTTTGTAAAAGATTTATTTAAAAAAACTCTACTGGATGGTTTCCTGATTTTTTGAGGAGAAAACAACAAATCCTATTCAAAAGAGGTTACCAACTAGGAACCTAGGAACCTTTGGAGAGTGTTTGTATGTAGATAGCTGGTTCATTGAAGTATCACTTCACATTGCTGACCATTAGTGTATAGTGGAGACTATTTCAAGCCATGCTATATGTATATAGCTAATGGAGATTTTCTAAAGCAACATGAAATTATATTTCAACATGAAATTATGTTTGAACCTGGAGGTACAAAAAAAATTGTCCCCAAATTATATTTGAAGCTGGAGGTACAAAAAATTGTCCCCTCATACTTTTCTGCCGTTCTTTTTAAAGCCTAATTTGACGGAACTTGCTGACAAAACTAAATCCCAATGCAGTCGTCACAATAATGTTTAAGATATCTAGTGACAACGAGAGTTTGACGTTTAGCTAAAAGATGCAATGTATAATATGTAGCAGATTACCAGGTGTCCCTGCCGACGATGATGTTCATTAGCAATATATTCCAAAAGGCCGATGTGCAACGGTTCATTAATCATATGCCAAAGGAGTTCCTCAAAATTGTTTTCATATACAGAAAAATTGTGAGATCTAAAGTTAAAAATGTCATTTTAAGCTCGGGGAAAAATAGTGCATCTGCGTGATGAATCATGACAGGTCTCTTTCAAATTACACACTTGTTATAACTCAAAGTGAAAGCAATACATGACATTCTTAGCCAGCTCTTTGAATGTAACTAGGACACGTTTAGATGGCTAACCATATAGGCTGGTCCTATCAAATAAAGAAAAGATTATAGTATCCTTGCAAAGAATTCATTAGACATACCTGTGTTTGTTTTCTACCCATTTGTCCGAATTACTGGTAGCTCCACAATTGTTAGGAGGCCGAAGATTTGTATTTGGGAAAAGGCACCTTGCCTGCCTCAATGGAATTCAAGTCGTCTAAAAGAATCTCATAGTGCTTTTTGACATCCTCCGGTGATTTCCCAGTAACCATGGAAGCCACATTATGCCAACGGTCAGGTGTGTCTTTATCATAGATAGCTAAAGCCTTCTCGAACTGTTTGTTTTGTTGGGATGTCCAGCTTGTTCCAGTGTTACTGGAAGAAGGCTTTCCTGATGAAGAAACGGGGTTACCAGCCATATTACTCTTAGGTTTAGTACTGACACCTTCAGCCCCAAGAAGTTCAAAGGAAAAGTTTATAAAGGCACGAGAATACTGCACTTGGGTATCGACAACTGTAACATATAACAAACAGAATGGCCAACTTAGATTCTGCGTGAAAACATAATGTAGGAGCAAATATGAAAGTTATTGAACTTAATATGAACTTAATATTATCAGGGAGGAAATTATCAGGATGGTTGCCTTCTTCAATGAGATAGGGCTTGTGATAAAAACAAACAGAAGTAGGAAATGCAAAATTAGAGACATATGGGGAGAATATCAGGTTGGGTTTTTTTTAAGGGTGTCAGTAGTAGAAGAAAATGTGGATGAGGAGTTGTCATAGCTATTGAATCTGGTAAATTTCTATCATTTTTGTTGAGATGGACTTGTGGCCTCAAATAACAGGGAGGAGATTATAGTATTGTGGGGAGTCTTAATGGCAACAACATAGTTCACTGCCAGAATTCAGATATTTTGGGATGCAAAAGGAATAATTATCTGGGTTAATAATCATTCTAATTTCAAACCCCCATACTGTCAAACTGGATGTGCAAAGATTAAGAACTATGCCAGAATTCAGATATTTTGGGATGCAAAAGGAATAATTATCTGGGTTAATAATCATTCTAATTTCAAACCCCATACTGTCAAACTGGATGTGCAAAGATTAAGACCCTTGAAACGACCTTCAATCAAATTCACTTCCACCACATCTACAAAGGGAAAACTGGACAGCCCACGTTCTATCTAAAAGAAGCCCACCTTCTATCTAAAAGAAGTATTTCAAAATAGACATGTAAGTTTTTTTTCTCAGTCTACAAAGAGGATAAAATGGTAAATGAAGGCAGCTTCAACTCCTCATAGCAGATAGTCATATATAGATCTGAAAATGAAGATTTTTTTTTTGGTTGTAAAAATAAACATAAAGTATATACTTTTGATATACCTAGACAATGAAGTTTTTGTATAAATATAGACATAGAAGTCTACAGCATAGAAAATGTAACCACATGAATCGCACATGATTAGAAAGTTTCATAAAGCTGAACAAGAGATAAATACATAGATTTTTGAATGGATACAAGAGATAGAAAAAGTAAGACAAGTTGGTATTGCAGAATGTATTATGAATATGTACTATTCTTTTAATTTTAAATAAAATGAGAGCTTTTTTTTCTCTCTTGAAAAAAAACACCAGTGACAAGTGATCCTTTCAGACTAATAGAATTCCAGAAACAATGCAAAGACACAATTAATAGAAATGCTGCAGCAGCATAAGCACAACTTGAGAACTCAATTTAATTCTAGTTAAGATGATAAAGAACCCACTGACCAAATCTGATAGAAAAAACATAGTAAAAAGAGCACAATTTATCAAATTTTAATTGAAAGCAAAGCTAAAATGAATAACACATCGAGAAACGAGAGCAAAACAAAGTAATCACTTTCTCCAAATCCTCAGGCGGGCATTAAAATTAATCACTCTTATTTAAGCAAAAGACCTGAGAGAATTGGATACAAGCGAGCCTCTCGGAGGCGTAGCACTCACGTTCCAAAGAAAAACTGCGGGAAGAAGCCTGCGTTGGACTCCATGACCTCGTCCCTCCTTAAATATACAATGAGCTGGGATTCTGTAATATTAATCCAGTTGTCGAATCTCTGATAGAGTACTCTCAAGATATGCACACCACAGAGTGTAGACTGAATGCTGACAAAAGGAGGCCGCTGTTTACTGGGTAGCATCCACCAACACGATTCCCTGTTTAGCTGTACAGATTATCCAGACTTTAATATGCACATAGAATATTCAAACTAATTACTTGCACTAGCGCAGTTGTTAAAGTACAAGAATATCAGTTTGTTTGTAATAAAAAATGATTAGAATAAAAAAAATTAAGGCATATTTTGATTATGTTGGAATGAAGTCAGAAGAGACCAAAATTATAACAGGCTGTTGTGTCAGGTTGGGCAGTGGTGACCGGCTTTTGAATCAAAACAAAATCTGGTTTCTTCTTTAGATTCCAACTCTTACGTAAAGGGACTAGGATATATTCGTGAATTTAGTGGCTCTAAATCTATTTGCCTCTCTAGTTAACACTTTAAAGATGTGAATTTTGTAAAACTTCATTCGTTCTACTTTAGTTGATGCCTTTCTTATATATATTCACTTCAGTTAGTATTTGTATTAACTTATATTTATAAAATTTATTAATGAAATTTTGTTTTAAAATAATAATAATTTTTTTTGAGTTTACATTTGATTTATGGGAATTCGAAAAGGCAAGTTCTTATTTCAATTTTTATTTATTTATTTATTTATTTATTTTTTTTTTTTTTTTTTATATATAGCAATTTCATTTTTATATTTACAAATTATTTAAAAAAAATCTAACATTATCATATTTTTAGTCATTTAATACATTTGATGTGAAAGTTGTTTTTATTTTCAACTTTTTGAGTTATTAAGAATAAAAACAATGTTAAAATTGTCAATAATAATATAAATATTAACATGACATAGACAAATGACACATGAAAACCATATCTTCTAGTGGAAACTTTTGTGGGAAAACAAACTCCAAGCCCCAAGGAAAATTAGAGGGGAGTCATTCCTCTTTGAAATAGTTTACATTATAGTAAAATACCATGGGAACTACCATGGGTCATGAAAACCATATCTTCTAGTGGAAACTTTTGTGGGAAAACAAACTCCAAGCCCCAAGGAAAATTAGAGGGGAGTCATTCCTCTTTGAAATAGTTTACATTATAGTAAAATACCATGGGAACTACCATGGGTTATCTAAACCTAGATCTTGAAAAATGCCAACTTACTCAACCAAGTCAAGTTTACTCAAACCACCCTAACAATCTCCCAATACTATAAAAAGGTTATCATCCACCACTTTATTTTTCTAGAAAAATGTTTCTCATAAATGGTTAACTGATGGTCTTAACATCTTGAGATCTCACATTCCCCAACTCAAGTTGGCATAAGATTACACCTATCATCATTGTACCTATTCAAATAGTCTATTCCACACTTGATTATACATAACTCCACATTTCATCCATTCTAACATCTCTACCTAAATAAATTTCTTACAATAAACTAACCTCAAGCTAGCATACAAATACCCATATCACCCTCCTACCTATTCAAGTGGTTCATTCCACAACTTGAGACATCATGTGCTACCATGCTATATGTATCCCTAGGCATTACAAAAAGCTTGAGCCATAATTCCGGCCTATGGCTAGGGTTTATAACTTGGACCAAACATTATAGGGTGTTCATGAACTGTTGCAACTCTCTGTAACATGTTGGTTCCTTCACTAGCCTTAGAATCCATCCACTTTGTCCATTTTCTCATGTCCATGCAGCTATTTTACCTTTGTCATACTATATACCCACCCTTTTAAGCCCCTTTTTATTGTGCCTCCATTGTGCTCTTCTCACCTTGATCTTCAAACTTGAGTTTTAGTCAAGGTCTTCTCAGCATGATATGGTATTTAAACCTCAAGTGCACTCATCAAATCCACTAGGTCCCTCACTAGCACATGGCCATTAATCATCATTGGATGCCAAACAACATATACCCCCATATGCTTTACTCACTTGGAGTTGTTCCTCCATGTTGATTAAAATATCTCACTAATAAATCTTCCCATCTATTTTGATTTGTAGATTTCTTTTCATTTCGTAGTATCGATGTAGTAGATATACGTCTACCACTTGTAGCAACTCATTATCCATATTTTCAGAAGTGCCAAAGTTACTCTCTAGACTTACTAGCTCTTATACTAGTTAATAGAAATACAAATTCACAAATTACTTTTAAAGATGATATAATAGTTTTAATACAGGATGAAATCTTCATGACTTCCCTAATGATCTAGCAAAATCTTTACATATTAATTTCATCCTCGCTTGAGCCATTTGTGGTTTTGGGGAGCCTCTTGTTATCCATTTTGTTTATCTTGTTATTGTGCCATGTACTCAATGGGAAATGTTGCTTTCTATAAGGAGGATAGGATATGGTATATTTATTTTAATAACAAGATTATAAGTTACAAAATTCTTTTGACTTTCCTCTATACTTCTCCAAGAATTTGTAGAGCTAAGATAATACTAGTGATGAGAGTAGAAAAAGTGAGTTTTTTCATATCCCTAGTATTTTCTTGTTCCACAACATTTATACTTTATTTCAAACCCATAATGGGTTTTACACCCTCTATTTATCCTTTTCTCAAGCCTATAAGTCTGATTGAGCTTATCATGAATATTGATTCTAAGATATTTGTATGAAGACACCTACAAATTGTTATTTTCATGTATGAAAGTGTTGCAGATGATCTTATAGGATTTAACTATCACAATCTTGATTTTTTAGAGTTCATCATTGCTAAGGCCATATGCATTTTGTGCTATATGAACAATATCATTAATATAAAGTATAAAAATGATGCCTAATAAAGTAAGGAGAGTACATCTAACTTCTTTTAATCAATATTATAACTTATCAATATAAATGACAAAAAAAAATAAAAGACATGGAACAAAGTTACTTGACTTCTATATTACAATTAATTTTTCTATCACCTAATTAGCATTTTTAAACTTCTGGGCCCATAACTTTACAATTACATTCTCACTTCATAAGAACTTTTATATCGTCTAACCTATTACAAAAATGACTCATAATTTTTTTTTTATTTAATAAAAAAACAAAATAAAGTAATAGCCACAGACACAATAGCAAAGGTTTTGTTAAATCAATAAAACTGTCTTCCTAAATAAGACAAAAGGATTTACTAATTCTTCTTGTATCGCTCTGAAGCCAAATGCTAATTTTTTCCAAAATACTTTTGCAAAGCTGACTTAAAATAGAACTTCCACGTGTATATCAGAATGCCTCTCTTCGTTAAATAATCTTTTTGGCTTTATGGTCTGACTGGGGCTAATATTCCATGCAATATCCATCCCCACACGGTATCATTAAAATTCTAAGTTCTTAAAAGAGTAATGGTGAATCTACAGGAATCTAAAAGTGAGCATAGACGTGCTAGTTTGGAAAGAATTCTGATCGGCAGGTTGAAAATATAATGATATTTGATAATGACATAGATTTGTATTAAATCATAACTAAATTAGCATCATCTAAATTTCAAGTTAAGCATGCAATTGTATATATCAATGAAGGATTTGTTCTGGATCTTAAGCAATACATTCGTTCTGAATCTTAATATAATTTCCCTTTATTAGAAGATACGCAGAGAGACTACAGAGCTATCACCATATTCAGAGAGAGAAAAAAGGAAAAAGAGAAAGAAAAAGACGTTACTGAATCTTCTCAGCCATGGTGAGAATATCATAATGATAGACGAAGTCTATAACGTCATCAATTTCTCCTTTCGAAACTATGTTATGTGGAATGTGACCATTACAGTAGCTGGAATAAGGCAACTTTTCATTACCAGTTTGGCATATTAGGTTTGTTTAGAAAATCTTTCCTGATATTCCACGTATTTCTATGGTGGCAGCAGTCATCGAGTTAGGCTATTGTTATTAATAATAACTTTCCTGTATTCCAAATATTTATCCGTAAACATTGAATTTGGTTATGGGAATCTGTGTGTTTATTTCAATAGCGATGAAGAAAAGAGCAGCTGCGGAATCTAATATGAAAACCATCATTATCATATTAGATTTCATTTTATTCCATCGGACTGACCAAGGGGAAAGATAAAAGAGAGCAAACACACTCAATATATTTTATATATGAATGAAGGAATTACACACATATTTATACAAGCAATAGTCTCAAGATAGGAATTCTATCTTAGGCGTACAGTAGTATGGTTGAGAGATTCTCTCAACCACACACTAAATTAGGAGAAACTATATTCTAGCTAATTTCTATTATGTAGGAACAAACTCCTTAAATGGAGAATTACAACCATAAACAAGTAGGAATTAATTATTTCTAACTCCCCCCCTTAATGACTACTTGTCATGATAGTGATTCACAAAGTCTGGTTGTGGTCAAACATAACAAAGAATATGTCGACGTCCATATAAAAGAGCAACCATCTACCGGAATGCATGAGTACCAACTGCTGCAACCGCTAGTCCTGTAGGATGTCCTTCGTATACATGATTCTGTTGACCGTTATCACTACATATATGTACCTACAAATCCACCACCATCAAGCGAATTGCATGTGCAGAACCTCCAAAACACACTGCCTCTCTCGGACAGATCCGCAACTTCTCCGATCTGCTTCTCCGCAAATCGTCAAACGAAGTTGAGGCTTCCCGCGGATCTTCCAATCTGCCTCTCCCGGATAGGTCCGCAACTTCTCCGATCTGCTTCTCCGCAAATCGTCAAATGAAGATGAGGCTTCCCGCGGACCCCCATGAAGTTGAGTTGGCGTCTTCCTGAATAAAAAAATCGTGCGCTTCTGCGCCATTCCCGTGATTTGGCCCATTGGCACGAGTATGTACTGAACAGTCGCGCCAATTGTACTTCTCAGCACAACTGTGAGCTAAGAAAGCACACCAACCCTCTTCTTCTCAGAGATTGATGAATCATCGGAGACTGAGCCAGGTGTTACTGCAGTCCACCTGCTCCTACGAGCACAAAGCTCCTGTGTACATGTTAGCCACTCAGGCAATATGCCACCACCAGGCAAGTCCGATCTACCACCACTGGGAAAATCTGCCAACTTCAATATGCCACCACCGGGCAAGTCCGATCTGCCACCACCGGGCAAATCCAGAACTTAAATGTGCCACCACCGGGCAAATCCTATAGCCACTAAGGCTCTGTATGTGGTTTCTGGCTCATCACAAACCATCACTTTACAGTGACAAAGGATGGTTTCAGGCTGACCATAAACCATTACAATGTGGTTTTAAGATCACCACGAACTTTCAAATGCCTTTACCAGGCTTACATTCCATACTTCAACATTTGGAGTTTCTGGGTACATACAATGACCATTACAACAACTGGACTTCCTTATAACATGCTAGGGAGTCTATTCCACAAACCACACTAACTCAAACAAACATCTACTTTATTGTCCACCATAAACGTTGTCGCTGCTGCTTTACCTCCTCTGTTCATTGTTCACATCTTGGGCATCTTTGTCTGTTCACAAAACTTCTTGGAACTCCATGTTTCACCTGTCATTCGTTAGAGTTGCAAATTCTAACAAAATAACTTTGCCTACATTGAGTTAGCTAGGCTCAATAAGGCTCAATGATTTAAAACATGATTCCAAGAAAATACAACATAAACTCTTCAAATTTAGTTTCTCTATCTCTGCCCAAAGATGATTATTTTTCCAAGCATACCAGTAACCATTCCAACGATACCTATGGGGGGGTCCACTGAAAAAGAAATGGAACATAGGCACTCACAGCCATACGAAGAGAACACAATTTTCCCTTCAAGAACATTAATCCAGGACTCCATGGTCCAATACTCCTTTGCGTTTCAGTATCCACTCCCTTGGCAACACAATGCCACTTCCCCTACAGTATCAAGGCTAGTTACTGCTCTCAAGCATGCTGCCTCATGCTCGCCACTTTCCATCACAATCTACTCCCTTGATCACACCAGGCACACACAACCGTGATCATCATGCAGCTCTAACCACTACCCTTTGATGCCATTTTCATTGTTATGTCATCATCGTATCTGGTAGTAGAACATTCCTGCAAATAAAATTGTTGGAACGGGCAATTCCAACAAAAACTCGCACTTGTGACAATAGTTGCCCAAACTAAATGTCACAACATTTAATTTAACCAGATTTACATGACCACTCTTAAAAAAAAACATGACATCACACCAAATTTCGACAACAAAATTGAGCATCAGTGCTTGATGATGCTACTATCCCAACATACAAATATAGCATGCTTCAACACCTCAATTAAATACCTCTACCTAAATACCTCTACCACTGGAACCAATCCATTCTAAAAAACAACAGTACCAACTACCTACATGGGATTCATTCCACTCCATGGCATACGAAAAGTAGCCAACTCCCATAAGATCATACCAAAGCTAAAATAACACCGCTCCCTACAGATGAATCCATTGCCTCGCAATCTGTTTTCAACTTTGCATATTGTTCTCTTCGATGTGTTCTCAGAGAATTTTGCTCCACAAAGCTACTTTTAGGATCAAAGCATCCAAGCAAAAAAAAAACTCCCATACTTCTCCTCTTATCGATGGATGAACACCCCCTCGCTGAATTCGAGACAGGACTCTTCCAATGTCAAGGTAACCTTCTTCACTAAATGCAGAACGCCACTTACGTTCACTCAGTGTTTTTCCAGCCTTGGGTTTGAAACGAGTTTTGGGGATGTCATCGCAATCAGGCCGAATTTCGTAGAAAAAATCGGTATTTGGGATATCTTTCTTCATGAGTTTCATCACAACAAATTTAATGATAGACATTTCGCTATTGTCCCCCGTATATCCCAATTCCATTCAATTCTTCTGTACGAGAGTAGCCGATAAATAAAATAGTCCCAGAACACATTTACAGGAAAATACTTGGATCCCAGATCCGCTCCAGATCCGCCCAGATCCGCTCCATTGCCACTGACAGATGGACCCGGCACACACCAAAACGACCAAAGCTAAAAACATCACACGTTTCATTCGATGGTTCATTTCACAGAACTTCTCGTGCCGTCCATTCTGGCATTCCTGCAGTTGACCTTGAAGCCAAAAATCACAAACATTCAAACTCTCGATTTCTCCATACTTGCCGAGCTCTTCAAACAAATCTTCATAAAAAAAAAAATCCTCAAAAAATGTTCCTGAATCTTTCGAGGATCCATTGCGTGACCTTGGAGACCCATTCCAGGAGTTACCATATCAGGTCTCTGGTACATATTTGTCCTCTCTGTACAAACGCCGTTGGAGACTTTGCTCTGTCTATGAACTATTTTGTACATGGGAGAAAGGATCTTCAGGAGCTCGCTAGCTCTCTGCTTCGTCCTTGGCTTACAGTCCATCTGTAGCAGCATAACCAGTTTATCAAATGTGCCCATCTGGACGACTTCTCTCAGCAACTCTTCTTCTGCAGAATTGAGGCAGACACCCATCCCAAATGGTGGAAAGTGCCTCCAAAATAGCCAGTGATTGCTCTGTCATGCCTCGTATGATCCTCCCGCAGATTCTACTATCCACTCTAGCTCCTTCACCACATCGCCCATTTTGGGACGATTCACAGCCAAATCCCCGACGCAGCACAATGATAAACTAACGAAACTTTCAAGAACTATTTCAGAAATTGGAGAATCTTTGAGAAAGGAGTCAAGTATGTGGCGTCGGATTGCCTTCAGTCCATCGGTATCCATTGCGGTATCCGCTGTGGGCAGATGCTTAGAAATAATAGCCACGCTTCCTTCCAAACGCAACGCCCACGGTCTTCAAATCTTCTGCCATTCGCTTCTCACACAGTGCTCCTCAGGGAGGCAACACTCTTCAGATGGACAAATCCAAAACAAAATAAACTGCAAACAAAACTCTCTATCTGCTATTTCCCTCAGCCCACGAGGGGCCAAGGCCCAGGCCCTTATGGGCTCTGAAGCTCCGATACCAAGATAAAATAGAGCAAACACACTCAATATATTTTATATATGAATGAAGGAATTTCACACATATTTATACAAGCAATAGTCTCAAGATAGGAATTCTATCTTAAATGTACAGTAGTGTGGTTGAGCGATTCTCTCAACCACACACTAAACTAGGAGAAACTATATTCTAGCTAATTCCTATTATGTAGAAACAAACTCCTTAAATGGAGAATTACAACCATAAACAAGTAGGAATTAATTATTTCTAACTGGGAATAGCTTTGCCGACATTTTTCAATCGAAGATGAACGTTGCGGATCTCTGGGTAAAGTTTCTATAGGGTGGAGCATAGGTTTTTTTAATGAACTATGAAAACTGTTTAATGAATTGGAATTTTATCTTTATAATGATCGTGGTTAGGGTATTAAGATAGTGAATAGTGATTTCTTAACGTGATAGGTTAGTATCTCTAAGGACTTAGATTTGAATTCGAGTTTTTTTTCATTCGTGTAAAAACATTGAAAGAGTGTACCTTCTTCTATCTATTTATATGACATCGAGATACTGTAATCTGTATCCTTACTCTCAATCATTGACTTTGTTTTATGGATATAATATAATTTTAAGATTTAAAATTGTGATTATATATATCTATATATATATATGTTTTATTTTTTATTTTTGATAAATTTGTTTATTTTGGAATAGAATTTTTTGAATTTAATATAACTATAAAAAAATAATTAAGTGAATGGTAGGGATTTAATCTTTAGGGACTATTTTAGAATACTTTTAATAGTATGGGCAAATCAAAGATTGATATTTATGTAGAAAGTGGTTATGTCATTTTTTGTCATTTTAATTAAATTGATTAGTTAAAGAAAAAATCATATGCACAAGTGTCATATAAAGTTATGCTTGATATTGGCCCATTGTATTGTAACAAATCCTAAAGTGAGATGAATATTATATGATTAGGAATATTGTTACATGTTTTTTTAAATGTATATACCTTTAACTTATATATTACTACTTTTAATAATACCAATAATAAATTAGTTAATTTTTTTTCTTTTTTAACCTTAGCAATGAAGAAGTATTTTTATATTTATCATGGATTACTCTCTATCATCGTTTACCATCAATTTAATCATGGATTACTCTCTATAATTGTTTACCATCCATTTAATTTATATGGTTGTGCTAGTACTATGCATATATGAAAATTAGTCACTAGAATAATTTTTTACTAATATAAAAATTTGTATAAAATATTTAGCGAGCTTAAGATATTACTTATTTGTAAATTTGTACTTGATTAAAAGGTTATATAGCAAAACCAAAAGCTCTTTTTCATTTTATAATAATTTTGGAAAAACAATATTTGATATTGTCAATATACTCATATTTTTTTTTGTAATATTTAACCTTCTTTCTATAAATAAGTGTAAATCCATCTTAACTACAAATTTATTATTCTTCCATGTGGATCAATTGTGGTTGTGCAAACATTTCCTTAACTTTTACACTCTTTGCATCTAAATGGATTTAGTCTTCTTGAGCACATGAGAGATTTTAAGCGTGTGTGTGCATGCTAAGTAACTCTATGTTGGCCACTAACACCTACCTCATAGTGAGCACCCCATCATTATAATATTTTAACCAATATCCATCTTAGCTTTTGATGCAGGCAGGGCCTGCAAACCCCAGAATATTTATCCCCAATGCATATAAACATGCATCTCATCATAAATCCCAAATAAAATCCTCAATGTCTGGCAAATTTAAAATTGCGGAAGATTTTCAATATATGGTTTAAAATCATTCACTATTTAATGACAATGTCCAATTTGTTTTCCACAATCCCAAATAAAATTCAGACCCACATTATCATTTCTTTCCAATGGCATGAGCCATCACCATGACTATAAATAATAAACATATATGTCTTTTTCCCAATGGCATGAGCCGTCACCATGAATATAAATAACAAACATATATGTCTTTCAACAAAAGGTATTTGCAGCCTAATGTTTAAAATTCAAATATGTCCGAGAATAATCACCCACAGATACCTTGAATTCATGCTCATGGAATTCATTACCGCCATGATTCCTCAATGCAGCCAAACAGCATGTGAGCTTGATATTAATTTGAATTCTATTAAATTCTATGCAACACGCAGTGAACACAATCATTATTGAAATATCGATGGCAATAGTTTACATTAAGAGATATCGAAGGCATCATTCATAATTTGAGCGCTACATGTCACAGCAAACACCGATTTCTTGCTACAGCGAATGCTTGGATCGATCTCTATACACATCGATCACTTACTACCGCAATATCCAACATTCAACGTGGCTTAACATTCAATCAATAGCGCATTCACAATTTGATTTACAATAGTCATTCAAAATTTCGGAGCCGGCAATACCTTTACTGCGTCTGACAGTTTGTTCCACCTTCTAAATCGATCCATATGCTGTCAGCTACCTTCAACGCTGTTGAAATCCTTCAAAACGCCCTTTAAAACTCATAACATTGATATTGACCAGAACTTAAATAACCACAATTCGACTGTGTAATTCACATACCTTCTTATTCCACCGTTTCCAATTCTAACTCTGCAAAGGTAATAGTCGGACAGAATTTCAATGTCATCATAACATTACTCCTCAACCCTGCAAATCGATTTCACTCAAGGCTTTACAATTCCTGCCTTCATGGCAACATTACTACTGGCAAACACTCCACCTACAAATCACTTAACACAGATTCTTCAGTGCCAATAAAATCTGTTCTTCTTCAATAAAACATGGAAATCGTTTTCAATTCTACAAATTATCTGCAACTTTCAAAGTCTGCCAATCAAAATTCATTTAATTGTACTCAACCAGTCTTCAATATTGTGTTGGAATTTTAAAATGGATTCTCAATCGAAGAGTCTGCGCCTTCCATATAAGACTTCACCGTCCCACAATCTCTTCAGATCGAAACTCAAAACTAGCTTATAAATCGTGTTAACATTCTGGCAAACAGAATTTCAGTCCCTATTAATTAAATTTTCACTGTATTAAATTGGTTTCTAACTGTTGTACCAGATATCCAATATCTGAAGGTCGATTCAGCGCTGCCTCGTTCATCGACTAATTTTTGCAGTTATCTATTTTTACGATCACAATGTTTCCATATTTAATCCATGCGCCCACCATTATTATTCCACAGAAATAAATGCACTAATTAACCAACAAATACTAGCAAATTCACTCTTAACATAGTAATTGAACCATACATGAATTGATCAATTTAAGGCACATAACTCAAAATCACACTTTCATAAAAATGAACATACTGACAAACTTTTCTTCTTGGCCAAATATTCAAGGTTCATGGCCCTTACAATTTGCCAGAGGCTTACAGCCTTGGCTATTTAAGCCTGCTCTCAATCACTCTTACACTCCAACTATTCAAGTGTATCTTTCTTCACAAAAACCACTCCTATTTATACACAAATAATGCATTTAATTCACTCAAAATATCTCTCCACCTAATCCTCAACTAATCCCATACATAGAAATCCTAATCCCAAATTTTTCTCCTAAACTATTTCTCTCATATCCTTTTATTTATTAAAAGAATATTTACATAATCCTCACTTTTCATAATCATCTCCTATTTTATTAAAAATAACAAATTAATTAATAAAATATTAAAAATTGTCACACCCCCTTTTCTAACATATTTACAAATGAAAAATTCCCTTGATGCTCCTGCATCAGACTCCCAACGTTAAAATAATCATGATCGCCTGATCATGTGTTTAAATCTATGTATGCCTGGATCCCATATCTTGTGCTGCAACTTTCCACTTGTCGCTGCTTCTTTCTGATGTTCTTGTCCAGGTATCCACACTTAATGTTGCATTGCTCCACTGGCTATGCTCTCACAATCTTTCGTTGTCTTCCTTTTGCTGCTTCTCTTTTGTTTTACTACTGTTGGCCTCTTCCGGGGTTCTTTTATCATCATCCGCCTCATCAGTTCAATTTCTCTGTCTAATAGATTTTCTCCAGCATTTGCAATAAAACATGTATTCACAAAACAATTGTTAGAATAAAACCCATAAGGCTTCAGTGCCCTCATAGATGTTGCTGCTGTCAGTGTTGTCTTAGCTGTCACCATAAATGTCGTCAACATTGGTTTCACTCCTGCAGATGCTACTCCACATGTTTCTCTAGCTGTCACTATGGATGTTGTTGCCTCCCAAACTTCCTGTCCCTCTGCAACATTCTTTTGCTCGTCACCTGCAATTTCATCTGCAACTTCTTTCTTTGGTTCAAATGTCTCTAGCAAAAAATTCAGCATTTCATCAACATGCTGCAAATTAACTCCAGCATAACCTTCATCTTCTTTTTCGACAATCTTCAATAATTGTCCATTATCATCTTGATTGATTCTGGCAATCAAATCAAGTTTTGAAAACACTGTAGCTTCATCCTCTGTCACTGTAGCAGCTCCAAAATTTTGTCCACCAGTATTCTCTTGGCTATATAGACAAGCCAACTCTTTCTTGTCACCCATGGTAACAAGTCTCTGCTTATGAGACATCACGGTTTCATCTTCTTTCTGCAACAATTCTTCTCCTTCCAAGACAATTCCAAATGATGGATTGTCTTCTACATTACCTGTAAACACAATCAAATTGTCAGCATCAAAATCACAAGACCCAATGGTCTCACTTGTTGATTCAGTCACCAATTTTCCTCTCTGCAGTTCCAAGTCTTCTTCAGGACTTAGACAAACTTCACTGGCTTTCTCCTCAGCTTTCTCTGGCAACACTTCAGTATGCTGCTCTGAGTTCCTTTCCAATTCCTTTGTCAGCACATCAGTATGCTGATTTGCATTCACCATGAGACTGTCAGCTAGTATCGCCTTCTTACCATCTGTCTCCAATATGTCTTTCTACTCTCGTTCACTGTACTGAACTCTTTCATCTGCTGCAATCTTTCTATCATACTCTGAATTTATCAACAAGTATTCCAACAATGCAATTTCTATGTAGCATTGCTGAAGCATATCATCATCACCTGCACTTATACATAAAATTTCAGTTTTCATATCAAAATGTTCAATAGTATCAACTGTTACTTCCCCTATCTGTGCTTCAGACTGATTTTCTTCTTCAACATCCACAAGAATTTTCTCTTGTACTGTAACAACAAAAGCATCACTGCTTTCTTTTTCAGAGTACTTATCATTTTCTGCTTCCTCTGTCTTCATTTCCTCCCGAGATCTTACTATCTCAGCATCGATCTGAACAGTCTTCAGATTCAACTCTTCTTGAACAAAATCTAAAGCTTTCTCATCTCCCTGTACTGTACCTGCAAACATAAAAAACTCATTAGTTTTTAAACCACAAGACTTTTCAGTCTTGACTGCTTCCTCCAATACTTCCTTTTGAACAGATCTGCGTGTGGAATTTTCAAATTCCAACTCTGGCTCAAGAAATCTAAGTCCTTTCTTCAATAAGGCAATCACACTTTGCCTCAACTTCACCTGCAATTGTCGCCAAATCACTCTCTTTCCCTTCAGTGGAAAGATCCATTTTCTATTCTGGTTTTCCTACTCTTGCAACCATTCTTCTAGTACCTACAATTGTACCTTCATTACTGCAATTTCTCTTTCTCTGACTTCATCAGTCATCTCACCTCTGTGGCATTCCTCTGAACCTCTTCTCTGATTCTCCATGATCATCTTCTCCATGAGTTTCTCACTCATCACGAGTTGTACTAGCCTCTGCAACAACAATCTCTTCTGCTGCCACTTACCTCACCAAGCTCTCCTTACTCAGTCTTTTGGTAAGTACTGGTTCACTGCCTCTGGAACCTCTTGAGCACTCTCTCTGCTCTCTCTCTAGGCTATCTCTTCAACTCAACTTTTTCTTCAGGACATTGCAATTATCCTCCCTATCCAGCCTTTAGCTGAATGTCAGGTTCACTGCCATCATCTTATCTGCAATCATAAACTTCAATTACAAATTTCAATCAAAAAATCATCTCACCTTAAAGATCTTGCATGACCTTCTTCTCCATTTACTTTTGCCATCCTGTTCATTACATTTGTGTAGCTTGCATATCAAATTTAAAACTCTGATCTTCCTTTCAATCATTCATCACACATTCAAAGAAAACACACTTTAATTTTCAACAAAACCTTCTGTCCTTATTCAGAAGAATAAATATCTTCTATTTCCACAGAGCCAAGCTCTGATACCAAAAGTGATGCAGGCAAGGCCTGCAAACCCCAGAATCTTTATCCCCAATGCATATAAACATGCATCTCATCATAAATCCGCAATAAAATTCAGACCCACATTATCATTTCTTTCCAATGGCATGAGCCATCACCATGACTATAAATAATAAGCATATATGTCTTTTTCCCAATGGCATGAGCCATCACCATGAATATAAATAACAAACATATATGTCTTTCAACAAAAGGTATTTGCAGCCTAATGTTTAAAATTCAAATATGTCCAAGAATAATCACCCACAAATACCTTGAATTCATGCTCATGGAATTCATTACCGCCATGATTCCTCAATGCAGCCAAACAACATGTGAGCTTGATATTAATTTGAATTCTATTAAAGTCTATGCAACATGCAGTGAACACAATCATTATTGAAATATCGATGGCAATAGTTTACATTCAGAGATATCGATGGCATCATTCATAATTTGAGCGCTACATGTCACAACAAACACTGATTTCTTGCTACAGCGAATGCTTGGATCGATCTCTATACAAATCGATCACTTACTACCGCAATATCCAACATTCAACGTGGCTTAACATTTAATCAATAGCACATTCACAATTTGATTTACAACAGTCATTCAAAATTTCGGAGCCGGCAATACCTTTACTGCATCTGACAGTTTGTTCCACCTTCTAAATCGATCCATATGCTGTCAGCTACCTTCAACGCTGTTGAAATCCTTCAAAACGCCCTTTAAAACTCATAACATTGATATTGACCAGAACTTAAATAACCACAATTCGATTGTGTAATTCACATACCTTCTTATTCCACCGTTTCCAATTCTAACTCTGCAAAGGTAATAGTCAGACAGAATTTCAATGTCATCATAACATTACTCCTCAACCCTGCAAATCGATTTCACTGAAGGCTTTACAATTCCTGCCTTCATGGCAACATTAATACTGGCAAACACTCCACCTGCAAATCACTTAACACAGATTTTTCAGTGCCAATAAAATATGTTCTTCTTCAATAAAACATGGAAATCCTTTTCAATTCTACAAATTATTTGCAACTTTCAAAGTCTGCCAATCGAAATTCATTTAATTGTACTCAAACAGTCTTCAATATTGTGTTGGACTTTTAAAATGGATTCTCAATCGAAGAGTCTGCGCCTTCCAAATAAGACTTCACCGTCCCACAATCTCTTCAGATCCAAACTCAAAACTAGCTTATAAATCGTGTTAACATTCTGGCAAAAAAAAATTCAGTCCCTATTAATTAAATTTTGACTGTATTAAATGGGTTTCTAACTGTTGTACCAGATATCCAATATCTGAAGGTCGATTCAGCGCTGCCTTGTTCATTGACTAATGTTTGCAGTTATCTATTTTTACGATCACAATGTTTCCATATTTAATCCATGCGCCCACCATTATTATTCCACAGAAATAAATGCACTAATTAACCAGCAGATACCAGCAAATTCACTCTTAACACAATAATTGACCCATACATGAATTGATCAATTCAGGGCGCATAACTCAAAATCGCACTTTCATAAAAATGAACATACTTACAAACTTTTCTTCTTGGCCAAATATTCAACGTTCATGGCCCTTACAATTTGCCAGAGGCTTACAGCCTTGGCTGTTTAAGCCTGCTCTCAATCACTCTTACACTCCAACTATTCAAGTGTATCTTTCTTCACAAAAACAACTTCTATTTATACACAAATAATGCATTTAATTCACTCAAAATATCTCTCCACCTAATCCTCATCTAATCCCATACATAGAAATCCTAATCCCAAATTTTGCTCCTAAACTATTTCTCTCATATCCTTTTATTTATTAAAATAATATTTACATAATCCTCACTTTTCATAATTATCTCCTATTTTATTAAAAATAACAAATTAATTAATAAAATATTAAAAATTGTCACACCCCCTTTTCTAAGATATTTACAAATGAAAAATGCCCTTGATGCTCCTGCATCAGCTTTGAACCTCTCATGGGTTAAGGCATCAAATCCCTTAAGATGAAAATATTTATGAGTACCTTTTTACTTTAAATTTTATTCCACAAGTAGGCACTTATTTTGTCTCACAACCCATGACCCATGAGATAGTAAGAGTTTTTTTTTTTGTAAATTAGATATTTCTATTAACAACGAAGATGAATAATAACATCAAGGAAAGTTGGTGTGGGAAACATGCAATAGTAGCCAAACTCTGAAAGATTTAAACATCGCAGAATTTTGGAGTTGCTAGTAAATGTAGTTGGGCAAACTTTACAATGGAGATAGAAACAAAGATCCCGAGAGTGTTCTGTAAGTGGGATTTTACATTGGGGTAGCTTGTGGTACCAAAAAATAGTTGCATTGTAACGCGTTGTTGTTGACCTAGCTAGATGAGGAGGAACAGAGGGCTCTCGAGAGCCGAAAACATAGCAATATCGTAGGAGGAAGACATGACCATATACGATACCCAAGCCAAAAAAGAAAAATTTGAGAGTGTCGATGGTTACGACATTTCCTCAGTCGAGTTGGCTTCAAGGCTGATTGGCCTCTCCGGTGTGTTGCCTTCGATGGTGGCATCCTACACAGGGCAAGTGGTTGTTTCTCCCCTTGCTTCTCCTTTGAAAATTGGCAAAACCTCAATGATGTTCATCTTTTTCTTTAGAAACCCGTAGTGAGGTGAGTCTATTGTAACAAAATGCCGACAGTGAACAACTCCCACATATAGCATGAAATTCTCCGTGAGAGCATCAAAATTATTTTCCAAAATGTTGTTATGATCCTAGTGAGCCTACATGGCAAGACGCAACATATTTTTGGTCTGCCAATGCAATTCAATTACCCTGCTGAAAAGGTTCTCCCTACCCCTCCTCGGGCTAGGGTCAGGAATCCAGTTGAAGTCTTCGTCTACCTCCTTAGTAAAAATTCCCTCATCGACCATCCTATTTGGGTTTTCCAATTCAACGAACCTATGATGGGTGCCTGGATTAACCATTACCTCATAGTTCTTGGCAGCTTATCGCACTGCAGACACTGCCCTGGTGGTGGGAGTCATGCTCGGAGAAGACTAGCATGAGGAATGAGCTCCCTAGACATGATCATGACCTCTTCCCCGCTAAGGGGAGGAACTGACATGTCGAGTTGACACAATTGTGTAGGAATTCAGGTTGCACGACGTACATGTACAGTAAGGGTTGTGGCCGAAAGGGAGTATGGCAGAGGAAAAAAGCACAAAGAGGATCTCAGGAGGAATATTGAAGCCAAACACAAAGAATGGGTATATGGTTATGTATTAATAGGATTACGTGGTAAGGGTCGGGTGAGTAGACAGGGAGTGGGGAGTAATGAGCGCGTGAGTAGGGTGAGGGGGTGGTTAATATTGCAAGTGCTTCCAAGCATGTGGAGGCCTTTTGGGTGGCTCAACATAATGTGCCTTGAGGTCCTTGTACTTCATATTTCGTGATTGCAGAAAGTGGTGGTTGGGATCATGATTAGAGACTTGGAGGGGGTGTCCTATTCACCTGATCACTGATAGGTTTGTCCGAGAAGTCTTGTCCCAAGATAGTTGTGCACTTAGCCTTAAGCGTCCCTTGACTGAGCTCATTTGAGGCCATAAAGATGAGCCTTTGGGAGCTCTCCACAACTGCATTGGCCAGCTTGTCAGCCAGCTGGTTACAGATTCCCTTAACAGCTTGGAAGGTTATTCCCTTTAAATAATTGATGTGAATCTGAATCCTTATAAGAATTTTGCTAAGCCTCCAACAAACGGAGATCTGCGTGGTTTTTCTCCCATTTTGGATTTTTCAACAAACTTGGGTAGTAACCTTCAAGTCCCCCTCGACGATAATGATATAGTAAGAGTTATTGAACCTCTTAAATAAGAAATAAAAGGCCATCTTTCAATTTATTTAGTTATGGCTCACATTAATAAAACATTAATGTGTGGATTTACTCACACACACATATATGCCACACAACTCCATGTTAAGGACAAAAGGAGTTACACATAAGACATCTACCTCATAGTGAGTAGCTCACCATTTGATCAGGCACTCAAAATTATGCTTAAAAATTAATGTTGTTGAAATAGTGTGGAACCTGAATGAACGCATAGATCTCATCATTTGAAATCCGGCATAAATAATTTCACGAAAAACCGATACCGTGTTCTCCCAGAAACGCGTTATGTCCACTTTGTCAAACATCTAAATTTAAAAAAAAAAAGTGCAAGGACAGCCCAGTCAGTAGTTCATATTGCTGAATGCGCATTCCCATGTGGTAGGTTGACTGGTCAAATGGTATATTCTGTGCCGAATGAGGTTGTGCCTAGTGGCATTTCGTCATTGGTTTGAAATGGAAAAATTTGATTTGGTTATAGGTAGCCAATCACACGCTGGCACATGGAATGGCCAGAGGCCACCATGTGGCAGCTCCAGGGCCACCAAAATTTTGGTCAATGTTCATGTAGAGTGGGCCGAGGTCAAACTCACTACCTCCAAGCAACTCGCACAAAGCCTTTACCACCCCATCATCACATTAGTTCTTAATATGTAATGGTTGCGACAAATATTTAAGGTTTAAATGGTTGGTGTTTGGGAGAGGGGGTTAGGGTCTAGCCCTAGCCTTGGTCACCTTGCTTGGGGGTGGGAGTCTAACCTAGTCTCCGCCTCCCCCCCCTACCACCACTGTTCATAATCGTAGCATGAATGCTAACCAAACCACTATGTCAATGCAACTCGAGACCGCCACCGAACCGCCGGGTCACCAGGACCACCACCTAAACCACATTACAAGTGGCCATGTGACTACCCTTAGTAGTTAACGCTAATGGTTGGAGTTAACTATTAAATGTTTGTTGGGTGGGGGCAGGCCGTTGGCCTTAGCCTTGGGAACTTAGCCACCCATATGGCCATATTTTTTCGGAAACAAGGCCATAATAATCAAATTGGCGTGCTGAAAAATCCACTCAGATATTGGGCAATTTGGTGCTCAGTTAGCAGATTTGGAGGTAACTGTTTATAGGTTCGGTGCCGGATTTGGTCGAAATTGTCGAGTAGTTAGTGCCAAAACTTGGGGAAGCCATAACTAAGTTAGTTTTTGACAAAATTCGAGGGAGAAAGAGGCCAGAAAGGAATTCCTTGGAATTTTGGAGCAAGTCGAGCAGGCTACAGAGTTTTTTAAGAATTGAAAATGTATGTAATCACTCTTTTGAGCATAATAGAAGAGGGACAAGCCATTGGAAGCTAGACCAAGGAGACGTAGCCTATTCAGGGTGAAATCCTTCGTCATGTGTTGTTATGTTACTGTTTATGGTGATTTTCATGTATGTTATATGATTTTTTTTAGTTTTTTGTTTATGTTAATTTGCTGAAGAAATTCACATAAAAACACATAAAAATAATCATGGTTAACTTTAAATTTACCTCATAATCCTCAAGAACATTGTTTATATTATGAATTGGAATTTAAGACAACAAACACTAATTTTCTCATTCAGATCAAGTTGGTATCAAAGGACTAGTTTTACTTGTGCAAGGAGGATTTAATTGTTTTTCAAGTGTTTAAATGCTTACAAGGTGTTGGAAATGTTGTCATTGATGGAAAAGGAGATGAAAAAGGAGGAGCACCTGAAAAATCATTCAAGGAGCAGAGGAGGCAAAAAGAGAGGTAGCAAAGAAAAAAAAAAGAGAAGTAAGGAGCAGCATCAGTCAAGGAGGAGAGGATAGCAAAGAAGCAGAGAGCTATTCAAGGTGCAGAGTAGTGAGGACAAAATGAGGGCCATTGAATTTTGAAAAAGGGGCAGAGTTAAGAGAAGAAGATAATTGGGAGTATAAATGGCTCCTATGTACAATTGACTGTGCATGGATGATTGTGAGTCTATCAGGTTTATAAACAGAGTTGAATAAACCCTGTGGTGAAGGAGAAGTACCTGAACTAGCAATAAGGCAATGGAGGCAGAAAAGATAGGGACAGATAAAGGAGGCAACAAAGAAGCGAACAAAGGAAGCAAAGGAGATAGGCAGAAGAAGATTGTCGAAATGTAACAGTCAAACAGCAGAGCGGAAGCAACGGCAGAGACAAAGAAAAAAAAGCACAGCTAAGGCAGAGGCAGAGGTAGCGAATATAGAGGTAGAGCCGTTATCAGAGGCAGAGGCAGAGGTAGAGTCGTTATCACAGCAGAGGCAGAGCCATTTTTTTTTATGGAATGGAACCATGTGCAAACCTACATAATATTCCGAGAATCATTACCCAGCCGAAGGATACATAAACTCAATTCCGGGAATCGTAACGCAGGCGGAAGCGGAAGCTTATATATATGCAGCACGTTACATATATTGCGCTTTATATAAAAAGGACCAAAGCATATATATATATATATATATATATATATATATATATATATATATATATATATATATATATATATATATATATATATATATATATATATATATATATATATATATATATGTATGTATGTATTTATCTCTATATGTAGCGCGAAATCTAAAGAACCAAAGGTTCTATCAAAGGCAAAGTACCATATGGTGGGACCCTTATCAATCGCATCGAAAAAGGTGATTAATATATGTTTGAGTTACGACATAACAATGTTACATCGCATTGGAGAAAATTGTGGTAGCAAAGCATGACAATAGAATTTGCGATTACGATTGAAGTTTCGGACCCGATATGGTTTAAACAATGATTCATATATGTTTGAGTTCCGGAGATTTGATAGCTAGAGGGACCCTCACCCAATCGCATCAGAGCATCGAAGCATAAAAATATCAGAACCCGCAACTACAAATTGTGATTGCGATTGAGTTCCGGACCCAATGGGCGTATAAACTGTGACTTTATAGGTTTGAGTTCCGGTCTAATTGCATCGGCACATTTAAATGAACAGTGGTCAATCGCATTTGAGTAAAATCAGGACATCAGAACATGCAACTAAAAGTTGCGATTGTGATTAATCACAATCGAAGTAATTGCATCGCATCAGACCCATCGCATCAACACATTCAAATTAACAGTGTTTCATCACATCGGAGAAGGAGCAGGGCATTGGAACATGCAAATGCATGTTGCGATTACGATCAATCGCAATCTAAGAATACGCTATGATTATTGCATCTGTCTTTCGGCAGGAAACAATTGCATCGTAAATTAAATACATCAATCGCAATCGGAAGTGTTCAGTTGTGATTAACCACATCAGCAAATAGATTAAGGGTTTAAAACATTTGATTTGAGGAAATGTCGATATATGTTGATATATATTATGGTTGGCATGTAACAATAAAGCCGTGAATATATGTGAGAACGATAAGCTGGGAGCATTATTATATTAAGTTGCGATAAAAGCCAAGGGTGAAATTTAAAGTGAGCTGGCGTGAGAATAGATTCTGAAGGGTCTTAAAATATGGTTTCATAACCATAGATTCTGAAATAAAAAATTCCACAATTAGTTTCCATTTTATGAATTATAACCGCAGGATGTTAAGGAAAAGAAAAGCACCCGTGTATGCTTGTAATATGTGGGTTCTTACCATAGTGATAAAACATAGGAATTTAACTTCCGCACATAAGGTGTATTGTGAGTTTTTAAAAGCAGAGTTGTTAACCGTGGATGGATAAGCTACTGCATACATGCCAGCGTAGGGAAAGCAAATGGAGAGGCATTTTTATGTTTGCCAGACTCTGATTTTATTTGGGGTATTTAATTAAATTTCCAGATCAGCAGTTATATATATACAACAGACACACAATCACAGTGAACAGGAATATGCACAGGAACGAATTTGAAAGGTGTACAAGAAAAAAAAACTGGAAAATGTGCAGAAGACAGTGAGCAGAAGAAGGCAGGACAATTACCTAACAACAACAGAAAAGAAAAAGCTAGCAAAGCCAAAAGCCAGAAAATGGGCTAAGTAAAATTTTTTTTATGTAACCTAAAATGTGAATGTTGTAATTAATTTATATTGTTGTGATGCATTGGCAAGTCTCCAGAAGAGAACAAATATCCCACTGTAATGTTAAATTGGTACCTACAGTTATATTTTCTGAATGAGCGGATAAAAGAGATGAGAAGGCAGAAGGCAAAGAGACATGGTTGTCCATTTCGAATTCCCAATAGAATACAAACAGCCATGAAGCTATTTTGTATAAAACAGGGTAATATCCAAGGGGAGAAGGTTGACGAAAACAGAGTGAGAGAAGAAGAGAGTGTGCAGTAGAATTGAAGAGAGTTGAAGAAAATAAGAAAGCTGCAAGAGGTGAGAGAGAGTGAGCATAGAGAATGTTGAGTATGGAATTGAGGCAGAGAAGAGAAGAAGGAGGAGCAGAACAAGATGTTGTGAAAAGTTAGAGAATGCAGAAATGAAGCAGTGAGGCAGAGAAGAAGGAGGAGCTGAGAAGAGAAGGAGGAGCTGATAGTGAATCTGAGAGGATGCAAAAATGATATAAGACAGATATGAAGACTGATGCACAACAGTGAAGATGATACAGAACAGAGCTGATATCCAAGGTAAATCAGCAAGTGTTTTCCTTTTGAAAGAGTAAGGAAGTTGGAGCTTCCCTATCAAGTTGTAGCTTGATGGATGTCAGTTCTAGCTGACTAAGGTTGGAGCCTCCTGTAGGTTGGTGCCTGCAGAAAATAGATGGGAGTTGGTGCTTCCACATCAAGTTTTAGCTTGATAAAATGTCAGTTGTAGCTGACTGAGGTTGGAGCCTCCTGTAGGTTGGTGCCTGTAGAAAATTTATGGGAGTTGGAGCTTCTTTGCAAGTTGTAGCTTGCAGAATTGAGGTAGGAGCCTCCTATAGGTTGGTGCCTACAGAAAATCAGTGGTGAGAGGGAGTTGGAGCTTGCCTTTGCACCACAAAAATAATAAGATGTGTTTTTCTCCCTGTATGGGTTTCCACTTATATCTGGTGTCTATGTGCATGATGTTTATGTGTTGATATTATTTATATCATTTGATTAATACTTTCTCACATTCTAAGATTACTCACATGTTAAGTTGAACATGAAATGAAGGTGTAAACAAGTGTTAATGAAAAAGTTTTAAAAGTCCATGAATGTGTTAAAATGATTCACCCCCCCCCCTCTCAGTTTAACTAAGGGTTTAACAATTGGTATCAGAGCCAGGTTCCTTTGGTATAAGCTTAATAGCTTGAAGGAGATCTAGTTGAGTCATGGACTATCAAAATGTACCTGTGCTAAATACATCAAACTTTCCTGAATGGAGAGATAAGGTTAAAACAGGTTTAATGGCTGATGAACCTGAGGTATGGAAGCTTGTTTGTGATGGTTACTACACAGACTCCCCCACGGTGAAAGAACAACAGAGGAATGCCAAGGCAAAATGTGTGATATATAACAGTCTTCATAACAAGGACTTTGAGTTGATAATGGATCTAGACTCTGTAAAAGAAATTTGGGACAGATTGCATTTCATGCATGGAGTAGACACTGAGGATTGCATTGTCAAGAAGGAGAAGAAAATTAAGAAGAAGAAAAATTCATGTCAAAAGGAAAATGTTCAAACACATGAGGTACCTGCTAGTGTGAATGGTAGTAAGAACCATGAAGAAATTGCAGCTGAAGAAAAGGCCAAACTAGACACAGCCTTGACTGAAATAGAAAGACTAAAGAATGAAAACAAAGACCTTAAGACATTGGTGCAAATATGTGATGAGAGAGAATATGAAGATAAGAAATAAATTATTGGCCTGAAGACACAGCTTGAAGAAGCAAAGAAAGTAGAAGACACTCTGCTGCAACAAATGAGAGAGAAAAGTCAGGAATGTGAAAGATTGGAAGAAGAAGTAGTGAGACTGAGAAAGAATTTAGAAAAAGCCCAAAGAAAAATATTAATGAATACACCTCTAATGAAAAGGACTGGACAATTGGACAAGATGCTAAATGCTCAAAGATCACCTCTCATAAAGGAAGGCTTAGGATATGTAGGAGAAACCAGTAAGTCCAAAACAGAAGATAACAAGAAAATCATCTTTGTAAAAGTTGTAAAGGACAGTGAAGCAGCACAACAGATTACTACAAAAATAGAAACCAACAAGAACATGATTTGTAAAGAAACAAACTGAATCAAGCAGCAACATGGAATAACAGAGAATGGGAGGATGAAACAATCAGCTGCTAAAGGCTCATATGCTCCTGAGGATGAATTGAATAAATTTGGAAGATTTCAAAGGAGGTTCTTTCCTCCTATGAAAAATATCACATGTTTTACCTACCACAAACAAGGACATACTGCAACATGTTGTAAGAGAAAGCAAACCCAATCCAACCAGAAAAATATGCTGCAAACAAGAAGAACACCTCAAGAAAGAAAAGGGAAAAGACAATCTTCCACCAGGTACACAAATCATTTCCATGGCTATTGTTATGCATGCAATAATTTTGGACATAAAATTGTTGATTGTAAAATGTATTCAAGAAGAGGAACAAAATATTATACATCATCTCAAATGCACCTTGGTCAAATAAGATGTTATGTATGCCTCAATCGTGGTCACAAAGCAAAAGACTGTAACCTGCCATATATATTAAACAACTCCAGACACATGATGAAATCTAATCTAATCAAACAAAACTATGAATCGGAAAGGAGTGCAGACATTATGATGAACCCCAATAGAGTATGGAAAGAAAAGAGAAAAGGGGAGCCTATCATCTCAATAACATAATAAATCTAGCATAGTCTCAGGGGGAGCTAGCAGAGAAAAAATAACATTATCTTGCTTACACTTGAAGTAGTATATTGAGAACTGAAGCAATATCTTCTTCTATATATATAATTGCATGCCTTCCTGAATTTGGTACATGTATATCTTCAAGGCCTCTTTCTTAATATCAGTTACAAAACAATGTGAAGTCTGTTTGCTAAGTTTTCAATTAAACATCTTGAATATGATCGTGTGGAAGTTCATCCTGATAGAACAATCAAAGTATCTGAAGAATAAAGGACTAGCTGTGATTACCATCTGAAGCTCAAAAGTTTTTTTTTTTATCTAAATACTACTCCAGCACAAAGGATTTGTTGATAATTCACCTTTAAATGAGAGATTGATCATAGACATACATACCTCCTTATGTCATAAATGAATTGCATGGTTGATAAGTGAGATTGAAAAATATATTGAATGAATCCTACCTCAAGGTTTTGTTTTGAAAGTACATTATGCAAGCAATAAAGGCATTTGATCTCTTAGATCAAATTCTGGTTAATTGATTGATCACAACTGTAACAAGAACCTTCAGCTATTAAGGATAATATCAACATCCTATCTCATATAATCACCAACAGGCAGGAAAGGTGTACCACAGCTATAAAAGACATATTGAAATAATCACAATTGAACAAGTGTGGTACTGCAGATGTGTATAGCATAAGAAGACATACTCGAACGGCAAATTCCTCAACAGATGTGTATTTCTGATGAAGATAATACTAGAAACTGAAGTATATTTGAAGCATGCTCAGTATTTTAGGTTTAATCCAATGATGCATCTCTGATTAGATAAAGCTGATACAATGTGTTCTATGAAGTGTCATTATCTTCACTTTCAGCTTTATACAGGTGAAAGGAGTTAGGGCTTTGGATTGTATCAATTTATAGTGTTTATTCAAGTCCAATAATCCTCAAAGTGTTCTCTCAACAAGTCTTGTACACCAGTCTGGAGCAGCAGGGTACACAGTCAGAAGAAGGTGGTCTAAACACAAATCAGAGAGAGGAAATGCAAAGACAGAATCAACACAGATAAATGTGCAACCCTTTTCCATTGATGTCAAGGGGGAGGAAAAGAAGGTAATAGAAGAAAGGGTCTTCTAAAAGAAGCTAGCCAGAGAAAGACTTGGAGGAAGCATTGGATTATCGGTGGATGTGTTGCCATCAATGCCAAAGGGGGAAACTGTTGGAAATGTTGTCATTGATGGCAAAGGAGATGACAAAGGAGAGCACCTGAAACATCATTTAAGGAGCAGAGGAGGCAAAAAGAGAGGTAGCAAAGACAACAAAAAGAGAAGTAAGGAGCAACATCAGTCAAGGAGCAGAGGATAGCAAAGAAGCAGAGAGTTATTCAAGGTGCAGAGTAGTGAGGATAAAATGAGGGCCATTGGATTTTGAAAAAGGGGCATAGTTAAGAGAAGAAGATAATTGGGAGTATAAATGGCTCCTATGTGCAATTGACTGTGCATGGATGATTGTGAGTCTATCAGGGTTTATAAACAGATTTGAATAAACCCTGTGGCAAAGGAGAAGTACCTGAACCAGCAATAAGACAATGGAGGCAAAAAAGACAGAGACAGATAAAGGAGGCAGCAAAGAAGCGAACAAAGGAAGAAAAGGAGACAGGCAGAAGAAGACGGTTGAAATGTAACAGTCAAACAACAGAGTGGAAGCAACGACAAAGACAGAGAAAAAAAAAAAGCACAGCTAAGGCAAAGGCAGAGGCAGTGAATATAGAGGCAGAGCTGTTATCAGAGGTAGAGGCAGAGGCAGAGCCGTTATCATAGAAGAGGCAGAGCCATTTTTTTTTATGGAATGGAACCATGTGCAAACCTACATAATATTCCGAGAATCATTACCCAGCCGGAGGATACATAAACTCAATTTTGGGAATCTTAACCCAAGCGGAAAAGTATATATATAAACCTTATTCCAGGAATCGTAACCCAGACGGAAGCATAAGCTTATATATATGCAGCGCGTTACATATATTGTGCTTTATATACAAAGGACCAAAGCATATATATATATATATATAGCGCGAGATCTAAAGAACCAAAGGTTCTATCAAAAGGAAAAGTACCATATGGTGGGACCCTTATCAATTGCATCGAAAAAGGTGATTAATATATGTTTGAGTTACGACATAACAATGTTACATCGCATCAGACAAAAGTGTGGCAGCAAAGCATGACAATAGAAGTTGTGATTGCGATTGAAGTTCCAGAATCGATATGGTTTAAACAACGATTCATATATGTTTGAGTTTCGGAGATTTGATAGCTAGTGGGACCCTCACCCAATCACATCGGAGCATCGGAGCATAAGAATATAGGAACATGCAAATGCAAATTGCGATTGCGATTAAGTTCCGGACCCGATGGGTGTATAAAATGTGACTTTATAGGTTTGATTTCTGATCTAATCGCATCGACACATTTAAATGAACAGTGGCCAATTGCATCGGAGTAAAAGCAGGACATCAGAACATGCAATAAAAGTTGTGATTGCGATTAATCACAATCAGAGTAATTTCATCGCATCGGACCCATCGCATCGGCACATTCAAATTAATAGTGTTTCATCTCATCGGAGAAGGAGCAAGGCATTGGAACATGCAAATGCAAGCTGCGATTGCGATCAATTGCAATCGGAAGAATACAGTTGCGATTATTGCATCGGGTCTTTCGCAAGGGCAACAATCGCATCGGAACAAATACATCGGAACAAATATATCAATCAAAATCGGAAGTGTTCAGTTCCGATTAACTGCATCGACAAATAGATTAAGGGTTTAAAACATTTGATTTGAGGAAATGTCGATATATGTTGATATATATTATGGTTGGCATGTAACAATAAAGCCGTGAATATATGTGAGAACGATAAGCTGGGAGCATTATTATATTAAGCTGCGATAAAAGCCAAGGGCGAAATTAAAGTGAGCCGGCGTGAGAATAGATTCTGATGGGTCCTAAAATATGGTTTCATAACCATAGATTCTAAAATAAAAACTTCCACAATTAGTTTCCATTTTATGAATTATAACCGTAGGATGTTAAGGAAAAGAAAAGCACTCGTGTATGCTTGTAATATGTGGGTTCTTACCATAGTGATAAAACATAGGAATTTAACTTCTACACATAAGGAGTATTGTGAGTTTTTAAAAGAAGAGTTGTTAATCGTGGATGGATAAGCTACCGCATACATGCCAGCACAGGGAAAGCAAATGGAGAGGCATTTTTATGTTTTCCAGACTCTAATTTTATTTGGGGTATTTAATTAAATTGTCGGATGAGCAGTTATATATATACAACAGACACACAATCACAGTGAACAGGAATATGCACAAGAATGAATTTGACAGGTGTACAAGCATAGAAAACTGGAAAATGTGTAGAAGACAGTAGGCAGAAGAAGGCAGGACAGTTACCTAACAGCAACAGAAAAGACAAAGCTAGCAAAGCCAAAAGCCAGAAAATGGGCTAAGTAAAATTGTTTTTATGTAACCGAAAATGTGAATGTTGTAATTAATTTATATTGTTGTGATGCATTGGCAAGTCTCCGGAAGAGAACAAATATCCCACTGTAATGTTAAATTTGTACCTACAATTATATTTTCTGAATGAGTAGATAAAAGAGATGAGAAGGCAGAAGGAAAAGAGACATGGCTGTCCATTTCGAATTCCCAGTAGAATACAAACAACCATGAAGCTATTTTGTATAAAACAGGGTAATATCCAAGGGGAGAATGTTTACGAAAATAGAGTGAGAGAAGAAGAGAGTGTGCAGCAGAATTGAAGAGAGTTGAAGATAATAAGAAAGCTGCAAGAGGTTAGAGAGAGTGAGTGTAGGGAATGCAAAGTATTGAATTGAGGCAGAGAAAATAAGAAGAAGGAGGAGTAGAATGAGATGCTGTGAAAAGTCAGAGAATGTAGAAATGAAGCAGTGAGGCAAAGTAGAAGAAGGAGCTGAGCTAAGAAGAAGGAGAAGCTGATAGTGAATATGAGAAGATGCAAAAATGATATAAGGACAGATATGAGGACTATTGAATAGCAAAAGAGAAGTTACAGAACAGAGTTGATATCCAAGGTAAATTAGCAAGTGTTTTTCTTTTGAAAGAGTAAGGAAGTTGGAGCTTCCCTATCAAGTTGTAGCTTGATAGATGTCGTTTTTAGCTGACTGATGTAGGAGCCTCCTGTAGGTTCGTGCCTGCATAAAATAGATGGGATTTGGTGCTTCCACATCAAGTTGTAGCTTGATAAAATGTCAGTTGTAGCTGACTGAGGTTGGAGCCTCCTGTAGGTTGTTGCCTGTAGAAAATTGATGGGAGTTGGAGCTTCCTTGCAAGTTGTAGCTTGCAAAATTGAGGTTGGAGACTCCTGTAGGTTGGTGCCTATAGAAAATCAGTGGTGAGAGGGAGTTGGAGCTTGCCTTTGCATCACAACAATAATAAGATGTGGTTTTATCCCTTTATGGGTTTCCACTTATATCTGGTGTCTCTGTGCATGATGTTTATGTGTTGATCTGGTTTGTATCATATGCTTAATACTTTTTTCTCTCATATTAAGTCTACTGTTACATTATATTAATGCTTGCTGCTCACATACTCAGATTACTCACATGTTAAGTTGAACATGAAATGAAGGTGTAAACAAGTGTTAATGAATTTTTTTTTAAAAGTCCATGACTGTGTTAAACTAATTCACCCCCACCTCTCAGTTTAACCAAGGGTTCAACACAAGGTTGAATCTCAAAAGAGGAGAATGAAATCTTATGGCTGTAGGTTCTCAAGTTGGAGCAAGGAGAAGGAGGGCATAGTTTCCACAATCTCCACCACAAGAATCACCTCCTGCTGTACCTGAGGCTTCAGTAATCATGTCTTATGAAGGAGGAAATGATAACATGACACAATATGAGAAGGATTTTAGGAAGGCTTTCTTTGACATGACAGAGATGGTGAAGGTCCTTTTTGAAGAGAGGAATACAAGGTTGCAGGGATAAATATTGAAGCCTCTAAGAGGGGAGAGTTCTCCAAGAGGATGAGGTAATGGAAATGGTGATAAGACATCATGTACTCCGCCATAATCCTCACCACCATCTTCACCTTCATCTTCATCCTCTTCTGCTACTACATCCCTTAATCATACTCTTCAACATACCTCAAAAGGAATTGGTAAAACACCCTTATTAAAAATTGATATTAAATTTGAGCTAGATATGTATAATGGTGAAGTGAATGCAGATAAGCTTGGAAATTGGGTTCTTCAGTTCGTGGTCTACTGTAGGATTCAATACCTTGAAGATGATGATACAAAGATTCATCTAGCTTCCTTGATACTGGAGGGTGCAACACTAGTATCGTGGGAAGCGAAGACACAATATGAGATAAAAAAACATGGTAAGTTCTCAATCTCTTAGTCTAATTTCATTGCTGCAATTAAAAGAAAATGTTACCCTCTAGCATATATGTAGAAAGCCATCATGAATTTGCAGAACATTAGACAACTTAAAGGTCGAAATATGCAATATTACACCCAAGAGTTTATAGGAAGAGCTCTTATGATAGCTATTTATTTGGAATCACAAGACACATTGTTGAAGTATATAGGGGGTTTACACAACTATCTAAGGCATACTATCCTTATGTTCAATCTCACTACTCTAGATCAGGTTTGTGTGCAAGCCACTCACCTTCAGGAAATAGGGAAAAATATTCGAGAAGAGGGTAAAAAGAATCCATTTAAGGGTGGAGATAAAGGAAAGGGTTTCAAAGGAAAAGCGAAGAAAAATGCATCTGTTAAAAAAGGAAGGAGTGAAAATAGCATGCAAACATTGTTCCAAATAGGGTCATGATGAGGACCATTTTTGGAAGCTTCACCGAGAGATGAGGCCTAAGAAATTCAACAAGGGGAAATAAAAAATAGATGAAACCACTCAACAGGATTTGAGATGTGATTAGGGTGATGGAACTAAAATTACAACCATGGGTATGAAAGGAAAATAATCCATTTCTAGCACTAGTTCATCAAATTGTCACACTAGTATTCCAAATGAAGAAAAAAGGATCGAATTATTTAAACTAAGGGTTACTGAAAAACATACAAAAATTGATGCTATATTTGATAGTGGGTCTCAAGACAACTTGAGATATGAAGACTTACACTAAAAGAAAAAAAGAAATTTGTGAGGGGTGAAAAATGTCACCATAAGATCATTGGTGACGGTCAAAGGAGCCTTCGTCACCAAAAAATTAATGTCACCAAAGGTGGTTTCACCTAAAGTATAGGGGTTTTGGTGATATTCAAGGTCTACCACCAATAATGATTTGTAATGAGAGATAGTGACTCTCACCATTTCATATGAGCAATGGTGATGGACAGTAGCCTTAGTCACCGAAAAACTCAATGTCACCAAAGGTGGCGTCGCCTAAATGATATGTTGTGGTGACATTCAAGGTCAATCACGAATATTGATTATAATGATGGATAGTGATCATCACCATTTCATATGAACAACAATGATTTATTGTGATGGACCTTTTATGGCTGTCACTATTGGTGAATATCTATGGAAATGTTTGTTGACTGTCACAATTTCATATTTGGTGAGGGTCAAAAAAATGTCATGGTAAGCTCATTGGTGACTTCAAGGTCCGTCACAAATAATGACTATAATGACAAGCAATCAGCCTCACCATTTCATATCGACAACAAGGATTTATGGTGACAGACCTTTCATGGTCGTCAATATTGATGTGTATATATGGTGATGTTCATTAACCATCACCATTTCATATTTTGCTGAGGGTCGAAAAATGACACCATAAGCTCATTGTTGATGGTAAAAATAGCCTTCATCACCAAAAACTGATCACCACCATTCCATATGAATATCAGGGCACAACGTAATCGAACCACCAACCTCCTGCTTGTAAAGCATGTGCTCTTCCATTGAGCTAGCACACTTTAAAGAATTAGACTTTTAAAAATTATATATTGAAACATTATATATTTTAAATTCTACAACTTTCAATAAATTAAAGTCTCGAAAATCTTTTACTAAACAAGAAAAACATCATCGAATCTGGAGGTCCCTACCTAATCGTTATGAAAGTTATGAAAAGTGGGTAGAGAGGAAAATATTTACGTATAAGAGACTCAATATGTTCAGTTGAATACTCAATTATAATTGAAACTCTAAAGACATTTATAGCATACAAATGGCCTATAACTCACAAATGCACAAAATATTACAAAGGAAATGTCATAAGTGGATAGCATATGGAAGAAGAGCATTGATGAAGACAGATGCAATATGTTACAGGTTGAATGAAAGAAATATATCAATCTTTTTTTGGGTGAGTTTTTATAATTGGGACCTTTGTATTTCCTTTATCATGTAAATATTCAAATTAAAAATTAGTAATTTTAGATATATGAATGATATATAAACTTCTATGCAAATGTAACACGGATCTCTAGGGAACCACACAGAAACTATATATATATATTTTAGATATAGATATATGAATGATATATAAACTTAAAAAATGTAAATGTGACTTTGTAAACCACATGAAACTGAGTATATATATATATATATATATATATATATATATGTATATATATATATGTATATATATATATATATATATATGTATATATATATATATATATATATATATATACATATATATATGTATATATATATATATATTCACATAAAGGACATGCAATTTTGAATTTCACAAGTCTTCACTCAAAACATGACAAAAAAAAACAAATAAAAAAAAATGAAACTTATCACAATTATAATTACACTCGATATTATTTTAGTTATATGCACCACTAATTATTATATACGTGAGAAAATTTTTCATATGTGTATAATGGTTTGAATTCACAAAGATATTGAATATATTATTTTTAATCAAAATTTGAACATTAATGTCTTCTTTGGCCATCTAATTTTTTTCTCAATTTTTTTCTAGATACTGTCCAGTTTTAGCTAGTTTCCAATTTTAAGGGTCCACCAATTGAGTGACCAATCTAGTTCTAATAACAGTTGTAAGGATCCAATCACATAGCATACACACATTTTGTAATTTATAATATCAAATATAATTTTTTTTTAAGACATTACAAGGATCAGATAATATAGAATATTATATATTTTGTTAATATAGAATAAATAAGATAAGAAAATATTATAATAAAAAAAATTCAAAAAATGGCTATGGCCTCACAAGCCACAAGTACATGCATATATTTTTAGGGTTAAATATAGAAAGAGATGCACCAACATGTAATGATATCCAATGAAAATCACATAAAATATTATTTTTTGGCATCCACTGATCACTCTTTGACCACGAATGGAATTTGTTCCCTATCAGTGCCCACTAACCCAACAAATACTTTTAGAAGATATCACCATTGGAATGTTTGGAGGCAATGTTAAAAATTCCATGAGTTAATGGGCCCTTGATGAACCCCAATGAACCCCCTAGAAACCACGCTAGAAGATGGTTTTTAGAAGGCATGTGGGATGCATCCGAGCCACAAGTCTCAAATAACAAAATCTTAGATGTCAAATATCAATTTGGTGTATGTAAGGGATACTCAATGCAAGGTTATTTCTTTTTAGGGTACTTTATGTCCAATTTATATCCACTATGTATGTTCTTTATTTTGTAGGGTTCAACATTTTTGAAGTGCATTGACCATTTAATTAGTAGATTTGTTACAAGATCTTCCACCTTTGTGTGCAGTTACACAAATTCAATCTAGATCTAGATATGTTGGATTTTTCCCAGGATATGTCATGAAAGCATACCCATTGTTATCACTGGAAAATTGGACAATAAAAGATGACATTATTAAATGTCAGGCGGAAGGATTTATAGGGCTGAAGCACATTAGAGAATCTGAATAATTTAAAAGGTCTCTAAGGTCCAGGAGAAAAATCAAATTGCGCACTGAAGAAATCAGCAAAATGCACCTTTGCGTACACTTTTCTTCGATAGGTGTGCCTTTTCATGGATTTCCCTCAAAATGCCACGTAGACCCAAGAGTGGTAGAAGTCACTTTTCGGGACCACAAGGCACACTCGTGTAAATTGATCCCACACTTGAGGTTGCCTAAGGACAACCACCCAAGCCTCCTTAGGACCTCAAGGGAACACACAATGTAATAATGTGGCACACAATGGAATCATCCTCCTCTATTGGGTCACTATCCATCAATGTACCAAGAGAGGGAAGGAGAGTTTGAATTATCCTATAAAAGGCCACCAAGAGATGAAAAAAGAGAGAACACATTGTTATGCTGGAAATAATTGCCACAAGCAATTCAGCGGTGTGTGATCCAGAGTAGAGATAGAGGCGATTCGGTTGTTGGCCAACCAACAACTCCAATCATTCAGAGTAGAGAGAGGAACTTTGCGCCATGGTAGCTCGGAAGTAAAGACATCCTTGCATTATGTCTTAGAACTCCATAGTTCTAAGGGCCCTTTCGAAAGTGGGTAAACATTTCATCCTTTATTCCTACCAGCACTCAATAAGAGGGGACGTAAGCACCACCATTTGGATTACTGAAGTTGATTGACTCTATTTAGAGCTTTTGTGTTATGTGTTTAGTTTAATTTTGTTTTTTTTTCCAAATACGCATCCTATTTGACTATTGATTATGTTGTATTTCTTATCATGTTCACTAACTTGCTCACTCCCTTGATTTTCTTCATATGACCATGAACTTAAGAGGAAAAAACCACTCCTCTTAAGTAGGCGTGATTTTGTACACTCGTGCGCCAAATCCACCTACACAGGATTGGCGACTCCACTACTTTTATTTCCAAGTTTATGTGGTTGTTCCTTTTTGCAGAGACCTCTTTCTTTTCTTTGGAGTTTGGATGGAACTACCCTTTTCTCTCCTTCACTGCCTGTTCACCCTCAGTGAGAGGCCAAGGCTTAGAAGCTCCAAAAATTTATTTTGCAGGAAAATCATGTGGCTTTTTCAGAGACAGAAATGCTCGAATGCGCGCGTTTAGCAGTGACCCGCGTGCAAACTTCTCACCTATATGAGCCTTTTGTGCATGAAAACCAGCAGCAAAAATTTGCTGCTATTCCCCTTCATTTCCTTTTTGTAAAGTGACTGGAATCCCATAAGAAATCTTCCAGCACTGGTTGAGGTGTCCCATGACTTGTTAAATCTCACTCTTGCCTGTGTTTTAGTAGTTTAGGTGTTAGTTTAAAAAAATTCAAGTTTATTTTCGCAAAGTGACACATAGTTTAAGTAGGGGGCAATTAACTTGCATTCTGAAATAATTTATGTCTTGCAAATTTAGGGACCAAAAAACACATAGGTAACTAGCCAAAGTAAGTGACCCCATTCCATGCATGCTTAGCTAAATATTTTTCATTTTCCTAGTTTAAAAGTCATTAATTTTAGTTCAATTTTTGGCACTAGGATTTAAGACCAGGATCGAATTATCCTTAGATAGAAAGTAATATTTGTTGCCTTTGCACCCTTGGGTGATCATAGGCAAGCATATGAACACTCTATACTGATAATTCACCATCTCCCTATAGTTGATCATTTAGATTAACTAGGAAGCATTGTAAGCAGCCCATATCAGCACATGTTTTTCTTTTGAGCAAGGAATAGCCAAACGTAGTTTAAATAGGGGATTTTGAAAAGGATCACCACATATCCACATGTTCAAAATTTGCGATTTTTCACCTCTTGCTCACACACATTCAGTCCTTAAGTGAATTAAAGCCACCTAAAACCAACTTAACTAAACTCTTTAAACTCTTGCTACAAGGGCCACAAGAGAATTTATAGTTTAAGTTAGGACCAAGGGGGTAGGCATCCAATAAGCCGCCTTGATCATTTTACATATTGAAACATATAAGTTGAATTTTTAGGGAAATTTTAAATCTGTCTATCTGCCCATGACAAAGAAAACCCGAGCGCCATAGAGATCTAGTTCAGAGGGGGTTAATCTTAGGCCCAGTGCGTGCGGTATTATTCGGGCCTACCTGACCCGTCTAATACTCAGTATTGGAAGTTGAATTACTAGGAATCTCAAGACTCGAACGCTCACATGGGATGACAATACTTAGTGGAAAAAAATAGGGCATCCTTCCATATAGCTGACGATGAAGGTAACACTAGATCCTCTACCCTTACCTTGGTTGATTTTCTTCGGTTGATTGGGGGCGTCGCCAGTTCTTTCGGGACATTGTGCCATCATTCTAAAGATATTTTTTCAAGACCCAATTAAATTTTAGCATGTGAGGAAGATTAGGTCTTCTAGGATTTGAGTATCATGCCAAAAACAACAAAAAACCATATTTTTTGATATACTGGTCACATAGGATTAATCTAAAATGAAAATTTATCATTTTTTTTCACTTTTTTTTATGTATGAGATTGGATTTTTTCTTTTATTGTAATATCTATCCTCTCAAATATTTCCAAAACCATACCTATTTGACAGTATAACGGACCCAATGGGACCTCATCGATCTAGATGTCTTTTGAACCTGCCCCCATTACCAAGAGGGGTTCGAAGTCTTTCGCCATTTAGGTGTCAAAGATGGAAGATTGCCACCCTTGTTGGTTCATCCTTTATTGGGGCATCATTAGTTGGGAACCCTCATCAGTCACCCAATGCCACACTAGTGAACACCCCCACAGGGTCACCACATACCACTCCTCCCACAACCCCTAGGGGACAGAGGAGTGGTACCCATTCGGGAAGCCAGGTGAACTCACAACAGGGTACATCACAAACAAACCATAGACCTAACCAGAAAACTGTGTTTTCACAATGTGCAACCGCTTCAAAATTGGTATCACCTTTCTTAGCTTCGTTAAATTTACCAGATTTAACCAAGTTGACAAACGACCCCATTACACACAATCCTAGGTGGCCTCCCATGCCCACGAAGCTCCGTTCGGACATTCCAAAGCTCTAAGGGAAGCAAGCGAAAGACCCTAGAAATAATTTTATGACCTTTCACCTGTGGTGTTCGTCGAACATCATCATTGACGATATTGTTCGACTGTGACTATTTCGATGCACCCTAACTAGAATAGTCGTGAAATGGTATGTAGAGTAGCCATCCACTACACATGGAAAATTTATCACCCTCGCGACTACACTTCTGACCTATTTTCAGTTACCCATACACCATGATTCTGGAATGGAATTACTCAACTAGTTTAGGAAAACACCTGTCGTCCATATCTCGGACCATCTCCACAAATGGCAGCAGTTTCATAGTTTGTGTGAAGCCAGACTTGATGATTGAGTTTTGTTAGACCTAGTCATGAAAACTCTCACCGCAGAGATTTCAAAGGTTGTGGCACAAAAAAGCTCATATCCGAAGAGGACGTCATCAGTAAGGCCCGAAAACGTGAGCTGATATATACACAGTCATGATATATTTACAATATCCTGCCTAACACCCCGCGCCTGTAAACTTATAAAGAATTTCCGGGAGCGTCGAACTCCGCAAAAGATTTCATTAGGTCATTGACCCAAAATAACCTAAGCAACAACGTTCCATACCCCGGTTACACATATGATTCAACCCAGAATGTACCGCAACCCAGCTACCAAAGTCACCATCCACCTTCGAAAAATGTGACTAATACGGCGTCATTGTACCACCATCAGAAGGGAGGTCCATACCCTCTAGCTTAAGGGTCCCAGTACGCAGCTAGACATGCTGACTAAAGAGATCCCCCCCAATAGAAATTCATAAACTAGGGACAAGTACCACAATATTCCCAGTCCCCAGTACAAAATCCACCCATGCAAAATAATGCGGTGAAATTTGTGCAACCTTCCCAAGTCCAACTGTGCCAACCATACAATCACGAGAATCCAAATTATCCTCCCAACGCAGCTAAGAAAAAAGGAAAAAATAAGCCTAAAGAAAATCCTAGATAGGGCAGCAACAATCAACAACGCCCTCTGTGATATCAGGCTGGAGGCAATTCCAACTGAAATCAAAACGAGGAGCCAAGCAACCCCCAAAGGTAGAACAAAAGGGTGAATCTTCAGACGCACCACTCTTGTTCAATCTGTGATGAGTACAACCATTACACTTACCACTGTCCCAACCTCCCTGAGCTGAAGAAGCTACAAGGTAACCGTGGGCAAGGGGGATCCTCACAGCATACATCAGTCATGTAGGAGCCTTTCCCCCATTAAGGGACAATTAGCACTCAACAATAGAAAAAAAATCCTGACGATTCCATAAAAAATAGCCATGAAATCTACATGAATGGTGAAGAAATGTTTTTTCAAACACGAAACTGAAATTAGGATACCCCACCGGACACAAATTCGTCAGGGGATAGTACAAGTGCACCAACAACACCTTTGACCATATTAAAGATGTCTATTAAACCTTTGGAAAAAATGGCTAAGGGACCAACTAGGAAGGTAGGAAACCATTCCAAAGTAGCCCATAACTATAGAATTATGGATGATCTAGCTCAATCTCTCGCCTCCATGTCAGCTTTGGAGTTATTACAGTCGTGCCCAAAGCAAAGGAAAACCTTAATTTTCACATTAGGCGCCATCGACCCTGCCGATTCGTGCCTGATGGCTTTTGATTTAGACAAAGCCACCCCTAGGCATCCCTCGATGGCCGCCTTTCAAATAATGGTGTCAGTTCAAAACATCACCATCCACCAATGTATCATTGACGAGGGTGCATCCACATGCATCATGTCAAATAATGTCTAGAAGAAGTTAGGGTCTCTCGAATTAAAGCCATACGACATCATGCTTAGAGCATACGATGGATGCCCTTCAACTCTCGTCGGCCTCTACCAAAATGTTCTGGTTTGCTTAGCCAGTAAGACGTTCATTATAGACAGAGAATTCCTGGATGCTCAACTAAATTACAATATACTCCTTGGCCAGAGTTATATGTACACCATATCAGCCATAGCCTCCTCCGTCTTCCGAACTATGATGTTCCACCATGAGTTCCTCATCATTAATGTAGACCAATTGACACAGAATTAAAAGAAACCCCTAACAAATATCGATGTCATTTTACCCCATGTAGACACATCTGCCAAGATTCTTACACAGTACCAAGGATATGGCCTCGACCAGTGCAAATCGTCATCCATCCTAGTGTCATTCCTAGGAGATCCCCTTGTTATACTTGAGTCATCACCTGATGTCAAAGAAGCTCCGGTGTGCATGATGTCCTCATCAAGTACTGAAGCGAGTCCAAAGACAAAGATGAGTAGTAATGACCCTGAGTCCTCAGCTAGAGTAGCCTCTCTAGCCTAAGCTGCCTCCCAAACTCCTTTCCTCTTCACCCCAGCTATTTTTGTGTCGCAGTAGGTCATGGCCATGGTGGTCCTACCAAACTTATCATTTGCAATCCCATTTTGGCACCTAGTCCCACCTACCACAGTGGGTGTCATGCACATCACCTCTACAAGGTTAATCCCCCTCAATCCTGAGCATGCCCAAACTGTTCAAGAGACTGTTGCAAACATCCCTTCGAAGGAAATTCCCATCAAAAAGTTGATGGTTATGACTAAGAAAACTAATAGAAGAGGAAATAAGGTGGATAATCCCACCATGCCATAGGAATCACCACACTATGCCATATGTGACGTAGTAGGCATCCCTAGCCACATCTGCTCAGAGCTGGATGAATTAAAACCGATCCTTAGCTCTGCGGTAGACATCGCACCACCAAGTTCCCGTAAAAAGGAACCTGCCACCAAACATTATGCAAGGCATTGCGTACAAATCATGTATGCGCTATCTGCAGCAATTATTGATACTATATCCATCATTTCCTAGAGATCCCATGATATAGGGACAATTTACATGCCATTGAGAAATACTATCAAGAGGATCCCTCCATCCAATTATCTGGAGATGAACCTCGTGTCATTTTATACCTGGAGGAGGAACGACAATCACTTGAGAGACTCCTATCCATTCCCCCTCCGCCTATCGAACACTGTCTACTCTATGATGAACATGATCATTTCATCACCCATTGCCTAACTCTGGAAATGTTTGAGTGATGGTATCTAGTCCATGTAGTATATCGCACCAACCCAAATACCCAATATTCATGTAAAATATGCGGTGGAAATCATATTTTATGCCATTGTCACTATATCCCTAGATTCTATGCAGCACTAGCTAATTTGCAATCAATCATAGTCTGCCCCTCCCAAGAGGATGGTTCTAACTCTAAATCCATGAACAACTTGACAACTCAAGAAGATTTGACGAGTACATCCATGCTCTTTCTGTCAGCCAAAAAATGACCAATCAAGGAACCCTTAGTCACCCCCAACTACACTCTGTAGAATAGGCCAATATGTGCATTGTGTAAAATGCCCAATCATGTGGTTGCCACTTTCCCTAACTTAGAAGTGCTACGCCGCTGGTACCTAGTCATGCCATCAAGTGAGCAGGACGGGAACCCCATATCTAGGATGTTTTTCCTAGTATGTTGGGGAAATAACCATGAGAAAAATTGTACCTATATCTCATGAGTATGTCCTCTAATTGACATGATACATATATTAGAGAAGAAATGCAAGGATCTTCTCAACCATTTTGGAAGGCAGAATTCCCCGAGAAATCTAATCCATATTGATGTCTACGTAATGGCCAAGATGGGAAGGCGCACCAACCAAGCATGACCCAGGTTCAACCTAGGATAACATGTGGACTATATGACCTGATCAGCCATCAGATCAATCAATGCAAAGAACTGGAGCACCTCGCACACAGTTTTCACATAGTCTCTTCTCTCCCTCAAAGACATCTCTCTAACCAAGAGAAAATCATGCAGAACTATTGTGGATTTGTTCACAGTTTAATCATACAATAAAATTCAATCATCTTCCAAAGCCTAGAGTGGAAAGAGTGGCATTAAGTCTACACTCCCCAAAAGAGCGAGACATACCTAAGACAAAAAATCAGAAATGGAAGAAGAAGTCCTCCTACTCTACGTATGATCCCTTTTGAGCATCCACTCCTTGGAAGAAGAGTAGTGTTGATTCCCACACAATATACTCAGTTGGCACAATGGTACCATGCACCATTTGCAGTGGACATAACCATGAACTGGAGGCATGCCTGCTAATGGAAACATTCAGGTGCTTTTACACTAGACACAATTTCCACCCACCAGAAATTGACCATCCTAACAAGGGATCTAGCTTTGCGCTCACGCAAGCTCCCATCACGGAAATTATTCCTCCACCAAATGCTGCCTTAATGATACACGATATATGATTCATATCACCATGTATCAAAACTATGACTCAAGATGTCTGCTTATCTTCCATAGGTGTTGAGTCAGATGCAACTACGAGAGTAGTTTTACCTACGACAGTGAAAACCCAATCTTTTTGCACTCTCTCGATCACGTCTAGTTCCACCATGTTGACGATGGAATCCTTTTCATGTATGTCAAACATCTCTATGCAGACTGAACCTATTCTACACAACCTTCATAGAATAAAACGCCTTTAGGATCCCTATTCCATTCAGACAAGGACATCCTTGAAGCCATGACAGAGCCAGATTATCCATGGGCTGAAATGCATCACCGCTCACTTTTTCTCCCCCAAAAAGTGTTCAATCTTGACAAGAAAAAGGAACAAGATATTTATGCGATCAAATCAAAATATTTCCTCCCGTCAGGGAAAGTTGATTTGTTCAAGAACCCTATCCCGATGCCCGATTCATTCTATGAAGGAAACATGTCAAATGTCTCACCTACCGTCAGGGTGAATATATCCCAAGATCTTGGAAAGGTCAAAGAAATCTCGCTAGGGGCAGCATGTGCTCCAGAAGAAATAAAATCTTATACCCAATTTCTACAAGAGTATAGAGATATCTTCCTATGGGAGTACTCAGAGATGCCTGGGCTTAGTCCCACTATTGTAGAGCACCATATTGACACCTGGCCTGACGTACCTCTAATACGCTAGAAACATTTTCAACTGCACCCATCAAATGTAGAAGCAATAAAATGAGAAATTGACAAGCTTCAAAAATCCGGGTTTATGTAGCGAATTTCTTACACATCTTTGGTTTCCAGCCTTGTTCCCGTCATGAAAAAACAAGGCACCATACGTGTTTGCACCGATTTCGCGATTTAAACAAAGCATGTTCGAAGGAAAATTACCATACCCCATTCATCAACCAAGTCATTGATGCTTTTTCAGGTCATAAGGCCCTCTCCTTCATGGATGGATTCTCTGGGTACGATAAAATTCAAATCTGTCACACTGAATGGTACAAAACCGCGTTCACCACCCCCTGGGGCACATTTTCATATAAGGTAATACCATTTGGCCTAAAAAATGCACGAGCCACCTTCCAGAGGGCCATGAATTACATATTTCATGACTTGGCACACCTTATCCTCGCCTATTTGGATGACCTAATCGTCTGATCCAAGAAGCGCTCAGACCATCTTGATGATTTGCAACTAGTATTCCAAAAATGTCGGAAATAAAACCTATGCTTGAACCCCCTCAAGTGCATATTTTGGGTCACAACAGGAAGAATGTTAGGTTTTATCATGTCCCACCAAGGATTTCGAGTGGACCCCCTCAAGGTCCAAGCCATCAAAGAGGTACCTCCACCTTAAACCCTCAGGAAACTACAAAGGCTGCAGGGGAAGGCCAATTTTCTAAGATGTTTCGTCCCAGATTATGCCACTTGCACTCAAGGGTTCCTACGCCTCCTTCACCAGGACATCCCATTCAAATGGGATGACCACACCCAACAAGCATTTGACATGCTGAAAGGCACATTTCCTTCAGCACCGCTCACCAGTCCCCCAGACTATGACAAAGATTACATCCTAAATCTATCAGCATCCAAGACCGCTTCGGCTAGAGTGTTGATCCAAGAAGGCCCATATGGGAAGGAGCATGTAATATACTACATTAGAAAAACCTTATCAGGCCCAGTATTAAGATAGGGACCTGAATAAAAGACTGCCTTAACATTGATTCATGTATTCCAAAAGCTTCACCACTACATCATCTTAAAGACCACTACAATCCTCGTGGATATTAAACCCATCAAATATATGCTCACACTCCACCTAATGAACCACAAATACGCTCGCTAGATAGTCATTCTCCAAGAATACGACTTACAGTTTCACTCCCCCAAGAGCGAAAAGGCGCTAATATTAGCATAGTTCATTACGAACCTCCCAAGTCATACCAAAGGATCACCAGTAAACGATTCTCTATGAGATGAACATCTCTTCCTCATAGCAATCGAAAACCCTTGGTATGGAGATATCCTCCTCTTCTTACGAATCCCAGCTCACTTGAGATGACTGTCAGTGGATTCGCCATCAGGCCCCCTTATACCTGCTTATGGTAGATGTATTATACCGACGGGGCATCGACACCATTTTACGTCAATGCCTTACTCACGACCAAGAAGAAAAATCCCTTAATCATTGCCATGGTGGAGCTTGCAGTGGTCACCTCTCCGGGATGGCCACTGACAAAAAAATCCTACGAGCAGGATATTTCTGGCCCACTTTGTTTCGCAATTTTATCAGAGCAGTCAAGAGATGCGAGTAATGTTAGCGCTTCGCTCATAAATCAAGAGACCCTCCCTCTCCCCTCCACCCTGTCATCGACTTCCTGACTTGTAACCCAACATCATTGAGAAATCACAAATGCATAATCATGGTTGTCGATTATTTCACCAAGTGGGTAGAAGCTATGCCCACATACGACAACACTGTAGAAACCGCCGCATGGTTTCTATTTAACCATGTCATTGCCCGATTCGGTGTCCCAAGGAGTTAGTCTATGACCACAGAAAACACTTCAAAAATGAAGTTTTCCAGGAACTATCTCACCATTTCGGATTCACCCATGAATTCGCTTCACCATACTACCCCCAATCCAATGGACTGGTAGAAGTTGTGAATAAATTTATCAAAACTATGTTACAACACATGGTGAATAACCATAAAACAAACTGGCACCACATGCTTTTCTCTGCCATGTGGGAAGACCGCACGGTCGTGAAAACATCCACTGGTTTCACCCCCTTCCACTTGGTATACAGAGTCGAAGCCATGATTTCCGTAGAATGTGAGATCCCGAATTTACATGCCACCATCGAACTCCTTGAGGATACCCAACCTCTAGAACAACATTTAGTACAACTAGAGTTCATTGATGAAAGTTGACGATAGTCACTGCAACAAAACAAGGCCCACAAGAAATAGGTAAAAGCATCGTTTGACCGCCACATCAACCCTTGTTCATTCACTGAGGGAGAGCTAGTCCTCTGCTACGATGTTGCAAAAGAATCCCTAGGGCTAGGATAGTTCGGAACTTTGTGGAAAGGACCCTACATCATAAAGCATTGCCTCCTCAAGGGGGCATACATCTTGACTAAGCTAGATGGAACATGTCTTAGCAAACCCGTCAATGGCCTTTACCTCAAGAAATTCTACCCATAAGGCAAGAGAAGGCCCACCCCTAGAGTCAATGCACATGGACCTCGAAAATTTAAATTTTTGACCAAAATACTTGTCACAAAGTATGCTCTAGTATCATAATGGATTATCAACCCGACCATTACTTCGGATTTGCCGATGGAGGATCACGATAGTCTCAAATTTTAGTATTAGCCACTTGAGTAATCTACAATCTTGAACGATCAACAGTCTACACTAATGGTGTATGCATCAGTTCAGCGACAAACAATTAGGCAGAATATGATGCCGTCATCGAAATTATTTGCGACACCCTCAATTAGGGCATACGCCATATCCATATATACCTTGATTCCCAGTTAGTAGTGTCGTAGTTAAACCAAGAATTTGAGATATGGGATTCACATCTGTTTAGAAAATACTTGCATGCAAAACAATTAAGCCAATAGTTTGACCACATTAAATTCACGCATGTACCAAGAAATCAAAACCAAAAAATTGATCGCATAGCTAACAATATTCTAAACTAGAATGCATCCTGGATAAAACATCATACATAGAAAATAAAAAACATATAAAACATAAATTTCCATTAACATAGCATAATCCATAAAAAAAATAGGGGGCACACCATGTAGAGCCGCAAAAAATATGTCTCTCATATATACCAAAAAATATACGTGTTTGAGTAAAAAAAATAATGTCTTTGACCCGTAAGTCAACCCAAAAGGTAAAAATGTGCAAGTCGAAAAAAATAGGGGCAGCATCTACATAATGGGTGCTTTCCCCGTCTACAATAAAACTCTACGGTGGTGCTCCCCCGGGTGGGGTACTTGGCCCACAGTCACTCCCGGTACCAACACTGGAGTGGTCGTCAAAATAGAGATCGCCACCTGGTGTAAAATCCACTGATAGCCCCTCTCCTAGGCCATCAATGTGTCCAACCATGCATCATCGAGGTCATCCACAAAGCCCTCAATAGGCATCCCCTGGGTCAAGCAGTTCACTCGACCCCAGTCGTCCTCTACCACCCTAGCTATGACCTCTAAATCAACCATTTGCTCTGTCAACTCAGCAACATGATCCTCTACTGCCTCGGCACGAGCCCACTCAGTAGTAGTCTCAGCAACAACCAAGCTGCTACCCTCCCCCGAGGGACCGATGCCCCTCGCCAGGTGCTCCTCCTACAGGTTGCAGTAGAGCTCCTCCGTGTCCCCCATGAGGAACACCTCGAGGTCACCGAAGTGGATGATGTCCCACCAATCGAGCCACGGGATGTCCGACCTCGCCAACATCTGCAAGAGTAACAAAAATGTGTCAGTGTCATCATAATATACATAAAAATTATAAATACTAAAGTAAATGTAGAATAAAACAAAAAGATGTACCTATTGGCCCCAAGCATATCCAGCAAGAAGAGTCATGTCTCAGTCTCCCCGGAAGTCCATCCTTGCATAAGGGAATGACAGAAACATTTGAGGATTTTCCTCAAACGAAACCTCCGCAGTGGCGTTCAAATAACGCACCACCCTACCTGCCCCTCCGCGAGGCATCACAGGGGCCCACCTCCTCATGCAAGGCTCTTGAGGGCCCCCAACAGGCACAACCACCGTAGGTCTCAGCAGCACCACCCACTCATACATACTGCTACATAGAATTCTACCATATGTAAGAAAATTTTATCCATCTCGGACCTTGGAAAGCTGAGCCAACATCCCGTCGTAACAAAAACGGAAAAAATTGAAGAAGTACCCGACCCTTAACCGATGCAAAACACCTATCTATTGCCCTAACGCTCGATGTGGTGCAGAGGACCATTCTAGTCGTACAATAGCAGCTAGAGCACACCACTCAGCTAGGTCAGTGACAGTATCAATCGCTATGCACCCCTCTGTAGGGGGCGCCCCGCCACAATGACCCGTTGAAAACCGCTCAAGATCCACTCTCCCAGGAGGAAGCACATAAGGAAGCACCTCACCCTGAGGCAGCAACCTGGTCACAAAATAGACATCAATCTCGAGACGGATAACAAGGTCTCACCCCCGTAGCACCATCACCTTGTATTGTCCATTCGAGCATGGGATCAGGTAACACAGAAGATGCTCCTGTGATTGTAAGAGGTCATTCTCCATAAACCCTAGAAGACCCCAACACACCAACTGTTGGCGTGCATTACAATCATCAAACAAAGCGACCTAGAGATTAGTCCAATCCCTCTCTCTCCACAACATCTTGTCATCAAACAGGCACAAATCAGTCACACTGAAAGCACTAAAAAACAAACAAAATTTCCCAAAATTTTGCAAAAATTAGCTTCAGCCATTTGCGCGCTTGTTCCTCAAACAAGCATGAGGAGAGTGCATATGTTTTTCTCACATACGCGACAAGGGAACACCAAAAGCTAGTATAGGTGTGATAACTTCACACAAAATGTTTAGTTTTGCGAGAAAGTTGGTGCCTGTACCTTGATCACCTGCGCGGTCAAGGAAAAAGCTGGCCTAGATCCATACAAATCAATCTTGTACGGACCCTGGCACTAACACACTAAAAAAATTAAAATGCAAGAGATCATGGGGCCTACCTAGCTAATAATCACTAGTCCTAGGTAATCAGGTTGACCGCAACGACAATAATAGCTCCAAAGAAGCCTCTGACCTCTCAAAAACCTCAAATGCTTAACAAACATGTAAATGAAATAAATTGAGCCATATTCACCTATATGTCGCCCTTTTCGGAAACTCTGGAGGACCATAACGAGAGCTTTGAAGGCCTAATTACCTGACCAGAAGCAACACTTTGATCAACACTCCATAATTCCCAATGGCAGTGCCACACATTCGCACCTCCGAAAAAATAAATTTTCAGTGCCGACAGGTATGTCCTCTCTCATATTCTTTTTTAAACACATTTCTTCCAATAATATTTGAATAAAAGAGATGCTTTCACTTGGGGTATTTTTTTGCAAGTATTGTGCAAACCATCCATTGCTCCATCCACTGAATGTTCCAGAGCAGGTATCATTATACCCTCAGCATCATAGTGTCCCAAAAAAAAATCTTCATATCTTGAAATCATTTCTGCATAAGAAATTAACCATAAGTTCCAAACACCCGACCATGTTTTTCATCACCCCACCTTGCACATGATAAACATCGTCGTTGGTCGGTATAGCCTCCCCTCCATGGCACTCGTCACCCAAGGTAGACCATATATCAGAAAATCATGACACCATGGCCATACCACTTTAGTCCGGGAAGCACCTCATGTGCATTCACCCACCATGCATCTAGTCAAGTTTTACCATATCGAAATAAAAACACTTTCCCAGACTTCCAGGTTTTGCAATAAGATCGAAAGTGCACCACTGCACCTCGCATTTGGCCTACCATACCCCCATCACAATTAACTGATCTATGACATTTTCAATCCACTTCATTAACCCCACACATGAGACCAACCAATGGGGCCCCCACCCTCAGCAAAACACCTTCTTCACATCATCATTGAGCAAACACTTTCATGTTTTGGGGCACCAGTCTCTGTTTTTTGTACAAACCAAACCCTATTATTTCATTCTTTTGGTAAGTGTAGAAAGACCGCAAGTGGTGCACTATGTCCCCCCATTCATCCATCCATTTTTTCTCCCATGGCAGCCGTCCCTAGTAACCCTTGGTCGGAGTATCAAACCCTCACACATAAGCCACCATGAAATTCATAACCAATATATACCCACCCTCGACATCCTACCGACTCTAGGGATTTCCCCATCAGAAATAGTTATGACTATCGCCAAGCTACTTTTTATACTCCGAAATTGGGCCATTGAATCCCCATCATCAGTTTCAGTCACCCCTCGCCATCATGCCTATGTTAAAACTATCACATCCAGGATCCTGATCATTTGTATCAATGAATCTATTGTTTGGTTGAGGCTTCCTTTTTGTCAACATCAACACCTATTTTCCAAAAAGGAAGCAATACATTGGATCACCCCTCTCCACAAAAGGGACATCCTCGGGTGGCACTGTGGGAGACATCACTTCCCACATATATCATCAATCCGCCTTACATTCGATTACAACAGAATATTTCATGTCAAGATGGTATTGTACCTTACAACCATTGCACTTTGATCAAATTCATCGAAGACCCATGCCTTTATAAGCATCTCTTTCAACAATTCTTACATGGGAAGGTTTCAGTCAGACACCCATGCATACAATGAGAATTTATATGGCATACCTAGCTTACACATATGGATACTACATTCCACTTATTGTCAAAGAAAAAATGCCCCTGAGGGTGTCAGCAATCGTTGTCATCAACCAACAGATCACTACCAACTACTGACACTGACAGAATCTGTATTTGTCAAATAGATTTGTTTAGCTAGCCAAAGCATCATGAGCATGGGACATGCCCACCTCATAGAAAAAATGTATTTTTTGTATTATACCATTTCTTACAGGGTTCCCACATGACATGGTTGCTCTTTGACCTAGTGCAAGGTGTCTCCAACTTCGTGCTACACGCAGGTCTCTCTCTCTCTCTCTCTCTCTCTTCGCACAGTACACAGAAAAGAAACTACAATGTATTTCAACTATACAGTTCTTCATAGACCTCACACATTAGGGGGAAAATGTTATCACTGGAAAATTAGACAAGAAAAGATGACATTATTAAATGTGAAGAAGAAGGATTTACAGGGCTGAAGCACATTAGATAATCTGAAGAATTTAAAAAGTCTCTAAGATTCAAGAGAAAAATCAAATTGCGCACTAAAGAAACAAGCAAAATTCACTTTTGCACACACTTTTCTTTGATATGCATGCCTTTTAGTGGATTTCCCTCAAAAAACTGCGCGGACCTAAGAGTGGCGGAAGTCACTTTCCAAGACCACAGGTCACACTCCAGGAAATTGATCCCACATGTGAGGACACCTAAGGACAGTCACCCAAGCCTCGTTAGGACCTCAAGTGAGCACACAATGGAATATTGTGGCACACAATGGAATCATCCTCCTCTCTTGGGTCACTATCCATCAATGTACTAAGAGAGGGAAGGAGAGTTTGAATTATCCTATAAAAGGCCACCAAGAGATCAACAAAGAGAGAACACATTGTTATACTGGACGGAATTTTCCCTAGCAATTTAGTAGTGTGTGATCCGGAGCAGAGATAGAGGGGATTCAACTGTTGGCCACCCAACAACTCCAATTCTTCAAAGTAGAGAGAAGGACCTTGCACCAAAGTATCTTATAATTAAAGACATCCTTGCATCGGGTATTTGAAGTCCATAGTTGTAAGGGCCCCTTAGAAAGTGGGTAAACGTTTCATCCTTTATTCCTACCAACACTCAATAAGAGGGGACTTAAGAACCACCGTTTGGATTATTGAAGTTGTTTTAATATATTTAGAGATTTTTTTATTATGTGTTTAGTTTAATTTTGTTTTGATTCGAAATTTGAATGCTATTTCACTATTTAGTATTTTTTTTTTCTTAGCATGTTCACTAACTTGCTGACTCCCTTGATTTTCTTCCTGTGACCAGGAACCTAAGAGGAAAAAACAAGTCCTCTTAAGCAGATGAAATTTGGTACACTCGTGCACCAAATCTTCCTACAGACCCATGAAGATAGAAAAAATCATAGGCCATGATACAGATACTATGGAGAATGAAATGGATCCTCAATTTGAAACAAATCCTGAAAATATGACATGAAATGAATATCAGATAAGATATGATTTTTAAGCATTCACTCATCACTCTCTCACAACTAATGGAAATTTTTCCCTATAAGTACCCACTGAACCAACAAATCCTTTGAAAAGATAGCACCATTGGAACTTTTGGAGGAAATGTTAAGAATTCCCTAAATCACTGGGACCTTGATGAACCCCAATAAACCCCCTAGGAACCATGCTATAAGGCAGTTATTTAGAAGGTGTTTGGGATGCATTTGAGCCCCAAGTATCAAATAACAAAATATTAGATGTCAAATATCAATTTGGTGTATGTAAGGGATACTCAATGCATGATTGTTTCTTTTGAGGGCACTTTCATTTTCAGTTTATACCAAGTATGTATCTTCCTTATTTTGCGGGGTTCAACAATTTTGAAGTGCGTTGACCTGTTAATTAGTATTATTGGTACAAGATATGCCACCTCTATGTGCATTTCCACAAATTCAATCCAGAACTGTTTTTTTTTAGTCTTCCCAGGATCTACCATGCAAGCATACCCCTGCAGAAGGAAATGACCATGAGATGAATCCTGTGGAGAATGAAATGGATCCTAAATTTGAAACAAATCAGTGAAAATTGAGTAATTTTTTGACCCACTGATCCCCCAAAAATGAATTTTTAATGAAATGATTCAAAAAAATGGACTCCTAAATCATAATTAATACTATAAACCACATTCCTAGTCAAGCTCATATCTACCGTTAACTCAAGATGAGCTCCCTAGTTCTGCTATCAAGGTCTTCTCTATCAAATTTTTCTCTCAAGGTTTGTTTTATCATCATGGTAAATTTATGTTTTCAATGTCTTATCCATCCTTATCTACTATGTTGTTTCTCACTTCATTGACACTGTTATTTAGTCTCATCATAGCCTTCAAGAAAATAACTTTATTCACTGCTGATATGGACATGTGGATATGGATCACAAGAGCACTCATATGATATGCTACATGGTCACATTGAAATTGCCTTCAAAATTATCAATAATTAATCATAAAAATATTATCAGTTATGGTGCATAGATGGCTAATATTAATATGCATGAAAACAATTTCTTTTTTTTGTTAATCGATCATGTAATTCTTGAATGGTTTTGATTATTGACTATTTTTTTATTTATTAAAATACTTATTTTATATTTTTGTAATTGTTTCCTCATCATAAATGGACTGAACATCTTAAAAAATATGGTGGATCCATATTCATATTTTGGTAAGTTAGATTGGCAGATGGGGTAAATTGAGAAAATATATGTTAAACCATATGAGGTGGATAGACCCTTAATTCTCACACACTAAAAACATTTGTAAAATACTATTCAGTGGATAATTTTGTATACATTATGTTGTACATATGTATTTTTATATTGCATGTTCGACATTGAAAATTTTCAACTAAAACAATATAACACTTATACTTTTGTGAAATTCCAAGGAAAATAGCTCGTGTTCCTCTAGAGTCATTTTCCTCCAACACCGTCATAAAATATATCCTCAATATCACATGGGTAAACCCATCCACATACACTTCATGTTTACTTTGGAAATCATGTGTAATTTTTTTATTCGAAAATTGAGGACACTATACACAAATTTTCATTCCAAAATACCTATGCATGGTAAGTATCAATATTTTTCCAAATAAATCTGCATAAAACTTATTTAAATTTATGGAAACAAATATAATTCTATAAAACAAATATCTAATCATACATACCCAAAGGATTCAAACAATTCTCTTATTTGTGATTCTGTGAAGTAATACGGTAAACTACCAAAAAATATTCAATAAGGTCCCTTAACTTGTCCAAAAACACAACCATTATTTTTTTAAGTTAGCCATGTTATATTAGGATTTATCATAGTAAAATATCTATATAGGACTAGAAACAAAACAAGCACACAAGAAAAATAAAGCATTTCACTTCATACCCACTAATATACAAATGTTGCATTACATAACTTACCTTAGTGTAGGACCAACAACACCTAAATTAAGGTGGGTATTGGGTTGGATGGGGCCAAGGGATGTTGCAATTGAGGGACTGTAATCACTTGATCTCCTCACTCTCACAAAAATGCCCTATGAAAGTTAATGATAATAGTAAGAAAATTAATAACTTCAACTGCTCAGTTCATTAAAATGGTTGAAAGGAATTGTCTACTATTGTACAATTGAGTAAGACTCTTTCTTAAACATACATATAATGGAAATTGGAGCCTAATTATAGAATAATATACCTCTAACATGATACCATCGAGATCCATTGTAATGTTGGCCTCTTCAATTGTGCGCATCTCCACAAACACAAACCTATTTTCATGATTTATATAGACATTAACAACAACATCACCTACTGGAAAATATAAATTTCTATTTCATGCTCTAGAGTTTATGATAATGATGTAAAAAATACAAACTTCAAATATTTCCTTATAATCCAAACTTGACCCAACAGTGTTTCCTCCTATAGCGGTTGTAACCTGACTAAAATATGGAGCAATTTTTTGGAAATCGAACATATAAGGAAAATAAATATTCAGTTCACGATAAAAAAATATGCATGGGAGCAACTACCTTCTACACCTCTTCAACATCACTTTTAAAGTTCTAAGCATATTTAGACAGTTAACATTATCTATTATTTTATATTACTCTGCCAAACAACACCCTTTCTAAACGTGAAAACATCCATCAATCTCTTGATTCATTTGGAGATTTAATAGATGGATCATCGGTGAAATTAAGAACACACATATAGAATTTTCATATTATCAAACATTTTGACTTTGTGAGACTTGTCTCAATTTTTGTGAAATGAGTGCGTTGAACACATTTGAAGTTTAGAAAATGTTTAAATGTTTTAAGTAATTAGTTTCACTAAACACTCATTATGGATTATATACAATTCAATAAACCAATAGATAACAAATGAAAAATTGCAAGACAAATTATATAACTTCTTGAAAGTATAACTTTAAAATTTCTATGGTTGTTAATTGTCTTATTAGAAATACATCAAGAATTGTTCCAAAAAAAACCATAGAATTTTACCTTCTCATTGGCCATTGGAGGAATACCACCAACATATACACGCTGTGTATGACAAGTTTCCTATATCAAGACTTAGAAATTAATAGGTTATTGTTAAGAACTCATCCAGATATTATGAAAAATCAAAAGAATCAAACCTTAATGAAGCCAAATCCATCATATGCTACCTCTTCTAGAGCGATAAAATACATTAAAGACAAAAACCATGCTTTTAATAATAAAACAACTATGCAATCTCCACCAATATATAAACTAGGTTCCAAAAATATTACTTTGAAAAGGCTTACTAATGTGTTTTATTATTATGAAGGGAAGTATGCATGTTTAAACCTTCTTTTCCTTCATACCTGCTTAGTTTAAAAAATGGAAATATATTATGGAGTTGACAAACTGGAAATATAGTAAGATGATCAACCCAAAATCCATCCACTGATCCATATATATCATCCTAAAACTCTTGTTATCTGATCAAAATCACAATTTTACCCCTCATACAATACAAGGAATGGAAAACTGGAAGAGGCAAGACTATTTAATGAAGGAACACCTGAAAATACTTTAATTCTTTAACCCCTAAAGTGGGTGAAACTTATCGCATTTCCATTGGAATTTTGATACACATTAAAATTTTGACAAGTTGGAATAGCTTGGGATTCTCTCTTACGGCCTCAAGATACATACCAGAGCTAATAAATTTAAAGACACGAGAATTTTCATAGATGTAGATCAAAAAATTTACCAGATTTGATCAAACCCCAGATTGGCAGGTTATAAATTATTCTTGAGAAAATTCTCTCGAATACAAGAATATCTCCTTTAAGTGTGGAAACAATTTCAAATATGGAAACCTTGTTCATTCTTTTCCGAATAACAACTAGTCATTACAGTTTAGAAATATTTGGAGAAGCAACACCCTAAAGACCCTACTTCTCTAGGGAAAAAAGGCAGAACTGAATTTTTACCTGTAGTCATGTTCTCTTAAACAAAAGACAAAACTCTGGTGCTTCAACAAGGTAAACGCATCATTATTTTTTTATTCCAATGACAACATCACTTTATAGCACAAGAGCATTACAACCCAAGCATGGAAAACCATTGAAAATATTCTCGGTGTCTTAAAAATAAAGCATAGAGTCCATAGGTCTTATGTATATGAATTCAATCCATAGTCACCCACATTTGGTGACTTATTTCAAAAAGATGAATTTCACTGAATATGAAGCAACAATGAATTTAATGAAGATAGTTAAATTTTATAATAAATTTTAAAAATAATCTTTAATATTTTTTTTTTGTTATTTAAAACATTAAAAGAAAAACCAAATCATCCAATGAGGATTTTGCAATAATATTTGTAAAATATTGAGCCTCCTATTTTTGTATAACATATAAAAATATGAAAACAAAATCCATGTAGATAGGTAGATAGATATATAAGCCCAATAAATTGGGTGGATCAATTTGAAAGGGTTGTTTCAAGGTAGAGTTTTTCATGAGGTCTCAAATTCTCGTGTAGCCTAGGTTTGAGTCCGAATGAAAATTCCAGGTTACCAGCTCCTATTATCAATGGCAGTTGAAGCAATGCCCATCTAGATACTTTGGGGAAAATCTATCAAGTTTTTATTAGAGTAAAAAAGGTAGATAATTAAAGATATAGATAAGAATTTATAATGAAACTTAAAAATGACTTAATTCTTTTGTCCAATGTAATGGTGAATTGTATCATATACTTTTCCACTGACACATATTTTCAAGTTTCGTTGTTCCCAAGTTCGAATATCAACTAGGTGACTTAACCTAGAGCAACATATAACCTGTTAGCAACTTATAATATAGGGGTCATAATTTTGACTTGATTGTTGATAATCTTGTAAATCTGTACATACTTTGCCTTTTGTAAGTTGTATTCACATATTTTGTAAAAAAATAAAAAAAAAAATCAAAAAGAGGGTAAAAGGTCCTAAAAGAATAATCAAAGGACTTAAAAAAAAAAAAAAAACCCACAATAAAAATGAATAAAACATGGAAGTGTGCAAGCATAAATGCCACTACTTTTTAAATTTTTGACTATGGTAGAGTGTCGATAAATTCCATAGTCCATGATGAGTTAAACTGTTTAATCTTAACTTGTGATTTTTCAATTTCAGTTGTTGTAGATAGAGAAAAATGAGTTGTCATACAGTTTAATCATGACAATTCAGTAGTTAGGTAGAGAAATAAAGTGAATCCAACAGTTTAATCTGGATTCATGAATGAATAAGTGTAGAATTAGATAGTTTTACTTGCTTTCAGAAATAATAAATGCTGTGAAGGTTGCTAGCTTAATTGCACCTTACTACAAAGGAAGGAAAAATGTTAGCATGGTAAGCTCGGTAGGTAGAAGAAGGTGAAAAGTCTCAATATAAATATCATTCATCATGGGCTGCCAAATAACTAACTTCCCCTTCCCATAGTTATGAAACATTCTAAACTATCAGTCAAAAAGGCTCCAGGCATTTCCTTGACTTTTGTTGGGACCGGACCCAAGGCTCTATGACTGAACAGTTGAAAGTGTAAAATGTCTATATTAATCCCTAAACTCACATCATTATTCCATTTCATGCATTCATCCCCTTGAATAATCCTAAGTAAAACTCCATTTTTTACTTAAGGGCATTATAATTCCCATTTAATTAACTTCCTACATCATTTGAAAACATTAAACCCTAAAAATTACATTATATCTTAAGTTAAAGTGATAATATTAATGCAAATTGTCTTTTAAACTCCACTTTACTTATTATGTTTATGTGTTTTGAGTATACATTATCCCATTTCCATATTAATTTTGACTTATGTATTAATTACCTATAGAAATAACCTTCTCCTATTATATATAACTCCTTTTTATATAATAAACCCAAAAACCCACTTATTATAACTTTAGCCAAAGTTATTTAATCCCCACATGTTTAAATAAAATACCCAAAAAACAACCCCTTTGGCTAAAACTATCCTTATATATATATCCTGCCCCTATGGTAATTAAATCACCTTGGTTTAATTAACCATAAAATTAAAAATATATGAAAAACCTTTAAACATGTTTTATATATGTTTAAAGAAAAAATTACCCAAAGTTTCATTTAAACTAAACTTCAAAAGATATAACCCCATCTCCTTGTATATTTTCCCTTTCCCGACTCCCTAACATAAGGTTAAAACCATAATCTGAGTTAAAATCCACCATACATACCCCATATCCCCTAACTGCTAGTCCTAACCTCGGTTAAACCCCAGTTTAAAACCTCCCCAGATCATTTTTTCATTGAAAAAGTCAGTTTTCTGTATGAAATTTAACCAAATCCATTTCATTATCGGGGTTAATATCAGCCCTCCGATCCCCTCCATTCATTTAATCCAACGATTAAAAATCAACGCGAAAGTTTAATACATTTCCATCTCTCCCCCATCGCGTAGAATAACAAGAGTCCGATCTTCTTTTATTTCAAGATCCTATGGCCCAAAATAAACCCGACGATGTCCTTTCCCTACACCTTTTCAATTGATGTAGGCCCTTCACTTTTAAAAGCCAAATCCAATGGCGCCAGTTCATTTTGTCACTTTTAAAGTTCTCGATCGATGTTTTGGAAAAGTCACGCGATATTGGTGGTTTTTCCAAACCACCCTGCGTTGATGTGTCACAAAACAATTCAATCACGTTCAAAAAGAGATTTACCACTTACCGCTCTAAAGTTGCGCGAATACCACCCAGTGGTATTCCAAAACCACTTCCGCCCAACCTATAGTTAAATATGATTTGACTATGGTTTAAAACTTGGTTTATTCAGAAAACTTACAATTTTCATTAAGTTTTCACCTATTCGCGCTTGTAAGACTTTGGAACCTCCGAAGAGTCTAATTTTCATCCTGTTTGACCATTTAAACCCTAGAAAACCTCAGCAAGCTCATTACTAAGCTTCCCAACGCCATTTTCTGAGCCTGCCATTGAACCAGTGACCAGTTAATAAGCCATTTTCCCTGAAATTCAACCATGGGGAGCCACAGTATCCTCTAGTAGACCAAATTTCTAGAAATTGAAGATCTTCAAAGAACCTACAACTCAAACGACCACAATTATAACTGTAAAGGTATTTTTCGTCAAACTTATCCATGAAAGCTTCAATTTCAAAAGAAATAGCACCAATTTTTCTGTTATTTCCTGTAATTATCCTAATTACCCATACAGAGCTTGCAAAAAACATCCATAATACAGGGGAAACGCTGTCAAATTTTCCCCAGAATCCCTCATTTCCATTTTTTGCAAGTTTTATCCATTCCCTGGTCATTTTTCACTACTGAGATTGATCAGACCTTTCTTTTGAGCATTAAAACCCTCTTTCCATCTAAAACTCTGCTCAAAACCCTATTTTACCAGAGAATTTCTCCAAAATTCCCTTTTTTCAAATAGAAGAACTCAGCAAACAGTCTAAGCTTGCTCTGTTCAGTTGAAAAATGACAAAGAAACAAGTAACCCCCAAATCGGGAAGCCCAAAACCTCAGAAGAAAGCCTCTACTAAAATCCCTCAGCCTGAGTCTTCTAAACTTGATAAACCCACCGCTGCACTCACTACTGGTTTCGCAAAAGTTGTCAGGCCTGTCCAACCTACAGTTACATCACAAGAAAATAGTCCTTTGATTGACCTTGATTACAGAATATTGGACCCTTTAGTAGAGTTAAATTTGCTTGATGTCTATAACTAGTGTTTTGGCAAATCTATAGAGAAAGGTGATAAAGATATACCAGTCTGGGATTCCAATCTGCCAAAGTACATTGTCCCTCTTACTCATTCAGCCCCTGATTTTGTAAGATTGTGTCAGTCCTATTATCTTCCAGACCAAAGGTGCATTGTCAATAAAGATAGAGAGGTCATATTTTACATCAATGCAGAATCCATGAACTCTATGCTGCAATTAAACCCTGACCCCAATGCTGCTTCATTGTCAATAGAGGATTTAGCTAAGCTTTACCTAGACCTATATTTTGCTTCCAAGTTCAAAATCTTCTAGAATTTTTGTCCCAAATAGGTTGATATCCCTAAACTCAATCCTCCATTTGATACATTTGATTTTCCAAATGAAAACAGACAGATTTTCTCCATGCTATCATTCATACTGGGATATAATAGTGATGAATTCACTGATGTTGCTATCTTATGTTTTCTATATACTTTGAGTCCTGGCCAGTCTCCATCCATTGTGTACAATTTTGTCAAGTTCATTGCATAAAACATGCGCTACCAATTGTCCAAATTGCAAGAAGAAGGAGTCGTTAGATATACTTCATATCTACTTCATCTATTTTTGTATTATCAAGCAGACAAGTTTCCTATTGAGTTTCGGAAGATAGATCCAGAAGGGAATGTACTTTCAGTTGTGTTTTGGTCATCAATTTTGAGAAAATGGAATAGAGAATACAACTATGCATATTTCAATGACTTGTTTATAGTACCTACCATGAATTTACTGAATAAAGAACAAACCCCTAGAATTAATGAAGAAACAAAGAGGGTCTTACAACTATATGAGAGTTGTAAAATAGGGGATTGGTAATTATACAATAATTACACAGATATTAGAGTATATGGTGCACTCCTGGCCCCATATAAATTTCCTAGATTTGTGACAACAAGGATATTTGCTTTAGAATATTTGAGGTAGTTGTTGAATGCAGATGAAGTCAATTTCATAGCCTCTAGAAAAAAGACTCAGTTCAAACTAAAAAATCAAGTTGGGCCATTCATTGTGAACAACAGAGAAGCAGCAAATGAAATTAATGTCAGGTTGAAAGAATAGAAATTCCCATACAGCTTTATGTGGAATTATGATCCTTAGGGTATTTTAAATCAAATCAGGTTGAAATGAAAATTGTCTAATTTTTTGGATGATCCCAAGCCCCAAATTCAAAAATATGCTAATAAAATTGAGTGGGAACCAAATACATTATTTGACGATGACTCACAGGGCATGGAGAGAGACAGTGGAAAGGATAAACAGGTGAATCAAACATAGGTGGTTACAGTGAACAAAGAATCTGAAATTGTTCATAAAAGGAGTAGAAAAGAAAATAGTTTCATGGCTGAAACTATCCTAGATAAGAGATTCAAAATTCCCTATAGTAAGAAAAGTAAATTTACTGATGAAGAAAGGGATAAAGCTATCAATGTTGAAGATAACAATGGTCATGAAACTGATGATGAAGCAACAAGGATAGTAACTGAAACACTCAAAGAGTGTCAAAATGTTAAACTTGGAGCACAGAAGAATGACGCAGTCATGGTGCATAAACAAACAAAAGTTGATATGCCCTCTTCTTCTAAAGAACCTGACAACATAGAGTCAGATATTCAAATCAGGTTCAGAAAAATCAAAGAAAAGAATGAAGAAATCAAAAGTGAAGCATATTCCAAGTTCCTTAAAGAAAAGCTTGGGAATAAAGATAGACTCCTTTCAGCTTTTGATAATTCTTCAAACAAATTGGTGATGTCATTTCTCAAGCCCACAGTGGCTGATCCAAAAAAAATTGCAGATTATTCAAAAACAGACCTTGAAGTTGATGCAGATGCTGTCCATGAATTGGACCAAATATAATTCCACAGGAGCAATACAGAGATGATATATTCTAAAATAGTCAATAAGACTATGAATTCTATCAGGCTTGAGAAAATTTTTATAAACCTTCAGAATCAAATGAAATTGGATAAAACCTCATTATATGCAAATAAGTTAAGAATCAAAGCATTGGAGGATATAGTAATTGAAGCAGGAGCTGACCCAAAAAACATTGAAGGGGAAAAGGTTATAATCAAAAAAATAAATAAAGACATAGCTGCTCTCAGAAAGAAACTAAAATTTCCTCAAATTGAAAATCCCAAACAAAAGAAATCCTTCAGCGGAAGACAGAGAATGATGAACTAAAACAACTTGTTCTAAAAATGACAGCCGAGATAAAGGAAATGGAAATCCAAATAGAAGCTTCCATGCAAGAAAATGAAAATCTAAAGAAAGATCAACAGTTTTTCATTCCTACAGTGATCCCAACTGTAAGTACAGTTGTTCCATCTACATTGGAAGAACACTTGGCACCGCAAGGAGTATTGGAAACCGTAGTGCCAATCACTTCTAATGAAATCTCTGCCTATTCTTCATCGACCTCACAGATAAAAACAATAGAGGAAAAAGCTGCAATGATTAGAGCCATGAAAGATATGTCTATAAAAGATAAAGAAATACTTAGTTTTAAAGGCATCATTAAAAATCGGGAAACATCTAAAAGAGATGCCTTAATTACTTCCAAAGGACATGAACAGAGGGCTGACAGATTACAGGAGCAAGTAAAAATTCTTCAACAGCAGGTGAATCTTATTGAATAGGTTGCATACATAAATATTCATTTGTGGACAAAAATCACTGAAGGCATTCACTCACAATGGCCTTCTATCCAAATTATATATGAGAAAAAAGATCTGGTACAAGTTGCCTTAGCAGAAATTGATAAAAAAAAAAGGAACTTGACAACAAACCACCACAATCAGTTCAACTCATATCATTCTTGAACAGTAAAAATAGAGAAGAAATAGCAGAATTGAAAATTCAAGACAGGACAGAGGCTATCCTGGAAATCAAAAGGGTCCTAACAAAAAGAAACATCATGAATAATTTGGAAGAGAAATGTGACAATATGAACATATCAACTATCAAATTCAAAAATAAGTATGACATGATACTTGAAGCAGGACTTCCAGACATTCATGCATTGAATGAAAAATTAATGCCATAGAAGGATTATGACTAGAAAATCAGAGCTCATGCTAAGGAGAAAGCTAAAATTCCTTTGCCACAAGGATCTCCAAGTGGAAAAGTACTACTTCAATATTTTGAAAATTTATTCTTTTTGGAAAATGAAATCAAACATATATTCATAGTAAAGCCAAATTTTGCTAAATATACAGAGGCTAATGAAAGCTACAGGAAACTAAAGAGTTTAAAGATCCCAACAACTCAACAATGGCAAGAATTCACAGATCTGATGTGAATTTGATAAATAAAAGATGCAGGAAAATCATATGAAAGACCATATTTTACTGTTACCTTAGGGTAAAAATTTAGGGTGAAAGTGTATCAGATTGTCAAAGAGTATCAGTAAAAAGAATGTTACTACTGGTTATTTTTCAATTACAGCAGTAAAACAGTGAAAATCAGATGATAAAGAGTATCAGAGTTGAAAGTCAAAGAAAGAAATGTTCTACAACTATCTTCTACTAGATAATGCATCCAATGCCAGAAATGCTTACAGCACATCATAAAACCTTTTTAATTAGAATAATCAGTTCTATTTTTCCTTGTAAAAGAGAACAGCTTGCAAACTGTTTTGCTACTATCCCTCTTCTTATGTTATCTTTCCTATTTTTCCTTAAAACATTATCTCAAGCTCTAAGATATTTTGTAAACAATTTATGTGTATAAATACTTCATAATTCGAAGTATTCAGGGTGGAATAAAATTTCTCAAGACTACTATAGTCATTTTGCTAGACATATTGAAGTTGGTGTGAGTCAATTAGCGAAGCAACAGACTGGAAACGAGATTAGAGACATCATAACTAAGGATTCTCGTGGTGACAAGATAAGTCTATTCTTTTTCCTGTTTTAAGCGTTTTTCTTTAAAAATTGACATACATTCATTTAATGTGTTTCTATTCTTTAATGATCAACTAAGGAGAAATTAAACATGATTAGTGATAATAAGCTCCCTGTTTTAAACTAGTTTGCATTTTAACGTTTTCTGCTTGATAACCGGACCATAGAATTCTTAATTTCTCTAGGTCCCAGTTTGATCCCCTCCTTTGATCCTCTTTTCTGTAACTTAAGGATTATTAAGTGCCCTTTTGTTCATATTTCACCCAATCCATCAAAAAAGCCTATTCAAAGCCTTAGAAGTTCATCTATCCTGCCCTTAGTACATTTTCATCTTTAAGTCTTATTTCCTAGCTCTGCTTGCCTAGAAAGTTGACTCCATAGCCCAATGTTTTGGTAGATCCCTCTGGTTTACCTTGAAACACATTTTATTCCCACCACACTTTCAAAACAAGATCCACTGTCCATTCATAGCTAGCCTAAAATCCAATTATAAAACAAAAGTTAAATCTTTAGGAGAGATCCCTCTCCGGAGATCAGGAAGGCTAGATCCTAAATTCCCAAAGCGGTTCTTGGTTACCCCTGGTTTTCTTAACTACAAAAATCCCCATCCCACAACCTGAGAATTATTGCGGTGATAACATACTGGCGACCAGAATGGGGAACTAACCACTCTCCAGTTTTAAGTTTAATCTTGAAGGAAGATTTTTAATTATATATTTTCTACTTTAAGATTGAGTTTAAAGGTTGTGGGTATTTTACCCATTAAAAATTCTGGCTCCCAAGAAATTCTACTACACTAGATCCAACCCTGATCCTAATGCTCCAGATATAGTGGAAAATCCTGTCTAGATAGGAAAAAATAAAAAACAAATTGATAGTTCTAAAATTGAGATACCTCTGAGAAGAGATGTTTCTTTACGAAAAGAATTGGTAAGCCTATTAGACATTGATTTTGACTTAAAGTTTGAAAAATCTTTATTTAGAACAAAATCTGAATCTGATTTAAAAGAAATTGTTTTAGATCCAGTTTTTACTTGTTATGTGAGTGAAAAACAAAAAATTATTTTTGTTTCTACTAAATGAGATCAAGCTGAAAGTAAAAGTCCAATAAAAAGGGTAAGTGTCTCGAAAATTAAAGACATTCAAGAAGTTGTTAAGTTAGCAATTTTTTTGTCTAAATTTAAATCCCCAGTTTCTGAGCTATATACAACAGTCTTTCCAGTATCAGATTCTACTCTGTATGCTGCCACATCATTTACAGATTCTACTTTCAGTTCACCTCAAGAGCCCATAAGCCCTGAGTTGCCTCTGCCCCATAGAATCATATACTCATCATATCCACAATCCACTGCTAGTACATCAACTGATCCATTCTTCTCTGAGTTTCCCTTGTAGCCTAAAGTTTTATATCCATCATTTACCTAGCCCATTACAACTACCATTAGCCACACTACCTCTTTTTCATCCTCTTTGCCGAGCTCTTCAAATATATCCATTGCAATAACCAACACTATCCCTATCACTACAACTGTACCTCCCATTTGAGAAAAAATCCAAGCCATGGTAGCTTGATATGCTCCCTTGGTCCTACCTCAAAATCTACATTACATGCCCCAAAACTACCAAAAAGATATTCCATTGTTTGATAATCTTTCACAAATCACCGCACAACAACATATCACTAGAATGAGTGATTTCTGGGAAGTCTATGAGATAGATGAAATTGATGTCCAAATGAGGTTATTTGCTCAAATCTTAATTGGAGAAGTAAAAACCTGGCTTAAAATTTTAGGAGCTGGTAGCATAGTAGACCTAGCTGCATTCCATAGCTCCTTCCTAAATAAATGGGAGAAAAAGAAAAATCCTATGCAAATACTTTCTGAGTTTGATGCTGTCAAGAGAGCCCCAAATGAGTCTGTCCAAGACTTCTGCACCAAATATAATAGTGTTTACAATGCCATTCCTGCAAACCTTAAACCCACTCCGTATTCCGTGTTACTCAAATTCCATGATTGTTTTGATGTAGACATGGCTTACCAACTTAGAGAAAGGGATGCAAATACTCTAGAACAAATGCAACAAAACGTTGTAGGTGTGGAAATCAACATACTTGCAAAGAAGGCTAGAATGATAAACAAAAGAAGGGTTACTATTAAAGAAGAAGCATCTCACTTAGATGGTAAGTTTGATTTCATTACTAAAGCACTAGAAAAAGTAGTTGACAGATTGGATCAAACTAAAAAAAACCATAATGGGAAAATCAATCGCAGATCCAGAATCCCAATTACAGAAAAAACAACAACCTTGGCAAAGGTAAAGAACCTTCCCTTGATCAAAATATAAGAACCCCATTTCAAGAAAAATTTGCAGAAATCTCACAAAACAGTGTTGATGAGGAGGAAGCTATCAACATTGTTATGGGGATTGATGACAACAATACCATTTTCCTCACCCAGGAGGACTAGAAACTCTTTGAAATTCAACAGTTCAAAGTGGAATCTAGAGAATCCTATGATTATAAACAAGGTTATGATTTTGCAATAAACGAAATTCACAGTCAATACAACCTTAGGAGAAAGAAAACCAATGAACCTGTCATAAAGAATAATGCTCCAAACCAAAAATAACAAAACAAAAAGAAGATTGATACTTCTAAATCAAAATTCTTGTAGATTCTTCCTAGAGATAACAAATAGAGTTCAAATCAAACCAGTCCGAAAAAGCAGCAAGGCCCAAAAATTGTAGATATTACTGACGAGGTGGCTCAATATTCTAAGGATGTTCCAAAATCTATTACTCCCAAAGCCACCAATCAAACAACAGTCATTGAGCCAAGAAAGAATCCTACCAAATTTAAAATATCAGATCCTAAACCTTCTGTTGAGAATCCTAAAACTGATAAGACATCTGCTAACCCTCAAAATATTCCTGAAAAAACAGTCAAGGATAGCATAAACCAAGAAACTCAGACAGAAGACAAGAGAAGAGCTCAAAACAAAGGAAAAATAGTAGAAACTCAAGAAATTTCATTACAAACCACAGTTCCCAAAGAAGAAGTGATTCAAACCATTAGATCTCAGCCAACATTTAATATGTAGTCTGAAATATCCAAGTTAAAAATATTTGTTCCCTTAGTAGAACTAGCTAAAAACGATTTGTATAGATCTATGATTTCTGATGCATTGAATGTGAATGAAAATGAATATACAATTAACATGAATGAAGATAGGCCTAAATTGATTTTTTGTCCCAATGTAGATGGAAAGAAATCAGATGGTTCGGTTACCCCATTCTATTTAAGTCTTACTGTACATGACCAAATATTACACAATACTTTGCTAGATACTGGAGCTTCCCACAACTTAATGCCTAGAGCTATAATGGAAACCCTGAATCTAGATATAACCAGACCATATAAGGACTTGTTCTCATTTCATTCATCCAAAGTTAAATGTATTGGTTTGATTAAATATCTATGTGTTAACCTAATCCAATATCCTGGTAAGAGTATGATCATGGATGTTGTAGTAGCTGACATCCCGCCAAAGTATGGCATGCTTCTTTCTCTCTCATGGGGAGAAAAGTTGCAGGGATCTCTACAACTGGATACGAGTTATGCCACTATCTCGGTATTTGGATGGCCTAAAAATCTTTACAGAGAAACCTTGATGAAGTATATGATCAGTTCTGCAGACAGACCTACAAATTATCCAATTTATGCTACTCCCACTGATCTTGATTCTTTTATTCTTAGTAACTCTGATCAAAATGAAAATCCAACCAAACTTACTGATAAAAAACTTTAAATCATGGATGATTATATTGGTCATGAAGCTTTGTGACATTTAGATTTTGATGGGTCTATTAACAAACTTGGAGCTGGAGCTGGTGTTTGGATTACAAACATTGAAACAAGCCTTTCAAAAGGACATGCTTTTAGATTAAACTTCAAATGCACCAATAACATGGCTAAATACGAAGCTTTAATCTTAGGCCTGCAAATTATTAGGAAAAAGGGAGGAAAAATAATAATGGTTATGGGAAATTCTGAACTAGTTATAAAACAAATAAATGTAGAGTATTCAGTTCACAACCCCACACTTGCAAGATACAAAGAAACAGTATTGGAATTGCTAGAGGAATTTTTAGAAGGTAATTTTTCTATCATCCCTAAAGATCACAATGTACAGACCCATTGCTTAGCAACTTTTGCCAGCAATTGTAAATTTCCTTTTTCACCATTTCAAAAATACACTGCTAAGATCAAAGATAGGCCTATTGTTCCTGATAATGTGAAATATTGGCAAATTTTTTCAGAGGATCAGCAAATTTATCACTTTTTTAATAATGAGCATGAATTTCAAAATTGTCAAATCGACAACGACTGTAACATAGATTCACCTTGTGATATAGATTTAAATTTCTGTGAAATAGATGATTTAGATAATTTAGATGTACATAATTTTGAAAAGCCTACTATTTTTACTCAAAGTGACATTGATGAAATGGAAAAAGTAGACATAAATGAATTGATTGAAGATGAAATAGATTTTATTGATTTAAAGAATAAAATTTTACCCAGAGGTTTAACTCCTCTAGAAGATTTATTTGACTCCAATGATGTGTCCATAAGGCCAAAAATGGAGCCAGTTAAGTCTGACATAGAAGATTATAACTTAGGGACAGATGAAAAACCAAGAATAATCAAACTATCCAAATCCTTATCATCAGATGAAAGGGCTAAATACATCGAAATTTTAAAAGAATTTCAAGATGTCTTTGCATGGAGCTATGAAAACTTAAAAACTTACAACACAGACAGTATCCAACATAAAATTCATTTAAAAGAAAATAAAAAACCTTTTCAACAGAAACTCAGAAGGATTAATCCAGTTTTGTTACCCTTAATTGAAAAAGAAGTCAAAAGAATGTTTTATGCTCAGATAATTGCACCAGTCAGATTTTGACTGGGTATCTAATTTAGTGCCAACCAGAAAAAAGACAGGAGAAATTAGAATATGCATAGACTTTAGAAATCTTAATAAAGCATCCTTGAAGGATAACTACCCCTTGCCAAAAATCGACCATATTTTACAGAGGTTAGCAAGTTCTTCGAGAATCTCTTTGTTAGATGGTTTCTCTGGTTACAATCAGATTCTAGTTCACAAAGATGACCAAACCAAAACTGCATTTACTACTCCATGGGGCACTTTCATGTATGTGAAAATTCCTTTTGGGTTAAAAACTGTAGGAGCTACATTTAAAAGGGCCATGGATATTGTCTTTGCCAAGGAGATTCATGAGTTTTTAGTCATTTATTTGGATTATATTACTGTTTTTTCTAAAACAAATGATGATCATTTGGATCGTCTAAGACAGGTTTTTATTAAATGAAAAAAATATGGTATATCTCTCAATCCTAAAAGGACTCTTTTTGGGCTAGAAGAAGGCAAATTTCTAGGTCATATCATTTCAAAAGAAGGCATTAGAATAGACCCTGCAAGAATTGAAGTAATTCTAAGCATTCAACCACCAAGGAACATTAAAGAACTCCAAAAATTCTTGGGAAAGATCAATTTTCTAAGAAGATTCATATCAAATCTCGCTGAGATTATAGAAGATCTTAATAACATGCTTAAAAAGGACTACTCAATTAAATGGACAATAAATGCCAAACAATATTTTGAATCTATCAAACAGACCTTAACTAAAGCACTAGTCCTTATCAGTGCACATTACACAAAAGATTTTATAAACTTTTCCTTTGCATCTGAACACACCATAGCTGCAGTTCTTCTGTAGAAAAAAGATCAAGGCTTTGAACAGCCCATTGCATTTTTTAGTAAAGCTCTCAGAGATGCACCATTGAAATACAACATAATAGAAAAATAGGCTTTCACTCTGGTTAAAGCTATAAAATATTTCAGAGTGTATATACTTCATTCACACATAATTGCATATGTCCCTAATGCAATAGTTAAAGACATTTTGACTCAAGATGGACCAAATAGTAGGAGAGGAAAGTGAATAGCCACAATCCTTGAATATGATCTGGAAATTAAACCAGCTAAAATTATTAAAGGACAAGGTCTAGCCAGACTTATGGCTGAATCAAATTGCAATGCCTTAGATATTAATTTCATTGCACAAGTAGAGGAACAGGAGGATATGGCGACTCCATTGATCAGTGAGGCCTATCAATACTCACCTTGGTACTCTGATATAATATTTGTACTAACAAACTTACAAGCTCCTCCTAGACTGACGAATACCAAGGCAAGATTCATCAAGAAAAAGGCAATGAGGTTCTATATCTTAAATAATGCACCGTATTGGAGAGAAAGTACCGGAATTTTACTTAATTTTTTTATTGAAATCTGAGGCCGACAATATCCTTGAAGAATTTCATGAAGATGACTGTGGAGGCCATCTATACTGGAAGAGCGAGCTGATAAAATACTTAGAGCTGGTTTTTACTGGCCATCTTTATTTTTATATGTTAAAAATTTTGTTACCTCTTGCCATCAATGCCAATTTTTTTAAGGTAAAAAGAAACTATTACTATTACCTCTAAAACCAATACTCACTAAAAAACCATTTCAACTATGGGGGTTAGAATTCATAGGTGAAATTCATCCTCCATCTTCAGTTCAACACAAATGGATTCTAACTGCTACTGATTACTTTACTAAGTGGATAGAAGTAATTCCCACTAGGCAAGCTATAGACTCAGTTATTATATCATTCATAGAAAGTAATATTTTGTCTAGATTTGGATGCCCACAAAAAATTATCACAGACAATGTTGTTGCTTTCAAATCTAAGAAGATGATTGCTTTCTAGCATAAATACCATATTACCTTATGTTATTCCACAGCATATTATCCCCAGGGTAATGGTTTGGCCGAATCCTCAAATAAAAGTTTACTCAACATCATAAAAAAACTACTCCAAGACAATAAAAAGACATGGAATAAGAAACTAGTCTATCCCCTTTGGGCTGATAGACTTACTACAAAAAAGTCTATAGGAACTTCACCATATTAGGTTTTTATGGTACATATGCAGTTTTTCCTTCTTCCTTGGGTGTCCTAGTAATGAAGATTATCCAGGAATCATAGGTAGAAACTAATGACATTCAAATAAGAATCAATGAAACCATACACCTTCGAAAAACCAGAGATGAAGTTTATGAAAAGTCATAAGTGTTACAAGACAGGATCAAAAATATTTTTGATAAAAGAGTTAAGGAAGATGACTTTTTCATAGGAGATCAAGTTTTAAGATGGGATGCAAGAAGAGAGGATAATGGTAAATATGGGAAGTTTGACTTTATATGGCAGGGACCCTATGTAATATATGGTTACAGAAGAAATAATTCCTTTTTCATCAGGAATTTGGATGGAACCGAGTTTCAAGAAGGACCAGTAAATGGAAGGATGTTGAAACATTATTATTCCTCATAAGTGACTTAATAGTTAGATCTATTTACTTCATCATTGTAAATATTCATAGTCAGAGTGTAGATTGGATTGGATATATTGTCTACAAAGTTGAAGCCCGAAGAGAAGGCCCTGAGCTTTGCAATGTAAGATATCATAAATATGATTGTTGCAGAAAAAAAAAAGACATTTACAGGATCACCAAGGTCAATGGATAAGGCTACTGATCTCAGAGTTCTTGGCATTTCACAAGGAAAATCCATCAACAAGTGAAGCCAATGTTAGCAACCTATAATATAGGGGTCATAATTTTCACTTGACTGTTGATAATCTTGTAAATATGTACATACTTTGGCTTCTGCAAGTTGTATTCACATATTTTGTAAAAAAATTAAAAAAAAATCAAAAAGAGGGTAAAAAATCCTAAAAGAATAATGAAAGGACTTAAAAATAAAATAAAAAACTGCAAAAGAAAAATGAATAAAACATGAAAGTATGCAAGCATAAATGCCACCACTTTTTACTTTTTCACTATGGCAGAGTGTCGATAAATGCCATAGTCCATGATGAGTTAAACAATTTAATGTTAACTTGTCATTTTTCAATTTCACTTGTTGTAGATAGAGGAAAGTGAGTTGTCATACAGTTTAATCATGAAAATTCAGTAGTTAGGTAGAGAAATAAAGTGAATCCAACAGTTTAATCTGGATTCATGGATGAAATAAGTGTAGAATTAGAAAGTTTTACTTGCTTTCAGAAAGAATAAATGCTGTGAAGGTTGCTAGCTTAAATGCACCTTACTACAAAGGAAGAAAAAATGTTAGCATGGTAAGATGGGTAGGTAGAAGAAGGTGAAAAGTCTCAATGTAAATATCATTCATCATGGGCTTCCAAATAACTAACCTCCCCTTCCCATAGCCATGAAACATTCTAAACTATCAGTCAGAAAGGATCAAGGCATTTCCTTGACTTTTTTTGGGACCGGACCCAAGGCTCTATGATTGATTAGTTGAAAGTGTAAAATTTCTATAATAATCCCTAAACTCACATCATTATTCCATTTCGTGCATTCATCCCCCTAAATAATCCTAAGTAAAACTCCATTTTTTACTTAAAGGCATTATAATTCCCATTTAATTAACTTCCTACATCATTTTAAAACATTAAACCCTCAAAATTACATTATATCTTAAGTTAAAGTGATAAGATTAATGCAAATTGTCTTTTAAATACCACTTTACTTATTATGTTTATGTGTTTTGAGTATACATTATCCCATTTCCATATTAATTTTGACTTACGTATTAATTCCCTATAGAAATAACCTTCTTCTATTATATTAAACTCCATTTTATATAATAAACCCAAAAACCCACTTATTATAACTTTAGCCAAAGTTATTTAATCCCCACATGTTTAAATAAAATACCCAAAAAACAACCCCTTTGGCTAAAACTATCCTTATATATATATATATATATATATATATATATATATATATATCTCGCCCCTATGGTAATTAAATCACCTTGGTTTAATTAACCATATAATGAAAAATATATGAAAAACCTTTAAACATGTTTTATATATGTTTAAAGAAAAAATTTCCCGAAGTTTCATTTAAACTAAACTTCAAAAGATATAACCCCATCTCCTTGTATATTTTCCCTTGCCCAACTCCCAAACCTAAGGTTAAAACCATAATCTGAGTTAAAATTCGCCATACATACCCCATATCCCCTAACTACCAATCCTAACCTCGGTTAAACCCCAGTTTAAAACCTCCCCAGATCATTTTTTCATTGAAAAATTTGGTTTTTTGTATGAAATTTAACCAAATCCCTTTCATTACTGGGGTTAATATTATCCCTCTGATCCCCTCCATTCATTTAATCCAATGGTTAAAAATCAACGCGACAGTTTAATACATTTCCATCCCTCCCCCATCGCGTAGAATAACAACCGTCCGATTTTATTTTATTTCAAGATCCTATGGCCCAAAATAAACCCGAAGATGTCCTTTCCCTGCACCTTTTCAATTGATCTAGGCCCTTCACTTTTAAAAGCCGAATCCAATGATGCCAGTTCATTTTCGCAAATTTAAAGTTCTCGACCGATGTTTTGGAAAAGTCGCGTGATATGGGTGGTTTTTCCAAACCACCCTGCGTTGACGTGTCACAAAACAACTCGATCACGTTCAAAAAGCGATTTACCACTTACCCCTCTGGAGTTAAGCAAATACCACCCAGTGGTATTCCGAAACCACTTCTACCCAACCTATAGCTAAATATGATTTGACTATGGTTTAAAATGTGGTTTATTCATAAAACTTATAATTTTCATTAATTTTTCACCTATTCATGCTTGCAAGACTTTGAAACCTCCGCAGAGTCTAATTTTCATCCCGTTTCATCATTTAAACCCTTGAAAACCTCCGCAAGCCCATTACGAAGCTTCCCAACACCATTTTCCGAGCCTACTAATGAACCAGTGACTAATTAATAATCCATTTTCCCTGCAATTCAACCACGGAGAGCCACAGTATCCTCTAGTAGACCAAATTTCTAGAAATTGAAGATTTTCAAAGCACCTGCAACTCAAACGACCGCAATTATACCTGTAAAGGTATTTTTCGTCAAACTTATCCACGAAAGCTTCAATTTCAAAAGAAATAGCACAAATTTTTCTGTTATTTCCTATAATTATCCTAATTACCCATACAGAGCTTGCAAAAAACATCCATAATACAGGGGAAACACTGTCAAATTTTCCCCAGAATCCCTCATTTCCATTTTTTGCAAGTTTTATCCATTCCCTGGTCATTTTTCACTACCGAGATTGATCATACCTTTCTTCTGAGCATTAAAACCCTATTTCCATATAAAACTCTGCTCAGAACCCTATTTTACCAGAGAATTTGTCCAAAATTCCCTTGTTTGGAACATAAGAACTCAAAAAACAGTCTAAGTTTGCTCTATTCAATTGAAAAATTACAAAGAAACAAGTAACCCCCAAATCGGGAGGCTCAAAACCTTAGAAGAAAGCCTCTACTAAAATCCCTCAGCCTGAGTCTTCTAAACTTGATAAACCCACCCCTGCACTCACTGCTGATTCCACAGAAGTTGTCAGGCCTGTCCAACCTCCAGTTACTTCACAAGAAAATAGTCCTCTGATTGACCTTAATTATAGAATATTGGACCCTTCAGTAGAGTTCAATTTGCTCGATGTCTATAACTGGTGTTTTGGAAAATCTGTAGAGAAATGTGATAAAGATATACCAGTCTGGGATTCCAATCTGCCAAAGTACATTGTTCCTCTTACTCATTTAGCCCCTGATTTTGTTAGATTGTGTCAGTCCTATTATCTTCCAGACCAAAGGTGAATTTTCAATAAAGAGAGAGAGGTCATATTTTACATTAATGCAAAATCCATAAACTCTATGCTGCAATTAAACCTTGATCCCAATGCTGCTTCATTGCCAATAGAGGATTTAGCTCAGGTTTACCTAGACCTAGATTTTTCTTCCAAGTTCAAAATCTTGCAGACTTTTTGTCCCAAACAGGTTGATATCCCTAAGCTCAATCCTCCATTTGATACATTTTATTTTCCAAATGAAACCAGATAGATTGTTTCCATTCTATCATTCATACTAGGATATAACAGTGATGAATTAACTGATGTTGCTATCTTAGGTTTTCTGTCTACTTTGAGTCCTAGCCAGTCTCCATCCATTGTGTACAATTTTTCCAAGTTCATTGCAGAAAACATGCACTACGAATTGTCTAGATTGCTAGAAGAATGAGTTTCTAGATATACTTCATATCTACTTCAACTCCTTTTGTATTATCAAGCAGACAAGTTTCCTATTGAGTTTCAGAAGATAGATCCAGAAGGGAATGTACTTTCAGTTGTGTTTTGGTTATCAATTTTGAGAAAATGGAACAGAGAATACAACTATGTAGACTTCAATGACTTGTTTATAGTACCTGCCATGAATTTACTGAATAAAGAACAAACCCCTAGAATTAATGAAGAAAAAAAGAGGATCTTATAGCTATCTGAGAGCTGTAAAACAGGGGATTGGTGCTTATACAATAATTACATAGAGATTAGAGTATATGGTGCACTCTTGGCCGCATATAAATTGCCTAGATTTGTGACAACAAGGATATTTTCTTTAGAATATTTGAGGCACCTGTTGAATGCAGATGAAGTCAATTTCATAGCCTCCAGAAAAAAGACTCAGTTCAAACTAAAAAATCAAGTTGGGCCATTCATTGTGAACAACAGAGAAGCAGCAAATGAAATTAATGTCAAGTTGAAAGAATACAAATTCCCATACATCTTTATGTGGAATTATGATCCTCGGGGTATTTTAAATCAAATCAGGTTGAAATGCAAATTGTCTGCTTTCTTGCATGATCGCAAGGCCCAAATTGAAAAATATGCCAATAAACTTGAGTGGGAGCCAAATACTTTATTTGATGATGACTCATAGGGCATGCAGAGAGACAATGGAAAGGATAAACAGGTGAATCAAGCACAGGTGGTTACAATGAACAAAGAAGCTGAAATTGTTCATAAAAGGAGCAGAAAGGAAGATAGTTTCACGACTAAAACTATTCTAGATAAGAGATTTAGAATTCCCTATAGTAATAAAAGTAAATTGACTGATGAAGAAAGGGATAAAGTTATCAATTTTGAAGATAAAAATGGTCATGAAACTGATGATGAAGCAACAAGGATAGTAAATGAAACACTCAAAGAGCTTCAAAATGTCAAACTTGGAGCACAGCAGAAATACACAGTCATGGTGGATAAACAAAAAAAAGTTGATATGCCTTGTTCTTCTAAAGAACCTAACAACACAGAGTCATATATTAAAATCAGGTTCAGACAAATCAAAGAAAAGAATGAAGAAATCAAAAGTGAAGCATATTCCAAGTTCCTTAAAGAAAAGCCTTGGAATAAAGATAGACTCCTTTCAGCTTTTGATTATTCTTCAAAAAAATTGGTGATGTCCTTTCCCAAGCCCACAGTGGCTGATCCAAAAACAATTGCAGATTATTCAAAAATAGACCTTGAAGTTGATGCAGATGCTGTCCATGAATTAGAAAAAATAGAATTCCACAGGAGCAATACAGAGATGCTATATTCTAAAATAGTCAATAAGACTATGAATTCTATCAGGCTTGAGAAAACATTGATAAACCTTCAGAATCAAATGAAATTGGATAAAGCCTCATTATATGCCAATAACTTAAGAATCAAAGCATTGGAGGATATAGTAATTGAAGTAGGAGCTGACCCAACAAACATTGAAGGGGAAAAGGTTATAATCAAACAGAAAAATGAAGACATAGATGCTCTCAGAAAGCAACTAAAATTAGCTCAAAGTGAAAATCCCCAAGAAAAATAAATCCTTCAGCAGAAGACAGAAAATGATGAACTAAAACAACTTGTTCTAAAAATGAAAACCCAGATAAAGAAAATGGAAAGCCAAATAGAAGCTTCCATGCAAGAAAATGAAAATCTGAAGAAAGCTCAATAGGTTTTCATTCCTACAGTGATCCCAACTGTAAATACAGCTGTTCCATCTACATTGGCAGAACACTTGGCACCGCAAGGAGTATTGGAAACTGCAGTGTCAATCACTTCTAATGACATCTCTGTCTCTTCTTCATCGACCTCACAGATAAACACAATAGAGGAAAAAGATGCAATGATTAGAGCCATGGAAGATATGTCTATAAAAGATAAAAAAATACTCAGTTTGAAAGGCATCATTAAAAATCTGGAAACATCTAAAAGAGATTCCTTAATTACTTCCAAAGGACATGAACAGAGGGCTGCCATATTACAGGATCAAGTGAAAATTCTTCAACAGCAAGTGAATCTTACTAAACAGGTTGCATACATAAAGAATCATTTGTGGAAAAAAATCACTGAAGGCATTCACTCACAATGGCCTTCTATCCAAATTATGTATGAGAAAAAATATCTGCTACAAGTTGCATTAGCAGAAATTGCTAAAACAAAAAAGGAACTTGACAACAAACCACCACAAGCACTTCAGCTCATATCATTCTTGAACAGTAAAAATAGAGAAGAACTAGCTGAAATGAAAATTCAAGACAGGACAGAGGCTATCCTGGAAATAAAAAAGGTCCTCAAAAATAGAAACATCATGAATAATCTGGAAGAGAAGTGTGACAATATGAACATATCAATTAGAAAATTCAAAACTAAATATGACTTGCTACTTGAAGCAGGACTTCCAGACATTCATGCATTGAATGAAAAATTAATGCCACAGAAGGATTATGACCACAAAATCAGAGCTCATGCTAAGGAGCAATCTAAAATGCCTTTGCCACAAGGATCTCCAAGTGGCAAAGTACTACAATATTTTGAAAATTTATTCTTTTTGGAAAATGAAATCAAGCATATATTCATAGTAAAGACAAACTTTAATAAATATACAGAGGCTGATGAAAGCTATAGGAAACTAAAGAGTATAAAGATCCCAACAGATCAACAATGGCAAGAATTCATAGATCTGATGTGAATTTGACAAATAAAAGATGCAGGATAATAATATGGAAGATCATATTTTACTGTTACCTTAGGGTAAAAATTCAGGGTGAAAGTGTATCAGATTTTAATTATGAGGGGTTTCCGCAGTGCATTATATTAGATATCATTTTCGAGATTCAACTGTGTTAAGTAACTCATTCATCTATGACCATTTCCATGAGAGGTAGTCGTAACTAACTAATTTATCATGATTTTTGAATAGTCCACTTAGCACTCATTGCATCGGGTGATGCTCACAGCGGTGAAGAAGTGGGATTGGAACTAGTGAAATGAATCACATAGCGTCAATCATCACTTATGGGGTTTGCACCCAGTAACCAGGACTTCTGGGGAGGTCACCCATCCCAGAATCCTCTGGCTCAAGCGCGCTTAACTGTGGAGTTTTCCCCATAATCAAGCCCACTTAGCTTGCTACCCCATTTGCAAAACCTTAGCAACTATTTTGCCTCATGAACCATTCAAGTAGATATCCCTTTACTCTTTGTATTTTAAGTATGAGGGGTTTCCGCAGTGCATTATATTAGATATCATTTTCGAGATTCAACTGTGTTAAGTAAGTCAATCATCTATGACCATTTCCATGAGAGGTTGTCGTAACTGACTAATTTATCATGATTTTTTAATATTCCACTTAGCACTCATTGCATCGGGCAATGCTCACAAGGGTGAAGAAATGGGATTGAAACTAGTGAAATGAATCACATAGTGTCAATCATAACTTCCGGGGCTTGCACCTGGTAAGCAGGACTTCCCAAGAGGTCACCCATCCCAGAACGCCTATGGCTCAAGCACACTTAACTATGGATTTTTCCCCATAATCAAGCCCACTTAGATTGTTACCCCACTTGCAAAACCTTAGCAAGTATTTTGCCTCATGAACCATTCAATTAGAGATCCCTTTACTCTTTGTATTTGAAGTATGATGGGTTTCTGCAGTGAATTATATTAGATATCATTTTTAGGATTCAACTGTGTTAAGTCCTGGTTATCGGGTGCAAGTCTCGGAAGTGATGATTGAGGCTATGTGATTCATTTCACTAGTTTCAATCTCACTTCTTCACCCCTGTGAGCATCACCCGATGCAATGAGTGCTAAGTGGACTATTCAAAAATCATGAGAAATTAGTCAGTTACGACTACCTCTCATGGAAATGGTCATAGATGAATGACTTACTTAACGTAGTTGAATCCCAAAAATTATATCTAATATAATGCAATGCGGAAACCCCTCATACTTAAAATACAAAGAGTAAAGGGATCTCTACTTGAATGGTTCATGAGGCACAATAGTTTCTAAGGTTTTGCAAATGGGGTAGCAAGCTAAATGGGCTTGATTGCGGGGAAAACTCCACAGTTAAGCACGCTTGAGCCAGAGGAGTTTTGGGATGGGTGACCTCTTGGGAAGTCCTGCTTACTGGGTGCAAGCCCCAGAAGTGATGATTGACGCTATGTGATTCATTTCACTAGTTTCAATCCCACTTCTTCACCCCTGTGAGCATCACCCGACGCAATGAGTGCTAAGTGGAGTATTCAAAAATCATGAGAAATTAGTCAGTTACAACTACCTCTCATGGAAATGATAATAAATGAATGACTTACTTAACGCAGTTGAATCCTGAAAATGATATCTAGTGTATCAGATTTTCAAAGAGTATTAGTAAAAAGAATGTTACTGCTGGTTATTTTTCAATTACAGCAGTAAAAAAGTGAAAATTAGATGATAAAGAGTATCAAAGTTGAAAGTCAAAGAAAGGAATGTTCTACAACTATCTTCTACTAGATAGTGCATCCAATGCCAACAATACTTACAACACATCATAAAACCTTTTTAATTAGAATAATCAATTCTATTTTTCCTTGTAAAAGAGAACAACTTTCAAACTGTTTTGCTGTTGTCCCTCTTCTTATGTTATCTTTCCTATTTTTCCTTAAAACATTATCTCAAACTCTGAGATATTTTGTAAACAATTTATGTGTATAAATACTTCGTAATTCGAAGTATTCAAGGTGGAATAAAATTTATCAAGACTACTATAGTCATTTTGCTGGACATATTGAAGTTGGTGTGAGTCAATTAGCGAAGCAGTAGACTGGAAACGAGATTAGAGACATCATAACTAAGGATTCTCATGGTGACAAGATAAGTCTCATCTTTTTCTTGTTTTTAGCGTTTTTCTTTAAAAATTTACATACATTCATTTTATGTGTTTCTATTCTTTAATGATCAACTAAGAAGAAATTAAACTGGATTAGTGATAATAAGCTCCTTGTTTTAAACTAGTTGGCATTTTAATGTTTTCTGCTTGATAACCGGACCATAGAATTCTTAATTGCTCTAGGTCCCAGTTTGATCCCCTCCTTCGATCCTCTTTTCTGTAACTTAAGGATTCTTAAGTTCCCTTTTGTTTAGATTTCACCTAATCCATCAACAAAGCCTATTCAAAGCCTTAAAAGGTCATCTATCCTGCCCTTAGTACATTTTCATCTTTAAGTCTTATTTCGTAGCTCTGCTTGCCTAGAAAGTTGACTCCATAGCCCAATGTTCTGGTAGATCCCTCTGGTTTACCTTGAAACACTTTTTATTCCCATCACATTTTCAAAAAAAGACCCACTGTCCACTCATAGCTAGCCTAAAACCCAATTATAAAAAAAAGGTTAAATCTTTAGGAGAGATCCCTCTCCGGAGCTCAGGAAGGCTAGATCCTGAATTCCCAAAGCGGTTCTTGGTTACCCCTGGTTTTCTTAACTACAAAAATCCCCATCCAACAACCTGAGAATTACTAGGGTGATAACATACCCCACATATAAGAAAAAAAATGCAAACTCTCTTTAGTAACCTTTAATGAACCATAAATTTTAGAAAGTAGAAATGTGAGATATTGAAATATAGTACCTCACTTAAATATTAGGTTACAATATCAGTCCCACAGTCCACCTTGATCTAAGTAAAAATTCCTAGAATTAATATAATGTCGAAGGGTATATGTTCATAGGTGAGATTAGGGAAGTGTTAGAATGTAAATAGGTGTTTTTTTTTTCTCTATGGCATATCTCACCCATGCCACATGGGTAATAAAGGGATAAGGTCAGGCGAACACCCCAGGTGAGTTTGATAGAATGGCTACCACTAATACCTTGAGAAAAAGGGGAAGGAACTGTTCTTAATATTAAGACCCTAAGCAAGTTTGATAGAATCGCTACCACTCATACCTTGAGCTGAAGGGGAAGGAATTTTTCCTAAGATTAAGCCACTAATAAATTTCATACGTAAAAGAACACATCCTGTTTCAGGAGCAATTTATTCAATGAGCTCAGAATTGTGTTCAACATCTGGTACGTAATAGAGAAGGTTGGGAACTTTTTTTTACATTTATAGGAAGAAAAATCTTCCATCAAGATATTAAGGTTCATTTCCCATTTTATGTTGCACATATTAAATAAAACAGGGCCAACATACAACAAAACCTGAAGTTCAAGTTAACTTTTCTGTTATAAAAACAAAAGAGGGATTTCTACTTCATTTGAAAGAAAAATAAACAAACTTTGTCAAAGTATAGAAGAAAAATATGTTACTCACATCCTAATACATCCACTATTTATCCTCTCTCGCAACATCACCAGAATAGTCTTGGGACACCTGGCCTTGTTTTAATGCTTTGATGAGAGCCTCTGGCAAAAATAGTTAATTGGTAGGCGCAACAATTTTCATGATGGCATGGGTTTGTGATGGCTTCGTTAGTAGCAGCATCAACATCATACTCTCCTCCCTCTTTGTAGTAAGTATGAAGATGGTCTAGGTTTGCGATGGCTTGGCTAGTGCAACCAATAATAACATCATACTCTCCTTCCTGTTTTCCTTTTCACGTTCACCATGACTCGTTATTCTTTCCCCAATCTCTTTGTCGGGGTCATGCAGCTGGGATGCCACACCACTTCTGTCACACTGATATTATGAACAGTAAATTTCAAAAATCCATTTTGAGGCACCATATTATGATATCTCCCATTTTGAAAAGGATTTGTTGGCCGCTTTCTTGCACCAGAATTGTAGCAATTCATGTAACAACATATGTACACACATGAGGGTCAAGAATTTTGTAGGAAACATTTACCTGGTTTTGCTAACAAGGAACATGTATTTTGATATTGTATGTAAAAATTTTGTCTCGATGGAATCATTTTTCCTTTTAGCAGTTTGGATTCAGCCTGTCATATTTTTACTGTAACTGAAATGGACAGAAAACATGTTCTTTTTTTCCCGGATAAAAATTCGTAACTTTTCATTGATATAGAAAAATTACATGTTACATTTTACATGTACTATCCAATATGGAGCATGAAAAATAATTATATCCTCGCCACGGAGGCATATTGTTCATGTATCGGTGCAATAGATGCTGCAAGTATCATGTGCAAAAATACAAATATGATCTAGCTATGTATATACATGACAGAAAAAGAATAAATAGCTGCTAATAATAAATAGTATCATAGGAGTCCATAAGAAAAAAGAATAAATCTCCCATATGATAAAGTAGTCAAAATGCAGTCATGGAGTGATTGCTCCCATGTCTTGGAAGTCATCAATGAATGATATTTGAAAATATCTGTAAACCTATGCACCCATCGTGTTCAGTGATGAACCATCTGCCCCATTTTAGCTCCGCGACTTCTTTGGATTCGGTATGAGACTATAAGTGGCAATGATAATAGCACAGATGTGCTCCTAGATCACTTACCGACCCTCAAATGTATGCCGATTACGCCCAGTCCAAATTCCCCATGCAATAAGTAGGGGTAGATTTCTCAGTTTGGTACAAGTAGCAGCTTGCCACCATGCAGACCAGGCCTCTGATATTGTATTGCCCTGCTAGATGATAGTACACCCCGACTCGTGATTGACCATATTCCAAAGTATTCTGATGGTTGGGCACTCCAGGAATATGTCTTAAGCAATCTCCTCGTGGGAAAAGCAAAATTAGCAACTGGACAGGCCATAAATAGCGCGCCTATGGAGATTGTCCATTTTCAGAATGCAATTATGTATAATTCACCGCAGCAGTAATTTGTTTTTATGGAGTGCCTTCAACTTCCAAATTGTTTTCCACCACCAAAGTTTGTCCCAGGGCTCTTTTATGTGGCTAAAAGTGATATAACCAATTTTGAGGGAGTAAATCCCTTTGGGCGAGAGTGCCCAAATAAGTTGATCATCCTATTCCGAGAGACAGATATGTGAAGCCTCGAGTGCTCTGGTATACCTAAACCAGTCAAGATAACCCACCCTGGGGATCCCAAGTGCTTGAGTAGTCATCCATTCCTGTTTGTGCCAATTTGTCTGAACCGGGTCAGCCACCTGTGTAAGATGGCAGTAGCCAGCATTGGCCAAATGATTAATGATCCAGGTTGGCAATTTGAAGTTACTCTTGCTGCCCGACCACGAGTCAGTGCCCACTCTGATAGAGTAGCTCGAACCAATTTTCCATGTCAGCCCCTTTTGAATAAGGTGCGATGCATTTGTGATAGCCTTCCAGATGATGGATGATCCAGGACAGTTTTAAATATTACCTCTAATCCAATCCAGAGTGTTCCTAGGAGCAATATATTTGGCAATAGTAACCTCCTTCCACAGACTTTGTCTAGTAATCAGATGCCAACACATTTTTGCAGCCAGAGCTATCGCAAATATATGGAACTCCTTAATGCCCTGACCACCCCACTATTTAGGCCGGTTGATCTGATCCCAAGCCACCCAGGCAAAGATATGGTCCATGGTCAAATTTCTCCAAAGAAATTTTATGAAAATCTATTGAATGCGATTGGTAATGCTTTTGGGAAGCCATGTAAGGGACATCCAATAAATAGGAATGGCTTCAAGGACAAATTTTATTAATACCAATCTACCAACTCAGGAGAGCCACCGATGGTGCCAGATGTTGATTCGGCGATCCACTTTGGCAATCAGCCAGTTCCAATATTTTATCTGGTAGTGATTTGGCTTAAGATGGAATCCAAGATATTTCACTCCTTCTCCAATATTTCTGCACACATATGGAAATTTAGTAGTAGCCATGCCCTGTTCTTATTCATAACATCGAGTCATAATAATGGTGGATTTACTGTGATTGGGAGCCATGCCCGTAGCTCTGCAGAATAGTTGAAGAATATGTTCAAAGTGTAAATAGTTCTGACAAGAACCATTCAGGAAAATAAGCACATCATCCACAAATAATAAGTGAGTCAATTGCAGCATCTCATTAGCATTAATGCCATGGAGGTCACCATCGACCTTTGCCTTTTTTATCAGAGCCAAGAGACCCTCCAATACAAGTACAAAGAGAAAGGGTGAGAGAGGACAGCCCTGCCTAAGACCCCTCCCTGCATGAAAGAAGTCAGATGTAGTCCCATTAAGGAGAATGCTGAAAGATGCATTACGGATACAACCCATAATCCAGTTAATAAAGAGTGGGGTTAAACCGATATGAATGAGTATAAGATGGAGATAATTCTAATTGACCTGATCAAAAGCTTTTGCAAGATATATTTTGAGGATGGTGCTCTTAAGATTCTTAGTTCTAATAGAAGGCAGGATTTCTTGGGCAGTACCAATGGCTTCATGAATCTGCCTTCGATGAAGAAAGGAAATTTTTTCTTTAGAAATATGAATAGAGAGGATGGGTTTAATTAGATTAGAAATGATCTTAGATATGATCTTGTAGATACATTTACAGAGAGATATAGGCCTGTAGTCATGGAAAGAGGGAGGGTGATCAAGTTTAGGGATAAGCGCTATACAAGTAGAGTTAAAACCATCATAGATCCTACTAGTAGTATGGCTCTCTTCGATGACAAGGATAAGATCTCGTCCCAGGAGCTCGAAAAAGTGAATATAGAATTCAATGGGCCATCCGTCGGGTCCAAGACTCTTATCATTTTTAAACCATTTAAGTACCCCCTCAATCTCACCCATGGTGATCATTGCATTGAGCTCATCTACATGTTCACTATCCACAAACTTGTTAAAGGATCTAGCAATATTCATGATATCTGGCAGGTTGATGTGGAGTTGGGCTCTGTATAGATTTGAGAAATGTCGAATACCTAGATCTTGAAGTTGTGCATGATTTCTAGCCACAAATCCAGTATGATCGGATAATTCACAAATGGTGTTAATATTGCGCCTTCCTTTTTCATTCTACTGAAAGAATTTGGTATTCTCATCCCCAGCTTTTATCCAAATTTCTCAGCTTCTTAACCTCCACTCCTCTTTGTTGTGATGAAGGATTTTTGACCTAGTGGATTCAAGAGCAATGAGGTGCTCTTTGGTGGTTGCAAAACGATAACCCAAATAATATGAATCATTGAGCTATGTGATTTCAATTTCAACCCTATGCAACACCTCTACCTCAATATTCTTTCCCCCCCTAGACCATTTGATAGTGATGGCCTTTATACGTTTCAGATTATCATTAAATACCCCTGTTGGTTCTCTGTCTAGATGTTGATAGCAATGTTGCCACTCTTGAGCAACCAAATTTTGATAATCCAGATCCTGTAACCATCTAGAAGTGAACTTGAAGGGTGGGTGTGTTTTTAGATCGCCAGCCAATAATTCCATAAAAATGGGTGAGTGATCAGAGATTCCACCCCTACCAACCCACTGTTTGGTTTTAACAAGATGATGATGGAATTGCTGCTTAATGAGAAAACGATCGAGCCGACGCAACAAAGTAGCCTCTCTAGTACGTCTATTCCTCTAGGTAGGTTGCTTCTTGGTAATGATGATGTCAATCAGTTCGGCCAATTCCAGTATAGTGGCAAAGAGGTCGGATAGCAGATCTAGTATTGCATGTGGTCCCCAAGATTCTGAAATAACTAAAGAGAAATTAAGATCACCACCCATAATGATATGTGGGTGTTGGAGGAGCGAACATCTCAGAAAAGATGTCCAGAAATGTGTTATGTTTATGCAAGTTCCATAAACATTAATCAGGGTGAAAGAATGCTCCAAATCACCAATGGTGACCTCCATACCAATGACACCTTCTCGGCCCCAGCTATTAGACATCTGAGTAGTATTGTTGTTAATACCCAAGGTACAACCACCAGAACGTCCCCAAGCATCCAAAGTCACAAACGACCAGTTCAGAGAAGATATTTAAGGATGTTAATGATAGTTTCACCATTGCCCAAAGTTTCCTGGAGGAAGAGAGCATCAACAAGAGTAGTGGAAAATAATTCTTTTAGAGCCAATGTTTTAACGGGGTTGGCAAGTCCCCTGCAATTAAAGGAAAGATAAATCATGGGGGAACCCCTCCTTTGAATTTTCTTGCTCTAAGAACTCATAAAATGGATGAGTGTGTGCCAGCCTCCACCTCAAAATTTTCCCTTCTGATGGCCTTTGATATAGACAATGGTCTACCCCAAGATTTGGATGGTAAATTACCCGGTCCTCATCCAATGCTGAGCTCAGATAAGGGGTTGAGGTGAGTGATGGATCGAAAGAAGTATTGGTGTCCAACATATGATGAGTGTATGATCGAAGTGGATCTAAGACCAGTAGCCTCGGCCGAGGTGTGGGAAATGGTGGGCGGGATGGTGGGGGGGCAGATGCCACATAGCAACTAATGGAGTGATAATAAACCTCTGCATGATGTGCAGTAATAGATGATATAGGAGTAAATAAATTATGACAGGAGGCAGAGGATAGAGAGGTACTCGGAACTATAGCTAAGCAGAGCTACGAGGTAGGAGCTGATGAATAATGGGATTGGGCCTGAGTAATCAGCCAGGAAGGTAGCACTGGCTCAGACCACTGATCAGCATCACACTGTACCTCCTCAAAATTTGTCAATGTAGTAATGGGTTCCGTTTGCGTCGACACATGTGAAATATTTTTATGCTGCGTTATCCATGCCCCCATAAGTGGGAATTCCTTAAACAGATGACCCACCTCGTGGAATTGTCTGAATCTAAACAGAATCCCCTCATAATCCAACAGTTTCTACCAAACCATCCCGTTAGAAAATATGTTTTAATTATCATGCAATCCATTGCAGGTGTCCAAAAAAACAAGAATGCGAGCAATAGCATGATTACCAGTCACAAGATACGATCTGTCGTGGTCAAGTTAGTGACCGAAATCTTCACCAATATTTTGCAGAGTTGTATCATTCCAGAACTGAACAGGAAGCCCAGGTAATCACATCCAAATTGGTCAAGCACCCAAATTTTCTTTGTTTTGATCAAATAGAGGGAACCATCACTTCAGGAGGACCGGGTGCATCTCAATATGCCAGTACTGGTTGAGTACCCAGTACACCTGTGTTGATAATGAGAATGTGAGTGAAAACCAGCCCCTGGTAAGGAGTGAGACTTCTAGAAGGTGCTCCAATAACCCACCCCAAATCTCCTCAGTCTAGATCTCGAGTCGGGCAGTGGAGAATTTGCGCCCACTAACTTTCCAAACAAGCATGGTGGTGACCATTTTCTCAAGGTCATCCATGCCTCTGTCACGACCAAAGTTGGTATTTCTGCTATGCATGTTCTTGGTCGAACATTGCTTCTTCCCCCTGTGAATAGGACCAGTGACTGCGTCAGGGTCCCCAGACCCCTCCGAATTAGATGATGGAGGTTGTGGTTCAAACATCTGTGCTTCAGTTGGGATATTGATGAAAACCCTAGATGTCGCCACCAGCTCAGTCCCAGCAGATGAAGAAATTGGCAGCGCTTCCCCAATGTTGAAGTGTTCGAAGGTAAGGGTCGCAGTGCCGATGATTGCCAAATCCTCTGCCAACTGTGGAGCCGAAGCAACAATATTAACCTCTGGTGGGACAGGTGCGTCCAACAACTAATACTCCCAAATGCTGATGACAGATGGCGATGGGATAGAGTAATTTAAGGAATCCAGACCATCCCCATTAGGTTTCGAGCAGCACGCTGGAGTGACCGGATGTGGTAGTTTAGGTGTTAGATTAACCAGTGCAGGAATCATGTCCACCATCTCCTCCACCTCAGCCTGATCTCTCAGCCCCCAGATATCCATACCCTCTAGAGGGTCTTCCGAATAGTCAACCTCCTCTTCGTAGGAGCTCATTCTGGCAGATGTAGCAAAATAGTAGGAAACTGTCACAGATGGAGAAGGAGCCACAGAAAATCGACTGTAGGTCACACAAAGCCCCACCGCAGAGACCCGCACTATATACCATAGGTAACGAGCACAGGCCAGATCCCAGAATGGTGCAGGCAGCTAATGGGATAAACCGCAAAGATTCCCACCAAAACCCTGACACGCAAGAATAAAGACAAACAATAGCTAAACCGGGATGGTATCAGTCAGAGTGCTATTTGATATAGTGCTCAGTGCCGCAGTTGGTTCAATATGCCTGTGAATGCCCAAAAACATGTGAAAGAAATACCAAGGGTGACCAAACCCAATAAACAAATGACTCTAAGAAGGATAATGGTAATCCATTACCATGCCATCAGTTAAGCCAATGCAACCCATAAAAGCTAGTGCAGAAACTGTAGGCTGCCATAGCTAGGGATTTCTCCATCTCGAGAGGTCCCATCTCCTTTCCGAGAAAACATGTTCTACTTCTTCCTAATGTGAAAAAAAAATAAATATCTTTCCATATAATTTTTATTCCCAGTACTTGCAGGTATATTTTTCCCTCAGATTGTTGGTTATTTCTTTAAAAACCTATTCGGTTTCAAATCTAACATTAACCAGGTCTTGCCCTATGTTTTTTTTGTATATTGCAGTACTTGTAGGTAGATTTTCACTGGGATAGTTTATTAATTGTTGAATATCTATTCAGTGTCAAATCTAACACATATAACGAAATCTGGTTGTATGTTTTCTGTTTTTTTTTTTTTAATTTCAGATATTTGTTGGAATTTAATTCCAACTGCCATGCAGAGCAAGAGGGAAAACTTAATTTTGATGGGATTGAAAGACAATGGTAGCAGTCTCTAGGTTTCAAACTTGCACGCAACCTCCACAATTAAAAATTCACATGCCCGCACTTAAAAATTCACCCACCACAATGAATTCTCTACCAACCACTTGAAACATGAAGCCAACACCATTCTGGCGGCATCCATTGTGAGTAGTGAAAAGGGAAATTGACCCACCGGAGGAGGTGATGTCATCACTCCTCTGAACCACTCAAGGTAGTTCCGTGGGGCAAAGAAATTTTCTCTTGGACAATATTTTGACCCCATGGAATAAGGAACGTATGAAGTTTTAATGTTTTGATTTAATTTTTATTTCCCGCATCATGTTTTAAATTTTCAACTTTGGGTTAATTTTTTTTTACCGCGGAACATTTTGTTTTAAACTTTGGTTATATATATTTTAATATACCTATTATAAATATGAAATATTTATAATATATATACATATGTAATGTAATATTCCATGTGCATTGTAGTGGACTATGTATTGTAATTTCTTGCCCGAAGGCAAAAAGAAAAAAAACAGAGAGAGATAGAGAGCAGTTTATTTTTGAAGTGTTGTGTGTGTGAAGCAGCTAGAAGATTTCTTTTGTAATCCAAAACTTCGCTCTGAAGACAGAATTTCATTTTCTAATAGCTTATACTTTGTTTATTGAAATAGTATATAATCCCTCTCTCTATTTTCACTATTTGTTTTTATTCTTTGTGTTGCGTTGAGGAATTTTTATTTCCTCTGTGTGTTTGGAATTGTTCAGAAATTCAGACATGGTATCAGAGCTAGTCTAGGAGCTCAGTGAATGAAGCAGAGATCACTCTTGACTGTAGAAGATGTAAGAAGGTTGTTGAAGCAGATTTCTCCAGCAGAGAGAAAGATTTTGTTTGTTTACAAAGTCAAAAGAGTTTGATTATTTCGTTTGTTTTTTAACATAGTCAAGAAAACTGTTGTGTTTGCATAGTTACGATGGTAGCAGCAGGCACCAGCTTGACAAATCCCCAACTTCCACAGTTTAACGGGAAGAACCATGAATATTGGGAAATCATGATGAGGGCCTTGTTTGCTTCATAGGACATATGGGAGCTAGTTGAGAATGGCTACCCAGAACCAGCAGACGCAACAGCGCTGGCTACTTTGACAGCAACAGAAAGAGACTTGTTAAGAGATAATAGGAAGAATGACACCAAAGCCCTCTTCTATCTCTATCAATCAGTTCACGACAATATTTTCCCAAGGATTCCAGCAACAAAAAAGTCTAAGGAGGCTTGGCATATTGTCAAAACAACCTATCAAGGCATGGAGAAGGTGAAGACAACAAAGCTGAAAATGCTGAGGAAAGATTTTGAAACTCTCTGTATGAAAGAATCTGACACCATAGACTCATTTTTCACTCATGTGATTGGGTTGGTTACCCAGATAAGGCCTCGTGTAGAGACACTTGAAGAAAGAAGAATAGTGGAGAAAATCTTGAGAAGTCTACCCTCAATATTTGATGCCATTGTAGTGGCAATAGAAGAGACGAAGGATCTTTCACTATTTATAGTAGATGAGCTTAGTGCATCCCTGATGTCTCATGAACACAGACTGAATAGAGGAATAGATTCCTCATTGGAACAAGCTTTCAAGACTCAAATGTTTTTTGGCCAAAGCAGAGAGTGAGGAAGATCAGAAAATTGAGGAAGAGGAAGAAACCCACAAAGAGGTGGAAGAAACAGCCCTGCAAGCATGAGTGGAAGGGGCGGAAATTAGAACTAGAATGAAGGCTCAAGCCAACATTAAGCTCATGGAAAAAGGTATGATAAATCCCAAGTCCAATGTCATTATTGCAAGAAATATGGGAACTATGCCAATGAATGTAGGAAAAAGAAAAATGACATGAATAATAGGTAGAATGCTAATTTTACAAAAGAAGAAAAGAGCCAGAAGAATGTGTTATTAACATAAAATGTAGCACAAGATAGAAAAGATGATGTATGGTTCTTAGACTCAGGTTGTAGTAACCACATGACTGGAAACATAGCAATTTTTGCCAATCTAGATGAAAATGTTAAATATGAAGTAACAACAGGGACTAATAGTAAGATCTCTGTCATGGGAAAAGGAAGAGTAATTATCCTGACAAGAAAAGGAGAACATAATTTTGTGCCAGATGTATATTATGTACTTGGCTTGACATGTAATTTTTTGAGCATTGGATAGCTCATAAACAAGGGCTACAATGTATTATTTAAATATGATGTGTGCACAATCATGGACATACCTCCAAGCAAGAATGTCATTTCAGAGGCGCATATGAAAAGAAATAGGGTGTTTCCTCTCAAGCTCAGAACAAACTTCAAGGAAAGAAGAAATGTAGCAGTTGTAACACAAGAGGTCTTTCAAGAAGAAGTGAAAGATGAAAACTAGTTATGGTACTTGAGATTTGGACATCTCAATTTCATAGGCCTAAAATTGTTGCACAGAAAGGGAATGATAAAAGGATCACCATTGATTGATAAACTAGAAAGCCTTTGTGTAGGCTGCATCTTGGGCAAACAACACAGAGAAAGCTTTCCAGCAGGGAAGAGTATAAGGGAAAAGTCACCCTTAGATATTGACCACTTAGATTTGTGTGGACCAATGCAAACGCCATATTTAGCTGGAAGAAAATATGTTTTGACATTCATAGATGATTACACCAGAAATACATGGGTGTATTTCTTGAAACATAAGAGTGAAGTGTTTGAATAGTTCTGCCACTTCAAAACTCTTATTTAGAAGCAGAGTGGACACTACGTCAAATTGCTAAGAACTAACAGAGGTGGAGAATACATCTCTAAAGAGTTGTTACTTTTCTGTAGGGATAATGGCATACATAAGAAGTTTACCACAAGGTACACACCTCAGCAAAGCAATGTTGTAGAAAGGAAGAATAGGACCATCATGGACATGGTCAGAAGTATGTTGAAGGAAAAACATTTTCCAAATGAGTATTAGGTTGAAGTTGTTATTTGTGTAGCATATATCTTGAATAGATGCCCAACCAAATATGTCATGAACAGAGTTCCAGAAGAAGCATGGAGTGGAATAAAGTAGTTTGTCACTCACATGAAAGTTTTTGGATGTGTGGCTTATGCACATGTCCCAGATCAATTGAGAAAGAAGTTTTATATCAAGGGGGAGAAGTGTATCTTTGTTAGATACAGTGATGAGTCCAAGGCATGAAAACTCTATAATCCATCCACCAAGAAAGTAATAATAAGAAAATATGTGCAGTTTATTGAAGAAGAAGCTTGGGATGGCAGCTTAGAGAAAATAGTGAATGTGAAGACATGTGTGTCTCACGAAGAACAAGAGGAAGGGACAACATCAAATAATCCCTCCTTTGTGGTTCTTACTCCACTACCACAAGCACAACAAACCACACCAAAAGCTGGAAATCGAACAACCTTGAGAAATCAAGGAAGTGCTTCTCCAAGCACACCACAGGGAACTGAAACTCCCTCAAGTTCAAGTGAAACTCCAAGCACACTAAGAAGACCGAGATTCAAAAATCTGAGTGAGATTTATGAACAAGGAGAGGTAAATGATAATGTTGGTCTGAACTCTTTATTTTCTTTGTATTGTCATGTTGATGACCCAATTCATTTTGAAGAAGTTGTAAAAGAAGAAAATGGATTGAAGCAATGAATGAAAATATTGTTGCAATAGAAAAGAGTAATACATGGGAGTTAGTGGACCTCCCTAAAGGTAAAGAATTCATTGGAGTAAAATGGGTCTATAAGACCAAGAAGAATGTTGAAGGCAATATTGAAAGTCACAAAGCAGGACTTGTTGTCAAAGGCTACAAGAAGCAACAAGGAAGAGATTATGAAGAAACCTTTGCACTGGTTGCAAGGATGGAAACAGTGAGAACAATGATGTCCATAGCAGCACAAAAAAAATGGAAGGTTTACCAAATGGATGTGAAATTTGTATTCCTGAATGGAGTGTTGAAAGAAGAGGTATATTTTTAACAGCCTCTAGGCTATGAGATTAAAGGCCAAGAGCACAAAGTATGTAAGTTGAAGAAAGCTCTTTATGGGTTGAAGCAAGCACCGAGAACATGGTACATCAGGATAGATTCTTACCTGACTGAAAATGGATTTGAGAAATGTGATGGAGAACCCACACTCTACATAAAAGAGAATGATGGTAAGATTGCTATTGTTGTTTTATATGTAGATGATTTAATCTTTACTGGCAATGAAGTTTCTCTCATTGCTGATTTTAAAGAAGTCATGAAGAGTGAATTTGAAATGACTAATTTGGGTTTTTTGAGATATTTTCTTGGAATAGAAGTATAGAAAAATGAAAATGGGATTTTTATCTCCCATGAAAAATATTTTGAAGAAGTGTTGAAAAGATTCAACATCCAGAACAACAAGGAAACTATAACTCCAACTATCATGGGGTTAAAATTGAGAAAAGAAGATCACAGCAAGAATGTCGATCCGATATTGTATAAAAGCATAGTTGGCAGCCTTATGTATTTGACTGCAACTAGGCCGGATATTATGTACATTGTAAGTTTTATTTCCAGATTCATGGAAACACCAAAAGAGACTCATTGGCAGGAAGCCAAGAGGATTCTAAGGTATGTGAATGGAACGAAGGTGTATGGTATTTTATACTCCTCATCTGGAAGTTTTAAATTGATTCGTTATACTGACAGTGATTAGGCTAGAAGTGTATATGTCAGGAAGAGCACATCTGGATATGCGTTTCATTTGGGATCGAGAGCCATTTCATGGGATTCCAAGAAGCAGCCAATAGTTGCTTTATCAACACCAGAGGTAGAATATTTGGCAACAATAGTAGCAGCATGTCAAGCAGTATGGATGAGAAGAATGCTCAGAGATTTATGTCATGAACAGGACAAAGGAACAAAAATGTATTGTGGTAATAGCTTAGCAATAGCTTTATCAAAGAATTATATCTTCCATAAGGGAACAAAGCATATTGATGCAAAATTTCATTTTATAAGAGAACTCGTTAATAAGGGTGAGATTGTTTTGCAGCATTGCAGGACAGAGGAACAATTTGTTGATATCCTCACAAGCCATTAACGCAGAAGAGTTTTAAATATCTCAGGAAATGTCTGGGTATGCAAGATAACAACAATTGTAATTAAGGGGGATTGTTGGAATTTAATTTCGACTGCCACATAGAGAAGAAGGACAAAAAACTTAATTTTGATGGGAACGAAATACAACGGCAGAAATATGTAGGTTTTGAACTTGCACACAACCTCCGCAATTAAAAATTCACTTGCCCACACTTAAACATTCACCCACCACAATGAATTCTATGCCAACCAATTTAAACATGCAATTAGCACCATTCCAGTGGCATCCATTGTGAGCAGCGAAAAGGGAAATTGACCCACTGGAGGAGGTGATATCATCACTCCTCCAAACCACTCAAGGCAGTTTTGTGGGGCAAAAAAAATTTCTTTTGCACAATATTTTTACCCCACGGAATTAGGAACGTATGAATTTTTAATGTTTTGATTTAATTTTTATTTTTCCACATCATCTTTTAAAGTTTTAACTTTGGGTTAATTTGTTTTTACCGCGGAACATTTTGTTTTAAACTTCGGTTATATATATGTTAATATATATATTATAAATATGAAATACTTATAATATATATACATATGTAATGTAATATTCCATGCGCATTGTAGTGGACTGTGTATTGTAATTTCTTGCCCGAAGGCAGAAAGAAAAAAATAGAGAGAGAGAGAGAGAGAGAGAGAGAGAGAGAGAGAGAGCAGTTTTTTTTGAAGCGTTGTGTGTGTGAAGTAGCCAGAAGATTTCCTTTGTAATCCAGAACTTCGTTCTGAAGAAAAAATTTCTTTTTGCAACAACTTATAGTTTGTTTAATGAAATAGTGTTATAATCCATCTCTCTGTCTGCACTATTTGCTTTTAATCTCTGTGTTGTGTTGAGGAATTTTTATTTCCTTTGTGTGTTCAGAATTATTCAAAAATTCCAACAATATCACAGAAAAATTTGCACTTTGATTAGTTGGTTAGTTTCCAAGAACCTGTTTCGGCTTCAAATATAAAATAGAATCTTCAAATCTTGCTGTATGTTTTTATTCCAATATGTGTTGCTGGTTCATAGAACCTTCGTAGCAAAACCTTTGAAGTTTCAAATTTGTAAAACCTTTATTGCATTTTCTCCTTTAGCACAATACCTGACCACATGTTGTAGCTGTTTTGGATTAGTGTGTACTGATTCAGGTTTGCAGGAGCATCCTCTTACACTATTCTATCGATTTTGTGAGCTGCTGAACACATGGAATCCCAACCCCACATTATATTCCTCCCTGTTTCTGCAAGGTAGATCTCGGTTCCTTGTAGAGAAGGCTAGGCATTTTTCCCTCTGGCTATACATATTTTGTAGGAATGCAACCATAAAAATAATATGTGTGACTTCTGATTCAATACATTCGACTCTTCCTATTAAATAATAAAAAACATGGATCCATAGTAAACTAGAACAAACAAAACTTAATGCATAAAATAAAAAACCCATATATTAAACCTAAGGTAAAATATCATTACATGTAAGGAAACGAGAGAGTTTGAAATTTGTCTGGAAAAAAATGAAGAACAATAGCCTAACGGGCCTCTCCCCTAAGCATTACATATTTTCAACAGACAACTAGGGTTTAAGAGTGAAAATTAATTTGCGTCACGAGACAGAACCTTGAAATTAATTAGACAATGGTGACTTAGGCTCCTCGGCCTCTTCGTTACCAGCGCCCTCCTTGAACTTCTTGGGATACCCTCGATCAAATATTTGGCCTCTGGTGAGCGAGTGGATGACCTTGCTTATGAAAATTCAAGCGCTTCTCTAGAAATACTATGAAGTTGTGAAGAGAGATGGAGGCCTTAGGGATGGGCCATCACCCAGGAGGGTGGGAAATATTGTTCAGATTCGTTCTGTGGAACGAAATCACCACGATTGAGGAACCCCTCCTTCCCTGGACAAACCCTACAACACGAGGGAAATGAAAAAAATTAATATTTGAAATTTTTTGATATTTTCACCATGCAACACGAGAGGGAAATGAAAAAATGTGATATTTGAAATTTTTTGATATTTTCACCATTCAACACGAGGGAAATGAAAAAAAATGATAAATTTTTGTTTTTTTGAATATGACTTAAATATTGGTCACAAAGAGCAAGACATATATGAAACATAGAATCCAACTTAGGGGTGAGTGGGAAGGTATGGTAGAGGATATTTTTTACAAGGTTTTAGCATGGAGAAAATTTCAACAAAATTTGAAAAAAATATGAATTTATAGAAGTAAATATATAGAAGGTTGAATATGTTGATTCATAGAAGGTTGAGTATATAAGGCTAAAGAGTCATCTCATATGTTTTTGCACCTAGTTTTCTAGATAATTTGTGTCTCTCTCTAAAGAAATAGACTTTTTTGTAGTCTATTTGTGTGTTGAGTGTCTTATAGTTGGTAAACTGTCTATTATAATTTCGAGTTTTTTGAGGTCACTCTAGTTTCCTATATGTGCAAGATCTATAACGTACTTGAATAGATTCAAGATTAGGGAGAAGTTTTAAGGGGGGATTGCATTTATTATTATTTTTTGGTGTTCACTCTACATCATAGTTATGTACTACTATGCATGTTATTAGTATAATGGATTACTATTCTACCTATGTGGCTGTATTTGTAGTATATTTGGGTGATCTATGTTAGTTTTTATTCATAATGATCTTATTTATAATAGTTTAAATTGTTTCTAATTATATCATAAGGAATATGATCTCCACTAAAATATTTAACATTTTGCACTTATTGGGAATTATTATATGTGTCTCAAGTAAGACCTTCTTTCCCTTATAAGATAGAATATATCAGGAAATTAGACAAAAATACACCATGTTTGGAAACATTCCATTAACCTCGAGTCTTAGATAAATCCAACAATCAATAATGGGAAATAATTGTCTAGAATCCTTGAAATATGCTAAATGAGTTGAATTAGGGTTTAATGAGCGAGTGGGTTGGGATTAACCTACAAATTGTCTTCAAGCGACTTGAATGGTTTTAATCATGACCCTCCCCTAATCTTATTTTGGATGCAAATTATTCTTGGAAATAGGTTGGGAAAGATAGAAGGTGATGTTAGATAGAGGTGTTTGAGGAAAAAAGTCATTTTATTGGCTCTTTATAAAAATGGAAAAAAAAATATTTCCTTCGGTTTATAATATCAATTGCTAGGGTTTATTAATACAAGTATTCATATTCCTAGGTTATAATATTATTCATAGGGTTTATAACATTTATATTAGGGTTTAATAAAAATCCCTTGGGTTTATAATCATGGTAAACCATATGCAACCATGGTCCAATGTCACATTCTCAAAAATATTTTCTCAATATGAAAATCAACGATGGTATATTGTTGCATTGTGAAAAAGCTTATCCCGATATGAAAATAAAAATTGGTTAACCATGGTCCAATATCACATTGTGACAAAAATTATATCAGTATCAAAATCACTATGGTAAACATGGTAAACCATATTTATTCTAGGGTCTATAATATTTATCTCTGGGTTTATATACCTTGGGTTTATAATATTAATCCCTTGGGTTTATTATTCCCTTGGGTTTTTAGTATCAATACTTTGGTTTTATTAATCTATGCATTCATATTCCTAGGGTGTAATATTATTCATAGGTTTTATAATATTAATCCTTGGGTGTAATGTAAATTATTTGGGTTTATAATCATTGTCAACCATGGTCCAATGTTGCATTCTAACAAATATTGTCTCATTATGAAAATCAACCATGGTAAGCCATGTTTATTTTATGGTTTATAATATTTATCTGAGCGTTTATATACCTTGGGTTTATAATATTAATCCCTTTTGTTTTAATATTATTCCTTTGAGTTTATAAGACCTTGGGATTTGAGAATTAATCCCTTGGGTTTATAATACCAATCCCTTAGGTATATTAATCTAAGGTTTTATATTCCTAAGGTATACTATTATTCTTATGGTTTATAATATTAGTCCTAGGTTTTAATATAAATCCCTTTGGCTTATAATCATGGACAACCATGGTCAACCATGGTATAATGTCACATTATGAAAATGGTTTTCTCAAAATGAAAATCAACCAAGGTAAACCATGGTCAACCGTGGTCCAAGGTCACATTGTGACAAAAATGTTCTCAATATGAAAATCAACTATGGTCTGATGTCTTATTGTCACAAATATTGTCTTGATATGAAAATCAATCATGGTCAGCCACAATATAACATTGCATTGTGACAAAGATTATCTCAATATAAAAATAAACCATGGTAAACCATGTTTATTGTAGGGTTTACAATATTTATTTGAAGGTTTATATACCTTGGGTTTATAACATTAATCCCTTGGGCTTAATATTATTCTCATGGGTTTCTAATACCTTGGGGTTTTGGAATTCATCCCTCGGGTTTATAATATCAATCCCTTGGGCTAAACTAAGGGTATACTATTATTCATAGATTTAATAAAACTAATCCTAGGGTTTAATATAAATCATTATTGTTTATAACCATTGTTGAGCATGTTCCAATGTCACATTATGATAAAGACTGCCTCAATATGAAAATCAACCAAGGTAAACCATGGTTAATGATTGTCCACCATCACACTGTACAAATATTTTCTCAATATGAAAATAAACCATGGTCTAACATTGTATTATGACATGGATGGTCTTGATATGAACATTAATCATATTCAATCATGGTCCAATGTCACATTGTCACAAAGATTGTCTCAATATTAAAATCAAACACGGTAAATCACAATGAACCATGTTTATTTTAGGGTTTATAATATTTATCTTTGGGTTTATATACCTTGGTTTTATAATATTAATCCCTTTGGTTTAATATTATTCCATTGGGTTTATAATACCTTAAGGTTTTAGCTTTAATATATTTGTTTTATAATATCATTCCATTGCTTTTATTAATCTAAGGGTTCATATTCCTAGGGTATAATATCATTCACACAATTTATAATTTTAATCCTAGGGTTTAAAATTAATCCCTTGGGTTTATAGTCATGGTCAACCATGGTCCAATGTGAGATTGTGACAAATATTGTGTCAAAATGAAAATCAACTATGGTAAACTATGTATATTTTAGGGTTTATAATATTTATCTTATGATTTAGTTATAATGTTAATCCCTTGGGCTTAATATTATTCTCTTCAGTTTATAATACCTTGGGGTTTTAGAATTAATCCCTTTGAATTATTATTTCCTTGGGTTTTTAATATCAGTTTCTTGGGTTTATTAAGGTATTGTCTCATATTCCTATGGTATAATATTATTCATAGCATTTATAATATCAATGCTAGGGTTTAATATAAATCACTTGGGTTTATAATCATGGTAAACAATGGTCCAATGTCACATTCTGACAAAGATTTTGTCAATATGAAAATCAACCATGGTCTAAAGTCACATTCTGACAAATGTTGTCTTCATATGAATAAATCATGGGTCAATCGTGGTTAACCATGGTCGAAATTAAAATTGTAACAAAAATTGTCTCAAAATGAAAATCACCATGGTAAACATGGTAAACCATGTTTATTTTAGTGTTTGTACTATTTATGTTAGGGTTTGTATACCTTGAGTTTATAATATTAATCCCTTGGGTTAATTATTCATTTTGCTTTATTAATCTAATGATTCATAATCCTATGGTGTAATATTATTCGTAGGGTTTATAATATTAATCCTTGGGTTTAATATAAATCCCTTGTGTTTATAATGATGGTCAACAATGGTCAACCATGGTCCAATGTCACGTTGTGACAAATATTTGCTCACTATGAAAATAAATCATGCTCCAACGTCGCATTGTGATAAATATTGTCCCAATATGAAAATAAATTTAGTTCAACCATGGTCCAATGTCATATTAAGACAAATATTGTCTAAATATGAAAATCACCATGGTAAACATTGTTAACCATGTTTATTTTGGGGTTTATAATATTTATCTTAGGGTTTATATACCTTGGGTTTATAATATTAATCCCTTGGGGTTAATATTATTCCCTTGTGTTTATAATACATTGGGGTTTTAGAATTAACCCCTTGGGTTTGTAATATAAATCCCTTGAGTTAATTAATATAAGGGTTCATATTCCTAAGGTATGATATTATTCATAGGTTTTATAATATTAATCCTGCAGTTTAATATAAATCCTTTGGGTTTATAATCATGGTCAACCATGATACAATGTCATATTGTGACAAATATGGTCTCAATATGAAAATAAACCATGGTAAACCATGACCAACCATGGTGTAACATCACATTGTGACATATTTTATCCATATGAAAAAAAACCATGGTTCAACATCGGATTATGATAAATATTGTCTCGATATGAAAATCAATAATGTTCAGCCGCAGTCAATGATGGTCCAACATCACATTGTAACAACGGTTGTCTCAATATGAAAATCAATCGTGGTCAACCATGTTTATTTTAGGGTTTATAATATTTATCTTACAGTTTATTTATATTATTTAGCCCTTGGGTTTAATATTATTCTCTTGGGTTTATAATACCTCAACATTTTAGAATTAATCTCCTGGGTTTATTATTTCCTTACGTTTATAATATCAATCGCTTGGGTTTATTAGTATAAGGATTCATATTCCTACGGTATAATATTATTCATAAGGTTAATAATATTTATCTTAGGGTTTAATATAAATCCATTAGGTTTATAACCATGGTCCAATGTCACATTATGAAAAACATTTTTTCAATATGAAAATCAACTATGGTCCAATGTCGCATTGTGGAAAATATCGTCTTGATATGAAAATAAATCTTGGTTTACAATGGTCCATTGTCACATTGTGACAAATATTGTCCCAATATGAAAATCACCAAGGAAAACTTCATCAACCATGTTTATTTTAGGGTTTATAATATTTATCTTAAGGTTTATATACCTTGGTTTTTATTATTAATCCCTTGGGTTTATTAATATAAGGGTTCACATTCCAAGGGTATAATATTATTTATATGGTTTATAATATTAATCCTTGGGTTTAATATACTTTGGGTTTATAATCATGGTCAACCATGGTCCAATATTGCATTATGACAAATATTGTTTTATATATGAAAATAAACCATGTTTATTTTAGGGTTTATAATATTTATCATAGATTTTATATACATTGGGTTTATAATATTAATTATTTGGGTTTAATATTATTCCATTGAGTTTATAAGACCTTGGATTTTTAGAATTAATCACCCTGGGTTTTTAATATCAATCCCTTGGGTTTATTAATGTAAGGGTTTATATTCCTAGCGTATAATATTATTCTTCGGGTTTATAATATTAATCCTAGGGTTTAATATAAATCCATTGGGTTTATAATCATGGTAAACCATGGAATTTCTGATGCAGGGGCATCCAAACATATTTGAATTAAATTCGAATCCGAAGCTAAAAAGGCGGCTATGCAAATAGTCACACAAATTTGGAACAAAAATTTGTTAAAACCAAATTATTTTTCTGTAACTGATGATCTGCCAGGTGTGTGTTTGAGAAGATGTAGGGTTGTTTTGGATCTTAACTGATTCACATTTCTTGTAAGTATTTATATGAGAGTCTGTAATGTGTGATGGTAGAAGAGAGTGCATACAATGTAGTCGAAAGAGAAATTGGACTAAGGATGAAATGCCTTAGATGTAACCGAGTCTGTATACAATAGAAATAGGTGTGATATGGATTGCTGTGTATCTGTGTGCTTTAAGATGTTTTGGTTGTGATTAAATTTTCAAGTTAATGTCGTGTTGATTTATCGCCTATCGATCACGGAAGGATCGATAGCGATCCATTCTTATTACAATGTTAAGTGAATGCATAGTGTGGTGGATCTACATATATTGAAGTACTGTGTAAGCTATTCAAAAGTAAATGGAGAATTTTGTGATTTTTGGTTAAAGTTCAGAGTGACATAAATTTGAGTGTATTAAGATTGTAGCAGTGATGGAGTTCCAAGCGAACATAAATTAAACCTGGTGAATGGTTAAAGCTTGAAGGGAAATTGAATGTAATTTCCATCTGATCCAATTGCTGGGAGATCCAACGGTGCAGCTCATCGGAAAGATGTGTGAGGTTAAACCTTTTGTCGGACCCAATATGTTATCAGATGTGGTTGAAGTCTGTTTGGGTCCCAGTTTGGGATGCGATAAAGGTGGAACCAGCGTTGGTTAACCAAAGGTTTATAAATGTTGTGACTCTGTTTTAAATGCCACTGACACATTTTGATGATAAAGACCATAAAGTGGGCCACATATGAGGATCAAAGGTAGAAGGAGACTCGAGGGTTTAAACCCTTGGTTTAAAATTCAATTAATATTACATTTCCAAAGATTTAAACGTTGGGTGTTTAAAGTGCAGTTGTGGATTGAAGATGGTTTTAGTGCTTCCAATATATTGGAAGTGGCGCAATGGAAGCATGGTGACCTATAACCCATAGGTCCCAGAATCAAGTTTTGGGGTTATGAATCCACAACTTGGCACATAATTTGAAGTTTGTAGGTTCATATGTTTAACTGAAAGGTGAACCTACCTCGTAGTGGGTTCGCCTTTTCATCAAGTGGTATCAGAGCGGGAAAAGATTTCCTGCGGGAAGGAGTTTTTGCGTGTGAAGGAAGAAGAGGTACAGTTTTGTGAAGATTTATAAAGCTTTTGATTTTTATGTTTTGTGAAGGTAGCATCAGAGGAAGGTGAGAAAATTGCAGCAGCCTAGAGAAGGAGTGCTCAAATGGTTCCATAGGAGCAAACTAGAGAGGTGCCAAAAGACCGAGCTCGGGAGAGAAGCTTGGAGAGGTATCTGGTAGCAGGGAGGACTTGCTATTGCAGAGGTTTTTTTGTAGCTCACAGAGAACAATTCCACAGAGGACATGAGTAGAATTGTTCAGGAGATGTTGCTACAGGAAGATGACAAAGAACATTTCCACAATGATGTGGGTAGAATTGCTGATAGTTGTAGAAGCCATATGACCAAGAGGTCATAATTTTTTGTGCCTCGAGAGTCTGATTGTTGGGGCCCTTGTTTTGAACACTTGTTTTGAATGTTTTGAATTTTGAATAAAGAGTAGATTTTTGGGTTGCGGAATGACACATGGCTGCCGCAACCAAGCCGCAACTACGGTGAGTAGCAGAGCTACCAAGGTTGTGAGGAAACATGAGATAGCTGAAGAAATCATATGTATAAGTGCAGATGAAGAGAAGAAACAACAGAAGATAGAGAGAAGACCTCATAGACAACAAGAGAGAAGCCAGAAGCAGCCAAAGAAGAATAGAAGAGGAACTAGCAGTTGCGATGGCGGGTGAATAAATAGCTATCACCCGGCTGAAAGAAGGGACGAATGCAGAGCGATCGAAGAGGATTGAGCGGATGATGCAGAGGGAAACCCATTCCGAGCATGATATCTCTGTAGTTCCTAGGCTTCTCTTATCTATATTTATGTCCTATGAGACGTCTGTAACAGAATTGTAAGCTCTTCCTGTGGAAGCGATGTAACTACGGATTTGGTTGAAGGTTATCAATATACTTGCAGGTTGTTGTATTATTATATGAGTTACATGCATGCATGATGTCTGTGATGTCTTAAAATTTTATTTCCTTAATACCTATTCACTCTTTTGAATGTTCTTGCGTATATGATGATGTTTATGCAATCAATCCCATATTAAACATGAGTTGCGGATACTTCCACCACTATTGATCTACTCCGCTTCTGCATGTGGTCGCGGCACGCCTAGGGTGTGACTCTTTGCTCTGCGGAGTAGGGTGACAATGTCGGCGTGGTTCTAGACTATAGCAAATACCCTTGTTGGCCCCAACCTCTGAACCTGGGTCTTGCCTGCGAGACCTGTTTCTTTGCCAACAAATGGTTCCATTCCTGGGACCTTACATGTTATGAGGGGAACTAGATCATGGTATTGAGGATCTTCGAAGGAGAAATACGGAGATGGTGGGATAACCAGCTGGACCAGTTTATTTCTCAGCAAGCGGAGTTGATGAATCAAAGGGAGAGGGTGCTCAAGGATCTCATCCTTTTCTTGGATTCCGCCAGTGATACCTATGAGATCCTCTGGGGAAAATTCCCTAGCGACCTCTACAATTGGTTGGGGAGGTTGCAAACTAGGGCACCTAGGGATAGCTCGCAGAAGATAAACCGCAAGTGGGTGCAAGGGGATCTGGTGACCCTGCATCGGTTGGATACTGAGTTGACCTACGTAGTGGATTTTTGGGTAGAGACCACTTTGGAGGGATATATTGTGGAGTTTGCTGCAGAGTGCTACCAATCCTTCTCGAAGGCTGAGGCTATCTTCCGCTTCGGGCTAAGAGGGCAGCTGCTCAAGGAGATTCCGCTGTGGATTAAGGCCTTGATGGTGGACGAAGGGCTGATGGAATTCCAAAAGTCGAGCATGGAAGCGTAAACCTCCAGTGCTGGGGGAAGGGATGAGGGGAAAGATGCTACATGAAGTGTGAAGTGGGGGAGTGGGGAATGGATGTTGAGGCTACAAGGAGGTTGAGGGAGCGACGTGCACATCGTAGGGCGCAAATCGCCGACAGGTGGCGAGAAAGGGTGATGCGGGAGTTGAAGCGACGGGAAGACAATAGGAAGAATCAGGAGGAGGCGCCTTAGAGGATAGGAATTATGGACACTCAGGCGGATACCCTGGAGAGGCAAGGGACCGCTGTGGAAGTGTGGAGGGTGCATGGGAGCCCAGTGAGGAGAGAAAGGGAGATGACGACTGACGAAGATGATGCTGGTGTGCAGCCCAAAGAAAGTTTCAATTGCGAATGGTATGTCATAATGCAGTGGTTGTTTCAAGAGCGGACGACATCCATCTCTCCAGGCAGCCCTACTTCCCAAAATTTTCACAACAAGGATCCCTACCTTCCCCTGGTACTTTATAAACCTTTGAGTAATATTTTCGTTAAGTTACAAGCATTAAGTCAATTGCACAGCAGTTCAGTGTCACACATTAATAGCAGCGTTGCTAGTAGTATTATAGTTTCTAGTAGTGTAGTCGCACAACTAGGACCCAGAGGGTTTATTCTTGTCACCCCTTCGCAAGTAACTATGGCCGGGTCATTCACCCAGTATCCAGAATTCTTTGTCCGAGGAAATGATGATGTGGAGAAACACTGGTATCTCTGCGAAGTCATATGGAGGGCTTGGCAGATGCCAGAAGTAGGGAAGCTAATAGAGTTCCAAACCACGCTCAGAGAGAGGGCTCTGCGATGGTTTAACAAGTGGTCCGAGGCCCATCCGAATCTAGTAGTCCCGAACGTTAAGCGGGATTTTTTCTGAGAATTTAAGCTGCCCCAGATAGACCAGTAGGGTCTATTTGAGCTCTGGGAGGTTAAGTAGAAAGAAGGAGAAACTGCATGGGAGCTGATGCACCGATTCAAGGACGCGATCGGGAAACTTAGCTACCTGATTGACCCAGAAATTTGCCCTTTATTCAAAATTCAAAACATTCAAAACAAGGCCCCAACACTGATGCAGGGGCATCCAAACATATTTGAATTAAATTCGAATTCGAAGCTGAAAAGGCCGCTATGCAAACAGTCACACAAATTTGGGACAAAAAATTGTTAAAACCGAATTAGTGTTCTGTAACTGATGATCTGCCATGTGTGCGTTTGAGAAGATGTAGGGTTGTTTTGGATCTTAACTGATTCACGTTTCTTGTAAGTCTTTATATGAGAGTCTGTAATGTGTGATGGTAGAAGAGAGTGCATACGATGTAGTCAAAAGAGGAATTGGACTAAGGCTAAAATGCCTTAGATGTAACCGAGTCTGTATATAATAGAAATAGGTGTGATATGGATTGCAGTGTATCTGTGTGCTTTAAGATGTTTTGGTTGTGATTAAATTTTCAAGTTAATGTCGTGTTGATTTATCACCTATCGATCACGGAAGGATCGATAACGATCAATTCTTATTACAGTGTTAAGTGAATGCAGAGTGTGGCGGATCTACATATATTGAAGTACTGTGTAATCGATTCAAAAGTAAATGGAGAATTCTCTGATTTTTGGTTAAATTTCAGAGTGACATAAATCTGAGCATATTAATATTGCAGCAGTGATGGAGTTCCAAGCGAACGGAAATTAAACCTAGTGAATGGTTAAATCCTGAAGGGAAATCGAATGTGATTTCCATCTGATCTGATTGGTGGGAGATCTAATGGTGGAGCTCATCGGAAAGATGCACAAGGTTAAACCTTTTGTCAGACCTGATATGTTATCAGATGTGGTTGATGTCTGTTTGGGTTCCAGTTTGGGATGTGATAAAGGTGGAACCAACGTTGGTTAATCAAAGGTTTATAATTGTTGTGACTCTTTTTTAAATGCCACTAACGCATTTTGATCATAAAGACCATAAAGTGGGCCGCATATGAGGATAAAAGGTATAATGAGACTCGAGGGTTTAAACCCTTGGTTTAAAATGCAGTTAATATTAGATTTCCATAGATTTAAACGTTGGGTGTTTAAAGTGCAGTTGCGGATTGAAGATGGGTTTAGTGCTTCCAATATATTGGAAGTGGCGCAATGGAAGCATGGTGAAATATAACCCATAGGTCCCAGAATCGAGTTTTGGGGTTATGAATCCGCAGCTTGATATCAAATTTGAAGTTTGCAGGTTCATATGTTTAATTGAAAGGTGAACATGCCTCGTAGTGGGTTCGTCTTTTCATCAATTTCATATATAATTACGGAAAGGGAGAAGAGAGCAGACATAGAGATGGTGTGTAATAGAGCATCACTACACCCTGAAAATGGTGTGAAAGTCAAATAAAAGGTCTTAAGAAAGAGTGCCTCTCTCGACCATAGGCTTAACGGAGAGCTCCTAGTCCACCTCTCTTTGCTAAGTAGAGTAAGATCTACTAGGTTCTCGTTGAGTACTTGTACGAAAATCATCTCGGTAAACCATGTCACTGGTAAGAGAGGTAGACAGTTTTTCTTTGTCAGTTTGGTATGGGCCAGATATGCTTCTATAGACTTGAAATCTTCCACAACTATGCATTTATAGATTTATCTACATTGGTGGATGATTGCATTTGTGTTATTGTGATCGGGGAGTTTTGTAAAATATGCCAAGGGCGAATGGATTATGGGTGTGGTGCCTCGAATCTGCCATGGAATATTTGATGCACAGATCGTATGCCTGAAGAGAGGCTGAAATAACCCATATCTAGATGACTCTGAGAGGAAGGAAGTTACACATGAGATGTCTTACTCAGATTTGACTCATGTTAGGGGAAAGAAACAGAGATGGTTTGAGTAGCTAATTTGGGACCTTCCCTGCTTGATCGAGGATCCATTACCAAGATGTCAATAGAAAGTAATAAAAATGGTGGTAGGGGTCTGATAGAGACTTATTTAGATCCATTTTCATGGGTCTTCTTGAATATGGAAGAACATATCCCTTACGATATTCTTATCAGGGCCCCTAATGGTAAATCGTCACTAGTCTGGGTAAATGCATCAGATAATACCTTGCACTTGAAACAGATCATCAGGAAGTAACTGGGATACGCATTACAACAACAAATTTGATCTCTAGTGGCAGATCTATGCAAGATTAACGAAGCCTTCATGAATATAATGTCCTTCCCACATCCACAATCATCGTCAACTTGATATTGAGAGGTGAAGCAGCCGGATCAAGCAAATCAAAAGGAGGAAGAAGTGTTTTTGGTCCTTGTTTATCCAAAGGTACATAACGAAATCAAGAACACGTCAACGACGACCTCTCCTTCAAAGACATTCTCTAAGGAAAATCAATAGCAACATCAAAAATAGAACAAGCACACAACACCTCGAGTCCATATATTATGGAGCACCTAAATCATGTTCCAAAACTCATCATAGATATTCCAAAAGAAAATAAAAGTTGTTTAGCTTATGAAGCTCAAGCCATTAGCTGTATATTCAACAATTTTTGGCCCAAACCAATGTATCTATTCCACTGGATCCTCAGAAATGGGTCACTAGATTGTGAGAGTCACTTATGGTTTCTTCATTGGAAAGTTTGCAAAATAAGAGGAACGAGATTATGTACTACAATAAGGACCATGGTTTTGGGGATACACGGGGTTGTTCATCACTCCATGGTTCCCGTAATTTCATGCAAATACAATGAAAGTATCAAGAATGTCGGTTTGGGTTAGGATGCAAAATCTTCCCCTTCATTTTTGGCATAAAAAAGTCCTAGAAGGTATTAGGAACATCTTAGGGCGATACATCAAAACAGATGCACAAAGAATGGAAGAACGAATCTACATCTTTTCCAGAATATGTGTGGAGGTGGACCTCAGTAAAGGATTGTTGGATCACATATAAATGACACACAACAATCAGAGTTGGACACGACACTTAGATTTTTAGAACACAACATTTAGATGCTCAATATGCCAACAAACACGACATCTACAAAATACATGTCCTGATGCCAAGACAGACACATGAAGGAAGAAGAAAAAAAACAAACAACCCAAAGGATGGAAATTTCCTCCACCCTTGCAAGACGAGGAAGAGGAATAAGAAGAAATGGATCCCCAAATAAATGAAGTAAACCAGAATACACAAGAAAACATTGCTAAGGAGGATACCAATGGTGTTGGGGCAGACATTCCTGCTCCCACAGTGCAATGGGAGATGATTCCAGAAGATAAATAATTGGGGGGGTCCAAAGGTCAGCATGTTTCAGAAAGCTCGGACTCAAAAAAGGAAAATCCAAGGATGGAAATCAACAATCAGTTCACAATTATATCTACCACACCATCTCAAGGAGAATGGCGGAATGTTAAAAGGAAGAAATGGAAAACAGTTTAACAATTTCTCTATTAGTTTATTAATGGCCTTTGTGATCACCAGTAAATTATATAGTGGTTTGATGGAATGCTTATAGCATATACAACATGTAATTTTCTTTTCATTAATAAAATTACAATTTTTCCAGGGAAAAAAAGTCATGGTCCATGGGGCAATGTGAAATTGTCACAAAGGTTGTCTCCATATGAAAATCATCCATGGTCAACCATGTATATTTTAGGGTTTATAATATTTGTCTTAGAATTTATATACCTCGGGTTTACAATATTAATCCCTAGGGTTTAATATTATTCCCTTAGGTTTATTAATTTAAGGGTTCATATTCCTAGGATATGATATTATTCATAGAATTTATAATATTAATCCTAAAGTTAAACATAAATCCCTTGAGTTTATTGTTATAATTATTATGATATTTATCATATAACAATAATAATATTTTATAATATATTTATTATTGTTGTTTTATTATTATAATTTTATATTTATTAATATCAATATTAATATTAATATTATACAATACATTGTTTATTTTTATTTGTTAATTTATTTATATTATTTATTTATTTATAAATTTATTATTTTATTAATTTATTTTTTATCAATTAATTTGATATTTATTAATTTATTTTTGAAATTTATTAGTAATTTTTTTTAATAATTTTATTTATAAAATATTTACATCCTAAAGAAATATTGTTTTTATAATATTAAAATAATAATAAATATAATTAATATACACCACATTAATATTTTAATAAAGTTATATTAGTATAATTCTTATTTACAATTCCAACCATTAATTACCTAATCTAAATTAAAATCACGTAAAATTTTATCCATAAACACAGAAAACCTCAAAAGGTAAATTACGCATATACACTAACTATATATATATATATATATACTAAAACGTCTAAAGCTCAGACTACGATTAGATTCTCATATTCTATATTTTTATTGACAAAGTTCAGAGATGCACCTTTAGCCGTCACTATTGAAATAAACACATGCTGAAATTTGCTAACAAATTATTGGTATCCTATATTTTTATTGACAATGTTCAGAGATGCACCTTTAGCCGTCGCTATTGAAATAAACACATGCTGAAATTTGATAACAAATTATTGGAATAAAGGAAAGTCGTTCGCCTAACTTAACGACTGTTGCTACCATAAAAAGACTTTAATATCAGGAAAGTTATTCTTAATAGACCAAACGCCGTAATCATCTCAGAATTTTCCTCAAAACCTAATACACCAAACTCGCACTGAAAACTTTCCCCTCTTTCAGAAACTCTTATGTCGACAATATGGTGTTTGGGTACCCTTCCGTTCATGAAGCCTCCTAGCTAAAATCCCTTTTGAATGATTTTTCAGATGCCTTCGAAGCTAGCATAAAAAATGCCAAATCTCAGATTTTCTTCTTCCACAATCCTCCTTTAACTCAATCTGCCATAGCCCGTATCCTTGGTTTCTCAATTGCCACTCTTCCCTCAAATTACTTGGGTGCCCCTCTTATTGCCTCCGCTCTTAAGCATGCTTCCTAGCACAAGCTCCTGGGAAAAATTGAAGCACGACTCTCTTCATGGACTCTCAGAACTCTGAACATAGCTAGCAGACTGGTCCTAATCAAGGCAGTGCTACAGGCTATACCTCTGTATCTTTTCTCCATCCTGGAAGCGCCTAAATGGGTTCTTAAAAAAATCAAGACCCTACAGTGGAATTTCCTATGGGGATTCAAAGGCACCAATCGAAAATGGGCATTGGTTCAATGGTCTATGGTCTGCAAACCCAAGGATCAAGGAGGAATAGGATTACGGGATCCTATCCACAGCAATGCCATTATGAGTGCCAAAATTTGGTGGAATTTCTTCACTGCCCCCAATAAGCCTTGGGCAATTCTTTGGACCGCCAAGTATGCCAATCACAGACCCTAGGAAGAACTCATCAGATTTACTCCAGAGGAGAAAGGCTCCTGGACCAGATAGGGACATGCAACAATTGGAAACAGTTCAGCAACAATGGATGGAAATTGCAGAGCAGGGTTACAGTGGAAACAGGCAGCAAGGATAATAGGGAACACTGATGAGCAGGCCAAGGATTCCTTAACAAATGAACTCAAAACTCGGTGCTTCAGAATATCGGATGACAGGGACATTCTCAGATGAGGATACACTCCTAAAGGATCTTTTTCAACCAAGGAAGCCTATAAAATCATCAGCAATGATCCTGCGCCCAAAGATCCTCTATGGAGCAGAATATGGAGATTGGGAGTCTGGCCTAAAGTATCATTATTTCTTTGGCTCTTTGGACATCAGAGAATTCTCACATGGGATAACTTAAGGAAGAGAAGCTTTCATGGCCTCTCAATATGCCCCATCTTCTGTGAGCATGAGGAAACACAACAGCATCTCCTATTCTCCTTCTCTCTGGCCAATCAATTGTGGGAGAAAGTCAGCTTTCGATGCCAACAAAATTTCAGACTCAATACAGATATAACAAGCTCCATACGAAACTGGCATCAAAATCCTTTCAAAAGTGAAATCCTAAATCAACTCTGGAGAATAATCCCAGGCCTCCTCCTATGGATAGTCTGGAAAGAGAGAAACAAACGCATTTTCAAGGATCAAAGCAATAGATATAATCTGGAGGAACTTCTGCCTCAATCTCACTGAAACCTTAGCTTTGCAGTCCTGGGACACTGATGATTACCCTACTCTGGCTGAAGAGGAAGCCATATGGGAAAACTGGGGTATTCAACTTCAACCTGGAAAGCAAGTGCACATTGCCCCTATAACTGATAACACCACGAACTCTTGGATTCCTCCTCCCAAGAACACCTTCAAACTCAACTTTGATGGTGCTTCTGAAGGAAATCTAGGCAAGGCAGGCTTCGGGGGCGTTATTAGGGATCACAAAGGCACACCCATCATTGTTTACCTGGGAAGTCTTGGATGGGATATGAATAATTCGGCTGAGCTGGAAGGATTATGGCAGGGGCTTCTCCTCTCTCAACATAATGGGCTGCATCCTCTAGAGATAGAGGGAGATTCCCAAATTCTCATTAATATGGCCACCCAGCTCCTAAATGGGGCTCACGCGCATAAAATTGCTAGCAGTTGGCGCCTTGAAGCTTGTTTGGAAGAAATTGAGCGATGGCTCCACTACAACCATGCTCTCCTCTTCAAGCACATCAGACGGGATGGCAACAAAGTCGTGGATCTCTTGCCAACCTAAGAGTAGACAGTGAGCATAATCTTATTACAGGGACTCTCGACATAATCCAGAATAATGAACAAAGACAGAAATGCCAAATATTGGTTCAGGGTGAGGCAGAATTCCCAGATGCGGGTGATGTTGATCGCGTTGGAGTTGATGGGATGGGGGTCTAGCCTAACGGGAAGCCACCTGCCCACCCGCAAGGAGGACATCAATCAAACCTTAAATATGCTTACTCTGCGATTAATAGCATTTACTCTGGGCGCTCTTCACAACCAGGTCTCCGCACCTCGATGCATCTTCGCCTGCTGTGAAATGGATCATCCTCAGGTTCATATTAATGACAATTCATTGCAGATGGTCTACAGTTGCAAGGCCGACCAGTTCAAATCCATGGACCCATCCTCTGATCCGAACTCATCTCCTTCGCCGGTGAATTGGTGGTGTAGCCCAGATGTTGGGTTTGCAAATGCCCGCACAGTCACTGGTAAGAGAAGCAGCCTAAACTACTGCCTGGAGTTAGGTGAAAACCTCCATTTCTCTCTTACTGGTTCATGTATGTTTGCCTCTGTCTTTCTGAACTCCCATTTGACTCTGTCCTCTTTCATTTCTCCGGTTCCCTAGCTTTCTTGCCCCGTCTCCGCTGCGAACATGCCACGCCTCAGGCACAGAATGCACTGTAGGAGAGGCTCCACCAGGCGCCAAGTGCGACATTCTCCTTCCACCTCCAGCTCGCCTTCTGAGTCTTCTTCCCCCTTGGACAACCTTCCTAGCTTTCACCGGGGTAATCTTCTCCGTTCGGGTCACTGACTCTCCCTCGCCTTCATCTCTCCTGGCTCAATCCCACACTGCTCTTTTTTCTTTCGACTGCACCCTCAATTGACCGAGAGTCATTGCTGCTATCACCGTTGTGTTTCTTGAGGAGCCCCAGGTCGAGAAGCACCAGAACTCTTTGGATGGGCAGGGTATAATCGACAAAGCTGGGTAGGATCAAGCGCTTCAGGACTTTATGGGGCAGCCCAGCGAGAGTAAGGAAGCTGTGCAGGGCGTCACGGGGCATGGCCACGCGGAGCAGGTGGTCCCTCCTCCCTCCATAAAGGTGGTCCACTCTGTCGAAGACCTGTACAACGAACGCGGTGATCGGGATGAATACTGGTGTAGGGTCGACCAAGTTTCTCCTGATGAGTAGTTTCGCTTCCCAGTTATGGTGTTTTTGCTCTGTTTTTTCCCTCTCTAACGGGCATGTTTTTTATTATCCTGCTGTTCCATATCATGATTTTGTTTTTGCTAGTTACAGTCTCCAGCACTCAAAGTATCTCGCTCCCCTGAGTGGGAATTCTCTCAGTAGTTTCTTCAGACTGGTTTCCCTCCTGCAGGGCAGTCTTAAACTCTGTTTTTGTATGTCTAAAATGCCTCAAAACTGGGCAATGATAAGGCCTCGGCCCAATGTACACTATTTCTTCTGTTAATAGATTACTTTTACTTAGAAAAAAAAATATTTACCTTATGGTCTATATCCATTGGATTACAATATTAATTCCTTGGGGTTTAATATTTGTTAGTCTCTCGTGTTTATGATATCATTCTCTTGGGCTTATTAATCTAATGGTTCATATTCCTAGGGTGTAATATTATTCATTAGGTTTATAATATTAATCCTAGCATTTAATCTCAATCTCTTGAGTTTATAATACATTGGGTTTATAATACAAATTATTTGGGTTTATTAATCCATTGGGTTTAGAATGTTAATATCTTGAGTTTTCAATATTAATCCCTTGGGTTTATGAATCTCTTAGGGTTTATAATTTGTAATATTAATCTATTAGATTTGCATTTGTAATATGGGGGCTTATAATATTAATCTCATGGGTTTATAATATTAATATTAGGGGTTTATAATATTAATATTTTGGATTTATAATTTGTAATATTATGACTTATAATATTAATCTATTGGGTTTATTAATCCCTTTCATTTATAATACTAATAATCAATTGGGTTAATTATTCCCTTGGGTTTATGATATCAACCTCTTGGGTTTTTAATATTAATCTCTTGGGTTTATAATATTAATAACTAGTTGGATTCACTAATCCCTTAGGTATATAATGTTAATGACTTTCATTTTTAATCCCTATGGTTTATAATATTAATCCCTTGGGTTTGTGTAAATAATCCCCACAGTTTATAATATTAATCCCTTAGGTTTATAATCATAAATCCTTAGGTTTTTAATATTAATCCCATTGGTTTTCAATATGTTTGGTTATTAATATGAATAATCTCTTGGGATTATAATATTAATCCATCGGGTTTATAGTTCAATCCATTTAGTTTATAATATGTATCTATTTTACGAACAATAATTATAATTATTATTAATTATTATTAATTATTATTTTTTAAGTTGTCTTTGATCCTCGAGGCTTGACCTGTGGCTAGAGGAGTCGCGACCTAGGGGCATCTAAGCTGTGAAAGTCACCCGGGGATCGCACTCGGCCTCGACCAAACCAATGCTTAGCTGACTGGATTTTATAACATGTCTCCTCCACCTAGCATAGGGCACAAGCACCCCTGTCAGGTTTGATCTTGGGTCGCCTTACTGATAAGGTCCATCCTCAACTTTTTGTGCTAGTGAGACTTTAGTTAATCATTATTAATTATTAATAATTATAATTTTTTATTCTTAATAATTAATTAATTATTATTAATGCGACTATATTTTATAGTATCGATTTATTTGGTTTATAATATTTATCCCATTTCGAGCAATAATTATTAATTATTAATAATTATAATTAATAATAATTAATATTTTTTATTAATCTGTATTGAATAATTTTTAATTATTAAAAGTATTACTATTTTTTTATTTTAAGTAATTAATAATTTGTAATTACTATCACCTCCAAGTCTAAGGTCAAGTTCCAGGAGGATCAGGAGTTGGAGGGTAAAAGGAAGCTAAGATACTATAAGGAAGTGATCAACCCCACCTTTGATAATCAAAATTGTCTCTTTGTGTTGTCGAGCGATAAGGAAAAAATGAACATTGCTAAGATAAGATCTAATTCCCATGAGCTTCGAAGTGAGACCGGGCGGCGATCCATTCCCAAGACCCCTTGGAACGATAGAATCTGTCACATTTGCGATTCTAATCAGGGGGAAGATGAAAAACACACCATTTTGGACTGTCTGACTCGTTTTCACATTCGCTCTCAATTCCCTACCATCTTCCACACTTCCAATGTTCTTGACCTATTAAGCCAACCCACCTATAGCGATCCTAGAGCACTTATTTCCCTTCTCTTTGACCATAGAAACAAGATTTTTAAGAATCAAACTTAGATTCTTTCTCCTCTCTTATGGTCCAATAAACCACATTGGTCTTAATAAATGGTAACCACCAACAGTATCATTATTATTAATTAATTATTTACTATTAAAAATTATTCTAATTATTAATATTTTAATTAATAATTTATTAATAAATTAATAAATTATTATTATTATTATTTAACATTATTAATTAACAAATTAATAAATAATATCCATATAAATATAAAAAAATATTAATAATTATAATAACTATTAAAAATTCTAAAATATTAATAATAATTAATTATTAATTATTAATAATTAATAATATAATTAATATTAATATAATAATAATAATAATAATAATAAATATGATTGATATACCTCTATCATCCACATTAATAATGGTTGTAATAATTTTACAATGTTATCTAAATCCCTTAAATTACCTTTATTACTCATCATCCCAAAAGCCTTCTGCCCAACAACTATGTTATTAATAATATTGAATAAACAAGTAAAAGCAATCCTGTAATCTGTTCGAGAAATTCCTCCGGAAAAGGATCAGATATTCTTCAAGTTTGACATTAGCGGGAATGTCACTTGTATTTTATTGGCTTCTTTCCATGTGTATTCCAAGGCTGTTAACTTCTGCAGAATACTCCTGTTGGTCGATACTGTCAAGAAGTCAGCTGCATGCTTTTGTCTGTACTGAGAATCCACCGTGTGGTTTGCATATCTTGAGAGTACTGTATCACAGATTCGACAACTCGATCAGTGTTACAGAATCTAATCTCCCTCGTATTGAAGGACAGCACGGGATCATGGCGTTCAGCACAAGCCTCTTCCCGTAGCTCTTCCCTGGAACGCGAAATGCTGTCTTTCAAAGCTCCTCTTATGTCCAAGTCTATGGGCAGTAATATGTTAAAGTTAAAACCAGTGTTTGCAGCTTATAAATAATATAAAAATGTAAGATATATAAAGTAAGTTTTCTCTCTTTTATATATAGCTAGCATCTGCACCATAGGTGCAAAGGGCACGCAGAAAGCGTTTTTGTTTTTTGTTTTTAATGTAGAGTAACCATGAAAATTGGTGAAAATTGGTAATTGCAGATGCAGAGGTAAAACAGTGATGGCATAGTTGTATTTTGAATGTGTTTTTGTCGACATTGTTATTGTTGCAGGTAATTGAGGGTTTCCACATCTTTGATTTATGACGACTCCAAAGTGAACTAGATTTGTTAAATAAATTACGTGGATGTTGTTCAATCCTTAATGCAGGTCTAAAAAATTGTGGAGGCCTCTGTCAAATCTTCCACCGTGCTCAGAAATTCACCAACAAGTTATCTTAGCTAAAGATTGAAGAGAACAACGATTTAATTCCTTACTTCATGTCAAAACAAACCATTTGTTTGTTATGAAGAAACTACTATTGTAACACCACCTCATATTTTTTAAGAGATTTACCAATCATATCAACTCTGATTTGTTATTTTTTTTGGTTTCATCTTAGCTAAAACAAAGAGGCCCATAATCTATCTTTTTTTTTTTGTTATTCTAGAAGTGAAACATTCAATTTTTTTTAGAGTACTACATTCATAGGGTCGATGTGCCTTACTATCTCAGCCCATGCAGGTTTGGTGTTTGGCGAAAATTTTGAAGTAAAAAAGAAAGCTGAGGCTAGTGAAATGACCTGATTTGCTGAAAACTGTGTAAAGCACTGTGAAGTAAAATAGTTAGCCTAACTGGCAAGTCAATTTGTTGAAGGCGGTAGTATAGCTGTAATTTACAACATTGTTTGGAAACGACATAGAGAAACAAATATGAGAGTCGCAGTGGATTACTTAATCTCAAACAAATTTCTACAAAGCACACCTCAATCCAAATACTCAGAATCTGGATTTGCTGAACACTGCAACCAAAAAACTAAAGAAAAAGAAGAAAAAAGAAAAGAAACATACTCGAACAATAGATCCTTAACAACCCATCATAAAACTTCCACTTTAAAATGAATCAAGCGAGAAAATTCATCGAAACTTACATTTTAACCTGAATAAAAGAAGGAAACAAAATTTCCTTATAACTTTGTAAAACACCCGAGACTCCAAATTCTAGGGTTTACTTGGTGTGTAAGAAGATTGGCCCCTTGTCTCCGGTTTTTTTTGGGGGTGCAGAAATATTTTCGTCTTAAAAATTATCACTGTACATATTTTTATTATTATGTATTGTTTATAAATTGTCTTTTTTAATTAGTTAGATATATTATATGGTTATAATTATCTTTACATAGATTTAAAAATTACCACCAAAGAATATTTTTCTAGTATTATTGATTTTAATTTTTTTGGATAAAGTTAGATTTTTTTGGATTTTTCAAACGATAAACCTTCAAAAGTCATGAAAGTAGGCACTGTAAGGACGAGAGAAGCAGAAAGATCATCTTTCAGGAGACAATTTAGTGATTTCCAAAAGAGAGAAGGGTAAGGCCATAATTACATTAGCAGGTGACTTTAATAAATAGTTGGTGAAAAAGTTGAGACACTAGAGAATTTAGAAGTAGTTAAAATGCATGGATTAGGGGCAAAGATTTTCAATCTATGGTGTCTTCTCCAATCGAGAGGAAGTTTGGTCACTGCTTGAACGAAGAAAATGGGATAACCACGAAAATGGGATAACCACGAATAATAGGAGATGTTACAACGGGGCTTTCGAACACATATGAGCCTCACAATGTTGGTGAAACTACACGAGTCCAAGTCGAACGAATGTTGAGGCAAAAACCAAGCCACTCAACGGAATCCATTCCATTTCATAACCCGATTAGAATATGAAATTTCTTATTTTATTTTTAAATAATTGAGGAAGAAAATTATAAATTAAAACTAATTATATAAATAACCCACTCCTCTGATCAAACAACTGTTCAAACAACATGCTGACCTTCATGAGGTCAAGTGCCCTTAACCCTCGTTCCGGGAGGAAATAACTCCCACACGAGTAGCATATAACATCGCCACTTGAAATGCTCTGCGAGAATATAGCTTCTCTGGCTACGCAAGAGCTAGTTTGGTTTATGGCATCTACCTTATTGGCGTTCCTGGCATTTGGAAAATTGGAAACCATTATCGCCGACAGTAATGGAAATGGAGGTTTATGCCTCCGAGCCTCACAAAGTTTGGTGATGGAAGCATAGGAGTCTTGTCCCTGTACATTTTACCACAATCAAATATATTAAGGTGTTGCGGGCAATCAAATATATTAAGAAGCTGTCAGAGGTTACACTATTTTGCAGATTTGAAGCAGTAGCATCATCAGAAAAATATAGATGAAGCTCACCGCTCATGAATATGTAATTCCGTGGAGCTTCTTCTAGAGATTTTCGTGCATTGTGTTGAGATTTTCTGTTTTGGATAAAATAGGCAAAATCTCAGTAGGTGACAAAAATTAGGAATTAGTTCCTAGATTAGCTCGAGTTTGTTGGGAGGGAGTTAATGCATCCTAAATTTGAGTTGAGAGGATTTATGAGGCTGTTAGATTCTCATGCTATATAACAGGTATCCATACGTTTGTTTTGGAGGGTGTGTGTGGGTGTGAGAGTTTGTAATCTCCTGTTTATTAATAAAGAATTGCCGATGCCTGTTGTGTGGACGTAGCCCAGGAGGTTTGGGTGAACCACGGTAAATCTCTGTGTCTTCTTGTGCATGATTTAATTTGCTGCGTATATGTTTTAATCTGTGGTGCGTCTTAGCTCCAACAAATGGTATCGGAGCATGTTGGAGAGTGACGTTGACGTTGCTGGTTTATTCATTGAAGTAAAGCTACATATTGCTGCGTGGTTGGGGGCGATAGTCATCTAATACCTGCGTGCTGGTGTGGCGGATAGTCTATTCGCTGCTGGTGCGTGTTGCTGCGGAAGGGGGTGAATGACATTGCTGTTTTATATTCCTCCCTGCATAGTTACATATCGCAGAGAGAAGGCTGGTGTTGGCAGCGTTGACAGAGCGCGCAGCGGAGAAGGGACGGGCCCAAGTCTGTGAACGTCCTGCGCGGAGGTGGAGCGCACTGTCCAACTGTTGAACGTGTTTATTCAATGCCGTGAGTTGATATTATTTTCTTTGGAACGTTTTGAAACGGGTCTAAAAGTCAATTTGCAGTTATGAGACAGAGAGTCGATTTGAAGTTTTTTAAAACGCTGGGTGAGGGCATTCATAAATCGTTTTTTATATTCGATTTGGTATGCAGTTGCTTTAAGTCGATGATATTGGAGTCGATTTAAAATCAATGTTATTGTTTTTCATAAATCGACTTTTGGAGTTTTTAAAAAAGGTCAAATATAATAATCGATATATATATTTAAAAGTGTTTTGTTTAAAGCGATTTATATATATCGATTTTGGATTGTATTGAAAATCGATATTTTTTTTTAAAAAGGCATATGGTAAATCGATTATATAAGAAGGGTGAATTATAAGAAATCGATTTGAAATTTAATATGTAAATTACCATTTGCATATGGTATAAAGTTAAAGGTCAAGGATATTTTTTTTTTAAAAGGCAAGTGAAAGGCTTTTTAAAGGTGAAGGGTCTTATTTGGAGCAAAGTCAATGCCAAATGAAGGGCATAATTTCATCCAAATATTTGCAGAATTTTTTTTTTTAAAAACAGCAAAGGCAATTGTACAATAAGGCAGTGTTTTATTTATTAAAGGCAAAGGCATTTTTTAAACACAAAATTCATTGATTTAAAGTTGGTTTTTTGGAGATTATTGTGTTTTTTGCAGATACAAGATGGCGAAACTCAAAATGCCCGGTTTGAAATTGATAAGTTCAATGGCAAGAACAATTTCGAGATCTGGAAGCTTAAGATGCACGATATGCTGGTTCAACAAGGCGTGGCGAAAGCGCTGTTGGGGAGGAGCAAAAGGCCTTCTTCCATGACGGAGGATGAATGGGATGAGTTGGATAACAGAGCTCTGAGCGCAATTCGGTTATGTCTGGCAGATGACGTTCTGTTCAACATTGTGTCAGAGAAGACCGCCGCAGGCTTGTGGATAAAGCTTGAAAAGCTCTACATGACGAAATCCTTGAAAAATCGGATTCTCCTGAAGCGGCAGCTTTATGGTTTGCGGATGAAGGAAGGTACCTCGATTACTGACCATCTCAATGTTTTCAATACTCTATTGGTACAATTACAAAGTCTAGATGTAAAATTTGATTCAGAGGATAAGGCAATAACTCTATTGTGTTCATTGCCCGAATCGTGGGATCACTTTGTTACTTCCATAAGCTTTAGTACTGCAGCTGTCCTTGAGTTTGACGATGTGGTTGGAGCCATGTTGTCTGAGGAGACGAGGAAGAAGTCGAATGCTGACACCTCTACATCAGAGGCAATGATGGCTAGAGGTCGTTCTAGAGAAAGACGCTCCGGTAAGCGCAGCGATTCACGTTCAAAGTCGAAAGGGAAGAAGAGCAAAGTAAAGTGCTGGTTTTGTGGCAAATCGGGGCATTTGAAGAAGGAATGCTGGAAGAGACAGCAAACAGAGAAGAAAGGAGACTCTTCGACAGAGAAGAAGGAGGCAAATGTGACAGATACAGGTTCGGCATCTGGTTCAGGTATGAGCGACGAAGTGTTGTCTGTTAATATGTCAAATCATGGTCAACATTGGTTGTTAGATTCCGGTGCATCAAACCACATGTGTATTCATAGAGAATGGTTTAAGACATATAGATCCGTTAATGATGGATTCGTGTACATGGGTAATGATGTCACATCTAATATTGTTGGGATAGGAAGTATACAACTGCAAATGTTTGATGGCACAACTAAATTGTTAACAGATGTGAGACATGTTCCAGACTTAAGAAAAAATCTAATTTCAGTGGGTGCACTTGACACAAATGGATATAAAACTGTCATTCAAGGTGGAGTTATGAAAATCTATAAAGGTATTTTACTAGTAATGAAAGCTAAGAAAGTAGGAAATCTATTTCAATTAGAAGGAAGAACAGGGTCAGATCATGTGTCTACAGTGTCTGAACATGACAGTAGTTCCATTCGCCTATGGCATCAAAGGTTCGGCCATATGAGCGAAAGAGGGTTAAAGATTTTGGCTGATCGCAAGTTACTTCCTAATCTAAAGTCTGGAAAGTTAGATTTCTGTAAGCATTGTCTGTTTGGCAAACAAAGTAAACAAAAATTTAAAACAGGCAAACATACTAGTAAAGGCATACTTGATTATATTCATTCCGATGTTTGGGGTCCAGCCCCTACAGCGTCATATGGTGGCTCGTCTTATTTTGTGTCGTTCATTGATGACTTTTCTAGGAAGGTGTGGGTCTACATGTTGAAAAGGAAGTCTGATGTTTTTTCAGTTTTCAAACAGTTTAGAGCATTGGTAGAAAACAGCACTGGTAGAACAATAAAGTGTTTAAGAACTGAAAATGGTGGTGAGTTTACTTCCAAGGAGTTTGACAGCTATTGCAAGGATGCAGGGATCGAGAGACATAAGACCACTGTTTATACTCCTCAGCAAAATGGAGTTGCTGAATGCATGAATAGGACTCTTTTGGAGAGAGCAAGGAGTATGCTGAGTAACGCTGGTTTGCAGAAGGAGTTGTGGACGGAAGCAGTGGCAACAACTTGTTATGTGATAAACCGATCTCCATCGACGGCAATAGACTGCAAGATTCCGCAAGAGGTATGGAAAGGACACCCTTGTGACTATTCTAAACTCATAGTGTTTGGTTGTGATGCATATGCTCTAGTGCCTAAACATCAGCGAACTAAGTTAGATCCAAAGTCTAAAAGGTATATCTTTGTTGGGTATGGTGTTGGAACAAAGGGATATAGATTGTGGGATCCTACTACCCACAAAATCATCATCAACAGAGATGTAAAGTTTAATGAATCCTCTCTTGTACAGTTAGATGTAGATAGTAGATTGAAACAAGATGATGTATCTGATTTACAACACATTCAGTTTGAAAGCTCTTCTAATGATAGTCATGATGACCATGGTTCAGATTCTAGTCATGAACAGGTTTCAGAATCAGATTATGAACAGAGTTCAGATGTAGGTCATGAACAGGTTTCAGATGGTGGTCATGAAGAAGTTCCTACAGGTGGTAGTCAGCCAATTGTGGAAGCACCAGAAACATCCTTAAGGAGGTCGACAAGAATCAAACGGCCACCGAGAAGGTATGATGATTATGTTACTTCAGTTGCTTTGACCGCTAACGATGATGAACCTCTGTGCTATCAGGAAGCAATAGAAGGTTCGAAAAGTGACAAGTGGAAAGCAGCCATGGAGGACGAAATGATGCCCTTGAGTAAGAATGGCACATGGGATCTGGTTGAGCTTCCGAAAGACAGGAAAACTGTGGGATGCAAATGGGTTTTCAAGGTGAAACGGGGTGTGAATGATACGGAGGACAGGTACAAAGCGAGACTGGTCGCAAAAGGGTTTTCTCAGAAAGCAGGCATAGAATTTCATGAGATTTTTTCACCAGTTGTTAAAATAGTTTCAATTCGAATTGTGTTAGCTTTAGTTGCTTTGTTTGATTTAGAGTTACAGCAACTAGATGTTAAGACTGCTTTTCTACATGGAGATCTAGATGAGGAAATTTATATGGAACAATCGGAAGGGTTTGTTCAGCATCGCAATAAGAAATTTGTCTGCAGGCTCAAGAAGTCATTATATGGCCTGAAGCAGTCGCCTCGGCAGTGGTATAAGAAGTTTTATTCTTTCATGTTGAGTCAGAAATATGTTAGAAGTGAATATGATCATTGTGTGTATTTCAAGGAATTGAAAAATGGCATGTTCATTATCTTAGTGTTGTATGTTGACGATATGCTTTTAGCAAGCAAAAGCATTGATGAAATCAACAGGTTGAAGACTCAGATGGCTAGGACATTCGATATGAAAGATCTAGGAGCAGCAAGACAGATTTTGGGCATGGAGATTTTCAGAGACAGGAGTAATGGTAAGCTGTGGCTATCACAACAGAAGTATGTTGAGAAGATACTTTTGAGGTTTGGTATGAATCATGTGAAGCCTGTGTCAGTCCCTTTCGCTTCCCATTTCAAGCTTTCTTCGGGTTTATGTCCTAATACAGATGAAGAAAAGGATTATATGTCTCGAATTCCATATGCCAATGTAGTAGGATGTTTGATGTATGCGATGGTTTGTACTCGAACAGATATTTCACATGCAGTTGGGGTTGTCAGCAGGTACATGGCAAATCCGGGTAAAGAACACTGGTCAGCAGTGAAATGGGTGCTTCGGTACTTGAGAGGCACAAGTAGTTATTGTATCACTTACAATAAGAGCAGTGAATATGTTTGTGGATATGTTGATTCCGATTTTGCAGGTGATTTGGATAAGAGAAGGTCAACTTCAGGGTATGTCTTTACTCTTGCAGGTGGAGCTATTAGCTGGATGTCAAAGCTACAAAACATTGTTGCTTTATCCGCTACTGAAGCAGAATACATTGCTGCTTCGCATGCTTGCAAAGAGGCGGTTTGGTTGAAAGGTTTTCTTGGTGAATTTGGTAGGTTACAGGACAACATCAGGTTACTTTGTGATAGTCAAAGTGCAATACATTTGGCTAAGAATCCGGCCTATCATAGTAAATCAAATCATATTCCAATTAAGTACCATTTTGTAAGACAGGTTATTACTGAAAGGGGAGTCTCTCTTGAAAAGGTGCATACAAAGGAGAACTGTGCAGACATGTTCACGAAACCAGTTTTGTTGGAGAAGCTGCATTGGTGTTTGGCTTCTCTTGGCTTGCAGAAAAGATAAAATAATAAAGAACAGGGCATCAGGCTAATTGTTGTCAAGGTGGAGATTGTTGAGATTTTCTGTTTTGGATAAAATAGGCAAAATCTCAGTAGGTGACAAAAATTAGGAATTAGTTCCTAGATTAGCTCCAGTTTGTTGGGAGGGAGTTAATGCATCCTAAATTTGAGTTGAGAGGATTTATGAGGCTGTTAGATTCTCCTGCTATATAACAGGTATCCATACGTTTGTTTTGGAGGGTGTGTGTGGGTGTGAGAGTTTGTAATCTCCTGTTTATTAATAAAGAATTGCCGATGCCTGTTGTGTGGACGTAGCCCAGGAGGTTTGGGTGAACCACGGTAAATCTCTGTGCCTTCTTGTGCATGATTTAATTTGCTGCGTATATGTTTTAATCTGTGGTGCGTCTTCGCTCCAACACATTGAAAGCAAACTAAATTTTCCTACGATATTTTGAAAAGATTCAGAGACATAACAGTTGGTTTCGACCCGGTCAAATGCCTTAACTAGTTAGGAAATCACTTGAAGGGAGGCATTTGAACTTCGATCTCCACGGTAAATAAAATTGAGCGGTTATAGAGTGATAGTGCTGGATAAGATGGAGTGAAAATTAGACACAGATTCCGCAACAGTTGAACATAGAGATGAAATCCTCGAAAGTGCTTCCAGAACAATCCATCATTGGGTGCGAATGCTCAAACAGCTGCAAAATGTTGTGATTACCTTGCTTTAGTGGAATGACGAGGGTGTTGGGAATTTCTATCCCTCTTACTCTATGGTATTTATTTTTTCTCTGGATCCTCTTAACCTGCAACCGCAGCTTGGTCGTCAGTATGAGTTGTCTCTGGAATATGAAAAGTGTTCGGCCAGCCATACCTGGGCTCCCTTTACAGGATCACGAATCTCTGCTGAGAACTGGTATCTGAGAATCTCAAGAAAATATAGTTAAAACTACAATTCTTTTCACTTTCATATTTTTCTCTTGCTGCTATTGATCTCTTAGAGTTCGATGTAGCCATTTAGGATTTCTTGGGTGCTCTCCCCACTCCTATGCCCACCCATTCGTGGTGCTGTTGGATCATTCTCAAAAACCTTAGGCTCATATTTGAACCTTGTTGGAAATTAATTCCAACTGTTTGAAGTCAATCAGCAGTAAATGCAGAAGTGAAAGATTGCAGCACATTGAAGCCAAGGCTAAGGCGGTTGCCTGCAATCTTGAACCAATTGCAAAAGGATTGAAAAGCTTCATAGGTGCAGTACAGAACAGTTGGGATTTGATCCCCTTGATATTTTATCAAATGCGGTAGCCATTTTATTAACAGCAGAGTTAATGGCCAAGACTCAAAGTCATGCCAACGGGCAGAGCTTTGATTACAGGTTGAATCAGGCTTTAAAGCCTTACCAATTTAAAATTGGCGGAGTAATTGCAGAGGCGGTAAATCGCAAGATATTCCAGAAAGTGTCTTGTTGATGTGGTGAGTTCCGTGAGAAGAACGAACAAATATATATATGTTATATATATAAACAATCGCCCTCCCATAAAGCGTGAGGCCCGTGGGTCCCATAGACCACGCGGTATTGAATATTATATTTGCAACGCCATCGCAAATCGCATCATCGCAGAAACACATGTTGAATATATGTGTTGCGCCGGCTGAAACCACGATGCGATCGCGCGATCGTGCCATCGCGCAGATTGCAACATCGCAAATCGCATTTTTGTTGTTCCGCCACAAATGTTTGATCACTGATATTTGCGATACGATCCCATCGCACATCGCAAAATCGCAATCGCAGTTTAAGTTGGGTCATTTGAAATTTTTTTAACACGCGGACCTGATAAGTTTATATGTTTTGTTTTTATGTTTTGATATGTGCGCGCCACTTATAAAAGAAAGGCCCGAGAGCCTGTTTGAGTACAATGTTTTATTTTTAAATAGAACAGAGTCGTTTTTATGCACAACAGTGCGAAATAGAAAATACAGAGCAGCGTATTTCTCAGAGAGACAGAGTGTTTTTTTTGAGAGACAGGAAGGTTTTGTGAACTGTGTTTGAAGCAGTCACATATTTTGTAAATCCCTCTGTGTGAGGAAGAATTTGTAACAACATTTTTTATGGAATAAAATTTTGTTTTATGAGTTGAAATTCTGTCTCCTGTGAGTAAAAATATATTAATTTCTTCGTGTTATAAAGGAGAGTTTATTCTCTCCATTCTTATTCTGGAATTTATCAATATTCTAACATGGTATTGGAGCTAGTCCAGGCTATTTGAAGGTCAAATAAGCTGAAGGAAAGGAGTTCTTTGTTGCAGCAGCCTCTCCAGCAGTGTGAAAGTTCAGACAAGAAGACTCCAAAGGTGTTTATCTATACAGTTTTGTGTTACTGTTGCAGTACAGTTAGTTAATTTTAAAACACACAGTCAAGTGTTTTTGAATCATAGTTAAGAGTGCAGAATGGCTGGAGCCAGCACTCGTATGGGTATGAAAAATATCCATCTCCCACAATTTAATGGGAAAAATTATGACTACTGGTCAATAACTATGAGAGCATTATTTGTCTCCCAAGACTTATGGGAATTAGTTGAGGATGGCTTTGAAGAGCCAGCAAATGAAGCTGAGTTTTTTTGTTTTAAATCAAGCTGGAAGAGAACAGTTGAAGAACAATAAGAAGAAAGATTCCAAAGCTCTCTTCTTATTGTATCAAGAAGTGCATGAGAGTGTGTTTCCAAGGATAGCAGCAGCTAAGAAATCCAAAGAAGCATGGGAAACTCTCATGATAGCCTATCAAGGCATGGAGAAAGTGAAGACAACAAAACTTCAGTTGCTGAGGAGAGACTTTGAGACTCTCTGTATGAAGGAGTCAGATAATATTGACTCATTCTTCACTCATGTGATTGGAATGGTCAGACAAATAAGATCACATGGAGAAACTCTTGAAGACAAGAGGATTCTGGAAAAACTCTTAAGAAGTTTACCTTCAAGATTTGATGTGATTGGCACCACCATAGAGGAGACTAAAGATCTCACAAAGTTTTCAGTGGATGAACTACATGCATCACTGATCACCCATGAACAGAGATTGGGTAGGAGTGAAAACTCATCTCTTGAACAAGCCTTTAATACCCAGATGTCTTTCGGAAGAGGAAAAGGGCAAGGCAGAGGAAACAAGAGAGGGAAAGGAAGAAGCCAAAACAAAGGTGGAAGGAACAGTCCTTCAAATGCTCAAGGAAGGGGCAACAGTCAAAATCACAGCCACGGCCAAGACATCAACCAGGAAAGTGGTCAGCAGAATGCTCAAGGACAAAGGTATGATAAGTCTAATGTCCAATGTTACAATTGTAAAAAATATGGTCATTATGCTAATGAATGTAGAGAGAAGAAGCAAGATATGGCAAGTAGAACTAGTGCAAATTTCACTAAGGAAAATGTCAGCCAAAATAATTTGTTTTTAGCTTGTAATATGGCTGAAGAAAAGAATGAAGACTTATGGTTTCTAGACTCCGGTTGCAGTAACCATATGACAGGAAACATAGCAATGTTATCCATGTTAGATGAAAGTGTGAAGTCACAAGTCACACTAGGAACTGATAACAAAGTTTCTGTTATGGTAAAAGGAACAATAAATGTTTTAACAAGGATAGGTGAAAAGAAATCCATAGCAGATGTTTATTATGTTCCAGCAATGATGTGTAACCTCTTAAGTATTGGACAGCTTGTCCATAAGGGGTATAATGTTTTCTTTGAGGATGATGTTTGTACCATCATGGATAAACCACCTAGAAATCAGTGTATTGTTGAAGTGAAGATGAAAAGGAACATGATGTTCCCTCTCAGAATGAGAGAAAATTTGAAGAATCGTGAAGAGAAAGCAACAGTTGCACAGGAGACATTCCAAAGCGAACCAAAAGATGATAATTGGTTATGGCACTTGAGATTTGGACATCTCAACTTTGGAGGTCTTAATTTGTTGAACAGAAGAGGAATGGTAAGTGGTTTACCATTGATAGAGAAACCGGACAGCCTTTGTGAAGGTTGTATCTTGGGGAAACAACACAAAGAAAGTTTTCCTTCCGGGAAAAACATAAGGGCAAAAGCACCCTTAGAGATTGTTCACTCAAATGTGTGTGGACCGATGCAAACTCCATCGCTTGCAAGCAGCCACTATGTTTTAACATTCATGGATGATTTTACAAGAAAAACTTGGGTTTACTTTTTGAAAAACAAAAGTGAAGTGTTTGAAAAATTTTGCAATTTCAAAGCACTTGTTGAGAACTAGAGTGGGCTGCATATCAAAGTCTTAAGGACTGATAGAGGAGGTGAGTATATCTCTAAAGATTTTCTACGGTTTTGTAGAGAAAATGGTATTCAAAAGCAGTTTACAACTAGATATACTCCGCAGCAAAATGGAGTAGCCGAAAAGAAGAACCGAACCATAATGGACATGGCAAGGAGTATGTTAAAGGCAAAGCATTTGCCTAATGATTATTGGGTAGAAGCTGTACATTGTGCAGCGTATATTTTGAATAGGTGCCCTACAAAAGAAGTTATGAACAAAGTGTCGGAAGAGGCATGGAGTGGCACAAAGCAAAGTGTCACACACATGAAGGTTTTTGGATGTGTGGCTTATGCACACATTCCGGATCAGCTAAGGAAGAAGTTGGACAGCAAGGGGGAGAAATGTATTTTCATTGGATACAGTGAGGAATCCAAGGCATACAGGTTATATAACCCATCAACCAAGAAGTTTATTGTGAGCAGGGATGTTCAGTTCATTGAAGAGGAAGCTTGGGATGGAAGCATAGAGAAAACAGTGAATGTTAAACACTGTTTATCTCATGATGAAAATGATGATGAGTTGGCTAAAATACATCCCCAAACAGCAACACCAACAAGAGAGCAGCAAAGCACACCCTTGAGGAGAAATGAAAGTGCTTCTCCAAGCACACCACAAGGAGGAAATTCAAGTGCTTCTTCAAGTACTTGTACACCTACTAAAAGAGGTAAGAAATTCAGAAGTTTGAAAGAAATTTATGAACAAGATATAGCTAATGAAGGTATCAATTCTTTGTTTGCTTTATATTGTCATGTTGATGATCCTGTTCATTTCGAAGAAGCTATCAAGGATAGGAAATGGATAGAAGCTATGGATGAGGAAGTAAATGCCATAGAGAGGAACAAAACTTGGGATTTGGTTGAACTCCCAAAAGGTAAAGATGTCATTGGTGTTAAATGGGTCTACAAGACCAAAAGTAATGTTGAAGGCAAAATAGAAAGACGCAAGGAAAGACTTGTTGTCAAAGGCTATAAGCAAAAGCATGGGATAGATTATGAGGAAACTTTCGCACCGTTTGCCAGAATGGAAACCGTGAGAGCAGTGTTGTCCATAGCAGCACAAAACAAGTGGAAAGTTTACCAAATGGACGTGAAGTCAGCATTCCTAAATGGAGTGTTAATGGAAGAGGTTTACATTGAATAACCTCTCAGCTATGAAAGGAAAGGCCAAGAGCACAAAGTATGCAAGTTGAAGAAAGCTCTTTATGGGCTGAAGCAAGCGCCAAGAGCGTGGTACAGTAGGATAGATTCATATCTACTAGAAAATGGTTTTGAAAAGTGTGAGGGAGAACCCACCCTCTACATCAAAGAAAAAGATGGAAAAATATTGATTGTAGTTTTATATGTTGATGATGTTATTTTTATAGGTGATGATGATTGCCTTATTGAACATTTTAAAACAGTCATGAAAGAAGAATTTGAAATGACTGGCATGGTTTTATTGAGATACTTCTTGGGAATAGAAGTAGAACAAGATGAAAGTGGGATTTTCATCTCACAAACAAAGTATGTTAATGAGGTACTTAAAAGATTTAACATGCAGGAATGCAAAGCAGAAATCACTCCCACAGTGATGGGATTAAAGCTCAGCAGAAAGGACAGCAGCAAGGATTTTGATCCTACTTTATACAAGAGCATAGTTGGTAGCCTTATGTATTTGACTGCAACTAGGCCGAACATAATGCATGCTGTTAGTTTGATTTCCAAATTTATGGAAAAGCCAAAGGAAGCACATTGGTAGGCAGCGAAAAGAATTCTGAGGTATGTTAAAGGTACTAAAAGGTTTGGTATTTTTTATACTACTTCAGAATGTTTAGATTTAGTTGGATACACTCACAGTGATTGGGCTGGAAGTGTTGATGATCAGAAGAGTACTTCCGGTTATGTTTTTCACATGGGTTCAGGAGCCATTTCATGGGCTTCTAAGAAACAACCCATTGTAGCATTGTCTACAACAGAAACAGAATATGTGGCAGCTATAGCAGCAGCGTGTCAAGCAGTTTGGATGAGAAAAATGTTGAGAAGCTTATGTCAAGAACAGATAAAAGGGACAGTGATCTTTTGTGACAATAGCTCAGCTATTGCATTGTCTAAAAATTATGTTTTTCATAAAAGGACTAAACACATTGACACCAAATTTCACTTCATACGTGAATTGGTTAACAATGGTGAGATAGTTTTGCAACATTTCAGAACAGAGGATCAATTTGCAGATATCCTCACAAAGCCACTAGCGCAAAAAAGCTTTGAACATTTCAGGAAATGCCTGGGTATGCAGAAAAACCCAGCAGTTGAAATTAAGGGGGAGTGTTGGAAATTAATTCCAACTGCTAAAGTCAATCAACAGTAAATGCAGAAGTGAAAGATTACAACACATTGAAGCCAAGGCTAAGGCGGTTGCTTGCAATCTTGAACCAATTGCAAAAGGATTGGAAAGCTTCACAGGTGCAGTACAGAACATTTGGGATTTGATCCACTTGATATTTTATCAAAGGCGGTAGCCGTTTTATTAATAGCAGAGTTAATGGCCAAGACTCAAGGTCATTCCAGCGGGCAGAGCTTTGATTATAGGTTGAATCAGGCTTTAAATCCTTACCAATTTAAAATTGGCGGAGTAATGGCAGAGGCGGTAAATCGCAAGATATTCCAGAAAGTGTCTCGTTGATGTGGTGAGTTCCACGAGCAAAACGAACAAACATATATATGTTATATATATAAACAATCGCCCTCCCATAAAGCGTGAGGCCCGTGGGTCCCATAGACCACGTGGCATTGAATATTATATTTGCAACGCCATCGCAAATCGCATCATCGCAGAAACACATGTTGAATATATGTGTTGCGTCGGTTGAAACCGCGATGCGATCGTGCGATCGTGCCATCGCGCAGATCGCAACATCGCAAATCACATTTTTTTTGTTCCGCCACAAATGTTTGATCACTGATATTTGCAATGCGATCCCATCGCACATCGCAAAATCGCAATCGCAGTTTAAGTTGGGCCGTTTGAAATTGTTTTAACACGCGGACCTGATAAGTTTATATGTTTTGTTTTTATGTTTTGATATGTGCACGCCACTTATAAAAGAAAGGCCCGAGAGCCTGTTTGAGTACAATGTTTTATTTTTAAATAGAACAGAGTCGTTTTTATGCACAGCAGTGCGAAATAGAAAATACAGAGCAGCGTATTTCTCAGAGAGACATAGTTTTTTGTTTGAGAGACAGGAAGGTTTTGTGAACTGTGTTTGAAGTAGTCACATATTTTGTAAATCCCTCTGTGTGAGGAAGAATTTGTAATGACATTTTTTATGGAATAAAATTTTATTTTATGAGTTGAAATTCTGTCTCCTGTGAGTAAAAATATATTAATTTCTGTGTTATAAAGGAGAGTTTATTTTTTCCATTCTTATTATGGAATTTTTCAATATTCCAACAAACCTGAAACCCTCGTTGGAGCAGCTAGTAAGGGGTCGCTGCAGGATTGGTTAATGGGGTAGCTCAGTGGGTGGATTACCCTTGAGTTTCAATGAGAACATTGGTGTCTGACTGCCAGAACAAACCAAAACGAAGAGCATTTATTCCCTAACAAATACGCTGCCACCCAGATCTGTGGTTTGCACAAGTGTCATTCGGTTTAACAAATCTGATCCGGTGTGCTTACGTGGCAGACCACGAATCTATGAATAGTGTCTTGAAGTAAAACCTCATAATAGAACGGCTTCAAATTAATTAATAAGTAAATTATAAAGGATACTCTATATAATTTTTTAATAAAAATAAAAATATTTTTATATAAAAAAAAAATTAAAATGTATATAGATATAGAAATGTGATTTGTATGTTGACAAATTTTATTCCTCTCAAAAACATATGCATTTTGAGTTAAGATAGATTTCAGTTGGTAATAAATAATTGTGATAAATAACTTAAAAGTGACATTGAATCGAATTTATTAAATGCTTAATATATTTATTTATTTTTATTTTTAATAATAATATTTAATGATTATTAATTAATTTGTTAGATTTGATTTAGAGAGAAATTAGATAATAAGCTATAGTTTAAATAAATAAATAAAATATTTTATATTCTAGCAACTTGTGAAAGAACATGATTTGAACATTCCTATCCTTCACTCTACTTTTCATTCTAATGGTACCACATCAATAACTTGACATGTTCAATTATGCTACATAACATGTATAACACATTGACAATAATATCACATTGAGATATGAATTCCACGACACCATCATATTCTTTCCACCATCACATTAACCACTAAGTTACTATAGTGTTCGCTTGGCACATCAAGTTTTGATCATATTTATGGGATTTCAGAAAAGACTCACATTAATCATCAAGTTTCTATAGTGTCTTCTTCGCACATCATGTTTTGGTCATATTTATGGGATTGCAGAAAAGACATATTTGAGTACTACATGCCAATCACAACTATTTGATATATATTTTGTTAATATTTCGTTAATTAATGGTTTTGATTAAAGTTTAGGTGGCGAAAAAGCCCAAGCAAGATTGAGAAGAGGAATCACAGAAAGTTGATTAGACAGGGACAAGGGTCAATGGCTTCCTCGTCATACTTTAAATCTGATGACAAGCTCAATGATACGTCTGATTATCATGGTTGGAAAATTTCCTTGGATCTGACATTGGAGGAACAAGATGTTATCGATTATGTGTAGGGAAAGATCATTGAGCCTCCATCAAATGCATTGGATGCCACTAAAACAAAGTACAAGAAAGGGGAAAAAAAGTGAAGAAGATCATCAAGGATTCTATTCACAAGCACTTGGTTGCTTATATCTCCGAGCTAGGCACATTAAAGGAGATGTATGATAAGTTTTTTGGCATGTTCAAGGCCAACAATGCTAATCAAATTCTCTTTTTGAAGAACAAGCCGAAGGATATCAAGATGGACAAGGGAGAGTCCATCCAATCCTAATTCATGAGGATCATTGAAATCAAGAATGATCTCTAATCTATTGGAGAGGTCATAGTTGACCAAGAGCTCACTCTAATTGCTCTTGGAGGTCTTCTGTGGGCATGGTATGTATTCAATACCAACATTCTCAATAATAATATATATCATGATTTTGATGAATTGTTGACAAGATGCAGTCAAGAGGAGTCAAGAATGATGGGGAGAGACAAACCCTCAGATGGAAATGGAAGTGAACCTACTACCTTCACTACTCATGAAAAGAAGAAGAATAATGTTGTTCCAAGAAATCAAGGTCAAGGAATAGCGAGACCCTAAGGAAAGAAGGGTAGATCTTACAATTGTAACAGGTTTGGTCACTATGCTAGAGAGTGTCCCAATAAAAGGGACTCACCTCGAGATGATTACTAGAACAACAATAATAACTTCAGGAGAAATGGAAATAAAAAGAACAATAGGCTCAACAACAAAGGAAAGAGAAATGCTCCCTTCGATCGAAATGGAAATGGAAATTGTCAACCCTTCAAAAGGTAAAGGAACTCTAGGTATGATGAATCTAGTGTTGTTAATAACAATAAAAATGAGTATATTCTTATATATTCCCTCTCTGTTCCATCTCCTCCTGACACCCTAGATAACTTGTTGATTGACAGTGGTGCCTCAAGGCACTTCACTGGATATAAAGAGGCCCTCTATAATTTCATTGAAAATGATACTAATTTGGAAATTATCCTTGGAGTTAATGCCACCTATCATGTGAAAGGGACTGGTTCTCTGACCCTTCATATAAATCAAGGGAAAGTCCTTCGTTTGTAAGATGTGTTGTATTTACTTCACTTGAAGAAGAATTTAGTGTCTATCTCGGCAATATAAGACAAAGGATTCAAGGTAGAATTCATTGATGGAAAGGTACACATTTGGAAAATGAATTTCAAATAAGCATTCACTCTTGGTTTTAGGATTGATATACTCTATCAAGTTGGAGGAAGTTTGTTGGGAGCCATGAAATGTTACAAAAATCTTTAATTTGAGCTATGGCACCGAAGGTTTTCGCACCTTCATTATAAATCTATTCCCAAAGCAAGGAAGGTGGTCACAGGTATGCTTGATTTCAAATATGATCATGAAATTGTATGTCAGGGTTGTGTCGAAGGAAATCATACAAGGGTACCATTCCCCTCAAGTAACTCTAAGACTGCTGATGTTCTACAATTATTTGATTCTGATCTATTTGGTATGTTGCTCGTAACATCCTTGGGAGGATTCCTATATTATGTCACCTATATATATGACTTCTTCTGCGGGACTTGGATATGATTATCGAAGAAAAATGACGAAGTATTCAAATGCTTCTGCACCTTCAAGACCTTGGTTGAAAATCAAATGGGGAAGAAAATCAAAATTTTGGGGACCGATAATCGAACCACATATGGGTCAAATGAGTTCAATGAATATTGCAGGGAAGCTGGCATTAAGAGGTAGACAACGACTGCATATACTCTTGAACAAAATGGAGTTGCCAAAGGGAAGAATCAGACTATTCTTGAAGTTGCCCATGCCATGCTTCATTACCAAGGTATTACGAATTTCCTATGGACAGAAGTTGCCAACACCATTGTGTATGTTAAAATTAGATTCCCACATCAAGCATTGGACTCCAAAAGTCTTGAATAAGTCTTCATTGGTAAGAAACAAAATTTTACTCATTTTAGATTTTTTTTGAAGTCTCGTACATTTTCATCTGTCAAAAGAAAAGAGGAGCAAATTGGATTCTTCTAGAAAGAAAGGGACGTTTGTGGGATATAGTGAAACTTCTAGGGAATATAGAATAGATGTGCCTAGTCAAATATAAGTGGAGATATGTCTCGATGTCACCTTCAACGGAGATGTTTCCTTTAGGAAGGTTAGAGATCTTCCTATCTCAAAGGAAGCCAAAGAAGAAGGAGGAAAGCAGGAAGAACTAAAGGATGAACAAATGCCCGATGTTGAAGGTGTGATGGATCCTATAGATCCGCCTTCTTCAAGTAAAATAATACCCTCATTGTGTAGATACACTCTCGAATATGTTGAGAGACATATTGCTCCGTGGAGAACATTATGTGAAAGTAAGAATTCGAATAGGTACCAAGGGTAATTAGTAGCCAAGAGCACCTTTATGCAATCTGATTCTGGAACGTTTGAGGAAGCCGTGAAACACCAAGATTGGAAGGATGAAATGAACGAATAATATGAGTCAATCATGTAAAATGATGTTTTTGATGCGGTTCCAAGACCGAAGGACAAATCTATTGTCACCTTGAACTGTCTCTACATGATAAATCATGGAGCCGATGGAAGTGTTTATAAATTAAAAGAAATATTTCTTGCCTGAGGCTTCTCGTAGAAAGAAGGTATAGACTATGATAAAATATTTTCACCTGTTTCTTGTAACACCACCATTTGTTCAATAACTTCCCTTACTGCATCGCAAGGATGGAGTCTACATCAGATGGATGTCAAGATTGGCTTCTTACATGTTCGATCAAGGAAGAGGTCTATGTGGAAAAACCTTTGGGGTTTGAAGTTAGAGAGAGATATGCACACGTTGTTACACTAAAATCTCTCATCCTGACATTTTATCATGAGTATGAGCTCATTATTACTCATACTTCCTCCTTTTGCAAGTCTAACATACCAGCTCCTCATGTCAAGCTTCAAAATCAGAGAAAAGTCCCTAAAATCCCCTAAAAATTGGTATCGCACTTTCTCTATACATTCCCTGCGGTCCCGCACCTAAATCTCAGCCTGCCTGCGGAACCATAACGCACTTTCTTTGTGTAATGGGTGCGAACCTCTGTAAAATACAAAAAGGCGAGAAAGTAAAGATAAAAAGTGAATTCCAGATGAATTCTAGAAGATTCTAGATGGGAGTTTTCGGGAATGGATACGCTTTGAGAAGATTCATGCATCCCTCACTTGATGGAGCTAACCCCTTGATGTAAGGAGCTAATCCCTTTGAAGGAGGATTCTATCCCTTCATATTTGGAACAAGAAACCTCCTCTTTTCCACTATAAAAAGAGGCCTTGGCTAGCGTCAAAGGGAAGTTCAAGCTTAAGATATTTGAAGTTAAATGTTGTTGAAATTCAAACTTAGTTAAATAAGACTTTCTGTGAGGTTAAATCACTCATCTCTATTTGTCTTGGTTCAAAGAGTGCAATGCTTGTCAAATTAGAAGAGATTCCTGCTTCGGACCCCAGGAGGACCTGCACAACATCAAGGCACAGGTTGTAAAGGTTTTCTATATTTGAAGTTAATACAAATATAATCATTTCTCTCATTAAACTGTCTATTCATGGTTTATTTCATAAATTCCTTGATCATTATGATAAGTATGGTTTGTAATAATGTCTATACAGGTGCTGCTTAATCTTTTTGCTTGTTTGTGACTGCAGATTCACGAGGAACGTTATTTCAGTGTATGGGAAGGACTCCAACAAAATCAAGCAAGCGTTGGACATAAGGTAGGCCTTACACCTATATAGTGTTTTTATGAATCTTATATGCTTAGAGAGAGATTAGTATAATTGGCTGTTTGTTGCTAGTTACCTTTAGTACTAGAGAGATTGGTCTTGTCCGCAAGACGGATTAATCTACACAACAAAATGGCGACCATACTGGGGAAAAAACTTGTTGTTTTTGGTTCTCTTTTATTTTTGATTTGAGGAAATAGTTTTTCCTGGTTTTTGATTGATACACATCTGTCTGGGTACTTTAGATTTTTCCTGTTTTTAAAAATTTAGAAGTATTTTGAGTTTTTCTATAATTTTTCCTAGGACCGCACTTTGCCATACTCTGACAGTGCGGGCAGGTTCGCACTTTCTCTAGAGAATACAGTGCGGGACCGCACCTGTCAATGCTGGTTACCTGCGGACCCTGTTAAAATTTTAGAAAATCTCTAGGTTTCTTTTTCTAGTTTATTTTTAGATCTTTGGTTTCTGCCCAGACTGGTTATTATGTCTATCAAGAATTTATTGTGAATGAACTCCAACAGTGTTAATGTTTTGATGATTTTCTAGAAGATTTTGCTGATTGGATTGTTTTTCCACTTGGTCTTTGTAGCGATTCGATCTTTTGACAATTTGCAGTATCTCAGATTACATTGATCTCTTTTTGTCTTTTGAATCCGACCTGATTGTGAAAACATCCTATATTGAGAAATTAAGCCTTTTGTTTCTTTGCAAATCTTCGAAAAAACTTGGTTCAAAGTTTTGAATTTCATTTTTGTAAAAACATATTTTGAGTGTTTTTGATCTGTTTGTTATCTGAACGAATAGATTCTTAGTTTGCTGAACAACTAAGGGAAACATTCATAAAAAAAAATCTAAAAATCTTTTACTCAATTTAGATCATAGTTCTCAAGATTAGATTTTGTAGTTTTGAGTAGTTTTTAATTTTTGTAGCTTTCTTTCGAAGGAAAATTGTTTTGTAGCTTCTAGTTTGGAAAAGAAAAGGATTTTTCTTGTGAGATTTGATAGTTTATTGAAAAGACAAAATAGTTTCTTTCAATTATTTTTCATGTTTGAAGAAGGAATTTAAAGGATTGCATTCTCTAACTCTTTCTTTAGATAGAAAGTTCATTGAAAGAAAAAAGAATTGAATATCATCATAGGTGCATTTGAGTGTTTTTTGGAAGTCGAGTCTTCACATCATCCAAAGTTTCATTTCCGCACCCATTGACTTAAGAAACAGCTCCTAAAAGTAACACTTAAATAAAATTTATCTAGTAATCTTTTTATTTCTAGGGCTCTTATCACCAACATAGCTTAGGATAGTATCTTGGAGTAGGGAGTAATTAACTCTCCAAGATAGCTAAAACAAACAAGTAGACAAATCTTGCGGTAGAAAGAATTCCAGTTGTTGCATGTATGCTCTGGGAAGCTCCTCTTAAAGGAGTTAAGCACGAGATCATATCTGAACCAGTGGGGTAATCAATCCTTCCTCATTGGGAATGATAGAAGATATACACGTATTAAAAACGGTAAACCTCGGATAGACCATTGTCGAGGAGCCAGGGGTCACTTGTCGGTAAGCCTTGGATTTTGTTCAAGGAGCCTTCAAGGGGATTGAGATTTGTTACTCTGCCCTTGCGTGTATGTCGGATCGTAGACTGTTCCCCCAGGTATATTTGTTTCAGTTGGTAACCTTAGTGACCATAATCTTTAGGATTCTTCCTTAAGGTGACAGTGGAGGGAAGATCCCACTGTACCTGGAACAGACGTCGACTAGACTCACTTGGACTCTCTGGGGGGTTCTCTTCACTCGAGATGGTTTTGTGAAGAAACTTGTGCCAGTCTGTTTCATTAAGCAGATTGTCGGGGTAACTGTTCCAACCGCCCTTTTCGTGTTAAAATTATACTAAGTTGGATTTCATCACCTACCAGTGATTTTAGTACGGAAAGTTACTTGTTTGTGTGTGGTTTGAACTCTTAGATTTTTAAGCGAATGATTCAATTGTTTGTTTCTTAGAGACTTTAGGTGTTTTCATTGAAATTTTTCTTTGTTTGCGTGTGATTAGATAATTTTTAATCGTGGCGGAATTGCCGAGACAATCCCGGAGAATACAAGGGAAACCTTCTAAATATTCACCAGGTCAACTTGAAGGGCTTCGAGCTCTGGTACCACACAGTAGCCGTAGACTTATATCAACAGAAGTTGAAAGCTCTGCTATTGTTATACATCCTGATCATCAAATACCTACAACAGAATACATTCAAGAACCGATTTCAGTTTCTGAAGTTAGTGAAAATATTTCTCCTTCTCGTGAATTATCTAACGAACCTGAAATCTCTGAGCCTGAAACTGAGTCTTCTGTGTTAGAAACATCTTCAGGATTTGTTACACCAACTTCTAGCGATCCAGGTTCACCTAGGGTAAGAAATATCATTACAGAAAATCTTCCCTCTGGACTTATTTCTATTGAAGAACTTACTAATCCGGACGAAGACATATCTCTTCCCAACTCCCCTCAATCGTTAAATCTTAGGGAACGTGAATCTATTTTCTATAGCCCCATTCGAAATAATCCTTGGTATCTCTCTTTAACAGACTTTTTAGAGAATCCGGGTCTTGCTTTTTATCCACCTCGAGTTCCATTTCATCCTACACCCAGAGCTTATTATCCGTCATCTATTATGGCTGGTGAGTCATCCATGTTTTCTCAAACGCCTGAATCTTTTTTACATGGTGGTCCTTCTGTTCCTTCGGGATATCAGTCTTTGTCTGGTACTTTCTCGGGGGAAACTCCTCAACCTATCGAAAACGTGTTATCATCTGGTCTTGGTGGACTTAAAATTGAAACGTCGAACGCAGAGCAAGTTTTTATGACATCTGGTAATATTCCCAATCCTCAAGCTCAAGGCAGTCAGTTTCCTTCGGGGGGGCAACCTCAGGGAACTCAGTTACCGCCTGGGGGGCAACCTCAGGGTAGTCAATTACCGCCTGGGGGGCAACCTCAAGGTAGTCAGTTACCACCCGGGGCACAACCTCAAGGTAGCTTTTTCCCAGGACAAACTGTGGATCCATATTATTTTGGGTGGAAACCCCAAGGACAGTACATACCTTAGGGTTATCAACCTCAAGGACAGTACATTCCTCAAGGTCAACCCCAAACTCAATATGCTCCTCAGGGTCCTCAACAACCCCAACTTCAGTACGTGCCTCAAGGTTATCAACCTCAAGGGTAGTACCCAATGCAAGGTTACCAACAGCCTTCTGGTCAACCATCTGTTCAAGGAGCCGGAACTTTACCTTATTATCAACCCTACGTTCAACCAGGTTTTGGTCCTTACGTTCAACCTTCTATGGGACAATACCCCGGAATGATGGTGTGGGATCCGTCCCAATATCAACAGCCTTTGCAGCCTAATGTGCAGTTACCTTATCAACCTGGTCAGCCATTGGTTTCTGGTTCAACTCAGCAACCTGTTCAGCCAGCTATTCAAACTCTTGCGCCTAGTTCAGTTCAGCAGGCAGGGCCTAGTACACCTCAAACTCCGCCCCAAACTGCTGCAACTGCTGCAACGTCTGTTCAACCTGTCACACCTGTTTCTGGAGTATCTGTAGCCCCGAGTTCGGCTATCCCTGTATCTGTGCAAATTCCTCAAGTCTCTGTACCTCAATCAGGACCTTCAGTTCAGACTACAGTTCAGATGCCTACGGGACAAACCGGTACAAGTACAGTTGTTACAAGTCAACCTCAATTTACTTATCAACCGTACCAAGGACAACCGCAATTCGGTCCCTATGTACAGAATCCGAGCTATCAACCGTACCCTGGTTATACTTATCAACAACCTCAGTATGGTCCGATTCATCCTGGTTATCCAGGAGGTTACACAATACCTAATGCTAATCCGATTCCTAGTTATCCTGGGTATCCGCCTCCTGGATCTTCTTTGGCTTCTCAAGGTTTTCGTGACCCTAACCGTCAATTACCGTTTATCGCAACTTTGGACTTACCTGATTTGACGCGCCTTACAAATGATCCTATTTTTTATTATCAGAATTGGCCGCCAATGCCTCATAAGTTGCCCAGTGATATACCAAAATTTGAAGGTAAGTCAGGAGAAGATCCATCGAATCATGTTATGACTTATCACCTTTGGTGTGCATCTAATTCAATTATTGATGATTCGATTCGCTTACGTCTTTTCCAAAGAACCCTCATAGGTCTTGCAGCCAAATGGTACATTGAGTTGCCACGAGGCTCGTTTCATAATTTCAGTCAGTTAGCAACATCTTTCTTAACTCATTTCCAGTTGCCAGTCAGATACGACAATGGCACAGAATTATTAACTTCGCTAAAATAATCTACGTCCACATATATTTCTGATCATATTCATGAATGGCGACGTAGACGACGTTTGGTGAAAGTTTATATTCCGGATCAAATTTTGGCAGAATGGTTTGTTAAATCATTATTACCCAAGATCACTGAAGATGTAGATAAGGCTGGTGTTGTTACTGAAGAGCAAGTAATTGCTCAGGCTCAGTACCTAGACCTCGTCTATACGCAGTCAGGTACTCTACATGAGAAAATTCCCGATCTTCCCAAACAAGGTCAAATAGCTGCTGCTCCTTCAGGGTCTCATGCCGCTGACGGTATGATTGGTACAGTTAGTTCTAAAAGTAAGAAGAAATCTTCAAAGAATTCTTCTCCAATTATAACTTTACCTGATTCCCCGAAAGGAGAATCCTCTCCCGAAGTTTCTGTCGACATTCATGTTGTTGAAACATCTACAGCAAAATCAAAAACCAGTGGTAAAAAGAAGGGGAGGAATAAAAACAAAAAGAATTCGAAAGAGAAAACAGATAAAGATGAATCCAATGACGAAAAACGTAAACCTCATTATCCTTTCTTCATTTTTGAACAAGATCATTTCACGAAAGAAAGTCCATATCAAGAGGAAGTTACGAAACTCGTTAAAGGATCACAACAACCTGCTGTCTTGAAGGATCCTTTTCCAGTTCAAGATAGTAAGATGATTGTTTCTTCCTCGACTACTTTAGACGAGCCTATTATGATGATGTCTCATGTAAGGATTGCGACACGATCGCAAGATTACGGTTCTAAGAATCCCGTTGATGGCAAAGAAGGAGAGTCTTCTAATGCGAATACATCAAATACAACTCCTCCTGTTTCCGGTCCGCTACAGATCGAGAAACAAAATCCAGACTTGATAATCAAACCGCCTGCTAAAGGTGTTCTTCGTAAATCAGCTTTCAATCCACATGCGAGAGCTGCTCAGAATTACAACATTGTTGAATATTTAGCTATTTCTCCTTCAGCAATGTCGGCTTTGGAAGTGCTGCAATCGTGTCCAGCACAGCGTAAATTATTATTGTCTGCCATAGGAGATGTTGATGTTCAGGATTCTAACCTTATAATCTTCGATTTAGAAACTAGTACACCATGTCTTCCTCACCAAATGGCTTTCCAGATTCCAGTGTTAGTAAAAAACAGACCTATTTTTCGGACTGTGATTGATGAGGGAGCTTCAACGTGTATTATGTCGATTCAGTGTTGGAAATCTCTTGGTTCTCCTACACTTAACCAATCTCCGACGATTCTAAAATCTTTTGATGGTCAAGGTTTTCAACCTTATGGTATTTTGCAGGATTTACCCATAGGGGTTGAAGGAAAAATCGTTAATCTAGATGTGGTTGTAGTTGATGCCCCTCTGGATTACAACCTTCTACTGGGTCGTAGTTAGTCCTATGCTATGACTGCTGTTGTCTCTTCGGTCTTTCGACTCATAAAATTTCCATATCAAGGAAAGATCGTGACAATAGATCAGTTAACTTATTTTTCGTCCGACCCAGCCTCTACAGAAACAATCCAGCATGTTGGTAAAACGGCTATCCCTTATAAGTATGTTGGAGTAGGTTTGATTAAAGATTCTGGTTTACTAGGAACTTTTTCCTTTCCTCCTCCTAACGTATCGCCTTCTACTGCAACTATTCATATGATTTTGTCAGACACAGTTATGTTTGATGATCCTTGGATTATTCCTTCAGAATCCGAGATAGATTCATTTGATGGCGTGATGCCTTTGAGTCCATTTGAAATTGCATACCAGGCTGTACAGTCTTTTTCCGACCCCTCTTCAACCGAAGTTGATCCAATGAATGGGATCCAAGAGGAATCACTTTCTATATCTAGTTCAGCTACAACGACATTTCCTGAACTTGTTCATATAGATGAGCAAATTCGTGAGTTTTTTTCTGTTGATGATTTACCATGGGAAGATCTACATCACCGATCTTCATTTTTACCTGAATTAGATCATTTTGAAAATGATTTCGCTTCAATTTTTACTGCTGAATATGCCAAGGAACCTCAGAATCCATTGCAAAATCCTAATTCTGAGTTAAATTTAGAAAATATATCTAGAACGGTTCCAATTGCCATTTCAGTAAAACCAGGAATAATTGAAAACATTCATATAGGTGATTGTTGTACAGATGAAGAAATTCAGACTTATAAAGCTCTATTTCAAGAATTCCGTGACGTATTTGCCTGGTCTTATGAAGAAATGCCAGGAATTGATCCGTCGATCGTAGTTCATGAAATTAAGACTTACCCGGATGCTAAACCTGTTCGTCAATGATTACATCAAATTCATCCTAGAAAAGCTGCTGCTATAAAAACTGAAGTTGAAAAATTACTTCGGGCAGGATTCATTTATCCAATTCCCTTAACGGATTGGGTATCGAATATTGTTCCTGTGACTAAAAAACAAGGAACAATAAGAGTATGTATCGATTATAGGGATATTAATCGAGCGTGTCCAAAAGATAATTATCCAACTCCCTATATCGATCAAATAATTGATGATTGTGCTGGCAGTGAATTATTTTCCTTCATGGATGGTTTTTCCGGCTACAATCAAATAAACATACTCCCTGCAGATCAACCTAAAACAACTTTCATTTGTCCATGGGGAACGTTTGCTTATTGTAAACTACCTTTTGGACTAAAGAACGCTGGAGCAAATTTTCAACGGGCTATGTCTTATGCATTTCATGACATTAAGCACATTGTCCAGCCATATCTCGATGATTTACCTGCTCATTCATTACGTAGGGCCGATCATCCCACTCATTTACGAGCAATTTTTATGAGATGTAGGCATTATCAGATAAGGCTGAATCCGCATAAATGTGTTTTCTGCGTAGAATCGGTTCGATTACTGGGATTTGTTGTCTCGAAAGCAGGTTTTCGCGTTGATCCATCGAAGGTCGAAGCTATCGTTAAATTGCCTCCTCCTTCGACTTTACGCCAACTCCAAAGTTTGCAGGGGAAAGCAAACTTTTTACGTAGATTTATTCCTAACTACGCCGAGCTTATGAAGGGTTTTACCCGGTTGTTGAAACAGAACATTCCATTCTTTTGGGACGAGATCGCTGATCGATCTTTTGATGCACTTAAACACGCGTTGACCCATGCACCGTTATTGCATTCTCCCAACTACAACCAAGATTACATTTTGTATCTCGCTGCTTCTCATTCCACCATTGGGATGGTACTAGTTCAGGAAGATGAATCTCACAATGAACATGTAATTTATTATCTTAGTCGAAATTTGAATCCGACTGAAATTAAATACACACATGTGGAGAAATTAGCCTTGGCAGCTGTCCAAGCTATCCAACGTTTTAGACATTACATTTTGTTACGTAAAACCACAGTAATTTCTAATTGCAACCCTATGATGTATATTTTGACCAAACAACTGCTAGGGGGCAAATATTCCAAATGGATAGTTATCCTGCAGGAATTTGACTTGGAATTTGAGAAATCCAAGGCAAAGAAATCTTTGGTATTTGCGGAACTAATGTGTGATTTCCCCTCTACTGATACTGAAACAGTGGCAGAAGAGTCCATTGCGGACGAATCTTTGTTTCTTATCAGTACTCTTGATCCATGGTATGGGGATATTATTGTGTATCTCCAAACCCAATCTTTTCGGCCTGACATTTCATGAACTCAGTGACGGAAAATACGCTTCCAATCCCAACAATATAACATCATTGGTGATACACTTTATCGACGAGGAGCGGATTGTGTTTTCCAACGTTGTCTAACTCATGAAGAAGCTGAGAAGGTCTCAAATGACTGTCATTCTGGAGCATGTGGCGGTCATATGTCTGGGTATGCCACAGCCCAAAAGATATTGCGTGCAGGATATTTCTGGCCAACATTATTCAAAGATTGCATTTATGTGGTTCGGAAATCCCACAACTGTCAAATTTTTGATCAAAAAATGCGCGCGCCACCCGCTCCTCTTCACCCTACAATTGCGGTTGGTCCTTTCGCAAAATGGGGTATCGATTTTATCACATGTAACCCTCACTCGGCCGGGGGGCATGCCTATATTATTCTCGCAGTAGATTATTTTACAAAATGGGCCGAGGCGATGCCTACATATTCAGCTGATGGCAAGACTGCTGCAACATTCGTATTTAATCACATAATTGCTAGGTTCGGTGTTCCTCAAGCTATTATTACGGATCATGGAAGTCATTTTCGGAATATCATGATGACTGAACTGACAGAACAGCTTGGCTTGCGCCACGATAGTTCCACTCCGTATTATCCGCAAGCCAATGGTCTGGTTGAAGCCATTAACAAAGTTTTAGTCACCATGATCAAACGAATCATTGGTATTCACAAGACGAATTGGCATTCCATGTTATTTTTAGCACTTTGGGCATATCGAACCTCAGTCAAAACATCAACGGGTTTCACTCCTTTTCAACTGGTTTACGGTTTGGAAGCTGTGTTGCCGATTGAATGCGAAATACCGTCACTGAAATTAGCCGTAGAATTACTTCCAGCTACTTCTGAAGAGGAGAAACGTCTCTTGTACTTAGCCCAATTAGATGAGAATCGACGAAATGCTGCAATAGCAAACGAGGCTCATGTTAAAAGGATCAAAGCTCAGTATGATAGAAATGTGACCCCTTGAAATTTTTCAGAAGGAGACCTAGTTTTACTTTATGATCAAGCTAACGACAAGCTAGGAGCTGGGAAATTCGTGCCTATGTGGCATGGTCCTTACATTGTGAAACGAAAGTTAGAAAAAGGGGCCTATGAGTTAATAGATTTTTACGGTGTCCCTTTGGATAAACCCAGAAATGGGCTTTATCTAAAGCGATATTATGCTTAAAAGAGGTGTGGAGATTTTTGTTAGTTTAGATTTCTTTGTTGCTGGTGTGTTTTAGATTAGAAAAGTGTGCCTAGTTTCGAAGTGTGTTTTGTCACTATTCCTGCTTATCTGAGTTTTACTCTTGATATTGCAGATGTCGACGTCTCCTCAAACCTACATTGGTTTTGCTGATGGTGCTTGTCGTAGTACACGGAACATTTCTTCCACAGCTTGGGTTATCTATTCACCCTCTGACGAGTTAGTATCCATGCATGGGGTAAGCCTTGGTCAAACAACAGATAACATTGCCGAGTATAGTGCAGTGATTGAATTATTGTCTGAGTCCATATCATTTGGGATTCGGAGTTTGATTGTAAGGTTGGATTCTGAACTTGTTGTATTACAGCTTAACAGGGTTTATACCATTAGAAATCCGGTGTTATTAAGGTTGTTTTTAAGAGTTCGTCTCTTGGAACGTGAGTTTGATTACATTGAATATCAACATATTCCAAGAAATTTAAATACATTAGCAGATTCAATTGCTTCTATTATGATAAATAGACATTTGCAATAATTAAAAGCAGTAAAACAAGAAACATTCACATATGTACACAGATAGCCGTCAAAATAGTGATATATCATAGTATAGGAGTGTGTTCAAAAAATATACATCGTCTTCGATCATAGGTTGGAAACACATTATGATCGGCAAAAATGATAATACAAAAGTCAAAAATATCAGTCTACACGATCATCCCATCATTGATGGTGATCTCGATAAGAAACAACTGCCCGGGCCACCCTGCATAGGAACCTCCTGAAAGGTCCTCGGACTCCAATCACATATCTCTGTAGCCTGAGAGGAATGTCATCTATACTGGTCTCTGGTATATCTAGAGTCAAGCGCTCTAGATGATGCTCTAAATCAGTCAAAATCTCTACTGATTGGCCTGCTGGGGCTGGTCCGGGCGCAACTGGTTCTCTCCTCTCGAAAGGTTGGAGATGAGCTGGTCGATGTGGACCGACGTCTGTATTCAAAAAACTTTTGGTTATTAGTTTTCTAAGACGATAAAAATTAAAAAAAAATTAGAACTTAGCAAATGTTGAAAAATAATTTTACCTGAATCATCCCACTGTTCCCCTGCAGGGAGAGACATCTCTCCGTCACCACGGAAATCTATCCCAGCATACGGAAAATCCTCTATCATGAAAACTTGGCGATCTAGCCAACGAAAATAAGAACAAGGGAATCGTACAATCTCAGTGCCCTCAATAGCATGACGGGCCATCAGCGCGGACCAACAAACCATTCTTGGTTCTCGAGGTCGACCGACATCAACAGCAATACTTTGTGGAGCTAATTGAGGGATCCTCTCCAGAGCAAAAGAAACGACGATGGATCTGTATCCAAAGTTTTTCAGTTTCCCAGTTTTTGCTCTGGTAAGTTGGCCTTTTATATTGGCCAACACAGCTTCACACCAGTTAAATATGGTGCCACAAAAACAGTCCACTGCAACACGCATTTGGGAACCAGTAGCCACATGAAGTGCGGCACTCCCACACAGTTTGGTAACAGTAAAAGCTATAACTTTCAACTCAGGACGGATGATATGTTTTATGTCAATCCGTTTGTCTCGAGGATTTTCCTGATCATTGCAAAATTCGAGTTGAAGACTAGCGACAGTTTGGCCACCTGGCCTAGTCCCAAACAAGGATACATGTTTGCCCCTCTTGGACAAACCAGTCAAAAAGTATATATCCTCCAGCTCGATTTCGAGCCGGTGGCCACCAATGAAGAAGCACTGGTCCTCCACATGCCATCTGTCTACCAACCATGTTAAGAGTTCCACTTCTGCCCTCATGCCAGAGATAGCCCAAAATTTATATAAGCCACATGCTTTTAATGCCCTTTGCGTGGGCAAATGAAGTATTATAGCTTCATCCACTTCCTCATGCTCTCTTTCTCACCAGATAAGCATCTTGTTAATCCTGCAATACAAAATAAGGCAAGTTAGAATGATTTTATTTGAAAAATTTTGGCAGAAAAATGAGAAAACCATGCTTAAAAATTGACCGCCTGGGTACCGCACCCGCTCTTTGTAAACAGAGCGTAGCTCCACATGTGGACTGTGTTCTGGGTGCGGTACCCACGATTATTTCTCGTTAGGAAAAAATCAGGGTCCGCAGGTAACCTGTGTCCCACCTGCGGACCCCGCGGGCGCATTTTTGAACCATTTTTTGCCCTAAAAAATCAAACTAAAGCCTAAAAACGAATTTCAAACAGATGAAAAACAAGATAAGGAGGTCGTGGATTACCTGGGGCTGACGATTTTCGATTCCAACGGTTGAATTTTCCGGAATCTTCACGGGAACTTTTTATCCAAAATCTTTTTACTTTTCACTCTGGAACTGAACGGTAAAAATGAAATAGAAAAAGTCCTTTTTATAAGTTTTTTCGAATGAATGAATTTTTAATTTATTTATTTTTCACTTTAAAAGGGTATCTTTGAAAGCATTTTTACTTATCTTAAACAGGTATGTGTAATGTTTTGAGTTTTTGTACAGAAACAGGATTTTTCAGGTGAACTGATCGTTTTTCAACAAAGAGCATACTTTTATCACTTTTTCGGACTCTTTCAAAAATTTTACGAAAAAGCGAAACCTTGGAGTCCTCTTTTAAGCCCTTTTCAGACTCTTTAAATATGAAAAGATTGCCGAGTACTTGACTATTCGAACTCGTTAAAGTAAATGAACAGTCGTCCCTTCAGTATAAGTTTACCCCTTTTACGGACTGAAATGGACTATTTACGAAAAAGGTATACGTTGACTAAATACGGTCAATAGAGTTCTCTCCCACATTATTTTATCCTTTCTCGGGCTCAAGAGACTAAATTTACGAAAAAGTACACCCATGGAGTTTTCTTAAGTTTTTCTTCTGACTCCCTAAAACTGAAAAACACCGAGTTTCTCCTAAACTGGACTCGTTAAAATTTAACAGTAAAGGACCTGTTTAATTTTCAACAAGAACGAACCACTCCTTCTTAAGGTTCTAATTTTAAAATAAGATGGACTCATCCAAAGGATGAGCTTATAATCAAGCAAATGTTATCCTCCTCAAGCTTGTCAAAAATAAAGAGGTACTTGCCATAAATGGTGGGGGAAAAAGAGAGAAAAATGGGCGTGTTTGTTGTATTTTAAATGTTTCAAAAACTCAGTCAACCACTCTTGGACACGACACTTTTTATTTACCTGGGTTGGGAAATCCTTTGCCTAACAGTTAATCAAACCACATTGAAAGTTTTCAGCCGGTTTCTGGGTATTAGCTTTGGGTCAATTGTCACCAAGCCATCTGCAGTGTCGTTATGTGTCCAAGAGAACAGTTCAAGTAAACCATTCATCTGCAAAATATTTGTCATCCATCTTTGACCATCCCTGAGTCAGTCCTTGCCAATATATTTTCAAAACTTGATCTATGATTTCGTGTTGTGGGCTTGCCTACGACATATCACTTTCTATCGACATCAGCACATTATCTAGGAAGTTGATCTAGAAATCGTCAGTACCTTGAAATATGCATGCCTCAATGGCAGGTTTCTCGCCTTCGACGACAGGTTGCATCATTGACCTTCGATCGAATGATTTCGTGAGATGTTTGACTTCAGCTCATTCATTCACATTTCATGGATTGTACTGAGTACTTTGAGAGCCATTGACATTACTGGTGGTTTCTCTCACACTTGTTAACAGTTCACATCATTGACTGGTAATCAAGTGGTTTCTACCATGTTCGACTTCGACACATTCATTCGCATGGATAGAATCGTACTGGTTCGAGATGCGGAAATCAAGACCTGGATCTAGTTTCCACCATCCAGGCTACGAGGAATTTTGTTATCATCTATACAGTAGACTATTGATAAACAGATGGCTGCGTCCATACTGTGTCTACATATATCTGTACTATGATGTAATCAAAATCATTCCTGTATCAAAACGATTTCAGTTAGTTATAGTTAGTTTTTATCTGAGTATGGGAATGCCTACCTCAGTGATGACATATACATGTATATATTTTGCATTGAATGTTTTTATAGGTTCCGACTGGGGTGTCCACAGGATGATCTTTGAAATGATAAAGTACTGCACTCTTCATATATGACAGACTACAGCTTCATCTACTCCAGACTTTTCACTTTAGGGGGCAATTTGTTACACTAAAATCTGTCATCCTGACATTTTATCATGAGTATGAGCTCATTATTACTCATACTTCCTCCTTTTGCAAGTCTAACATACCAGCTCCTCATGTCAAGCTTCAAAATCAGAGAAAAGTCCCTAAAATCCCCTAATAATTGGTATCGCACTTTCTCTATACATTCCCTGCGGTCCCGCACCTAAATCTCAGCCTGCCTGCGGAACCATAACGCACTTTCTTTGTGTAATGGGTGTGGACCTCTATAAAATACAAAAATGTGAGAAAGTAAAGATAAAAAGTGAATTCCAGATGAATTCTAGAAGATTCTAGATGGGAATTTTCGGGAATGGATATGCTTTGAGAAGGTTCATGCAACCCTCACTTGATGGAGATAACCCCTTGATGTAAGGAGCTAATCCCTTTGAAGGAGGATTCTATCCCTTCATATTTGGAACAAGAAACCTCCTCTTTTCCACTATAAAAAGAGGCCTTAGGTAGCCTCAAAGGGAAGTTCAAGCTTAAGATATTTGAAGTTAAATGCTGTTGAAATTCAGACTTAGTTAACTAAGACTTTCTGTGAGGTTAAATCACTCATCTCTATTTGTCTTGGTTCAAAGAGTGCAATGCTTGTCAAATTAGAAGAGATTCCTGCTTCGGACCCCAGGAGGACCTGCACAACATCAAGGCACAGGTTGTAAAGGTTTTCTATATTTGAAGTTAATACAAATATACTCATTTCTCTCATTAAACTGTCTATTCGTGGTTTATTTCATAAATTCCTTGATCATTATGATAAGTATGGTTTGTAATAATGTCTATACAGGTGCTGCTTAATATTTTTGCTTGTTTGTGACTGCAGATTCACGAGGAATGTTCTTTCAGTGCACGGGAAGGACTCCAACAAAATCAAGCAAGCGTTGGACATAAGGTAGGCCTTACACCTATATAATGTTTTTATGAATCTTATATGCTTAGAGAGAGATTAGTATAATTGGCTGTTTCTTGCTAGTTACCTCTAGTACTAGAGAGATCGGTCTTGTCCACAAGACGGATTAATCTACACAACACACATATGCAGGTTGAAGAAAACACTCTATGGGTTGAAGAAATCCCCCAGGGGTTGGTATGAGAGGATTGATATTTATCTAATGAATTTGGGCTTTACATGAAGTGAAGTTGATCCAAACCTTTACTTTAAGTTTGATCATGACAAGCCTCCCATTCTAGTTCTCTATGTGTATGATCTTTTCCTAATGACTGCATACCCTCTTATTCATCAATGTAAGAGGGAGTTTGCTTCTGAGTTTGAGATGAAGGACCTAGGATTGATGCTTTACTTCCTAGGACTGGAGGTCTAGAAAAAGCGAGGTGATATTTTCCTTTCTCAATGAAAAAATATTGTGAAGTTGCTAGAAATATTTGGGATGGTGGACTTCAAGTCCGTGAATACTCCGATGGAACTCAACTTTAAGAAGTTGTGTGGAAGTGATACTGGGACCGATTTGGGAAATCCTACCCAGTATCGTCAACTTGTAGGAGCCCTGATGTTCCTAGTGAAATCCTGTCTGGACATATGTTTTTTAGTGAACACGTTGAGTCAATACATGGTCGAGCCTCATCACATTCATTGGATTGGTGCCAAGAATCTCTTGAGATATATTTGGGGCACAATCAACCATGGACTGAGATACACTATCGGGATATGAGGCTCCATGGATATACTGATGCTGACTAGTCAGACAATGTGGTGGATCATAAAAGCACATCTCGATGTTGCTTCACACTAGGTTCTGATTCTATCTTCTGGATGAGCATGAAGCATAAATCGGTTGCTTTGACCACCGCCAAGGCCAAATAAATTGCATAAAGTATGGCCGATTGTGAATATATTTGGTTGAGGAAGCTCTTCAGTGAGTTATTTGTGCATGTGTTGATACTACTGTGATCCATTGCGACAACCAAAGTGGCATTCGACTTTCCAATAATCCTGTGTTCCACAACCGATCCAAGCATATTGATATGAGGTACCACTTTATCTGGGATATGGTACAGCGAGGTGTGGTAAGGCGCCATCACATTGGACTGATGAACAGGTCACAAATATTCTCACGAAGCCCCTAAGGAAGGTCAAATTATTAACCTTTCATGAGAAGTTTGGAATCATGGACATAAGCTCTTATGAGGGTCTTGCTTGAGTTAGACTTTGAGCTTTAGTAGCTCTAAGGGGCTTGGGGATATATTCTTGGAGCTATAAGCAACCAGAGTTCTAGGTTCGCCTTACCTTGTTGGTGTGTTATTTCCCCACGGTTATGATATTGAGATGGTTGAACCTCTCTTTATCTATGCATCACATACATCCTACCCATGTTTTCCGAGAATCATGGGAAGCACCCCTCATCTAGCCAATGAGTTGGGAAAGGAAGATAAAGACCATAAGATTTCCAATGGACACATCGTGTATTTATGTACTCTCTATTTCTAGGATGGGTTGTGTCCAAAAACTTTATCTGGGATCAAGTATGGTTGAGGTTCTTACCTCTAAACTAACTTCGAGTCAGTGGAGAGTGGCAAGGTCTTGTGACTCACTCTCGATCAAATCTTATTCATTATTTATTCATGATTCAGAAGAGCGAAGTTGACATAGTACAGAGAGAGGAGGATGGAATAGGATGATAGGATGGTACTTGATGGTACAATATGAGAGGATTGCACAGATTGATAAATGGATTGATGAGTGGATTTCTCCCTAGTTCAGAGCGAGTTTTAAATTTTGAAAATAGGGAAAAACCCGACTTTTCACTCCTCATATTATGGAGATGATATTTTTTGGGATTCCTCTTTCGAAGAGGTGAAATATTGAATGATATGTATACTATTGATGAATTATAACAAAATAAAGTAGAGATGAAGAAGGGTAATGAGATATCTAAGATACAAAACCTTAATGACGAACTCATTAAGTTGATTAAAAAAATTAAAATAGAGAAAGCGTAACAGGGGCATATGGAAAAGGTACAATATAAGGGAAGAATCGAAAAAGAAACATGTAGATAACAAAACCATAATATAAAAATACTGCATGAGATCAAGATATTGAAAGAAAAAAAAGAATCATTTCCAAAGTGAAGAAGAAACAAGGATATAAGATGAAGAGACTATAAAAATACTTGAAGTGTAGATCTACAAGAAGGTTGAATAATATCCACACATAAATGAAGGTAAAATGAAAAATATATCCTGCAATTGAAGAGGGATGTCAAAAATTAATAGATAGAGTCACATTACAATTTCAAAAAGAGAAAGAAAACAATATTAAAAAGGGTAACTAGAATATATTTGAAGAAGTTGAACTCCACTTAGAAGTTGAACTCCTATAAAATATGATGTTATTATCTTCAACGCTACAGTAATCAAATATCAAGAAAATAGGATATAGGATGCCATTTTATCTGACAAACGATAGATGAAATGGACATGAAAAGAAAAGGAAAGCCATCAAAATGTAAAACCATATCGAAATCCTCATTACCAAGAAATATTGCAGTTAATACAAGAAGGCCAATATCAACATTGTCGAGGAAGAAAATAAGATCCATATTAACAATATCAATGAAGAAGATGTAAAATTCATAAATATTAATGGAACTAGGAATCACCAAATCATTATCCAATATGACTTTATCAAAGTCCAACAACTACTATAAATTGGAGAAGTCACAACAACAATACATGCAATCAAAGGAAAGAAAACTATTTAAAAACCAACCATCAAGGATTAAGACTAAAATAATTGAGTTTTGATGGATGCAATATGAATATAGGGAATTCCTATTATTTGTTTTTATCAAATGTAGAAACCTTAGCTAAAATCAATGGATAAATGTTTTGGAAGGAGGGTGAATTGTATGTCCCCAATGGTGTAATATCCCTATTTTACTGCTTTTATTTAGACTGTTGAAAATACTGAAGGTTAAGTGTACCTAAAGGAAAAATATATGTGTGGAAAAATTATTATTTTTATTTAATAAATGTGGAATTTTAATTATTGTGCAAAGACTACAGTAAATTGGAGACTAGGATTTCAAGTCCATGAGGATGGAATTAGATCCAAAGACTTTCCCAAAATCTCCAAAAATCCTTGGAGAAAATAAAATAGATTCAATATATTATATTGGAGATAAAAGTATAAAATATACCTTAGCAAAGTGGAAAGTTACTCAGAAGAGGTGAAATAAAACTAGAAAGAGGAGAAAGCTAGCTTTAAAGAGCTTTTGCGGAAAAAGCAAAAGTAAAGCCTGGGCTAAAGGAAAATAGAATCCCCATTTAACTCGATGCATTTATGGAAACATGTTGAAGGGAAATCATGCTTAAATAAACCATTCCTGGGTAGACAAGAGGTTGTATACACCTTGGAGGAATTGGTCTCTGCTTGGGGGGAGCTATGGATGAAAGGTCAAGGTTGGGTGGAAAATAGTCTTTAGCAGAATTGGTATGAAAATTTATTAAATTATGTATTATTATTTTGGTAGTATGATGATGATGACTTGATAAGGGTAAATGTATTTTAATTAGGAAGATAAGTGGAAAATTATATCTTCTTAATTATCAGTATGTATAATAAATTAATTTATGCTTGAGAGTGAAGTGTCTGATGTATTTAACAGAAACCTAACTATAGTAGGTATAGTTGTAGTTTCTCTAGCGTTACATAGACTATTTAAATTAGTTAATCAACAATGAGAATGGCTAAACCCAATTATAAAGGTTTAAATTTGTTGTTAGGTTTGGGATAATTAATACATTACAAGTAGGAAATACATCATTAGAAGTGGAGAATATTCTAAAGATGTTAATAGAAGGATGACACATAATTTGTTAATGCTTTAAATAATGAAGAAATAGAGATATGTACAGTGGGATTTATTAGTAAATCAAGAAGAAAATGCTTTGTACAAATTATGTATAAGAAATTCATACTGTACATAAAACATAGAAATCAATATACATCCACTTACTTCTTATGCTAAAGAAGAAATACAATATCATTTTACATATAGAAGTACTATGTGTACAATATAATTTTAAATACAACATCAATCATGAATTATGCATAACTTATACATGTAGTTGAAATAATATAAAGAACTGGGAAAACATGTATAAAGTTAATACAGGGATGGAATTTCATCAATTAAATGAGGACATAAATATGTATTAATATCCATAAAAAATATTATCCAAAACTGTCAGAGTTATCTTGACTGAAAGTGAATTGTTCTTGATATTAATTACATATTGTATACATGAATAAATCTCATTGAATTTAGTGGAATGAATTCGGTGAATGATAATTTCCAACCTGTAAATAGATGAAACCAAATTAATTGTCAATTCTTTTGAGAAAGAAGGCAAAAGTAGTTGTGTTGTAAAATGCAAGATGTGAAATACCTCTCTAACAAATCCACATAGAGAGTGGTTAGATTGATATCTAATAGTAAAATTTAGATAAATATATGGAGTATAGAGAATTTTCTATATTAGTCAACATAAGAAATTACCTTATTAGTCAGTTGAGGAAGTTAGGGCTCTTTTGTATACGAAAATAAAATATATATGTAAGTGTGGAGAACTGAGAAATACATTATAATTCCGAAATAGTATTTGAATTGATAAAAAGTGAATTACCTAAGTTGCGGGTAGAGACAATATACCGAGTAATTTATGTAAATCCATGAATGGTATAGAAGCATGAAAAGAGGAGTTCCTAGGTAACAAAACATTTTGTTAGTAAGGGAAATTAACAAAATGATCATCACTTCATAAAAGAATTATTCTCATATATTTTATGATTTATTAATATTCTGAATGTTTATAAAATTTTATAAGATAGATAGAGAACATATAACAAGAATGTAAGTATTGATTTAATAGAGTACATATAGAGACTGATTTAAAATATATATTCCATATATTGGAATATATATAAGACGAATTCAATAAACTAATGAAGACATATTAATGACATTAAATCAAATTATGTGATATAAAGAGAATATAAAAATATTAGAAACATGAAGGATTTAGAAAATTTATTTCAATGAATTAAATTTCAATTCATGTTAACAACACTATAGGTTGTATGGAGCAAATGAAAATGAATTAACCAAAATCGTTGAGGGCAAACGAGGGTTAATTGAATTGTGAAAAATAGATTAAAAATGTCATGAGAGTTGAAATGCTCAAATATCTCCGTGTAAATTGAAAAAATAACAGAGTATCATTAACGTATCCTTAGAGAGGAGTAGTTATTTAAATGTTGAACCATAGGAGAATAAAGAGCACATCATATTCAATATCATATCACACAAGGATTGTGACAAGGGAACATTCTGGAAATTTAATTCTGAATTCAACTTATTAACTCCTATGCATATAGGAAACCATTACGAATTCCATATTGAATCATAATCAAACTTTGATTTAGAATGGTAATTACAGGGAGAAATTCAAAAACAAATACGAAATATCTGGAAAAGCAAACGAATACAAAAAATAAGAACCAAATAGATGAATTCATAGCGTAGTAGAATATTATGAATTTGGGGCAAAACGTTCAAATGATTTGTACAGTGCAATTGTTATATAGTGTCTGTTGGAACAGGGTCCCCTAAATCTACGAATTTTGTACAATTTTGTATATTTTTTGGTATTAATTAGTCTAGCATAGGGGTTTCGGGGTGGGTCAAAGCTCCAAATGCATTGTAATGGGTAAAGGGTAGACCTAGAGTCTGTAAATCACAATTTGCAAACCACAGGAAAGCATAGGCTAAGTCGTTATAAATAGATGAACATTTTGAGTCTTAAGGTAGGCAAGAATTAAGTCTGATGATAAGTGTGAATTGTTAGATCTGTTTTTGGGCTGTTTGGGTAAGGACTCCTGCTCGTTGTGTGTGCGGAGATTCTCAGTCCTGCTATGTGCAGAGCCTGCTAAATGTGTGCGCAGGCGGTGTTTGGATTGTAACTAGGTTTTAATGATAATATATGCAGAAATAGTTAAAGTATCTATGTGTTGCCTGATCTGATGTGTTACTGTTGATGTGAACCTTTGGGATCTGTTGGAGCTACGAATACGATTGTGTTATCTGTTTATGCTACAAATTTATTTGTGTTATGGTATCTGCAATATGTTATTGATGCGTTTATGATGTTATATATAGATAACTGATACACACGTGGATGCGAAGGTAATAACTAGATCTGTGCATGGTAATAGCTATGTTATGATTAGTTGTGGATTATACTATTAACAAACCTGTGAATAGATCTGCTCTGTGTGAAACTAATAGGTTGCGAACTCAGATCTACTTGACCTACCTACACTCTCACTTGGTGCGGAAACTTAGTTCTAGCACCCTCCCATACTACTTTGGGTGAGAATTTGGCCTGCGCAAGTAGGTCACTACTGAAAGGGCCAGTAATATAGGGGTTTATTGGCAAACCTTAACCTCTGAACCTGGGTCAGGACCCCTCAAGCCAATAGTTTCTAAAATTAATTTCTATTAAACAAGAAAAACTCAACATTACCATAGCATGAATGATCTAAAAACACAAGAAGGAAATGAAAATTTATAACGCATAAGAGGGAGACGTAGCCACTATCATAGGAAGATATGACTTACTTGTGCATGGAGAACCAGTATTACTTCAACGGTTTCTCATGAGAAATTCATGCCAAAACCCTTTCCTATCATTTAATGTAAAGGAAAAAAGGAACTCCATTGTTCCTCAGAAAGAAAGAAAAATGAAGAGTAAGTCCCTGAGTGAATTGTCAGACTAACTCAGACATCAAAAAAAAAAAAATGAACTCAGTAAAAATATTTGATTATTAATAAAAATGTTGAGAATAGTAAAGAGGGAAACAAGGTTACCTGCATCTGTAGTTGTCATTGTGAGGAGGGAAGCCATTAACGTTTCCTACTTACAGTAAGGAACCAAAGCAGAAACCCTCATATGCAACTTGACAAATGAAAAATTAAGAAAAGTGAAATGAATTACAATAAACACTAATCAAGAATTTCGGAGGGAAAGAGTACGAGCTAATCCCAATCGTCGAATGATGTGAGATTCGAGTTCCACCTGGTAATGAAATTAATATGGCCATGTAACCAAGATTGGATGCAGTACATTCAGTTAATCCATGACAGCCTCGAACTAAGGAAACATTAAATAGTTGCGGGTAAATATGTCATAAGTCAATTATTGTAGATACGATGAAATCCACAAAGGTATGGTTGCATATACATCAGGAAAATCATGCAATTAAACTCATGTTTTATAACATTAAAAGATTTATCATACATTAAGTTCGATAATGATAAGATTTAGATCAAGGACCTAAGTGATAGCTCAAATTTCAAAGTGTTTGAAAGTGTGTCAAACCTGAGCAACCAGATATATCTCGTCTTCCTGATTCCGACACGCCAAACGGTTAAAAAACCGACACCGTATGAAGAAGTTATCACCATTTCAAAATTCCAGTAAACTACAATTTATGACATTTGACCAGGGTTGACTGGGTTTTTGGAAAGTAAAAAAAAAATAATATTCTAGGGAATATTCTTGGAATATTCCTTAAAATATTCCTTCAAGGTCAGTCACAGTGTGACAAGTGTCAAATGATTATTCGTTGTAGGGTTTTGTGGGCCAATGATAAGGGACCATGTGGCCAGCCATGAGGCCACCACATGGCCCTTCAACTGCGTAGAAAATTTTTGGTTCGGGTCCTCGAAGTCGACCCTACAACCTCCGATAGAATGCACACAAGCCTTAACCACATCTTCTAGGATGGTACTTAACTATATATGGCCACAAATTCTATTTAAAAATTGCCAAGGTGGCATTTGGGGGTCAGAGGGGGGCCAACCCTTCCCCCCCATATGGCCTTAGCCCTGGAACCACGACGCATTTTTAACCATAGAAGCATTTTTGGAGTGTTCACATCACCATAATCCAAAAATTTTAATGCTACCTCTGACGGTTGGACTAACCGTGACTTCAAACTGGAGTTTGGAACCTTATCCCCAGTTGAAGCGAAGTTCCGCCAACGGTTTTGTAACCATGTGGTTTGGGACATGTGTCCAACCAGCTACCCCTAACATTTAATAATGCAGTTAGTGCTAGTGGAGATATTGGAGGTGCACCATTTTTGGACAGTTTTCCAAATTAACTCTAGTTAAGCGGAGTTGTCCCAGATTTGGTGGAGTTGTTTTAGGTGAAACTCGACAAATTTTTTTTATCTTGAGCATTATTTGACCATTCTGGGACTGTGAATAGTAAATTTTGACTTTCTTGGACATTAAAAACTCATTGGTGAGGGTTTTAGAGCCATCAAATGACTTCTGAGCATGATTTAGCTTCAGAGAAGTTCTAGGGGCCACTAGGGGTCAACAGTAGTATGAGGCCTAGCCAGGGCAGCTAGAGGCCTGACTCAGGAATCCAGTAGTGAATTTTTTATGTTTCATACATTCTGGAACTAATGGTGAAGTTTTCAAAGCAATTAGAGGAATTTTGAAAGCTGATATGATTCATATAAGTTCCAAGGGCCACTAGGGCCATCAGGTGCCATCAGGAGAATGAGGACTATCCAGAGCAACCAGTATCCATTCTAAAAAAACCAGTAGTCTATTCTGACTATTTTGAACCTTATGTATCCAATGGAAGGATTTTCCTAAGCTTTTGAATACTTCTAAACGCCAAGGTGATTCAAATAATTTTTTAGTGAACCCACATCTACGGGGTGCCACAAGGTGTTGGAGGCGTAACCGAAGCAGCGAGAGGCCAATTTCAACAATTGAATAGTCTATTCTGACTATTTTTGAAATTATTAATCCAATGGAAGGATTTTTAGATTCATTTGGAGACTTTTGAAGGTAGAGAATCCACAAGGAAATTTCGGGCAACTTAGGACCAACAATGGCGGGAGGCATAGATTGGGGAGCTAGAGCTCATTTTGAGCAAATGATTAGTATATTTTGGATTTCTGATATATTGTGGAGATGGTAGGTGAGTTTTCAGGGACATAAAAGTATTTATTAAGGAGTTAGTGGCATGGAGAAACTAAGGAAAGCTTAAGGGTACCGATAGAAGAAGTCAACTCTAAGGGAACCTTGGTTTGTCTTCAGAGAGATTACAACCATTCCAATGGCGTGATTGATCAAAACTGGATCATGGACCTAGTGATAGCTAAAAATTTAAAGTGTTCATAAGTTTTTTGAACCTAAGTGACCGGATAGATCTCATCTTCCTGATTCCGACGTCGTGAACGGTTTGAAAAACTGACACCGTATGAAGAAGTTATTGCAGTTTGAAAAGTCCAGTAAACTATAAAATTTGGACTTTGACCAAATTTGTAATATCCCAAAAGGGGAAATTTCTAGAACAATAAGAACACCTTAAGATGTTCCAAATTTGGATATGTAGTAATGTAAGAACACATAATGGAGTCGCAGCGTTGTATCAATGTATAAAACATGAGAAGATCCAAATAGCCATTAAATTGATCTTATAGTAGAAAATGTATACAAATTCTTGAGGTAATGATCACTTAAGCTAGGCAATGCAAGCCTCAATAGAACATGTACAAGAAAATGAAGAACACTGCTACATATAGAAAGCCCAAGGCTATGACTGTGCAATTTATAGGAGGCACTACTACATAAGTAATGTCAATACATAGATATGGAAATTTATGGCTCAAATAATGTGGGGAGCAAAGCTCGAACCCCTGAAAAAAAAATCTCAAGACAATCCTAGAAGGATTTCCTGAAATATAAAAAATGGAAAAAATGTTGGAGTAGCATGGCGGAGTAGTAGCTACAACTCAATAAATGGATGGATATGGTTGTAGATGATGCACAAGCTAAATCAACCTCCTCCAATGGATCTTCCAAGTGAAAGGTTGATCCTAACACTGAATATCTCTCCCTCCGAACAAACACTACAACCCTCACTGTAGATACACATTGAAAATAACGCAGTCTAAGAGAGGGACTGCACTGTGGATCATGGAAATGGTTGGCCTAATGCGAAAGATGGTGAAATATGCCCAAATATCTTCCTAACTAATCTCCAAAAGGAAATGAAGCTTCCTCCTCTAAAAAATAAGCCAAGGAATGGTGTTGTGGAACCTCCACTGCAACACCCTGTAACACAACGTTATAATTGAGTAGAAATAACATTGCAGTTGAAGGAAGTGGCTTGGCCTTGAGCCTGAATGTGGAGAAATGAGGAACATGATCCCCCAAGAGGACTCTCTTGAAAGGAGAAGGAATTCCTAAATAGGAATGCCTTGTGCTAAAGAGCAGAACAACTCTGCTAAATAGCAAGAGAATGCACAAGAGTTTAAACAGACCATAAAATCAATAATCATCAACATGTCTTGCTATGGATACCTTGCCCTCATTTTATACAAATGGAAACCCTATCTCCATGGGTCCCACTCATTACGTTTTCCTCCATCAAGGAATCTTCCTCCCTCTTTCACTGTGTTGTCCCACAAGATGATCTCCACCTCCTATCCCTGCGTTGTTGGCTTGGTCAAACTTGAGCTTGTCCTTATGCAATTGTCCTCTTTCACGCATGAGGGTGTGAAATATAGCTCCAATGATGATCCCATTTCATAATATGAGGGATTTTATTCATTTTTTCATTATGAATGGGCCTGCTTACGCAATTACTCAACTCCTATGTGATAAAAACAAAAATTAATGTTCCGACTAGCTGCATGATAATTTGGGAACATTACAGTCCTCTCCTCCCAATTGTTTCTTGTCCTAAAGCAACTGCATGGATAGAACTGAGAAGTCTCCTTTCCTCTTACTGTAGCACCCACATATTATGTACTCCTCCAAGGAATGAGATGTTTTCTCATCAATGAATCTCCAAATTGCCCCTCCCAAGCATTTAAGCTAGCCAAATGGCTATCATCATGAATAAGTAAAGTACTCAAGGAGCAATAAGGTGTTGTCCAGAGGTCCTTCCAACACATGGAGTCTGAAATGTATTGGGAAACATCCTTCCCATGTGGATCCTCCATCCACGAGAAATCATCCATACAACATGAGTCACCTCCCAACATGGCAACTCCTGAAAATGCTCCTCCACCTTGAGCTCATGCAATGTAGGTGGGATGAAAATCTAAACATGGTAGACATATGAGCCTACCCCATGCTTTTCTCCTCTCCACTTATGATAAGTGTAGAGCATATGCTGATCTTGGGCTGCAAAACAATTTCCCTCAAGTGGCAAGATGAAGACTAGATCTCCAAAGATCTCCTCTCCAACGCTGTGAATCAAGCTGGCCCAAATCATCCCATATGTGATGGATAATAAATCATCACCATATGGAATCCCATCAATCACATGGCCCACCTCAACAAAAGGAAGAAATTTTTTGGCTATGGTGGCCATATCTCCTCTCATGCTCCCATTAGAACATGCAATGCAAAAAGTGTGGGAATCCTCTTCCTCAAAGGACACATCCAACTCATGTGTCTCTCTCCCAATCATGCTTCCCATACAAATAATATCAATATCAGAAAATGAAATAATTATCAACATCAAAATGAGGAAAATTCTGAAGGTTCCATGTGGTGCAAGAAGGTACCAATAGTTTTCCCAATAGTGACAGCGCAGTTTCCCAAACTGTTGCTTTAGAAAATTACAAGGCAAGTTGTTTTTTGTTACATGGATAATTATGTATGTCATGAAATCTACTAATAAATAGAAAATGGCTAGGTACATCAACTGAACATACATAAAAGAGAACATTTTCCCAAGGCCATATGAGAGATGGCTGTCTCCATCATATAGTTTGGCCCAATGTTGACCATGGAGCTTAATGAAAAGCTTGCTCTCTTGTGGGGAAATGCGTTAAATATGAATGGTAAGAGTATCCAAATACTGTGTTAGAAAATCCATGAATGCAAAAACAATATTCTTACCATGTGTTGAAAGTAATATGATGCATATGTATGTGAATAATTCCTCCATAGTGGTATGACATACTCCTATGAAGAGGAATAAAACATGTGTTGTATGAATACCACTCTTCTCATGCTTGGATATCCAAGTTAAGAATATCATATCAATGTAATAGATGTTTCCATCCACTACTTCATCATTCTCACCTCCTTCTTGTCCACCAAGTGTGTCAAGTGTGAAGTGATCCTGGGGACACTCCATCAATAACCCCGAGCTCCCAAGTGAAATCATTGTTGGCCTATGTAAATAGGCTCTTTCCAACTCATAGCTCCAGCCTTTGACATGCATCTTGTCAAAGACAACTCCCAAATGCTGCTACATATAATAAGTCCCTCCCAAAGTGGAAGTACCTCTTGATAATCTAAGGCCAAGGAGTAGCCCCTTTGCACCATGATAGTGCTATCTCCTACTCCTGCAACATCATGCAAAGTGTGAGAGAAAATTTTCCCCTGCTCTCTCAAGGACAACCAAAGCAACCAAATTTTTTGTTTCCTCCTCATACCCTTTGAAAGAGGATATGTCTTAGGATGGTCAAACTCTTTTAAGAGTATCCAACGCAGCCATGCCTCCTTCTGCCCAGTGTCATAAATTTGCAAGTAGCTCACCAGCTTCTTGCTCTCCATCCACATCCACTCAACCATTTTTGGATTTCCCCTACCATCCTCTATCTTGGTACTCCTCTAATGAGGGCTGCCATCCTCCATGTGTTGATGAAAATTTCACTCCATGTCATGTTGAAGTGCACCTTTAATGGGGTCTCTCCATCAGATCTCCTTCTCATCAATAGTCCAAAACCGATGAGGTCTTGGATCTGCTGAAAGTAGAAGTTTCTCTTTGAGCTGAGAGATGCTCATTGAGAAAGTGTCATCTAAAAGGGAGAAAGTTTTTCTCATCTCAAGATGTGTACTATCTATCATCCTTTCCTTCAAGTCTTCAAACCCCAACCTCAAGTGTGGTATGCTCTCCAAAAATGGCTCATGAGGATGATGGTTTATTTCCTCCTTGAATTTTTCAATGTTGCACAACGTAGTGCAATATTGCTGCTCTATATTAGCAATGTATGTTGATTCTTGGACATATAAATATGAATTTCCACAATATTCCAAAATATTTTCTTAAATAGAAAGTGGAAATTCATTCATACCTTGATGGAACTTGGGAGCTCCTTGTATGGCTGCAATAGTTCTTTCCTCCAATGAAATGGCTGCCCCATTTGTAGATGTAGAAGGCTGCTCTTCCAAGGCTGTGACAGTGCTAGTACAAGTCTCCTCCCATGGTGGTGTGTTATTTTTCTCCTCTAATCTTTCTCTATCAAAGGTTCTAATCAACCTTTGAGTGAATTCTGCAAAAGTATTCACCCTTGCATGGCTCAAGTGGCTAAACCACCAAACATTAGATTCACCCTCCAAGTGCAGCGCTGCAAATTATACTACCTCCCTCTCTACCACTAGATGTAGTAGGAAGAATGCCTCAAGCTTTCTTGCCCAAGTTCTTGCTGTAGATGATCCATCATATGTAGGCAATAGAAACCTATTACCTTTGATTTCTCTTTTGTTGCAGAATCTCCTCTCTTCCTTTAATTGAATGAACTGTGGAAGAGCTAGAGTCTCTTTGAAGGCTCTAGGTTGAGATTTGTACTCAACAAGGTACTTAATTAGAATCAAATGATCCAAGTATCTCTTATGCTTATTGTCTTCTTCTTGGTGATAATAGGAAGTGCATGGTCCTTCCTCTTCTATTTTCTTATCCTCCTTGGGGAGGTTCTTCATAGATTTGAATAATGATGAGACCAAGCTCATCCTCTCCAAAATTCTGATCTTCTTCTATCTTCTTTGGCTGAAACTCACAGGCTGAGCCAAGAAGGATTCTTTGATACCACTGTAGTATCCCAAAATAGGGAAAATCTACAACAATGGGAATATCTTAAGATATTCCAAAAGTGGAGATGCAGCAATGTAAGAACACATAATGGAATAGCAGTGTTGTATCAATGTATAAAACATGAGAATATCCAAATAGCCATCAAATCGATCGTATAGTATAAAATGTATACAAATTCTTGAGGTAATGATCACTCAAGCTAGGTAATGCAAGCCTCAATAGAACATGTACAATAAAATGAAGAACACTGCTACATATAGAAAGCCCAAGGCTACAAATGTGTAGTTTATAGGAGGCACTGCTATAGAAATAATTTCAATACATAGATATGGAAATTTATGGCTCAAATAATATGGGGAGAAAAGCTCTAACCCTTGAAAAAAAATCTCAAGACAATCCTAGAAGGATTTCCTGAAATATACAAAATGGAAAAAATGTCGGAGTAGCAGGGCTGAGTAGCAGTTGCAAATCAAGAACTGGATGGATATGGTTGTAGATGATGCACAAGCTAAATCAACCTCCTCCAATGGATCTTCCAAGTGAAAGGTTGATCCTAACACTAAACATATCTCCCTCCGAACAAACACTGCAACCCTCACTATAGATACACACTAAAAATAATGCAGTCTAAGAGAGGGACTATGCTGTGGATCATGGAAATGGTTGACTTAATGTGAAATATGGTGAAATATTCCCAGATATTTTCCTAACTGATCTTCAAAATGAAAGGAAGCTTCCTCCTCTAAAAAGTAAGCCAAGGAATGGTGTTGTGGAACCTCCACTGCAATACAACGTTATACTTCAGTAGAAATAATTTTGTAGATGAAGGACGTGGCTTGGCCTTAAGCCTGAATGTGGAGAAGTCAAGAACAAGATCCCATAGGAGGCCTCTCTTGAAAGGAGAAGGAATTCCTAAACATGAATGCCTTGTGCTAAACAACACAACAACTCTACTAAACAATAAGAGAATGCACAAGAGTCTAAACAGACCATAAAATCAATAATCATGAACATGTCTTGCTATGGCTGCCTTTCCCTCCCTTTATATAAATGGAAGCCCTCTCTCCATGGGTCCCACTTATTAGGGTTTCCTCCATCAAGGAATATTCCTCCCTTTTTCACTGTGTTGTCCCACAAGATGATCTCCACCTCCTATCCTTGTGCTGTTGACTTGGTCAAACTTGACCTTGTCCTTATGCAATTGTCCTCTTCACACACAAGGGTGTGAAATCCATCTCCAATGATGATCCCCTTTCATACTTCGAGGGATTTTATTCATGTTTTTATTATGTATGGGCCTCCTTACCCAATTATTCAACTCTTAGGTGATAAAAACAAAAATTAATGTTCCAACTAGCTGCATGCTAATTTGGGAACATTACAAAGTTTGACTTGGATTTGGGAAAATTAAAAAGAGAATATTTCATGGAATATTCCTAGAATATTTCGAGGAATATTCTGAGGAATATTCAGTATGGACCAGTTGGAGTTTGACAAATGTCAACGTGTGATTTGGCAACGGGTTGGCCTTTTTGAATTAGGCCAATAAGAGGTTGCCACGTGGAGGGCCCAGAGGCTGCCACAGGGCCTAGTAATGTGGTATAAAATTATGGTCGGAATCCCCAAGGTTCAAACATGGGACCTCCCCGCACGCATAGAAATACTTTGACCAAACGCGCTACACATGTTTCTTAACTGTATAAGGTTTGCAGTTATATTTAAGGTTTTGTGGTTTTGCATCTGGGATTCAGAAGGGGGACAACCCCCCATGTGGCCTTAGCACCAAGACTCTAGGACAAAGCTATTAACAACCAGAAAAATGGTTAAACCTGATGTTATAAAACCTGTCACATGCATTTAAACGCCGAATGTTATGTGTTTCAAAATGTGGTTTTATTGCATTGAAATACATTAACCGCCCACGAAACAACAAAGTTTGGGACATGTGTCCACCATCAGTGGTCAATATTTAATATTGTGGTTAGTAATGGTGGAAGATATGGCAGGTGCACAATTTTTGGCTAAATTTCCGAATTTAACTGGAGTTAAGTCCAGTTCTTCACAATTAGTGGAGCATTTTTGGGTGTCACTGGACAAATATTGTTTTAGATCTCTCTTGAGCTAGATTCGACCAATTTTGGAGTTCCAATTGTCAATTTCGACTATATCAGACACTCCAAACTCATTGGTGATGGTTTCAGATCCATAATAGGACTTTATAATAGTTTTTGTCTTCAAATAAGTTCTAGGGGTCACTAGGGCCACCATAGGCCAACAACAGTTTGAGGCCTAACCAGGGGTGCTAGAGGCCTTATTTAGAAATACAATAATAAATTTTGAATGTTTCAGATGTTCTAGAACTAAGGGTGTGTTTTTTAGATCTTGTATAGGACTTTTGAAGCCATATATTCTTTAGTGAAGTTCCAGGGGTCACCAGGGCCAGCAAATGCCAGCAGCAATTTGGGGCCCACCCAGGGTAGCTAGAGACCTTATGTCGAAAACCAATAGTCATTATGAATACGATGAGAATTATGAATCCATTGATGGATTTTTTGTAATATTTTGAGGACTTCTATAGCTCGAGAGGCCACAAATAAGTTTCCTTTTACCCGAGAGCCAAGGGGTGCTAGCAAGTGTCGGAGGCGAAACTAGAACAGTCGGAAGCCATTTTCAGTGAATTAATAGTATATTCCTACTATTTTTATAATTTTGAATCCAATGAAGGGATTTTCATATCCATTTGAATACTTATAGAGCTTGAGAAGCTTCAGGGAATTTTTGGGCAACCTAGGGAAAATCGTTGAGGGAGACCTAGTTTGGGGATGCAATGCTCATTTTGACCAAACGATTAAAGATAATTTTGGTGTCTAATATGTGTTGGAGATAGTAGGTGATTTTTCAAGGATAGTAAAATAATTCTGAAGTAGTTAGTGCCATAGAGAAGCTCAATGTAGCTCAAGTGCACCAATAGAAGGAATCAAGTCTAAGGGAGCCTAGATCTGTTTGTAGAATGATGACGATGATGAAAGGGATATAGATGGTATTATAAGCCCTTTGGTTTAGTTCAGTAACCATTGAAGTTAATTTTGGAAATTTTAAAAGAAACTTTACCATAATACAAAAGAGCCAAGTCAAGATGACAAGAGCTCAATGAAACGTAGCCCATGATATTTAGGTGAACTCCTTGATTAATTTTACTGTTATGTGTGGATTTTGATTTTTTGCATTATATTTCTATTACACATGTTTAATTTCAGTAAAAAAAAATGGACTTAAGACACTTAAACAATTAAAAAACATACATCTATTTCAAGTAAAAATTTCCGTAAAAGTCAAGTACAAGCTAGATGTTTTATTTATTTAACTATGTGGGAGGTCCTTGAAAAACATAACAAGTTATCCAAGTCATTTTCAGATCAGGTTGGTATCAGAGCCAAGTTTCTTGATTTATAGATTATTAAATTTCTTATTTTGACTTGAAAGGTGTTTAAAGAGTCCAAAGAATTTGACTATTTTACTGTTTGCAAATTGACTATTGCTTGAGTTTTCTAGAGGTGAAGGGAAAGCTACTGATACCTAAGTCTAGGAGAGGACAAGAAGGAACAAGGGTTGAAAACTAATTCCTTACCCAAAGGACCTCAAGGAAACCCTTGAAGCACAAAAGGGTTTGTTTGCAAAAGGTTTCTTGAAGAAGAGCTTGACTCTGCACCCATTTTGTTCAAAATCTTTGTCAATTGTGTTTGAAAGCTTTATGAATTTTATTGAAGTTATTTTGTTCATTTTCATAATGAAAACTTCATCAAGTGAGGTTTCAAAATCTTTCTCCTTCACAAGATTCTTCGATGAATACATGGAGAGAGACTTTCACATCTTGAAGGACATGGTGCAAACTCTGATTGAAGATAGAAGAGAAAGCAATAGACTTCGTGAGAAATTGTTTGCGATGAAGCAAGAGAAAGAATAAACTCTTCAAAGAATCCATGAGATGGAGATGCAGTTCCATCAAGCCCAAGAGGCTTTGACCAAGAACATGCATGAAGCAAACGTAATTCACTCAAATTTGTACTTAGTTTCCTCTTTAGATATATGTGTTGTTTCATTTAAAAATCACACTAGAGGTATAGGGTCCAAGTTAATCTTTAAAATGGGCTATGAAGGCAAGGGTTTAGGCAAGCATGCATAAGGTACAATTGATCCTATTTTGGTTGAGGAACAACCTAATAAATTTGGTCTTGGTTATGTTCAATCTTATGGCGAAGATGCCAAAGCCATGAAGGCATGTGAGGCAAATTCAAAGAGAAATTTTGTTCGAATTTCTAATATAAAAACATGTCAAGTTTGTTTTCAAGTTGATTGCCATTTTTTGAAGCCTATGTTGCATCAAGAAGATTGTAGACATGCAACTTATGGTTAGCATGCAAGTTCAAATAGTTTTCAAGACATAAACATTGATGTTAGTCTTCAAGAGAACGCTAGAGCCTCTACGAGTTCACTTCCTCATTAAGGTAAAAAATATCGACATGAAAAGTAGCATGTGAGGTATAATTCTTCCCATAGTCAAGTTGATTATGTTTCTGCAAGGCATGAAAATTTTTCCCGCTTGAAAGGAAGAAAGAGTTGCTATGCATTTTGTGGTCTATGTAACCATGATGTTACAAGATGCTAGAAGATGATGAAGGCATACATGAGGCAGTTGAGGCACAGGAAACTTGTAAACAAGTTGCACAAGACTTCCACACATTGCCAAAAGAGGGGACATGTTGTTTCCGAAATGTTGGACATTGCATCCAACTAATCATCCCAAGCATTTGAGGCAACAGGATAGAAATACTGGTGAAAGTGGAACTAAGGATTCCATGATTGATGTGAGAAAAAATGTTTCACATGAATAATATTGGAAGCAACAAAATTCATCATGGAAGTGGCTTGGTAATAAGTGGCATGACTTCTTGACACAGTAAGACATATAACCATTTGTACATATGCAGATTTTAGTTATGTATGCATGTTTTATTATGTAATCTCATGTTTTTTTGAGCCACCTTGGATCGATGATCAAGGAAGAAATGTTCAGCTACCTTCTATAAATTTCTCGCCAGAAAGTTCTGAGTGAGTGGAAGGAAGACAATTCTTAATAGGAGGACAAGCACATCTAGGAAGGGTAGTGTCGACTACTTTCAAGTTGTGGTTCAAAGGCACTAGCCATGCAAGGCAAGTGTATGGAGGCTGAAAAGAAGAGGGTGTTGTACTCTCACCTACTGTATAGATCAGTATATTACTCTTTTGGGCTTCAAAAGATTCCCAATGGGGAGGTGTGATCAGAACTGTATCATGGACCTAAGTGATAGCTCAAAATTAAAAGTGTTTTAAATTTTTCTAAACCTAAGCGACTAGATATATCCTATCTTCCTGATTCTGGCACCATGAACAGTTCGAAAGACTGACACCGTATGAAGAAGTTATCACAGTTTGAAAAATCTAGTAAACTACAAAATTTGGACTTTGACCAAGTTTAACTTGGATTTGGGAAAATAAAAAAAATAATATTCTAGGGAATATACCTTATAATATTCCCCAAAATATTGTGTATGGACCAGTCATAGTTTGACAAATGTCAACGTGTGATTTGGCAGTGGGTTGACCTTTTTGAATTCAGGCCAATAAGAGAGTTCCACGTGGCAGGCTCAGAGGCAGCCATGTGGCCTAGTAACGTGGTAAAAAATTATGGTCGGACTCCCTGGGAGTCAAACATGGGACCTCCTCACACGCATAAAAATACTTATACCAACCGTGCTATGCATGTTCCTTAACCGTATAAGGTTTGTGGTTATATTTAAGGTTTTATGGTTTTGCATATGGGGTTTGGAAGGGGGCCAGCCCCCCATGTGGCCTTAGATCCAAGACTGTGGGACAAAGCTATTAACCACCAGAAAAATATTTACACCTGCCATTATAAAACCTATCACATGCATTTAAATGTTGAATGTTATGTGTTTGAAAATGCGGTTTTATTGCATTGACATATGTTAACCGCCCACAAAACCGTAAAGTTTGGGACATGTTTCCACCATCAGCGGTCAAAATTTAATGTTATAGTTAGTAATGGTGGAAGATATGGTGAGTGCGCCATTTTCAGCTAAATTTTATAATTTAACTGGAGTTAAGTCTAGTTCTCCACAATTAGTGGAGCATATTTGGGTGCCATTTGACAAATCTTGTTTTGGTTCTATCTTGAGCTAGATTCGACTAATTTTTGAGTGCCAATAGTCAATTTCGACTATATCAGATATTCCAGACTCACTGCTAAGGGTTTCAGAGCCACTAGAGGACTTGTGAGCAGGTGGTTTCTTCAGAGAAGTTATAGGGGACACTAGGGCCATCATAGGCCAGTAGCAATTTGAAGCCTAGCCAGGGGAGCTAGAGGCCTTATTTAGAAATCCAATAGTCAATTTTTGGATGTTTCGGATTTTTTGGAACAAATTGTGTGGTTTTAAGAACCTTTATATGAATTTTGAAGGCCGATATCCTTCAGTGAAGCTACAGGGGCCACCAGGGCCAACAAGTGCCAGCAGCAGTTCGAGGCCTAGCTAGGGCAACTAGAGACCTTATGCAGTAAGCTACTAGTAATTCTTGATTGTAATGAGCATTTTGAATCCATTGAATGAGGTTCAAAATATTTTTAGGACTTATAGAGCTCTAGTAGCCACATAGAAGTTTTCTTTGATCATAGATCCTAGGGGTGCCACCAGGTGTTGGAGGTGAAACTGGAGCAATCAGAGGCCATTTTCAGTGAACCAATACTCTATTCTAAATATTTTTCACATTTGGAATCCAATGAAGTGATTTTCAGAGCCATTTGAAGACTTATAGAGCCCGATAAGCTTCAGGGAACTTTTGGGTAGCCTAGGGAAAACTGTGGAGGGAGGCCTAGTTTGGGGATGCAGTGCTCATTAATGATCAGTTTATTTTTGGTGTCTGATATGTGATGGAGACACTAGGTTAGCTTTCAGAGACAGTAAAATAGTTCTGAAGGAGTTATTTCCATAGAGAAGCTCATTGTAGCTCAAGTGAACCAAGAGAAGGAATCAAGTTTAAGGGAGCCTAGATTTGTTTACAGAGTGATGAAAACCATGTTAGGGATGTAGATGGTATTCTAAGCCCTCTGGATTAGTTCAATAACCATTTGAGTTAAGTTTGGAACTTGTAAAATAAACTTTACCATAATCCCAAAGAGCCAAGTCAAGATGACAAGAGCTCAAGGAGATGTAGCCCAAGAAATTCAGGTGAAATCCTAGATTAATTTTTCTGTTATGTGTGGATTTTTATTTGATGCATTATATTTTTGTGACACATGTTTAATTTCAGCAAAAAAAAATGGACTTAATACACTTAAACAGTTAAAAAACATACAACTATTTCAAGTAAAAATTTCAGCAAAAGTCAAGTACAAGCTAGATATTTTATTTGTTTAACTGAGTGGGAGGTCCTTAATAAGAATAAAAGGTTATCCAACCCATTCTTAGATTAGTGATGGTATTCTAAACCCATTGGTTCATTTCAGATAACCATTGGAGTTGAGTTATTAACTTGTAAAAAAAAAATCCCATCATAATCCTAAAGAGCCAAGTCAGTTGACATAGGCTCAAGGAGACGTAGCCCATGACATTCGGGTGAAATCCTTTATTAAATTTTTTTTTATGTGTTGATTATTATTTTCTTCACTTTATGGTTGTTGTACATGCTTAATATCAACAAAAAAACAAAAGTTTTAATTACTCACACATAAACGTTTAAAACAGTTAAAAACACATTCACCTGTTTCAAGAATTCAATTCCACACAGTCAAGTATAAGCTAGATCTTAAATTTTTTAATTGAGTGGGAGGTGCTTGAAAAGCATAACAAGTTATCCAACCATTTCATATCAGGAGGTATCAGAGCACTAGGTTTCATGAGAGAGCACTAGGTTGCTTGTTTGACTCAAAAGGTGTTTAAATAGTCTAAAGAATTTAATTGTTTGCAAATTGACTGATGCTTACAAGTTTTAGTTTTCTAGAGGTTAAGGGGAGCTACTATTAGCTAAGTCTAGAAGAGGATAATAAGTAAGAAGGATGAAAGCATTCTCGTTACTCAAAGGACCTCAGCACAACCCTTGAAGCACAATCCCTCTTGAATATTGTTTGCAAAAGGCTGCCTGAAGAAGAGTTGGACTCTACAACCATTTTGTTCATAAGCTTTATCAATTTTTTTTGAAAGCTTTGTGAATTTTTTTGAAGTTCTTTAGTTCATAGACACAATGATGACAGCTTCTTCAAGTGAGTATTCTAAATCCTCTTTTACATAACTCTTCGATGAAGAGATGAAGTGATACTTTTACATCCTGAAGGATGGTGAAAATTTTGTATGAAGATGGAAGGGAAAGACTAGACTTCATGAGAAATTGGTTGATATGAAGCAATATAAAGAATGAATTCTTCAAAGAATTCATGATATGGAGATGTAGCTCCATCATGCCCAAGAGGCCTTAACCAAACATATGCTTGAAGAAGGAAAATCACTCAAATATGTCCTTAAATTCCTCTTCAGATTGATGTTTAGGTTCATTTGAAAAGCACACTAGAGGTATAGGGTCCAAGTTTATGTTTAAAATGGCCTATGAATGCAAGGGTCTAAGAAAACATGCATAAGGCATGATTCTTCCTAATATGGTTGAGGAAATACCTAAGAAATTTGGTCTAGGATATGTTCAATCTTATGGAAAAAACTCTACAGCCATGAAGGTATTTGAGACAACTCCAAAAAGAAATTTTTTTGCAAGTTCTAAACCACAAACATGTCAAGTGTTTTTTCAAGTTTATTTCCATTTTTTGAAGCCTATGTTGCAGCAAGATGTGTGTAGACATGCAAATTATGGTGAGAAAGAGAGTTCTGACAACTATCAAGACATGAACACTAATGTTGGTCTTCAAAAGAAATCTGGAACCTCTACAAGTTCATCTCCTCAAGAGGGTAAAAAAGATGGACATGCAAACCAACATTTGAGGTATAATTCTTCCCATAGTCATGTTGATTATGTTTTTGTTAAGCATGGAAAATTTGCATGCAATAATGGAAGAAAGAGTTGTTTTTGCTATTTTGGTCTACGTAACCATGAAGTTCAAAATCTTAGAAGAGGATGAAGGCGTATAGGAAACCGTTGAAGCGAAAGCAACTTTCACAGAAGGTGAAAAAGACTTGCGCAGATTGCCAGAAAAAGGGACATTTCATTGCCCAATGTTGGACATTGTATCCAACTAATCATCCCAAGAATTTGAAGAAAGAGTATTATAAGACTGGTGAAAGTGCAACCAAAGATTCCATCATTGATGTGAGAATAGATGTTTCACATGAAGAAGATTTTCAACAGCAAAAATCACCATGGAAGTGGCTTGGTAAGAAGTGGTTTGAGTTCTTAACCGAGTAAGACATGCATTCATTTGTACATATGAAAATTTCATTCATGTATGTAATTCTATTGGAAACTTATGTCATGCAGGGGCATTAGATTCGGGAAAATACTTTGTATTTTATTAAACATAGGGGGTCTTATGTTTTCGAGAGAATATTGTTTTTATGTAATAATTAATGGGCTTTTTAGAGTGACTTTAATTAATTATTGTGAGGATTTGTTAATGTTTCCAAAATGATTGGATAACATGAGGGAAATTAGATTTTAGATATTTAAGAATTAATTATGAAGCCTAAGTTAGATTTGGTTTCAATATTTTAGGGATAAAATATAAATTGTAGGGGTTTGTTGAGATATTTGAGGACTTTGTTGAGTTATTGAAGGGATTTGAAACTAAATTGGTTCATCCAAAATTGTATATATTAATAAGCCTCAAAGGAAAAATAGATCAAGATAGGAGATTTGCAGAGTGTGGGAATTCAGTCTTTAGAAGGGCAGGAGTTTGTTCCTATAAGCCCACGGCCAGCTGAAAGGGCCATCGATTTTGAAGATCTGGCCAACGCAGGAAGCTTTGTAAGAAATTGCATTTGTATATTATAAAGAATTGGTTTCAGCATCTCATGAGTATTTTTTATTTAATTTATGTATGATTGGGCCTTTGAACTCCATACGCAGCTGTGTAAGAAACAGAGTGGTAAAATTCTGTAATTGGGACTTTAATGGTATTCTGGGTGCCATTAAATAAATTGACATTCATGTCGATGTTGTAATGTAGAATTGAATGTGCATAATTTTATGAATTGAAATTCTGGGAATTAAATAGTGCGCATATAGGAATGATGTAGTATTTTGTTACTGGAAGATCTGATTGTGGAATTTAGAATGCACATTTATTCCATTGAGTTTTGTGTGATTTGTATTTATTGGGAAAACTTGTATAAATCACAGTGGATTGTTGTCAGATTGAGTTCAATGAAATCCTACGGAGATAATATCTCTGTTTGCTGAAGGAAAGCTTCAAAGAACGTGTGAAGAGGATTCATATAAGTCAAATGCAATATAATCGATTTAATCAATCAATACAGAGATTGGGCATAGTGATTTAACCATGTGTTGGTTAAATGTTGGGGATTATTTAAACCTATTCAAAATGTTGCAGGCATAGCCACTTAAGAGGATATTGATAAGAAACAAGATCGATTTTTTTTTGTAAGTGCCATATTAGATTTGGAATCAAATTAAAATTCACAGTGTTGACACTATGTTAAAGCTCGTGTTGATGAATTGCGTTAAGGCAGGGATGGCATAGAAGACTGAAAATTTAATGACAGAGCGATGGAATTGAGATCGGAATAATAAAACTGAGATCAGACTTGGTTACTACAGCTTGGAGCAGCGCTAGAAGGGAAGGCAATATTGTTCGAATGAAGAATCGAACACAAGTAGTGTGATTCGAAATCACTGAACCGTGGTAATATTAATAACATAGTTTGCATATGATGTGAAGTTTCAGGGTTAATGCAGCAAAGTCGAATGGAACGCTATTTAGAGAAATTGAAATCACGGACGTGAATCAAGATTTTGGGTCAATCATTGAAGAGAAGCGGAACCATGAAAAAATGATGAGGCGGAACATTTTTGGCGGTTGGGTTTTTTTATTAAAAGTCTGAGTTTTGATTATTCATATATAATGGAAATTTAAATTAAGGTCATGAAGTTCATATGATATCTGTAGATGTTCTATTCATTAACATCTCTATACCTGGTATTAAAATTAACCAAGTTCGATGGTGGGTCCGAACCTTCTTGGCCTTTTACTTTATATAATGGGTGTACAGGAAAATGAGCCATTATTTTATGATGATAGCTAATATGGCTATAAGGAAAGATTATAAGTTGATATAAGGTGGAGTGTTACTACATATATGTGTGGGACCGAAGCACTATGGTGGATGTTGTTACAAGGATGAATGTGGATTGAAATTCCATAAGGAAGATGCCTAATATGGGTTTAAACCCATGCACTAAAAATGGGAAATCTTTATGTGAAGATTGATAAAAACTTCCGTATGAGATAAGAATCCATATTGTATTGGGGTTTTTATAACCATCACACTTGTAGAAAGAGGTTTTCGTAGTTATATTATAAATTTCCAGTCCAGGGAAACTGAAATGAATTTGCATGCATTTTATATGCAGCTTTGAGAGGAGTGTGAGTTTAGCGGGGTAATCCCGCTATCATTACGTTCGTTTGAGCCAAATTTGATCGATGATCAAGGAAGCAATGTCCAACTACCTTCAATTAAACACTTCTCACCAGAAATTTCTGAATGAGTTCAAGGAAGATATAGTTATTGATAAAAGGACAAGCTCATCCAAGAGGGTAAGTGTTGACTACCTTCGAGTTGGGGCTCAAAGGCACTAATCCAAGCAAGGAAAAGTGTAAGGAGGCTGGAAATGTGAGGGTGTTGTACTCTCATTTACTGAACAGGTAATCAGTCTTTTGGGTTCCAAAATATTCCTAATGGGAAGAAGTGATCAGATTTAGATCAAGGACCTAAGTGATAGCCCAAATTTCAAAGTGTTTGAAAGTGTGTCAAACCTGAGTGATTGGATAGATCTTGTCTTCCTGATTCAGGTGCCGCGAACAGTTCGAAAAACGACACATTATGATGAAGTCATCGCAATTTGAAAAGTCCAGTAAACTGCAATTTTTGACATTTGACCAGGGTTGATTGGGTTTTTGGAAAGTAAAAAAAAAGAATATTACTAGAATATTCTAGGAATATTCCTCGAATATTCTATGAATATTCCTCAGAGTATTCCTTCTGGGTAAGTAACAGTGTGAAAATTTTTGAATGGTTATTCATTGTAGGGTTTTGTGGGCCATTGATAAGGTGCCACGTGGCCAGCCTTGAGGCTGCCACATGGCCCTTAAACTGCATAACAAAATTTTGGTTCGGGTCGCAAGTTAAAATCAGAAAAATTTGAACAAGCAAGGTTAGTGCAGTTAGCTACAGGAACACAAAGAAAAGTGACCCATAAACTTCCAAAAAATACTATATTTTAAATGGGTATGAAACTGAAATAAATTTAAATATCTTGGCTCTAGGATCATATGACTTGTTAGTAGAAATGGACTGGTTAGTGAAGCAAAAATAAATAGTTAATTGCTTAGATAGAACAGTTAATTGTATAGATAGTGAGAGAAGAGCTATGCTAGTGAAAGGAAAACCAAGACCAATATCAATAAGAGAAATTTCTACATTATAGCTAAAAAGGACAACAGGAAAGGGCAGTGAAGTGTATGTGTAATGTTCCTTTTTCAGGACTGCTCATGAATCATGCATGAAAAATGCATTTCCAGCAACATATAAAATTAAATAGTGAAATAATCACTTGGATCCCATGGAAATATCTATGTAGAATATAAATACAATAGGAGATCAGAAAGAAATGGAACTAGGTGGGTTAAACAGACCTCCCACACTAGTGTAGCTAAAAATGACTAAAAACCCCAAACTGCATTTTACCAGAGTTGTTGCACCAATGGAATGCACAGTCTAAAGAGGGTTTTAACATAAAATCATGGGAGAAAAATAGATCTACTCATATATTAATGAAATATACTGAAGTACAAATATCTAGTCTCCTCATACAAAATACAAGAGAACCCGACAAGGGTTTCTTGTCAAATACTCTGCATACAAATGTGATCTTCAGAAAATTACTGAATAATCACTGCAACACTGAAGTAGAAGAGAATAGAATACTGAATGATGAATGATCTAATGCATATCCCTCAAGTGCTTCCTCCCATGAAAGGATGGACCTTTCAATCACAAGCAACTCAGCAATGGAGCCACCAAACCATACAGTGAACACTGCCTCCAAAATAATGCATTCCCTAGCAGAAACAGTGCTAGGAATGTATGGGAAATGTGTGGCTTGATACCACAGATCTTAAATAATCTTGGGAGCTCTCTAAACAGATATCTCAAGTGAAGGAAACCTTCCTTCAATGAGAAACTTGCTCAGAAGTCGGGATTCCAATCCCTTCCACTGCTGCACCCAGTAACACCACACAATGTCTAGCAAAGCAGTGCTAATGTAGATGGCTAAAGCTTGGCCTAAAAACCTGATGTGGAATTACTAATGAAAACTCTCCCAATGAGGCTCCTCAAAGGAAAGAGGTGGGATTCCCACCCGAGAACACCCAGTGCTAAACAACACTCCAGCTTTGCTAAGCAGCAAAGCAGCAAAAATTCTTGGTAGAAAAGAATAATAATCTACAACATAATGCATAATGTTTTCATCCTCTTCCTTATATAATACATGAGTTTTCTTGCCCTTGGCCCCGCTCAATTAGGTTACTTCTAACCCAAGTTACATCTCCCTCCAAAATTGCGTTATTCATCCTTGGATTCCTCCTCCACTAAAACTACGTTGTTGACTTAGGCAAAGCAGCTTGATCTTATCTCTGTTCACACATGGAGGTGTTTTATTGAGCTATAAATAATGTCTCCTTTCACACTTGGAGTTCTTTTATCCTCCTTAGGAGACTTATGGGCTTTTCAACCCATTTATTCACCGACTAAAGCTGCTTCTAACTGTAATGTTCCATTTAGCTTTGATGCTAAAATTCTGGAACATTACAGTCCTCCCCTCCAAAATATTTGCTTGTCCTCAAGAAAATGCATAAGGAGAAAAAAATTTCTCGCCTCTTCCTCATGTGGCCTCCATCAATAGCCTCCATCACTGCATCAAAATAATATGCAAATATACTGTCATCCCATGCTTCCTCCCAAGTGTGCAAAACCATAGTGTCTGCATCAATCGAAGGTGGAAAGTGTGAATGGAAACCTACTAGCTATCTCATAGCCTCCAAAAATTAGGGGTGATGATCAAAATGGTGAATGAGTGCCTCCCCTACCCATGATATCATCCAAATAAAATGAGTCACCCTCCAACATGGTAACTCATGAAAAGTCTCCTCCACCTTGTGCTCCTGAAATGTAGGTGGGCTAAATGAATGTACATGATAGGTAAGAGGGCCTATCCCACACTGTCCTACTCTCCACTCATGATAAGTGTGGAGGGCATGCTGATCTTTGGCTGAAACATGATGGCCCTCCAATGGCAAGAAGAAGATTGAGCCTCCAAGGACTCTTCCTCCAAAATCATGAGACATGCCAACCCAAACCATTCCATTCAATATGAATGGAACATCATCACCACATGGCATCCAAATCAGAAAATGGCTGAAATTTATGTGCAAGTTTGGATGATACATATGGTCTCTCTGGTGGATACAATGCAGTTCTTTCAACTGTTGATGTAGAGCATCAAGTGGCAAGTTGTGCTCCCAAAAATTTGCAGCTATGCATGTTAGCTCATCTACTATGAAGTAGTAAGCTACAATACACACCAGCTATTAAAAATCAAATCAGCACAATACTTTCCCAAAGTCATGTAAATATGGGTCATCAATATCACAAGATTTGGCCCTAAAGTGACCATGAAACCCATAAATAATCTTGCTCTCATGTAGAGCAATGCACTGTTTACAGATGGTGAGAAAGTACAAATACTCAACAAGTACAGAAATGCATTTCCTACCATACATAGTGAGTAGGCTAAAAGTGAGGTCCATGTATAAGCTCCCCCATGAGGATTCCCTCACAAAAATCTGCAAGAAGAAGAAGGGATACACATACTCTTTGGAACACTCCATCAATAAGAACATACTCCCATGTGACAACGTTGTAGGCTTTAAGAATAAGTCTCCATGACTTCTCCCTTTGACATTATGCATGCCAAAGCCATCCACCATCATGCTGTTATGTGAGAAGATCATCTTCTGACATGGAAGTCTCTCATGATCCTCCAATACTCAAGGGTAGCCTCCTTACACCATGAATGTGCCTTTCTTCTCTTCAAAAATATCATGAAAAGTGTGGGAAGAATTTTTCCCAAACTCTCCCAAGTGCAACCATAGCAACAACAACTTTTGTTGCTGCCTCATCTCTCCCTCATACAAGCCATAGAATAAGATCATGAAGGTGAACTTGTATGATGCCCCATACCAACAAGTCTTCTGCTGCTCTATCATATGGGTGCCATGCCATCCAATTGGTTTCTCTCTCCATACAAATCTTCCCTTGAACAAAATCACATCAGAAATACATGGAAGCAAGATACAATAAAAATAAGTTGCCAACTGACAACCAAAGAGTGAATCATGGTCCCTCTCATGGAACTAGTGCAGTGCATCCTTGGCCTGCATCAAAATAAGAATTAACAAGTGCTTTTCCAGCCACTTTTTTGCTACTATAGTCATCTAATAAGATGAAAACATGAAGTTACAAGATGGTGTCATTGGTGCACACCAAGAGATATATGGCTTCCTCCACAACTCATCAAAAAGATAACCAAGATAAATCCTACAAGAAGCTACAAGTACGTCATCATAAAATATGCAAGAAGAAATATTTTTTCTCGTTACATCATGCTGCTCAAATAAGGGAAAGAAGTACAATAAAAAACATGAAATGATACCTCCTCCATTATGTACTTGAGATCTTGAGCTGAAATGGATCAACTGGAAATTATCCCTCACTCCCAATGAGTAGGAAGGTGTCTGTGACATCCTCTCTATATGCATCTAGGCTATGCATCTCTCCATATGCTAATATTGTCCTGTTGGATGCCATCCCAAGTGACCTCCTCCATCAAATGGAAATATGCATCAAGGTGCATAGAAGAGAAGTCCTCATGTGTTACATGTAGCAGCTTCTCTTTAAGACTAGAAGATCTAGCCAAGAAGGTCCTACCATAGGAATAGATGACCACATCATCCACCATGTATCTGTCATCTCCATCCGGGTCATCAAGAATCATGCATGCACCAAGATCCTTGGAGAACTCTCCCAACAATTGAGATCTCCAAAAAGGATCAATCCTTCTCAATGAAAGTGTTGGTGATCTAGCATGTGAAGCTCTCCTCATGCTACTGCGTGCTACTTTGACATCCCCCATGCCAAAGTCTTCCTCCAAACTCTTCACCTCTCCAGAATCCAAGAGTGGTGAACCCAAAGAAAAGATATCTCATCAACTGTAGATTTGGTGGCCTCCTAGGTGGAATTCCTTCATGTAGTGAGACATCAATGTCAAGAGTAGACTGCTCATGTGATTGGGCAGCCTTTCCCCTTCCCTTACAACAAAAATTAGCCTTCCTCTTCCTTGCATTAACTCTCTGGAATAGAGAAGGGTGTGTACCTTTCATCAAATGATGTTGCTCTTCCTCTCTTTTCCTCCTTCTAGCTACAATGCTGCACTATCATGCTGCTCACTAATTGTGCTTGGACCTCTATCTATGAGATCCTATGGAACTTCTTACAAGGATACAAGAATCCCTCCTGTGGGAGCATGTTCTCCTCCTCCCTCTGCATGAGGCACTAGATGTGCTCTAGATGTGACAACGTTGTTGCCCTCTTCTTCATCAATGTGTGTAGGAAACATCTCAACAACTGGATCCCTTTGTGAAAAAGTGATCCCCATGCCCTCTTGTTCAAGAATAAGAACTAGAGGTTTTTCTTTTGGCAATGTGTAATGCAAGACATCAGCTCCTCCCATGGTCTTCTGAAATGGAGTTTCCTCTGTCACATGTAAGGGTTTTGTTTTCTCAGGTTTTCCTTGCTCATGTTTCTTAGGAAGTTTTCACCAAACCTCTCCACCAATGTTTTCATGAATCTTGCATAAGATAAAGTGTTGGAATTCTTTAAGGAATAATATTCAAGAATCCACCATGCATGAGCCTTACCTATAAAATGCACCGCTGCAACTCTGATGGCTTCATATTCGGAAATGTGGTGCAGCTGTGAATAGGAGTCTAGCTCCTTCACCAAAGCTCCAAGTGAACATGTAGGTGATCCAACAAAAGTAGATAGAAGAAATATATCTGCATCCTGTTGCTTTCTCTTCTCCATATGGATCTTGCAAAACTCCTGGAATCAGTATGATTTCTAAACCTCTTAGTTTGAGATTCATACTCATGCAACAAATCACTAAAATTTCTCCTCTTAGGCATTTTTCCTCCTCCCATCCATGTCAGGATAGCTCTGGGAATTTTATTGCGCTGTGCATCATGGAGTGTAGCTGCATGCTCATACTCACCATGTGAAAATCTAGATTCAGCTCTAAATTCAACCTCCTTTGGAGATCCCATCTCCAATCTCATTTTCTTCAGCTCTCCTTGAAAGCTTTTCATAGATTTTGGAAGAATATTTGTAAGCTTGTCTTCTGTTCTTCCTACAAATACTGAAGCTTTCTGGCATATGGCCATCTCTCTTTCTTCTGATAGCTGGATCTCATAGGCTATGCTAGAGATCATGCTTTGATACCACTGTAATGTTCCTTTTTCAGGATTTCTCATGAATCATGCATGAAAAATGCATTTTCAGTAACATATATAATTAAACAGTGAAATAATCACTTGGATCCCATGGATACATATATGTAGCATATAAATACAAGAGGAGATCAAAAATAAATGGAACTAGGTGGGTTAAGCAGACCTCCCACACTAGTGTAGCTGAAAATGACTAAAAACACCAAACTACATTTTATCGGAGTTGCTGCATCAATAGACTGCGCAGTATAAAGAGGGTTTTAACATTAAAAAATGGGAGAAAAATAGTTCTACTCATATATTAATGAAAAATACTAAAGTACATATATCTAGTCTCCTCATAAAAAATACAAGAGAACACGACAAGGGTTTCTTGTCAAATACTCTGCATACAAATGTGATCTTCAAAAAATTACTAAATAATCACTGCAAAACTGAAGCATAAGAGCATATAAGGCCAAATGATGATTGATCGGATGCAGATCCATCAAAGGATTCCTCCCATGAAAGGATGGACCTTTCAATCACAAGGAAACTCGATAACAGAGCCACCAAACCATACAACGAACACTGCCTCCAAAATAATGCATTCCCCAGTAGAAAAAGCTCTAGGAATGTATGGGAAATGTGTGGTCTGATACCAAAAATATGAAATAATCTTGGGAGCTCTCCAAAGAGATCCCTCAAGTGAAGGAAACCTTCCTTCAATGAGAAACTAGCTTAGAAGTCGGGATTCCAGTCCCTTCCACTACTGCACCTAGCAACACCGCACAATCTCCGGCAAAGCTGTGCTGATGTAGATGGATGAATATTGGCCTAAAAACCTAATGTGGAATGATGAATGAAAACTCTCCCAATGAGGCTCCTCAAAGGAAAGAGGTGGGATTCCCGCCCGGGAACACCCACTGCTAAACAACACTGCAACTTTGCTAAGCAGCAAAGCAGCAACAATTCTTGGTAGAAAAGAATAATAATATACAACATGATGAATAATGCTGCCATCTTCTTCCGTATATAAGACATCAGTTTGCTTGCCCTTGGCCCCACTCAATTAGGTTACTTCTAACCCAAGTTACATCTCCCTCCAAAATTGTGTTATTCATCCTTGGATTCCTCCTCCACTAAAACCGCGATGTTGACTTAGTCAAAGCAGCTTGATCTTATCTCTGTTCACACATGGAGGTGTTTTATTGAGCTAGAAAGAATGTTTCCTTTCACACTTGGAGTGTTTTTATTCTCCTTAGGAGACTTATGGGCTTTTCTACCCATTTATTCACCAGCTAAAGCGGATTCCAACTCTAATGTTCCATTTAGCTTCGAGGCTAAAATTCTAAAACATTACAATATGTTGTACAAGTTTAAGAATTGGGACAACACACTGAAAAGGAGACTGCAGAAAATTTACCAGTCATCAGAGAATTAAAGGATGTATTTCTAGAGGAAATCCCTCATCTACCCCTAAAAGAGAAATCGATTTCTCAATTGAATTAATACCGGGAGCTACACCTATCTCTAAAGAACCCCATAGAATGAGGACTCTTGAAATATTAGAGTTGAAACTACAATTGCAAGAATTGTTAGACAGAGGTTACATTAGAACCAGTGTGTCTCCTTAGGGAGCACCAATATTGTTTGTTAAAAATAACTATGGAACATTATGAATGTGAATAGATTACAGACAGCTGAATAAATTTACCATTAAGAATAGATATCCTCTTCCAAGGATAGATGGATTATTTGTTCAAGTGAGAGGAGCCACTGTCTTCTCACGGATTGATTTAAGAACAAGATATATCCAACTCAAGATTAAGGATGAGGACATTAATAAAACAGCTTTTAGGACTAGATATGGAAAATATGAATTTGTAGTCCTACCCTTTGGACTTACTAATGCACCTGCTATATTCATGTGTTCAATGAATAATGTATCGTGCAAGTATCTAGAAATTTTGTACTAGTGTTCAATGATGACATTTTGGTGTACTCCAAAAATGAATAACAACAAAAAGAACATCTCAGAATAGTCCTACAAACACTTAGAGAACATAAGTTATAGGAAAATCTTAACAAATGTGAATTTTACAAAGGTAAAATTTAGTATTTGGGTCAGGTGATTTCGAAGGATGGTTTAGAAGTAAACCCATAGAAAATACAAGCAATAATGGATTGGCCTGTACCCACTGATGTCCCAGCCATATGATCCTTTATGGGTATTGCTGGATACTACCATAGGTTTGTGGAATTATTTTCAGCCTTAGCCTATCCTATTACTTCTTTACAGAAAAAAGGAGTGAGGTTTCAATGGACAACAAAATGTCAAAGTAGTTTTGAACAATGAAAACTAAAATTAACAACTGCTTCCATAATGATAATTGTTGATCTAAACAAGGAATTTGCAGTGCATACAGATGCATGTGGGGAAGGGTTAGGATAACTGTTGCTGCAATATAATTCAGTCATAGCATATGAGTAAAGAAAGATGGAGAAACATGAACATAATTATATTGTATATGACTTAGAACTAACTGTTGTGATACATGCATTGAAGATGTGGACACATTATCTGTTGGGAAATAATTTCATACTAATGATACATCACATAAGTCTGAATAATTCGTTACTCAACCAGATTTAAATTCTAAACAAGCTATATGGTTATAATTCCTTAGTGAGTTCAATATGGAAATCAAAAACATTAAAGGAAAAAAAATTAAGATTGTTAATGCTTTGAGTAGAAATGCTCATAAAATTTTTGACCAATGCAGAAAATAGTGTAAAATTTGAAATAGAAGAACTGATATAGGAGGTGATGATGCAAGAACAAAAATATGTGAAATTTCAAGAGAATTTACAAAAAACAGAAGTTGTGGGATATACTAAAAACTAGAAAGGATTGATTTATTATTAACAAAGATTGTATATTCCAAATGCGACATCTTCAAAACAGGAAATTTATATGAGTATCATAAAAGACCTTATGCAGGTCATCCTGGTTATCAAAAACTAATTTTAGCATTTAGAAAGAACATGTTTTGGCCGGGTATTAAAAAATATGTTGCTGATTATATAGTTAGGTGTTTAGAATGTTCGCAAGTAAAAGTGGAGCATCAACATTTATCAGGATTACTAAACCCTCTACCTATTCTAGAATGGAAGTGGGAAGTTGCTTCCCTAGATTTCATTTCTGGATTCCCTAGAACTAAGTATCAACCTGACTCAATAATGGTGGTTGTAGACACATTAATTAAGGCAACACATTTTTTACCACTACAATCTATTTTTTGTACATCTCAAGTAGCCAATGTATTCATGAAAGAAATTGTGAAATTACATGGCATTCCAAAAATGATTATATCTGACAGAGATGCAAATTTTACTTCAGCCTTTTGGAAAACTATGTTTGGAGGAATGGGTACCAAATTGAATTTTAGTACCTGTTACCATCCTCAAACATATGGGAAAACTGAAAGAACCAACCAGATTTTAGAAGATATGCTGCCCATGTATATTATGGATAGACCTATAAGAAGGGAATATTTTCTCCATATGGAAGAATTTGCATATAATAATAGTTATCAAGCTTCAATTAAGATGAGTCATTTTCAAGCATTGTATGGCAGAAAATGCCACACGCCGCTTACATAGAGTCAACTAGAAGATAAGTTAATTCTTGGACCTGATGCCTTGCAGGAGATCGAAATAACTATGACAAAAATTCAACAAAATATTAAAGTAGCTCAAGATTGACAAAAGAGCTATGCAGACAAAAAGATAATTCATAGAGAATTCAAAGTGGGAGATCATGTTTATTTGAGGATTAAGCTTAAAAATAGTACATTATATGCTGGTAGTTGTGCTAAGTTAGCAGCATGCTAATATGGACCATTTGAAGTTCTAGAAAGAGTGGGGCTAGTAGCATAAACTAGCTCTACCTAGTCATATTAAGGTTCACAATGTTTTTCATGTTTCCTTATTGAAAAAGTATGTACATTATCCTACTCATGTAATTGATTGGACTGTGATATAGGTGGAAACTGAAGGGAAATTTCTTCCAAAGCCCCTTCGTATACTAGCACGGGAGGAAATCAAGATCTGGAATAGGACCGTAACTAAGGTGAAAGTGCAGAATGCACTTTACATCTAAGGAAGCTACTTGGGAGTGACAAGAGGAAATGAAAGAGAAATATCCATCATTGTTTGAGAAGTGAACTAATATTTTGCAACATCGAGGACAATGCTTTGTTTAGATGGGGAATATATAATATCTCTATTTTACTTCTTTTATTTAGACAGTTGAAAATCCTAAAGGTTAATTGGACTTAAAGGTTAATTGGACTTAAAGGAAAACTATATGTGTGGAAATATATTTTTTTTTATTTAGTAAATTTGGAACTTAAATTATTGTGCAAAGACTAGAGTGGATTGGAGACCAGGATTTCAAGTCCATGAGGATGGAATTAAATCCAAATACTTTCCAAAAATCTCCAAAAATACTCATAGAAAATAAAATAAATAAAATATATTAGAATGGAGATAAAAAACTAAAATATACCTTAATAAAGTGGAAAGTTACTAAGAAGAGGTGAAATAAAACTAGAAAGAGGAAAAAACTAGCTTTAAAGGGCTTTTGTGGAAAAAACAAAAGTAAAGCCTAGGCTAAGGGAAAAAAACATCTTGATTTAACTGGATGCAGTTATGGAAACATGCTGAAGGGAAATCATGCTTAAATAGGCCATTCCTCGGTAGACAAGAGGTTTTCTAAACCTTGGAGGAATTCGTCTCTGCTCAGGGAGAGCCATGGATGAATGCTCAAGGATGGGTGGCAAATAGTCTTTACCAGAATTGGTATGTACAATCATTAAATTCAATCTTATTATTTTGGTAGTATGATAATGATGAATGGATAAGAGTAAATGTATTTTAATTAGGAGGATAAGTGTAAAACTATATCTTATGAATTATCAATATTTATAATAAATCAAGTTATTATTGAGAGTTAAGTGTCTGACGTATTTAACAAAAACCTAACTATAGAAAGTATAGTTGTAGTTTCTATAGAATTACATTGACTAGTTAAATCTGTTAACCAACAATCAGAATGTCTAAACCCAATTATAAGGGTTTAAATCTGTTTTTAGGTTTGGGATAATTAATACATTACAAATAGAAAATACATCATTAGGAGTGGAGAATATTATAAGGATTTTAATAGAAATATGACACATAGTTTGTTAATTCTATAAATAATGAAGAAACAAAGATATGTAAAATGGGATTTATTAGTAAATCAAGAAGAAAATACTTTGTACAAATTATGTAAAAAAAATTCATACTGTACATAAAACATAAAAATCAATATACATCCACTTACTTCTTACGGTGAAAGAAGAAATACAATATCATTTTACATATAGGAGTACTATGTGTATAGTACAGTTTTAAATACAACATCAATTATGAATCATGCCTAAGTTATACATGTAGTTGAAATACTATAAATAATTGGGAAAACATGTATAAACTTAGTATAGGGATGGACTTTCATCAATTTAATGAGAACATAAATATATATTAATATTCAAAAGAAATATTATCCAATACTGTCATAGTTATCTTGACTGAAAGTCAATTGTTCTTGATATTAATTACATATTGTATACATGAATAAACCTCACTGAATTCGATGTACTGAATCAATGAATGATAACAACCAACCTATAAATAGACGAAACCAAACTAATTTTCAATTCTTTTGACAAACAAGGAAAAAGTAGTCATGTTGTAAATTGCGAGATATGTAATACCTGTATAAAAAAATCCACATAGAGAGTGGTTAGATTGATATCTAATAGTAAAATTTAGATAAATATACAAAGTATAGAAAATTTTCAATATCAGTCAACATATGAAACTACCTTATTAGTCAGTTGAGGCAATTACCTCTCTTCTATATATGAAACAAGAAAATCAAATATATATGCGAGTTTAGAGACCTGAGAAAGATATTATAATTCTGAAATAGTATTGGAACTATAGAAAGTGAATTAGCTAGGTTGCGGGTAGAGACAATATACTGAGTAATCGATGTAAATCCATGAATGGTACATAGGCAGGAAAGGAGGAATTCATTTGTAAGAAAACGTTTTGTTAGTCGGGGAAATTAACAAAATGATTATCACTTCATAACAAAAGTATTCTCATATCTTTTATGATTTATTAGTATTTTGAATGTTTATAAAATGTTATAAGACAAACAAAAGATATATAACAAGAATGTAAGTAATGATCTAATAGAGTACATATAGAGACTGATTTAAAATATATATTCCATTGATTGAAATATATATAAGTCAAATTCAGTAATCTAACGAAGACAGATTCATGAAATTAAATCAAATTATGTGATATACGGAGATTATAAAAATATTAGAAACATGAAGGATTTATAAAACTTAATTCAATGAATTAAATTTTAATTCGCGTTAACAACATTGTGGGTTGTATGGAGCAAATGACAATGAATTAACCAAAATCATTGAGGAAAAATGAGGGTTAATTTAATTGTGGAAAATAGATTAAACATGTTACATGAGTTGAATAATCTCAAATGTACCTACGTAAATTGAAAAATTTTCAAAGTATCATTAACATATATCAGTGAGAAGTAGTTATTTAAATGTTGAACCATAGGAGAATATAGAGCACAGCGTATTTAGTATAATATCACACAAGGATTGTAACAAGGAAAAATTCTGGAAATTTAATTCCGGACTCAGCTTATTAACTCCTATGCATACAGGAAGCCATTACCAATTCCATATTGAATCATAGTAAAAATTTGATTTATAATGGTAAATTACAGGCAAAGAGACAAAACCGAAATAAAAAATCTTTGGAAAAGCAAACAAATACAAAAAATGAGAACCAAATAGACAAATTCATAACACAGTAGAAGAGGATGAATTTGGTTCATAACGTTCAAACGATTTTCACGGTGAAATTTTTATATAGTTTCAAAAACCAGTTTCTATTAAATAATAAAAACTCAGCATTTCCATAGCATAAATGATCTAAAAATACAAGAAGGAAATGAGAATTTATAATGCATAAGAGGGAGACGTAGCCACTATGAGAGGAATATACGACTTACCTATGTATGGAGAACCATTATTACTTCATGGGTTTGCCGTAAGAAATTCGTGCTAAACCCTTTCCTATCATTTAACGTAAAGGAAGAAAGGAACTCAATTGTTCCTCAAAATGAAAGAAAAACGAAGAGTAAGTCCCTGAGTGAATTTGCAGACTAAACCAGACATTAAAAAATCAAAAATGAACTTTGTAAATAGCCTTGATTATTAACAAAAATGTTGAGCATAGTAAAGAGGGGAACAAGATTACCTACATCCGTAGTTGTCATTGTGACAAAAAATGGTTGAGATAAGCCATTAACATTTCCTCCTTACAATAAGGAACCAGAGCCGAAAACCTTGTATGAAACTTGACAAATGAAAAATGAAGAAAAGTGAAATGAATTACAATAAACCCTAATCAAGAATTTCTGAGGGAAAGAGTACAAGCTAATCCCAATTGTCGAATGACGTGAGATCTGAGCTCCAAATGATAATGAAATTAATATGGCCATGTGACCAAGATAAGACACAGTATAGTCAATTAATCCATGATATCCTCAAACTAAGGAAACGTTAAAGAGTTGCAGGTATATATCCGAAAGGAGGGCATATATGGGGTTAAATTTAATATAATATGCAAATGCATATGTAATAGGGTTGGCATAGTGATGAAGGGACTAGATTGGAAAAGTGTCAATAGGTATATAAAGAGATCATATAGTCAATTTTGAGGAATTGGATTGGAATGTATGAATATGCTGAGTATTTGGGGTAGTTTCTTCTTTTATTTAAATATTTATTGTGCAATTTGTCTCTCTTGTCTATACTAGAGTTGTGCTTCACTTACACATTGTTGTACATGGTGTCTATTTAGCGTTTTATGTCTTTGGATCATAACAAATGTGGTTGTGATGTTTGTGGTGAAAGGAAATGTTGAGTAGTTTAAACAAAGATATCAAAAAATTCAATGGGTAGCATTTTGAGTTGTGGATACTAGAAATGGAAGATATTCCAGTGGATAAAGATCAATGAATCATTGTGTATCCAACTACTACATTGACTAGGATGTCCAAAAAATATTGGGAAAAGTTGGATCAAAAGGAAAAGGGAAAAATATGGTTGTGTCCCTCATATTTTGTTTTACCAAATGTTTCAATAGAAGCTACAATGAAGGCACAATGGAACAATTTGGGGGCTTTGTATCAACCTATTTACCTAGTCAACATTTTTTTCCTATGGATGAAGATGTATAAGCTAATGATGAAGTAACGAGACTTGGTGATGGAGTATTTGAAAGTCTTCATTGTTGTGGAAAGTTAGTTATTATTTACTGTAAGATTTTGAATGAAGATAAGTTTATTATTTTTTTTTGTTCTCTACAAAACTTGTGGGATAGTATGGCTATTCCTATAGGTGGTATTGAAACCAATTTAAGTTTTGATTAAATAATATTTCCCTTGCTATTTTAGGACATGGGATCAAAAGACATGGAAAATCAAAATGAGAATGCATTACCTTTAAAAATATGCTCACATAATTGAGATAAAATTAAGTCATGAAGTGGGAGATCAAAATCTACATAAATGTATAAATCTCCAATAAAATATGTAAAGCTATGTTGGAGATGTGGAAAATAAGGAAATTACAAGAAAGACTATAAATCCAAGAGTATTGTGAAAGGGAAGGGGTTTGAAGATGTTACCCATACAGAATAAAAGCACTCAATGAAAAAAGGTATGTGCACTTGGCCTCTTTAGGCATACATGTACATCATGAGTGATAGTTAGATGCACTAGTTTTGTGAATATACAAGGTAAGATTTCAGTGATGATTATGACTCAATAGCGAAAATTATAAGATTAGGAAAAGTAGCATTGAATATCATGGGTGAAAGTATTAGAACACTCCCTATGGTTTTGCAAATCCTATAATTCTCTATAAATTTGATATTTGTAAGCAAGATGTGTAAAAATAATTTTCAAAAAGGATACATGCTACAATGGCATTACTAAAGGTAGTTCTCTTGAGATTTTGAGCATATTTTTTCTTTCTATATATATAAGGATAGACATGAAATCAAATTTCAAATATTTTAATTCATGCTTAGAATCCATAAAAATTAGATAATTTATGTTGTATTCTAAGAAAAAGAGGATTTTTGAAGATATTTATATATAATTTGAATTCCACATTTACTGCACCACTCTATCCATTGCACCTTAGTAACATATTCCCTTTACTAAGATTACAACACAAAGATGTATGGAAATTGATATCTGTATGCAAAATGAGCTAGTAGAACATCTCAATAATCACATTTCAATTCCAATGATATGGCTATACACAATTATATGGTTTCACATCACTTTCCAATTTGGTTACACCTACCTCTATGAAGAGGTTTCATGCAATATATAGATATTTCAAGGAGCTTTCCAAAACCAAAGTATTTCACTAGATGGAAGAAAAGAAAATGAACAAGGCGATCTCCTGCTACTCAAGATGACATAGATCATAGAATAGCTATGATTTTTTTTCAAAATTGAAAGAGTATACAAGATATTTTTATGAACCAACCTAACCTTGTACTCATTTTATCCAGTGGAAATAAAAATCCATTAGAGGGTGTGTGAAGATGAATATAGCACTATAGATACAAATTATGCGCAAGAGAGCTTAGGAGGGAGTAGAGTGAGGATTCAGAACTGGTTCTCGTTAGACAACTAAGCCTTGAGTTAGTTTGTGTTAGGAAAATGGTTATTAGAGTCTAAGAAACTCCAGGAAATGATTCAATGGTTTCTTGATGTATTTATATGTACAATATTGTACAAAATTCTTTGAGACATTCATTAATATATTGTTAACTTTATTTCAAATCTTGTTTGTCTTGCTTTGGTATCATAGCGGGTTACATGCTCTATTGGATGACAGAATAGTTAATTTGGTCACTTAGGAGGTTAATTTGTTTATAAAATCCATGCCTACTGAGTTTGTTTTTGAGGAGAATTGGTTTGTTTGCAGTTTAGATAGGGAAGAATGTACCATCTTCATAAAATTCATTTTGAGGAGTTCATTTCTTGCAGACGCATGAGAGAAATACTGCCTACAAGATTTCTATAAATCAAGTTAAAAGAAACCAATGTAAAATCTGTTTGAAATCAAGTTAAAAGCAACCAAGGTAAAAGCTGCTGTGAATATTGATTAATAGTAGCATGGTGAAACCAGTTTTTTGGAGGCTATATTATGATTTATTGTTGTTGATAAATTTTTATGGGTGGAATTAATTTCTTTAGAGGTCATATTTTATTATTGAATCTTTATTTCTTGGTGAAACAGAGTTTTAATCAAAAAAAAAAAGGAAAAAAACTTTTATCATATTTACCGCAATGAATGAGAAGTTTCAGTGGTAGATATGTTATTTACTACAGTTAATGAGAAGTTACAATGGTATATATGTTATTTATTGCAGTAAATGGGAAGTAAAAGTGGTAATAGTAAATGAGAAGTTACATTGGTATGGAATTGTGAAAATCATTTACAATAGTAAAGTAAACTCGAAGTTACATTTGTATGGAATTGTGAAATTCATTGTGAAAATGAAGGATTTTTTTATGACGGTGATTTGAAATAAAATTTAAATTAAAAGGAAAATATTTTTGAAGGGAATTTTTATTAAATATTTTAAAGGGGCAACAATGTTGACATTTGAACCAAGATCCTTTAGGCCAACTTAATTTGCAAAAAGAGGAATTCAAAGTATCAGAACGTTGTACACAGGAAAAAAGATTTAACGACCAAAATTTGAAATTCAAAGGTATTAAAAAGAATATTTAACAACCAGAATTTGAAATGCGAAGGTATCTTTAATAGGAAATCTATTAAATGGATGAAGTTCAAAATAAAATCTTAAAAGAGGTATATGGTGGTGAATTAATTAGTTTGGAAAGTTGTAATTACTTTCACAAAGGGTGATATTTTTTTATCTTCACATAAGGGTATCATTATTTAATATGGATAGACTAAGAATTTACAAAGGTTCATATTATTCACTTCAATAAGGAAGACTTTATTTGAAGACTAAATTTAAAGACGAGGGCATGTCGTAAAGGTTGTACTTTGAGATAATGAAGCCTGTAAAGTTTACATCATCTTTCATTGAACTTTGAAGTTTAATTTGGTTAACTTTAAGTTATATAATTTATGAATATAAAAAAAAGGAAATAAAAGAGAATTATGGTTATCAAAGGTCATATAGTTAGATGGACTATTTCAGGTCACAAGTTCAAATCCATATGTTTGGTAATTTTCTTTTAACAAAAGAAGATAAATTTTGGAGGTTGTGAAATTTTTGTTAGAGGTTGTGAATTTTTTGTTGGACAAGAAGAAGACACCATAATTTTGGTTTCCATGGGTTGGTGACCCTGAGAATGTCACTATTTGTTGTCACTATTTGATGAACTCTGTCACATATTTGATTTTACATATTCCTTTAGCATTCATTGTATGGATAAAATATATAAAAAAAATCCCTACTTATGTAGCTGCAACGATAATTTTTTTACTTGAATTTGTATTGTTGGTGGGTGCATGATTGGTTGAACCCAACACTCGATTAAATCATTCAAACTTTGTTTTTATTGGGTGCATTTTCGGTAGTACCCGAAACCCCTTTTTCTGAGTTGATTTCACGTTTAATTTTATATTTCACTAGAGAAAATGGTAAAAATAAAGAATTTAGTATAGTTATGAAAAAATTTAATGCTATCTACTGGCCATAACGATGTCTAAGTCAGAAAAAACATGCTCTCTAACATCTAATAATGTTTTCGAAATGCTGAAAGAAAAATTGAAATCTTGGAGTTAGAGTCGTAGTTTCAACGAGATGAATTACATGAATTACAAATGAATAATTTTGAACATATTCATGTTCATAACAACGTGTTGTTTGAGCCTGATCATGAGTTACAGAATGGTCAGAGAAATGAAGTGATTTTAGGTGAACATTTGGATGCAGTTATAAGTGCTAATGTGAAACCAATTATAAGATCATGGGAAGAGATTACACATAATAAACACATAGATATTATGGGTTATAAAAATGATGTATCTTTTCATATTCCGTATTTCGCTAAACCTATAAAATTTCGAAGTGCAGGATTTCTGGATGGTGTGGTTCTAGAAAAAGTTCATAAATGCCAACACTGTAATATAGTTGGACATATGAAAGATCTTTGTTTTGATCTTCACCTGTGTGAGAATTGTGGAAATCATAATCACCATTCAGAGAGACGTTCCAAAAATAAGAGTACTGCAACAGTTAAGAAAGATTTCAGATGGATTTCTTCTTGGGAATGGTCGACAACAACAAAAATTATCTACAGATCATGCCAAAGGTTTTGGTCGATATTGTTGACGAAGCTTGTAGTGATGAAGAATAATTCTCACCCTGTATCTTAGAAAGGGGGGAATTTTTTGGTGGTTTGCTACATATTTGATTTTGAGATGTCAAGCAAGCCTTAGTTAGTGATCCACATCCTTAGCCATAACATGTACCAGTTAGAGCGAGAGTTGTGAGACTTTAGTCAATTGAGTTGTTTGTGAGTGAGCACTTCCAGATTCAGAATTGTTCAAGAAACTATTGTGATAGTTCCTGAGTTTGTGCTCATCTTAAAATCACATTTTTCATTTCTCTAAGAACTGCTATGTAGGTTCTAGAGTTGGTGTTAGTGGAGACCTTAACTTCCCCCATCTTTGGTTTGTGGTAATCCTTAAAAACCATTTATGAGAGGCATTTAACTCTTGGCTGAGATGCATTTCTGCATTTTGAGCTCTCATTCTTGGACTTTGGTGTGTCCCTTTAGATTAAAAGGGTAATGTTAGAAAAATAATCCACGTGTTATTTTTTGTTAGTAAATTCGTTACCAAAGTCCAAGAAACCCCGCGAACTGATTCAATGGTTTCTTGATGTATTTATATGTACATTATTGTACAACATTCTTTGAGACATTCATTTATATATTTTTGTGTTTTTTCCAATGTTGTGTGTCTTACAGTTCTTGAGGACTTGTAAATGTCGTTAATCATCTAGTGGATGTGTTAAATATTAACGGATCTCATCAATTAAACAAACAATAAAGAGGCCTTGCTATGGTAGAAATTGAAATTGAATTTGATCTCTTATTGGTCACACTAAAAAGTTTTGAAATGATTTATAATTTGTTTTCAAATGATTTAGACTTATCAAAGGCTCAGTATTTAGCTAAACAATAAAAGTGCTCAGAAATGCTCCCAACCAGAACAACTGCGTAGAGCTCGTCGCGAGGATTTTGGCGCAATTTGTTTGGTCAAAATCTAACTTCGGATGAAGAAGTTATGACCTAGTGTTTGTTTTCTCAAACAGGTAAAAAATTTGTAGAAAAGTGTCAGGCTAATGAAATGGCAGCCCAGTCAGCACTCCAGTTATATTTAGGGAATATTATCTAGTTTTAGCTCAATGATACTATGACAAGTGTCACAATCAAATTCGTCAGTGAACTTTGGAAGTGAAATTTTCTTACATCTATCCTAAGGTTGGAGGAGTATTTTTTTTCATTGGACTAGTCTAACTAGAGCTGGACATGTTGTGCAACCAGGGGCCGCCACCTGCCCCATCTAGTGGACCCATCCATCCTTATGACTATGTTGAAATTTTCGAATTAATTCATATTTCAGAGTTATGTACATGTGGTATGGTCGAATATGTTTCATGTTATAACCTAAGGTTCTAACCTATGGTGGTAGAGTTATATTATTGGGCTGAATATATATTATTAAACTAGGTTTCAAACCTTGGATGAGAATCATTTATATGGTGGGCTATAACTAAAGGGTCTAACCTATGGAACTATATATATATATATATATATATATATATATATATATATATATATATATATATATATATATATATTTAAGGCTAAAGGACCAACAGACCTATGGATATAACCTAAGGTTTTCAACTAAGGTGGGTAGAAATCCATATATGTGAGTAGACATGAATTTTATGCAAAGTTTCAGACTTAAGGTTTTGAGTTATTGATTGGATCAAAGCTTTGGTGTGAGGGTCGGGGTCAAACACACGACCTCCCCTCCGCTACGCTACCACCTTATCACTTTCTCTCTTAGATGGTTCTTAACCATCTATGGTCACCAGTTATATTTCAAGTTTAATGGTATCAACGAAGGTAGTGCGGAGGGTGCTAGCCCCCTCCCATGTGAATTCAACAAATAACCGCGAGAAGAGACCAATCAAACTGGCGAGAAATTTAAATGTAAGCCATATTAATTAGTGCTAATCTATGGGGTTTGTGCTAATTAAAAATGATTTGCGCCTAATCTAATATGACTTCCAACCAACGGATAACTGTGTAGTTAATGAAATGATTATCTTTAATCAAGTCATTATTAACTGCTAGTTAATATGTGCTTAAACTGGTGACAAAATTAGTTTCATCACCATTTTCGGTGGGTTTCACCAAAAATAGCGGCGTTAGCTGGAGTGCTTCCAGATTTGGAGAAATAGTAGGGAAATCTGTTTTTTCCATAATTGAGCCAATTTTCAACCAATGTTGGCTTGGAAGAGTCATTTTTGCTAGATTTTGATGTTTTGGATCCATTGGAGGAGGTTGTACAAGAAACAAGATAATGTAAACAACATTATTGCACAATTGAGATAATACAAAGGCCCATACCATGGAAGTAGGGCCAAGGATATGTAGCTCAGGAGGGGTGAACTCCTTCATCAAAACAAAGTGTTCTTTATTGAATTTTCATGGTTTGATGTGTGTTTATATGTTGTTGTTCAACATTTTGTTTCCATGCTTTTTATGTTCATGAATTCAACTTAATCTCCACACATTTACTTATTTATCAATCATAAGCACTTCCATAAACCCTTGTACAGGAAGAAAACATCAGTACTTTCAATATAAATATAAAACTAGTATTAGCACAAAAAAACTAAGAATCAAATTTAGATCATGATGGTATGAGAGCAAAGGTTATTTACATGTTTTTCTTGAGATTTGTGTAAGAAGGGCTTTAATAATTGCAATTTTGTGATGCTCACAAGGTTAAAGCTACAAAGAGGGAAGGGAATCTATTGGTTGCTAATACTAAGGTTAGGACCATAAGAAGGAGAGCTGAAAGAGCATAGTCTTCACCCAAAGTTCCACTCATAGCTCCACTTCAAGCATCTCAAGTTTTATCTCCAGAAATTGAGATTGAAGAGGTATAAATTACACAAGAAGTTGATTTGATTGAAGAGGTACAAGCATTAGAAGCTAAGCTTGAATCCTTATTCATCATGTCAAGTGTTGGAGAGACTCAAGGACATTCATAAGAGGAAGATGTCAAGATAGATTTCAATGAATGTAAGAGGATGGTTAAAATCATGTTTGATGCATTCACTTCTGAAAGGGTAGGAGAAGGTTCTAAGCCTCCACATGGAGATGGAACTTCAGATGATAATAAGGATGAAGAGAAGAGTTCAAAGGGTAGTGGAGGAAATCCACCATCCTCATCCTCATCATATTCTTCAGCATTGGCTTCCACTTCCACCACAAAAACCACCCATACTCATTCAAAAACCCTAAAAGGAAAAACTCAATTACTCAAATTGGACATTAAGTTTGAACTTCCCATGTAAAATGGTGAGGTAAATGCAGAGAGGTTGGAGAATTGGATCCATCAATTGGAGGTATACTGTAGAATTCAAAATCTACAAGAGGACAACATAAGGATCTAATTTGGCTTCATTGAGGCTAGAAGGACCAACAATATTTTGGTGGGAAGCAAAAACTCAAGAGAAAATGTGAATCCATGGTAAGATATCCATTTTTTTGGTTTAGTTTACTTCTTTAATTAAAATACAGTTTTATCCATTACCCTATATGCAAAAAGAAATTATGAGTTGGAAAAAACTTAGGCAACTCAAGGGCTAAACAATCCAAGAGTATATCCAGGAGTTTAGAAAGAGGGCTTCGTTATTAGGAGTAAACTTTAATTCCCATAACACACTATTGAAATACATTGGGGGTTTACATTCCTATTTGAAACATATTATCCTTATGTTTAACCCAAGAAATTTAGATGAAGCATGTGTGCAAGCCACGCATCATGAAGCAAGGGGAAGGAACATTTAGGAAGAGTGTTAGTATGAATCTTAATTCCAAGTGTATGAAAAAAAGACCACTTTATCTATGCATAAAAAACATCCCTAATAGAAAATATGGCTGCCAATATCCTCAGACCTACAGTTAGGTGATCAAGATAAATGCTGAAAAAATCTAGATATATGCATCAAAAGATATTAAGCAGTAGAAAAAACAAGATTTACTCCATGCATCCAATATACAAGACAAGAATATGTCAAATGAATTTTGTATTACTGGCACCTAGGAGGAAAACATAGAAGGGTGTTACCATTTCTCCTCAATGGTATAGGTTCTTGTAAGCCCTTAGCACTTCGTATCTAAAATTCCTCTTTCTTGATGGTGTAGAAAACCTAGACAAAAATGGTAGCAAAATATGACTATAATGGTCGATCAAAGTCAAACCAAAAGTATGGATCCAGAGTGATATTTAGGCAAAAAAAGGTGGTAAATGAATGGGAAAACCTTTCTATTTATAAAAAAATGTTGATTTATTCTAGATATTGGTGCATAGTTAAAATATTATTAACCAAATCAAGATCCAACTTTTATGGAATATTTTATTGTATTTGTTGGAGGGAAAGGGAATTTGACTTGGGTCAAATCCCTTTTTTTGTAATAAATAAATAAATGATTTATTTATCATTTTAAGGATGCGGATGAGTAATAATCAAACAAATAATGATTTATTTAATTATTTATGGGTGATTTAGTCATATTTAACAAAGAATATTATTTAAATAAGGTTTAAATAATTATTCTTTAGAAAATAATAAGATAAATAATTATTTATCTAATTAATTTCCTTGTTTTGGGTTAAATATGACCAGGAATATTAATTAAATTGTTTTCTAACTAATTATTCCTTGAGGAAAATCAAGCAAATATAGATTTATTTAATATTTCCTCATGGGGTTTCCTGTTTAGACCATAAACAAATTAATAAAGGTGATTTACTGAATTACTTTCATAGTGAAAGAAATTTTACTTGGGGTAAAATTGGTCTTACATGGTGTACTTGGGTCAATCTAATAACAATATCTTAGATGACCAAAAAATGGTGTAACAGATTTCCCCCCAACGTGCGAGCGTTAGGAGCTAATCGTATGACCGAAGTACATTGTAAGAACTCAATCACTAGACACCGAAGGGGAAGTCAAAGGGAGAGAAATGTAAGGTAGACCAAAGTGCTGAGAGGACTAGACCCTGAGGAGACGAGAATTACAGGTGCGACAAGTCCCTTTTTATGAATGAGTACCTATGCTATAGGCGGCGAGGGATGCATACCTATGCCTGCCGAGACAAAGTACAAAGAATAAGGCGTCCAGTAAATAATGGGCTGAACAATATAGTACATGCTGGAATAAACATGGGCTAGATGAAGAACATGATAATGAATCTCACATACATATTGTGCCTGGGATAACAACTAGGACTTGTACAATAATATCTGAATACATGAGATAAAAAATAAAACCCATATGCCCCTATAAACAGGAAAGGTATCTGAAAATCTAACTAATACATGCAATCAAAAAGGCGTTGCAAGCAGCTGAGGCCGACATCATCAAATCTATGGAGCTATATCGAAGGTTGAAAGGAAGAGGTCATCTGGGCATGTGGGGGGCTACTTGTAGGGCCACCCCCTCATGTGGGCTGAGACATCTCACACACACCCAGGAATCATTGATATCAGCTACTACATCACTGGACCATCCAGTATACAGATCTCGATCATGATGAAAGGAGATGGAACTGAGAAACAATCAAGTCAAAGGGCAATAAGGAGTCCCTTTTCCTGATCTAAGGCACCGAACAAGAGTGGAAGCTGGAACCAAGGTACACCACCCTCTAGACCTGTCTTCTGGAATGAATGAGTGATGTCGATAAAATGAGGTCTGCCATAGGTGAGGCAATAAGGGATCCTCAACTAAGACACAAGAGAAAATAGTAGAGTGACTGACTGACTGACACAATATCATGAGGGGTAGGGGACAGTGGGACTGAAGGCCATAATGAGTGACACGAGAGAGGAATCAAGAAATGAAGGATGGAAGACTATAACGGGATACAAAGGGACTCACGATAGACTCCATGAATGCAATGATGACTCATCTCAGATGCTCTAAACAAGGGTGACTCGATGGTGCTTCCACATAGAAAAAAGGCCCAATGGGAACCATAAAAACATGAGTATATGATGGTTACTCACGACGAAGATCAACATAAGCATGGACAAGTATGAAGGAAAAGGGGTGCCCCCAAGTACAAGTGTGGCAGGTGAAGAAATTCGATTTTGAGGAGTGGTGAAGTGACCCTTCTTGGAAAAAATGTGTCGTGATGAAGTATCAAATCACAAAAACTAATAGATACCCATTTGAGGGCTCGGTGAAAGCTTTCCAACGGTATAGAATATTTGGAAAACTGAGCTACGGTTTGGCTGCAGCAGGCGAAAGAAAAATCAAGGGTTTCTCTTTTAATAAGGAATTTTCCCTCCAAATTCACTCATTTTCATGTGGAGTTGTGGTGAATATATAAAGGAGAGAAGGCCCTAAATCTTGTGGCGATCGTAGTGGAAAAACCAACCGTTGGAATCGAGATCCGTCAGTTGCAGGTAAGAGGCCTAACCCTACTCTTTCATTTTAGTGGATTGAAAGTTCAGTTTAGGTCCCTAGGGCTTAGAAACAGACCCCTGCTCTTCTTCACGGCCAGGTCACACTTTTTGGGGCAAAAAGTGTGACCTCGGTAGCAGGTTTGGGGTAGAAAACTGTGACCTGTCCTAGGTTTGGGCTTGAAAAGTGCGACCTGTCAGGTAGGGGTTTTTCTGTGCTTTTTTTTGGCTGAGAACTAGGTTTTTTTTTAGATATATTATTTCCTGTCTGTACACTAAAAAATATGGTGGTTTTGTGAAGATATGGTAGAATTATGGATCAACTGGAGAGAGAGGGACCTGGGCACATTACGGTCGGAGATCCGGGAGGATCAGGGTGTCCACAGTGCATTGGCCAGGTTGGGGTTCTGAAGTTTGTGGAGAACCCTCTGATGAGAACTTGAGAGCCCTTATTGACTCGGATTGTTAGCTATTGGTATCCAAACCATGAGGTCTTTATAGTGCAGGGGCACCGGATTGAGTTGACGGTCCAGGATATATATTTCCTGACTGGTCTCCCACCACTTGGAATAGTCAGTAATACTCAGTAAGTGTTACCGCGGGGGTGGAACATTATGGAGTTTGTAGAGCAGCATTGTTGACCAGATCTCCAAGTCAAGGGGACTCGGATACCTATCGGGGATCTAGAGAGGTTAGACACCCATGCTATGGTCGTAGTGATGCTGTAGATCCTGGGCAACCAAGCACTCCACCACATCTATGGAGGGCAGATGATACTTGTGGAGAGTGTGTGGAGTGGGACCTGCTATGGGTGGGCCCAAATGATGCTATCTTAATTGAAACGACAATTGTCGCTATGAAAGCAGCAAGTGAACCATGACTATGCATATGGTATGGTTTTGTGCTTGCTCTTATTTGAGAAGATCCATAGACTTCAACCTCGTATACAGCTCCAGGATGGGGGCCCGAGAGAGCCCAAGATGTGCCAGTAGGGGCGACTACTGTGTAGAGGAGGAGGTGGGGCAGTCAGATGGGTGTTCCGACCCAAGTTCTTTGCGCATTGGGATCAGATGCCATTGCACATAGATGACTATCCCTATGGTGGGATGAGTTATTTTGGGGACCTAGATTTGCCACTGCCTCTTGGTTGAGTATGGGGGCCCGATGGTAAGTGACAAATTGCTAATATTTTTATGTGAATTGTAAAGTTTCATAATATTGTATATGGTACTAATTCTTCCAATTTTGGTATGAAAATACAACACCGGTAAAATTAACTGAGTGTATGGGACGGTCTGTAGTAGCAGGAGCCGCAAGACCTAGTGGATCGAGGGCACAATGAAATAAGGATGTAGTAGTCCTCTTGGAGGACATCCATCGTAGATGTGAGAGGCTTCTGACTAGTGTTTCATAGCACGGCTGGTAGGACTTAGAGGACCAATACATAGAGCCATGTATTGGTCTACCCTCAGAGTGGCGAGGGGTCATGCAGTGCATGGCGATGGCCAGACAGGGGATGCGTGATCTACGAGCTACGGGAGCAGAGCCATCGGCTCAGGATCCTTCAGATAGTGATTAGTGTATAGGGGTAGGTGGTGCCCCTAGTTTTGAGTTTTTGTAACATGCTATGGGCATGTCATATGTATCATAGTTGATGGACTCTAAAATATTTTATATGACACATATTATGGATATGCATCGTTTTTATATTTTTATGTTATTGTCTTGTGTTAAATGTGTGTGCTAAATGCTAATCTAGAATATGGTTTGCAATGCTATCTACATAGTGATTTTGTGCTCTAGGTACATGACTGAATGTAATGATTTTAAATTCACGCATCAAAAGCTTCACTCGTAAATATATTCTAAAAAGGAGAGGATTATGCACACGATAAACACCATTCAATTGCATGACAAGAAGCAGCGAATCTAAATGAACATGAAGGTGGAGGATGCGATGTGAAAGGGCATCAACTAATAAAACTTGCAATGCATCATATTCAGCTTGATTATTTGTAGCAGTACCAATGCATATATCATTCGAGAGAACAAGGGAGTGCAAGGGGGTAAAGATGGCCCAACCTGCTGAGGCTAGATTCCTCAAGTAGCAACTTGCACCATTAGAAAAACCAATATAAGGTGTGGACGGGAGGTCCATCTGAAAGGTGCCAGAAGACAATAAATGGGAGGATGATGAACAACGCTGGCAACCTAAGTACAAAGTAGAAATCGAACGCACTCCACGGGAGGGAGTGATCTGGGTATGATTTCTACTACTCACACGAAGACACTGAGGTGGAGTGTGGGAGCTACCAGAGGTGTAGCTTGTGCTGAGGCTATGAAAGTCACCATAGGCACGGATGGTTCCATCCCGTTTATGGGTGGAAAATATGAAGCCAGGGGTTGACATGGCTTCCATGATGTCATCATCACAGTAGAATATGGATTGACTAGAGGAAGGAAGACCACATGACGCGGCAAAGCTACCTGACTCATCATCATGAGAAGAAAGGTTGACATGCACATCGTCATGGGGGATGATGTAAGAACAAGCAAATAAGGGATCTACTAATGTTGAGCCCAGGGTGATCACTGAAGGGGGGTCAAGTGAAATAGTAGGGGAAGATTTAGAGGGAGTTTCCACCAAGGGTCTCATGGATGATGATAGGTAGAGGATGGTGGCCACAGGCTCCGTCATCTCGACATTAGGAGGGGGAATGTCAATGGGAGCAGGTAAATCCTCAGTTTGACTTGCAACATATTGTGCAAGTACGGGAGAGGCGGATTGGTTTTGTTCAATCTCATACTTCCGAACTACCTCTAAAGAAGTGCGGTAATGTGTAAGGTGAGGACAATGGTGGGAATAATGGCCATGGAGATCACAAAAATCACAAGGTTGGTTGGTGTGAATAGTTTTAGGATTATTGGCTGCAGTCGAGGAAGAAACAAAGGCTTCAGGGACCATAGACTCAAGGAATGAAACTTTAACCATGGGCTTGATACGGGGAAGTTCAAGACAGTTATGGGTGGCATGGCCTATGACATCACACAAAGCACAGGGCTTGCAAAGCGGGGGAGGAGCAGGGTTTGTCAGGGCATCCTTGTCCTTGGGGGCCCTCTTGTGAGATTTTCCCTTCTTACCCGAAGTGGTCGCAACAGGAGGTGGTTCCTCTTGAGGTGGTTGAGGCACTGTTGCAATGGGAGAAGTCATGGGGACCGGTTGAATCAAGGTCAAAGCAAGATAAGGTTTGGGCTGACTAGGTGGGGTAGTGGCTGGAGGATCAAGATACCAGATGGGAATCCCAGGGGTTAGGTTAGGAAGAGAGAGGGTGGCCATGACAGCTATCGTGGACACTCCTAGGGGAGGATCTAGGAATGATATCTGACCAGAGGGGTAATGGCCAGGCGGGACGACTCCTAAATTGTTAAGGCCTGGAGGAACTGTTCTAGGAGGGTAAAGAGGCTCGTTGATACTAGCTGAAGGGACAGGAGGAGGAGGAAGTCCAGAAGGCTGAATTGAAGGGCTAGGAGTAGGCTGCGGAGGGCGAGGAGGCTTCTGACTAGTCGAGGTGGGCTGCTTGAGAGCAGCCCTAGGCGATTAAATCATGCAAACATTCGATGAGCTGGGATCAGAGATAGGAGGAGGAAGACCGGGGAATGTACCAAGCAATGAGGAATCTTTGTAGACTCCAGGTGAGACACTGGTCAAAGGATCAATGGTTTTCTTATTGGCCACTGAAGAGATGGAGGACTCAGGGGAGGTATGAGACTTCGGTTCGTAATATGTCAACTAGTCAATGGTGACTATATTTCCGTTATGAGGGAAGGACATCTTGCAGTGGACCATGGAAGGGAGAACAGACATCACATAAGTGTATCTATGACCCAATAGAATGTTTTAATCCAAGGGGGCATCTATGAATTCTACGTCAACACAAATACTCTTGCTCGCAAGAGTAATCGGAAAATTGTGGAATAGGCCAATGGGCTGGGAGGCGTGGCCATCCAATGGTCGGAGAGTGATCATGGAAGGAGCCAACTCAAGTGATCTAAGTTTCTTCCAAACTGAAGCATACATAACACAGGTGGATGCCCCCTCATTAATGATGCACCGGGAAACATTGGCATTCTAGATCTTGACTGGGATTTGAAAGGAGACGGAAGCAAGGAGAGGAGGATGTTCTGACTGGTCAACATCAAAGAAAATCAATCAATTTTCGGAAAGATCTACAGCACCCATGGTAGATAGTAGAGCTTTTCTTTGTGAAGGGTACGACTGGAGGAGTTCCAATGTTGAAATGGCAGCAGGAGATTGTGCCAAATCATCTACTATGCTATACGAATGGGTAGCTTTGTCTGAAACAACATTTCGGCGTAGTGGTCTCTTAGGGATCTTGGTATGAACCTCTGCCTTAGGATAAGGGATCTACAAGGGACCATTAGGTGTCGAAAGAGGCTCTGTAGAGACCGAAGGAGGCAGCTTGAGGACAGACGTAGTGGGAGGCTTGTCGTATTAACAGGACCGAGTCTGAAGATTGATGTCTATGGTTAGAGGTTGATTAGATCTCATCATGAGAATCTGGTAATCGTAGGTACCATATGGAAGAGGTTGAGTGGCCACCTAACCTTCAGGTGTTTGGGTAGCCACAAATCCTTGCTGAGGGAAAGGATTAGTAAGCATAGTCGGTTGACTAGGTGTAGCACTGGGAGGGATGGAAGGGGAGGCTTGATGTCCTCACAATTTTGCTTGAGACTCCTAGAGCAACCTCATCTATGGTAAAAGAGGATAATCATGCATGTAATGACCATAAACACCACAACAATAACAAGGCTTATTCATGCGAACAGGCCTGTCTTGCTTGGGTTGAGTGCCTTGTTGCTAGTTAGTAGTGTTAGGAGCATGATTTTGAAGATTAGGTCCAAGATTACTAGGAGCAGGTTGGTTTTGAGTGTCTTTCCTGTTCTTTCTGGAGGGAGGAATATTAGTTGTGCCTTGCTGTGCATACACTTTCCCCTGAGGGGGCGGTGGCTGCTGTTGTGGGGGTTGAGAAGGCAAGGGAGGAGGTGGTGTTAATGTTGGAGGAGTTGTAGCACCAGGCTGTGGATACGAATAATGAGGAGGTTGGGTAACAGTGTAGTAAATAGGATGTTGGGAAAAAAGAGGAGGCATGCGATATCCTAGATATATGCTACTTGAAGGGGGAAAATTGCAAGAGGTGTTGGCCCCTCCCTGAGGAAAGCCATAGCCCATGGGAGGTTGAGCGTATGGATTAGAGAGAGCTCCAACGATACCTTCGGTGGCATGAGATTCCCCTAGTGCGTTTGCACCACCAGGAATAGGAAGATTAGGTAGAACGGTATAAACATAACCCGAATGAGCATAGATCAGGTCATATTTTAACGCAATTTGAAGAGTGGCTTCTTCAGTTTGAGGAGAGTGCAATGCGACATCTTTCCCAATAGGTGGAAAAAGAGATCTAAGGAACCAGTCCATGTAGACACAGTCTTTGAAGGTAGGGACTTGACATAGGCTCTTTCTTCTTCACCATTCCTGGACATGGTCGGATAGGCGGGTCGCAGACGATTGACGGAAAGAAGTCAAGAGTTTGGTACCAGTGTCATAATGAAGGGGAAGCTGGAAGTAAGACAGAAAATCCCGGGCAAGAGTTGCAAAGGTGGTATGAGAGGAAGGGGCTTGATAAACATACCACTTAGAAGATTCACCTGTAAGCATACGTTGGAACAACCGAATATGTACAGAGTCATCGGTAATGGAATTAGTCGAACACCACATGTGGAAAGATCGAACATGATTTGTAGGATCTTCTCCAGCAAGGCCTTCAAACTTGGGGATTTTAGAAGGGAGCTTAGTCAGCATAGCAGGCCAACTAGCGTCATGGTGTATAGGGTCATTTATCAGCTGGTCAAAATTAGGGAGGCTGAAGCCTGCCATGAAGGGGAGCAAGGGCACAGCCGGGGTAGTGTTCGTTGCATTCCCACTAGTGGTATTCCCAGCATGAGGTTTGGGGTTACCACCAGCATTAGGTCCTACACTAGACATGGTGAAGGTGACAGGGGGAGAACCAAAGGCGGAACGAGAAGGGGAACCCAATGAACCAGAAGAAGAGTTAGAGTTCGGACTCAGTGGAGGACTAACTCGAATCCTATGTGGAGGAGTAAGTCTTCCTACCATAAACTGAGGATGAAGGCCAAGAAGTCTCTAGGATAAATTCCTTGGTGGCACGACAATGATGACACAAACACGGTACAAAGGAAAAAGTGACTGACAAGGGCAGGGAGGTTCAGGATCAACTGATTACAATGTCAAAACAAGGGCAGAGAGGTGCAGGATCAATTGATTTCAATGTTTTAGAGTCTTTTCTTGTCGGTGTTAACCAAGCCCTTTTTCACTTAGGGTGTGTGTGTAAAGTGTGTAAATTTTAATTTTTAAGCCTAGACATTTGTAGAGAAAAAGAAAAAGTGTGTTGTGTAACTAAAAATAAACCTGCAGATAACAGTATATGAAATTGAAATAATAGTAAATAAACAACTAATAATGTAATAATCTGAACCCAAGGAGGTGGGCCTCTCAACAAGTAGTCTATAGGTGGGCAAAAAACTAGTCAAAACACACCAAAATAGCCAGTGGATCTAAGGTCAAGGAGGGACAGGGATATAAAGGTCAAAATATGTTAGAAAGTGGTGCAGAAAACAACAACAAATCAGAGGAAAAATTGTTGTAAATGAGGTGGCGAAAGGCTATGTCCTGGATGGAAATGGAGTGAACCCTAGAGGAAAACCCAAACAAAGATAAATGAGGTGATTTGGATGGATAAAAAGCCAATCTAAAGTGGATCTGAAGGTGAGATATCAGATCTGAAAAAAGGCAGAACGCTCTAAAAATTTCAAACAACTTGTAGTAGCTAAAACTCTTCCACAAAGTGTGGAGGGTACTAAAGCCCTAGGGGGTGTTAGCTCTCAAATCTACCTTAGGCTGAAATAAGGTAAAACTCAAGGCTACATCAAACCACGCTCAGCCTCGTAGCTAGCCATACGAGGACAGGAGAGGGCTCTCTCCGGGTCTATCTCAGCAAAAGGTCTTCAAAGGGGATGAGATGACTTATAAAGAATATTGATTTTAGGCTAGTAAAGAGATAGGAAAGTTTCATTTTGATTTTTTGGGTTTTTGTTGAAAAAATGGGAAAAACAATTTTGGGTTCGGGGATAAGGCCAGATCTTTGCAGAATTCGAGTTGGAGCAAGGTAGGCAGTAGTCTTGATGCTTTTGATCGGGTATATGGATGGATCAGAATGACAAGGAGCTGAAGAGGGCAAGGGAGAACATGGATCCTCTCCAAATAAGCGAAAACATGTAAAACTGAACAAATTTAAAGGCAGAGCACTGAAACAATGGATTCAACCTCATTTACTCATTCATTTAGTTTCAGAAGCATAAGAAGGTAATGGCATACATTAAACATGAAAGAACTTACAATAAACTGAGAGAAAACACCATCAAGAACTGAAAGCCACAAGAATCCCAACAGGTGCTGCAAAACCTCTGATCTTTCCTTAGCCAAAATATGAAAAATATGTACAATAGTGTGCCAAAGTTTTCCCAAGAGTCCAACCTGTCCAACGTCTCAGAAATTACATCATATAGACTATCCTAACCCCTTCTCACACCTCTAGGGGTCGAATTCCTCCTTCTAGGAGCAGTTCCAACTAATTCTAAACAAGGAGCTAGAATATAGGCAGCCAAACAACTTGCCTCTAAAAGGAAGGAAACTGATTCTTTCACTTGATTTTTAATTTTTTAGGAGTGAATCATATAGAATAGGTAAAAGTGAGTCCAAATTACATGCCAACCATAAAATTACATCAAGATAAATAAAAAATTACATCCACAAGCAAAACTGGTCCAACTGGCTGAAATTCTGAGCTGGAAGGTGAAAAATAGACCAAACATCTATATGCGTAGTGCGCTTGAGCTATACGCGTAGCGCACCTTTTAGCCTGATTTTGGGGCACTTCCTGGAGTCCAAATTGAGCTCATGATAGCTCGTTGGAAAGCCGTGGATGTTGGCTATCCAACCCAAGTGGAATTTTTCAATTTGGAGCTCATTTTCCCCCCCAAAACTTCATTTACCCAGAAGTACTTCCTGCTGGTGCAAAAGGTGGCAGAAAGGTGATTTTCATGGTGTTTTTGGGCCTTTTGATCATCCAGAACTTAGTGAAATTCTTCGGCCATACTGGAGCATGCATAAATTACCATGAAAAATCCAAAAATATAAAATTTTCCTCCAGCAAGTGTCCCAATCATAAGCGAGTGCGTTGACGCGCTACTCGTATGGCTGAAAAATCTGTTTTGAGACCAAAATATTTCAAAATGACAAAAAATTCTCCGAATTTTCTCAAATTCAGAGCAAAGACCCTCCATCATGTATCATACCCAGCCAACGAAGCCTCGGCCAAAATGCAGAGAGAATCATGTGTTTCACCTCGTTTCAGTATCCTCCTGGTGCATGCAGTTTCAGTAGTGAAAACACTGTCTCGGTTGTATGATGTGTTGTTGTCATTCATGGTGTTGCAATGTGTATGTTCAGCTTGTTGAAAATGAGAAATGAGACCTTGGTGTCTTTGTGTCCAATCGCCAAATGCGTGCCAAAGGGTAATGAGGGATTGAGAACCACTATAAGTGAGATAGGAATGGGATATGGTGATGGGGTTAGTTTTTAAGGACAGGAGTGAAATGAAATGGAAACATCTCAGTGATTCAAGTGGTATCAAGGAAAAAGAAACAACCTTTGAATGTTATGGAGATTAGGCTTTTGTGAATGGAGGAATGTAGTAGTAAGTAATAGGGTTTGGGATTTCACATGGGAACCAAAAGTATAAAGGGATATGAGGATAATGAATGTGGGGAAGGGACGACGATATGATCACATGGTAGTGACAACAGTGATGGAATACAAAGAAAAGGTTGAAAAATGGCAAGAATTTAGTACCAACACAATCTTCAAACTTTATGCATAACCCTAGGAGCAGATTTGGTATAAACGTAGGGTTTGATGTTCACCATATCAAACACTTGTTTTCTTCACATTAGAAACACCATAAAAAATCCACGAATCACTGAGTAGGCATAAATAACTTACTTGCAGACAAATGAAGTGGTTTGATGAGAATTTGGGTGATGAACTGTTGTTTTCCATCCTTGGGGCTATATGAGTAGCGCGCACTTTTATATGCGTAGCGCACCACATAGTGCATTTTGAAGGAGGCTTTTGGAGGCCTTCCTGGTGTCCAAATTGAGCGTGTGATAGTTCGTTGGAAATCTCTTGGAGTATAATTTCCAACCCAAGTAGAATTTTTCACTTTGGAGTTCATTTACCCTGTCAAAAATCAAATCTCCCAACACTACTTCCTGCAGGTGCATCAATTCTCCTGAGGCAACGGTATTCTTGACATTTCTCCAAAACCATTACACCTGTGTAAAAATTGAAGGAGTTTTTTCTTCCTTGGCATGTTTTGTACAAAAACCTCTCTCAGTTTTCCAAAATTCATTTTTTATTGCTCTGAAAAATCATTTGAGTGAAACCTATCCCGATGTGTGAAACAAGGGATTTGTCGAAATGAAGCGAAATGAAGGGGATAAGGGGCTTCTAAATTATTGGGGAAATTTTGGAAAGTAGGGAGGGATGTTAGGAAGCAGGGGAAAGTAGAAGCTCAGAGATTGAGTGAGGGGAAGGGGTCAAAAAGGGCAAAACACAGGCCTAGCCTAGAAAATTGCCAAGTTGTGGCAAGAAACTGGGGTTTGTGCAAAAATGAGGAATTTGGGGGATCTCAGTGATGGGAAGTGTTTAATAAGGTACATTAATGATAGGGGAAGGTGTATGAACATCAGGATACAAGTTTTTCTAATGATTTGACCATCCAAGAGAAATTACCTCCAAAACCCTAGGAGAGGGAAATGGACCTTACCTAGGCACAACTGAAGCATGAACAAGCTGTAAAATGACCCAACAGAACTTGAAATGACGATGAAAACCATCTGAATGATGGTACACTCAATTGAATGGTGACATGTACTGACATTTGGACAACTTTGATAGGAGTAAAAGCAACCCCTCGACCTAATGCCTAGTGACCAAAGTTTGCTTGAAGACTCATTGAAATGACAAAATTTGACCTTGACACCTTAAAATCACTTTGTAAGAGCATGTTTGATCACTGGAGGAAGGCTGAAAAGGCTGACACTAACATTGGCTCCAATGGGTATGGTAGCTCCTTGGAGGTGCCAAGAACAATAGATCTTTGGGAGAGCAGACCAGTGCCTTATCCATTGGGCAATGGAATCATTATTTGAATGGATAACACAAAACCTTTGACACATTTATTGAATGAAAAATTGACTGAAAACTGACTGAAACTTGACTGAAACTTGACTCAAACCGACTCAATGGAAAACTGAAATAACTTGAAAAAACTGACTCAATAGACCAAACACAAATGACTCGTGACTGACTTAAAACAAGAATTTACAAAGCTTTTGGAAGAAAGGCAGCAGTCCATCAAGATTAGGAATCATGATGACAACCACTTGCATACTAATGAAATATGTACAATCATGTATAATTGGATTTCCAATGTAACTAGTCAAGCAGATGGCTTCTTGACTGATTTCCCTGATCAGATCTGCTGGTCAACAATACAAATTGATAACTAGGCATCCAAAAACATAGCTGACCATGATATCCTTTATAACTGAATACAACAATAATCACTTTCACTACTGACTGCAACAAATTTGCCATTGGATCCTGAAAAACATGAAGATTTACCTCCTGCTGAAGAAACAAGGTGTCTTTCTCTTTTGATTATGATCTGTCTTTATCATGTACTTCAGTAAAAGTATGCTCCTGGGCTTACAAAAACTCTGAACAGGTAGATGAGCAGATCTCCTCTTGTAAAAAAATTTCAACACATGAAACATATGAAGAAGAATCTGAATGGAAATCCTGAATGTTATGATCTTCTACAGTCTGAAAATATGGTTGGTCATCTTCATATGATAGGATAGCCGGATTTTCATTACAGTCATCAATCATGAGAAAAGAAAGTTCAGCTGATTCTTGATACCCAAACATGACATTTCTAGCATCTACCATAAATTCATCAAGAGAAACTTTTTCACTTACTTGAGCGAAGATCCCATCTTGTTGTACTTCAACTGACTGGATTACCTCTTTATGAAGACTTTGTTCTGATGACATGAGAACATTTGGATCAAAAACTCTGTCTATGATCTCAACAGCAAAATTCTCCTTTTCAGAATTCAACACAAGGTATGCTTGGTCATTACAATTTGAATATGGATCTGAAGTAGCTGTTGGGCCTTAGTTTTGGTCTTATTTTGCTCAAAGAAACTTATTTATCCATCTATTTTCCATCCATTTTCCATTCATTTATTCCATTTTGATATATATTTGATATCTATTCAGGTATTTAATTTTAATTTTTCAAATTCTAAAGTTTTTATGAAAGTTTGGTTTTTAGTGCAAAATTGGCAGATTCAGAAATTCCCGTAATAGCTATATGGTTGATGTGATTGCAGGACACTTGGGCACGAATTGAATGCATGGATGGACAGCTTGGCAACTAGGATTAAGCCACCTATGCTTAGTTCGAACAGAACAAGCTTTATTAGGCCCATTTGGTTCTAGTCAATCATGACTAGTCATTCAGAAATCCCATAGAAATAGGGCAGTTTTGAGATTCTATGGGAGTGGCCATATTTCTTGGGATAAGAATAATGAATTCGACTTAGATAGGTGGATGAGAAGTAGATGGGTTTGTTTGAGTAAAAATAGATCAGTTTGTTCATGAGACTTCTTATTTACAGCCAAAGCTTTGATGGCTTATGTATTAGGATTATTATTGACTTATATACTTTTATATTGTGACAATTTTGGATTGAGAAGTTAATTTGAAGACTTGTGTTGTTATCATTTTGCTGTTCAATGTTATGGATGTGTGACTGAAGTTAAGCTTCTGAGATCATTTATCAAGTGTGCAAGGAAAGGGTGGAAGGGCCCCCATTCCAAGCTAAGTACACTTTCTTGTTAACTAGTTTTATTTCCTTGTAATTTGATGATTGTAGAACTGGTTTTCAAAGCTTTATTTCAGATTGTTTAATGATTCATGCACAGTGATTGATGTCATTAGTTTATAACTTATTCATCACTTTATCAAGTTGGAAAAACAGATGTATCAAGTTGAGCATCCCTTCTATGAAAATGATGAATTAAAGTTGGTTTCTTTTGTTTGTGTGCAAGCAGTTTCTTGTTGAGATTTTTGATATTAAGATGAATGAATTATAATGGAACACTTTACATGTCTCTTAAGTTAAGAGATTCTTTCATTCATAGTTTATCCATCTTAAGTTCTTGGTTTTTAATCTCTGATTCATTAAGTAATAATTGAGGTGAAAATGAATTTCTTGAGTCAAGAACCATTTCCATATTAATCCTCTTTTTAAAACTAATTGAGTTGGAGTTGTAGAATATATTACTTTCAGCATATCTTTCAAATTTGATTATATCTGATCTTCACATATAGTGATCTTGCCTCAAAGCATAAACAACCCGGATTGATAATAAATATTGTGTTAGTTTAGGTACATAAATTAGCTCAACATTTTGGCGCCGTTGCCGGGGAGGCAAATATCGGCATAGTCAATAGAGAGAAAAAAATATAAAAAAAAAAAAAACACAAAAACAGTAGTTACATTTTTTTTTTTAGTTATGTTTCTTTATGCCTAGACATAGAGATCCTCATGGTAGATTTATTAAAAACCCCCCACAAATAGAGATAGGATCATCAAACACCCCAGCTACTGGTAATCCAATCATTGAGGAATTAGCAGAAAAACAAAGAAGTGGACAAAGATTAACTTTGATTGAGAGACAAACTTTGTTAGCTTGGGAAGCAAAGCAAAAACAATCTTCAACTTCTGGAAAACAAAAAGAAATTATCAAAGGAAAACAATCTTTATTTCCATCCATAAATCCTCTTATCTTTGACCAACCTCAAACTCCACTTAAAATTGAAACAAATCAACCAATGGCAGAAGAAGGACATGGATATGTTATTCTCACTCCTGAACAACAAGCTCAATATGAAAGACAACAAGCAGAATGGAGAAGAAAGAGAGAGGAAGATGCAAAACAAGAAAATGATAGAAAAATAAGAAATGATCAGAAAAGACAAGAAGATGAGACTACCTTTGGCTTTCCAATAATTGACACAAGTGCAATATTAGGAGAAGAAGTGAAAATGAAAAATATTCTACCTTCTGTATTGCCAAATTTTTATGGAATGTCAACAGAAGATCCTGATTCATTTATGTTTGAATTTGATATTTTATGTAGAACATATGGATATACTGATGACATCCATAAACGTCGTCTTTTCCCTGCAACATTAAAAGCAGCAGCCTTGAAATGGTTTATGGGTTTAGGAGAACATACAATAACTTCTTGGGATGATATGAGATCAGTCTTCCTTAAAAAATATCAAGCTTATTGCAGATCTAGAGATTCAAAGGAAGATATTTTGAGAATGACACAACAAGAAGATGAAAGTCTAGAAGAATATTTGGAAAGATTTTTGTATAATCTACAGAAATCTAAACAACATTCTCTAAATCAAGAAACCATTCGAACAATCTTTCTCAAGGGTATAAGGGATGAATACCTTGACATCTTGAATGTGATGGGTAAAGGAGATATTTCAAACCTACCATTCGAAGAAATTGTTGACTTATGTCAAAAATATTCTAGAGGAAGAGCAAAAACAGGAAGAAGAGAAGTAAGTTCAAAAGCAGCAAAGTCAGCTGCAGGAGGGATAACAAGAGCTGAAATAGGAAGTTTATTGGAAAATTTCAAAACAGATCTTTTAAGTACATTAGGGACACAAGTAGATGTGCTAAAGGCAAATAAGAGGAAAGAAGAACAAGACCAAGCTTTAGCAATCTTTTGTCCCAAGTGTAGAAACAAACATCCATTAAGAGAATGTCCTTTAGATAGTGTTAAGAGTATTCAGGTTTGTGGTCTTTGTACGGAAAAGCATTCCACAGAAAATTGTTTAAAATTGAAAGAATTACAAATGAATTCAATGGAAGAAGTGACAGGAATGGAAGGTTTTTATTATGTAGCACCACGAAGACCATGGCAACCTAGAATGCCTCAACAAAATCAGCAACAATTCCCTCAACAAAATTACCTTTATCCACCTCAAAATCCTTGGACACCTCCAATGCCATGGCAATCTTGGCCTCCACAACAATATCCACAACAACCTGTACAAGGTTGGAGGGGATATGGTTATGGAAACCAGCCACCTCAACAATACCAGCAACAATATCAACAGCCATTTACATATCCACAATATCCTCAATCCATACCATTTCAACAACAACATTCTGCATATCCACAATCCATGCCATATCCGCAGCAGAATCCTCCACCGTTGTTGACCCAACCACAACAGTTGCAGCTACCCACAAATCAACCCAGACCAACTCAATTACCAGCACAACCAATTGCAAATCTGAATAATAAGGTGGAAAAAGCTGCATATACTGTAGAGGAAGCAACATGTTTTCCCACATATTCAATTCTTCCTCTTAATGAAGTCCATCTAAGGTCTGGAAAAGTGCTTAAAAAGGATTCTCCTCCAATTATAGAAGAACCAACCGAACAAGGAGAATCACCTAAAACATCACAAACTAAGATACAAATTCAGAAAGGAACAAACATTACAACTCAAACACCACCTTATCCTGAAAGGTTAGTGGAACAACAAAAAGAAATAACCCTTCCTGAATTTGATATTTTAGATGAGTTAAAAAATACTTATGTAAAAATTCCTTTGTTGAAGGCAATTAAAGAAATACCAATATATGCTAAAACAATAAAGGAATTGTGCATTAAGAAAACTCAGAGAAAGAAGAAGGATCCTACTACAATCCAAGTCATTGGTAAACTAGCAAGTATCATGTCTACAGAAACCAAAATAGAAAAATATATTGATCCTGGTATCCCTATGGTTACTATATCAATAAATAATTTCTCAGTACCAAACACATTAATAGACTTGGGAGCAACTATAAATGTAATGACAATGGAGACCATGAAAACTTTGCATTTGAACAACATTAGATCAACCTCTACAATCTTAGAATTGGCAGACAGATCTAAAGTTGTTCCTGAAGGAATATTGGAAGATATTATAGTCTCTTTGGATTCATGGGAGTATCCTGTCTAAAGTTGTTCCTGAAGGAATATTGGAAGATATTATAGTCTCTTTGGATTCATGGGAGTATCCTGTTGACTTCCTTATTCTGCAACCAAAATCAAATTTGGGAGGACATCCTCTAATCTTAGGCAGACCATGGTTAGCTACTGCTGATGCCTTTATAGGATGCAGATCAGGAAGCATGATTATTTCACATGGAGAAGAAAGGAAACATATTGCTTTTTATTCACCTACACAGTCAACTTCTTTAGAATCAGTACTTGAAGCTCAAGAAAAACAGCAAACTAAATCAGTTTTAAGTATAAATAAATTCTTTGATTTAAGAGAAGAAGAAGAGAATGAAGACTTAATGGATCTTTTCATTTCATAACCAAGTATTTCAGAGCAGCTTAGAGAAGTGCAATATGAAGCTGCAAATAACCTTTTGAATCAATGTTTTCAGGAAACCTGTACTATTCAAACTTTGCGAAATTCTTTTATAGACATCTTTCCTGTAAACACAATCTCCAATCCAACAATAAAAACAATTGAGGTAAGTCCTGGAAAACATTTAAACATTGAAAATGAGTTGCAATCAGAACAAGAACAAGAGGTAATTGCATTATTACAGAAATATTCAAAAGCTTTTGCCTGGGATTATACTGACATGCAAGGAATCCATCCTAACACATGTGTCCACCACATCTATACAGATGAACAAATTAAACATGTAAGACAACCACAAAGACGAATGAATCCTATGATGAAAGAAATAGTGAAAGATGAACTGCAAAAATTGTTAAATGTTGGATTCATCTATCCTATTTCAGATAGTCAATGGGTTTCTCCACTGGTTATTGTTCCAAAGAAAAATGGAAAGTGGAGGGTATGTGTGGATTATCGAGAACCAAACAAAGCTACACTCAAAGATCATTTTCCTCTACCATTTATTGATCAAGTGTTAGACTCATTGGCTGGAAAGAAATTCTTCTCTTTCTTAGATGGGTTTAGTGGGTACAACCAGATTAGAATAGCAACAGAAGACCAAGACAAGACAACATTCACTTTCCCATGGGGAACCTATGCATATAATGTTTTGCCATTTGGTTTATGTAATGCACCTGCAACTTTTCAACGAGCAGTGCTTGCAATTTTTGCTGATCTAATCCATGAATGTGTAGAGGTTTACATGGATGACTTTACAGCTTATGGAAACACATATAATGATTGCTTAAATAATCTTGAGGAAGTGTTGAAACGATGCATTGAAACAAATTTGTCATTAAGCAATGAGAAATGCTATATAATGTTGACAGAAGGAATAGTTCTGGGACACCATATTTCTTCTTCAGGAATTAAAGTGGATCCGGCAAAAATCCAAGTCCTAGTAACCTTAATGCCTCCTACAACACAGAAAGAGGTAAGAAGTTTCTTAGGCTATGCAGGCTATTATAGACGATTCATTGAAAACTTCAGTAAAATAGCCCAACCTCTGTTTAAATTATTAGCAAAAGATATTGAATTTCACTGGAAAAATGACTGTCAAAATGCATTTCAAATTCTAAAAGAAAAATTATCAGTTGCACCCATTCTCCGTGGACCAAATTGGTCTTTGCCATTTCATATATCAACTGATGCATCTGATACCGCATTAGGTGCCTCCCTTGGACAGAAAGAGAACTTGTTCAATTATGCAATATACTTTATAAGCAAGAATCTAACACCTGCAGAATTGAACTACACAGTCACAGAGAAAGAAATGTTAGTCGTTATACATGCAGTAAACAAATTCAGACATTATATAACAGGATATCAAGTTTTCATTCATACAGATCATTCAGCAATCAAATACTTGATGAATAAACCTATAACCAATGGAAGAGTAACAAGATGGTTACTGTTACTGCAAGAATTTAATATCACAATACAAGACCGGCCAGGCAAGGAAAATCAAGTAGCTGACTTTCTGTCCCGGATACATTCACCCAATGATCCAAATCCGGTTGCAGATAACTTTCCCGATGAACATCTGTTTGCTATCACAGTAAAAACACCATGGTTTGCAGACATGGCAAACTATTTATCTTCTGGAAAGTTACCAAACCAATTCACTAGAAAGCAAAGACACAAAATTATTAAAGAAAGTTCCAGGTATAGTTGGGTAAATGGTGATTTATTTTATACTGGTTCAGATTTGATAATTATAAAATGTGTACGAGAAGATGAAATATTAGATATTCTAAAGGCATGTCACGATGAACCATGTGGTGGTCATTTTGCAGATAAACGAACAGCATATAAGGTGCTGCAACTAGGCTACTACTGGCCATCCATCTTCCAAGACTCTAAGAAATATGTCAAGCAATGTGACAGTTGCCAAAGAACAGGGAGACCAATAACAAGAGATGAGATGCCGCTGAAGCCACAAGTCCTCATAGAACCATTTGAGCAATGGGCGCTTGACTTTGTTGGACCCATCAATCCATCATCAAATGGAAACAAGTACATCTTAGTATGTACAGATTATGTAACCAAGTGGGAAGAGGCGAAAGCAGTGCATAGAGCAACAGAAGATATAGTGGTCAACTTTCTTTTTAAAGAAATCTTTGTCAGATATGGAGTACCTAGACAAATTGTAACAGATCAAGGAACACAATTTACATCAAAACTGGTACGAGATCTAACAGAGAAGTACAAGATCAAACACATAACATCTACACCATATCATCCTCAAGCAAATGGGTAGGTTGAATCAACAAATAAAGTCCTAGAGAATATCATGACAAAAACAGTAAAGCTGAACAGAAAAGATTGGTCTGAAAAATTACAAGATGCACTATGGGCCTATAGAATTACATGGAAGAATACAACTGGTTTTAGTCCATACCAGTTAGTATATGGAAAAGAGGCCTTATTGCCTATAGAGTTTCAGACACAAACATACAGACTAGCAGCTGAATTAGGACTAGACCTGACAGAAGCACAACAGCAACGGATCATGGAACTGAATCAGTTAGATGAGCATCGTCAACAAGCCATAGAACATACTACATTGGTGCAACAACAAAGAATGAAGTGGCACGACAGATATATCAAGACAAAGACATTTCGCAAGGGAGATTGGGCATTACTTTTTGACTCCAAGTTCAAAGATTTCAAAGCAAAGTTCACAACACACTGGCTAGGCCCATATGAAATTGATGAAATCTTCGACAATGGAGCAGTAAATATTAAGACAATTGACCAGGATTCCACCTCCTTTATAGTGAATGGACATAGGCTCAAAGTTTACAATAGGCCTATCAGTAAAGAAGCATTTATGAAACAACTGACAGAAGATACAGAACTGGAAGTCATGGCACACCAAGTTCAGCCATCTTCCAGTCCTGTAGTTGAATAAAAATGAAAATAAAAAATAATAAAAAAATAAAAAAAATAAAAAAACATAAAAAAAAACATAAAAAATAATAATTTGTTTGCTAGTGAAAACCAGGCAACTGGCACTATGCAAACATGAATTCATAGGGGAAAATCAAGGCAACTTGGACTCTATGAATTCCTTTTCTTGTTCTACTGTTCTCACATAATTTCAATACAGGTACTCTCCATCAACAATTGACTTGAGGACAAGTCATATCTTAAGAAAGGGGGAGACTTGTATTAGATCTTTAGCTGAAAAGCTGAAGTATAGAAGAAACTTGTATTGTCAACAGAGGGACCTGAAAGAAGAAATCAATACAGAGGGACCTGAGAGACCCGCCAATGTCAAAACAACATGTGCATATTATGTAAGCAGTGCAGAGGGACCTGAAACAAAGAATCATTACAAAGGGACCTGATTTTCAATTCAAGAACCAGAGCATGAAGGACAAGGAGCAGTAATAAAATTCACTTTTTGATTCATCGACAAAATCTGACTTCATTCCACCTGTACAAACATCATCCAGGAAAGTATATGTATAGTCATTTTGTGCTTGAAATTCAAATTTTTCTTAGGAATTTTTAGTTTTGTTAAGTTAAAGTTAGTACCTGAGGATATTCAATATTCCCTATACATATCCTATATTCATAATTCCCTATACATATCCTATCTTCATAATACCCTATACATATTCCATTTTCATTCATATACACATTTCTCATACATATTCCCTATAAATCCTAAATATTTTTCTTGAGCAAAAGAACGAGCTAGGACAACTTTCTCCACCTGCATACACAAATCAAGCATTAATATGGTGATGATTTTAAACATGACCTAAGATGGTCATTTTAAAATCATAAGAATGTGCATAAAAACCAAAACAAATAATGCGCTATATGAAAATTATATACCATAAGTGTAAATAAGGAATGCGAATTGAACGCAAAGGAAAGGATATAAGGTTAATACGCATAAGAGATAAGGTCAATGGCATATAATTAATGCGCATATGGTATAAACATAGGCAAAGGTATATGGCGCATATAAAATGAAGGATGAGTATAATGGTTATGATTTGGTTGACAGACTTGACAGAGTAAGGTATAATGATAATGGCATATACAACGCAGGAGTATCATTGCACGAAAGGGCACGGCGGAAGTAATCAGTTCATGCAGAAGGTAGTGATGATACGGGTGTATCATTCAAAGTGAAATGCGTTGGTACATATCATAGCACACGACGATGGGAAATCAACGTGCACGGTGGTGACAATACAGCGTGATAATTCAAACATAGCGTGCACGGTGGGTGATAACACAACCATGTCATTCAAACATAGCATGCGCAGGTGGTGGAGTACGTGTTTATAATTCAAACATAAAACAAGGCGGTGGTATCCTTATGATACAGTCTGTCGACTGGTCAAAGAGGACAGCCATACCAACCTCAAATTATAACGCCAACAGGCACGGTACAACCATGAACTCGGTCCATTCATGACTTTCAACCTCATTCCTCATTGCCAGAGCTCAGAAGGAAGGCGTTTTGAAACAAAACATTGATCTAAAGAGAAGAGAAGGCGGTTGATTAATCTGGAGAGAAGAGAAGGCGGTTGAAGCAGCGGAATAGTGAAAATCACTCCGGGGAAAGCAAGAAGGCGGATTTAAGGTAAGAAATTGCTCCGGATTCGACGATCAGAGATCACAGATTTCCAGGATTGAGTCAGGTAACAAGTGAAGTTCATTAACACTCAGGGATTATGGAATATCGTTTGACATTAATTTTTGATCCTGTATTTTTGACACCAGCTCAGTTAACCGAAACAATAGGGATTTGGAGCTCCCGGTTACACTCCACGCGCTTGTGACAGTCAGGTAATTTCAAAACCCGTGATTATCTCCAGATCGACAGCACTTAAGGATTGCTAATAGCGCAGCATTTTGAGGAAAATCCGTTGCATGAGTAACAAGTTTTAAGTGAAGTAGTATGGCGGAGGGTTGTTGAATTGCGCACTAAGTCGTGATCCTCTGAGTAAACTATGCGCACCAATATTTTCACAAACAGTTAGCGTGTAAACTAAAAAACGCCATAAAACATTTTGTTGCCACTGCGTTTTGTTTTGTTTTGACAGTCAGGGATCGAATGCTTAATGGTCACATTGAATTATGGTTGAAAAAGAGAGTCGGGTTCGATGAAGCCATGTTGAGGCCGAAAGCTTGTTGCATAATTGCATTTTTATGATGAGTCTGCACGAAATTTTTGTTTGCAAACACCTTTGCTTAAGTCCAAACAATGCGAAAAATTTCGATTAGGCCGAGAGCACTCTTTGATTTTTCTTATTTTTTATACACAAGTAAATCATGATTGTGTGGTTTATGATACTGTGTGTATTTAATAAAAAAACAGAGATCAGTGTATTAACAGAGTATACAGGTGTTGCTTGTATTCAACAGGGAATTCAGAAGAGTGTTATTGCAAGGGAATATATCAGAGGTTAAAAGTGCAGAGTTGAGTTGAGTCAGAAGAGGAAGGTAAGCTTCTTTGCTTAATGAATTTCATTTTAAAAAAAATAGTCATAATTTTTATTAAAATGAAGTTAGTAACAGCAGAAGCCTACATTGATTGGTTTACAGAAACAATGGCAAACAGGGTAGAGCAAAAATTTCAAATAGAAAGCTGGGGAAAAGAGACCATAGAAAAACTCTATCAGGCAGGAATGATAGGCTTCCTACAGAAATTTAATGGCCATTCTGAGGAGATAACCAAAGATTTTATAAAGAATTTCAATCAAGACCAAACTCGAATAGGAGAAATCATTGTTCCAGTAACCCAAGAATACTTGTCCAAAGCCTTAGATTTTCCAATGTTAGGAGAGAAGTATTACAAAGGGCTACACTTCAAGGAGAAATCATGGACTTTCTTCCTTGAGAAAAACCGGAAGGGAACGTTTGATAGGACAAAAGGTATACCCAGGGAATGGTTTAATGAGCCATGGAGAGAATTGGTCTTGATTATTCAAAAGTTTTTAACTTGTGACCGAGGATATAGTGTTGCCCATTTATATCATGTTAAACTTCTACAACACATTAAGGGGGAAGATAGGATTAATTTACCTTATTTCCTATATAAAAGCCTCTTAAGAATGATTGAAACAGCAAGACATGAAAACAGGCTGAAAGCAGGACAAATGTATCATCAAGGATTGATTAAAATCCTAGTTGAATATCAAGTAAGATTGCAGGGCATAGTGTGGAGAGAATTCATGGTTAAAAATCATTTTACTGAACAGATTACAGAGGTGCAAGAGAAAACAGAGCAGGAAAGTAAGGGAGTGATGAATTCACCCATGTATCCTAGAACAAGAGCCAAACAGCAAAATAACATGGCTATGGATTATGAAATATCTGTGATGTCTATTCCCAAAAGATTTACAAACAAAAGTCCCATCAATTTAGACAGGGAAGAAGAAACATATTTTCCAAGACCACAAGAAGAAAATAACATTCCACAAGAAGAATTTGATAGGGATTCTGCCTATGATGATGAAGCAGCTGCATCATTACTGAAAACAACTCAGGATTTTGAAAAAGATGGGAAAATCAAGGATTTAACTGATCAATTAGAAATTAGTAAAATTGTGGAAAAACAGTTAGAAGAGGAGAACAAAGCAAACAAGAAAGAAAATGCTAAATTGATCAAAACAAATGAAAAATTGAAAGAAGACTTGGGGAAATTAAAAAGGAAGAATGATCTAATTTCTAAACAAGCATTTAAATGGTTGAAGGAAAAGAACATGTGGCAGGCCAAGTATGAAAAGCAGAAGGTTAAAGCAGCTTTGTTCAAAGAAAGACATGACACAGGTTTGGATTGTTTGGCAAGGGCAGCACAACAGGAAGCATCGACAGGTACAACATCTACTTCAGAAAGAAGAAGGTCAAAGAGGAACAGGCAAGCATGGGGACATGCTTGATGATAAGCAAGGGAGAGATGTTGGGCCTTAGTTTTGGTCTTATTTTGCTCAAAGAAATTTATTTATCCATCTATTTTCCATCCATTTTCCATTCATTTATTCCATTTTGACATATATTTGATATCTATTCAGGTATTTAATTTTAATTTTTCAAATTCTAAAGTTTTTATGAAAGTTTGATTTTTAGTGCAAAATTGGCTAATTCAGAAATTCCCGTAATAGCTATATGGTTGATATGGTTGCAGGACACTTGGGCACGAGTTAAATGCATGGATGGACAGCTTGGCAACTAGGACTAAGCCACCTATGCTTAGTTCGAACAGAACAAGTTTTATTAGGCCCATTTAGTTCTAGTCAATCATGACTAGTCATTCAGAAATCCCATAGAAATAGGGCAGTTTTGAGATTCTATGGGATTGACCACATTTCTTGGGATAAGAACAATTAATTCGACTTGGATAGGTGGATGAGAAGTATATGGGTTTGTTTGAGTAAAAATAGATCAGTTTGTTCATGAGACTTCTTATTTAAAGCCAAAGCTTTGATGGCTTATGTATTAGGATGATTATTGACTTATATACTTTTATATTGTGACAATTTTGGATTGAGAAGTTAATTTGAAGACTTGTGCTGTTATCAATTTGCTGTTCAATGTTATGGATGTGTGACTGAAGTTAAGCTTCTGAGATCATTTATCAAGTGTGCAAGGCAAGGGTGGAAGGGCCCCCATTCCAAGCTAAGTACACTTTCTTGTTAATTAGTTTTATTTCCATGTAATCTTGTTATTGTAGAACTAGTTCTTCAAAGTTTTATTTCAGATTGCTTTATGGTTCATGCATAGTGATTGATTTCATTAGTTTATAGCTTATTCATCACTTTATCAAGTTGGAAAAACAGATGTATGAAGTTGAGCATCCCTTCTACTAAAATGATGAATTAAAATTGGTTTCTTTTGTTTGTATGCAAGTAGTTTCTTGTTGAGATTTTTGATATTAAGATGAATGAATTATAATGGAATACTTTATATGTCTCTTAAGTTAAGAGCTTCTTTCATTAATAATTTATCCATCTTAAGTTCTTGGTTTTTAATCTCTGATTCATTAAGTGGTAATTGAGGTGAAAGTGGATTTCTTGAGTCAAGAACCATTTCAATATTATTCCTCTTTTTAAACTAATTGAGTTAGAGTTGTAGAATGTATTACTTTCAGCATATCTTTCAAGGTTGATTATATCTGATCTTCACATATAGTGATCTTGCCTCAAAGCATAAACAACCCGGATTGATAATAAATATTGTGTTAGTTTAGGTACATAAATTAGCTCAACAGTAGCTGACTGGACATTATCAAAATCTGCAATCTGCATGCTGTCTTCTTCTGTGGGCAGATCTGAAATGAGACTTTCTCTTTCACCATCTTCAACCATATGGCAAACTTCAACTTCAACCTGCTGATCTATAAAGCTGCTTACAAGACTGTCATCTTTTTCAGAAAAGGAAGAAGGTCCCCTATCACCTTCTTGACCATGTGTACACTACAAATCTGCGTTAACTTGAGCTGGAACATGACCTTTCAATAGCTGATCTATCTCATCTTCAGTCAGAGGGGATAATGCTTTATGTTTTCTTTGGCTCAAACAATGATTGTCTTCATTGATTTCAAGTGAAGGAGTATACAGATTTTCCTCATACTGCTGATCCATTTCATGTAATTCCGGTTGACTGTCAAGATGCAACATTCCTTCATCTTCCACTGCACTAAAATCTTGATTCTGCTGAGAAATTTCGTGAGCATCTTGATGGGTATCCTCTAGGTTCTCTTCATGTTGCTGAAATGGATTCTCGTACAATGCTTCCATGATCTCATCATCCATGAAATTATCATCTTCATAATATTTCTCAAGGCTTTCAATAAAAGTAGAAGCATGTTTTCAACAGTCATGAACTAAATTTAATGATGGATAAGATGTTTGATATCTTTCAATGAACAGGGCATGAAAATCCTTTAAACAGTAAATACAGGCCAGCGGCAAATTTTCATACCAAGATTGGGCTTCACCTTCCAGAGTGGCCAAGAATATCTTCATCAAGCAATCTTCAGGAAAATCCACTTTCAACTTGCGAATATGCATGTGAAATCTGACTAGATGTAAAGCAGCATCTTTCTTACCATCATCGTTAAACGTAGGCAGACTCCTGGACCAATCTACCTTGGGCATCTTATTCGGAAAACCTGGAATGTGATCTCGGCTCATGGGAGCATATCTTCTCGTGATTCGGTCCATCTTGAAAATCTCACAGCTACTGATCTCCCTGCAGTGAAGTCGCCATGAAGCATCGATTTCTGGATTGTTCAGTGAATGAAGTCGCCAGGTGAATGTTTTCAGCCTTCTGATGTGTCTGACTGCTGTCCACCATCAGCATCAGATCTGAACTTGATACAAGTACTGGGGCAATTTACAAGTTAAATGCTATGAATACAAGTTAAACCGGAGATCAACTGAAGCAGCGTTTATATACTTCGCTGATGCATAGCAACAACGTTTCGAAGGCTACCTGGCGTGAATTCAGACTCTGTCTTTAACAAGCAAACTTTTTGAGTTTCTCCCCAGTATGGTCGCCACTATGTTAGCGCTCAAATCTACCTTAGGCTGAAATAAGGTAAAACTCAAGGCTACATCAAACCACGCTCAGCCTCCTAGCTAGCCCTACGAGGACAGGAGAGGGCTCTCTCCGGGTCTATCTCGGCAAAAGGTCTTCAAAGGGGCTGAGATGACTTATAAAGAATACTGATTTTAGGCTAGTAAAGAGATAGGAAAGTTTGATTTTTATTTTTTGGGTTTTTGTTGAAAAAATGGGAAAAACAATTTTGGGTCCGGGGATAAGGCCAGATCTTTGCAGAATTCGAGTTGGAGCAAGGTAGGCAGTATTCTTGATGCTTTTGATCGGGTATATGGATGGATCAGAATGACAAGGAGCTGAAGAGGGCAAGGGAGAACATGGATCCTCTCCAAACAGGCGAAAACATGTATAACTAAACAAATTTAAAGGCAGAGCACTGAAACAATGGATTCAACCTCATTTACTCATTCATTTAGTTTCAGAAGCATAAGAAGGTAATGGCATACATTAAACATGAAAGAAATTACAATAAACTGTGAGAAAACACCATCAAGAACTGAAAGCCACAAGAATCCCAACAGGTGCTGCAAAACCTCTGATCTTTCCTTAGCCAAAATATGAAAAATATGTACAATACTGTGCCAAAGTTTTCCCAAGAGTCCAACCTCTCCAACCTCTGAAAATGATTGAGAAATTACATCATATAGACCATCCTAACCCCTTCCCACACCTCTATGGGTCGAATTCCTACTTCTAGGAGCAGTTCCAACTAATTCTAAACAAGGAGCTAGAATATAGGCAACCAAACAACTTGCCTCTAAAAGGAAGGAAACTGATTCTTTCACTTGATTTTTACTTTTTTAGGAGTGAATCATATAGAATAGGTAAAAGTGAGTCCAAATTACATGCCAACCATAAAATTACATCAAGATAAATCAAAAATTACATCCACAAGAAAAACTAGTCCAACTGTCTGAAATTCTGAGCTGGAAGGTGAAAAATTGACCAAAAATCTATATGCGTAGCGTGCCTGAGCTATACGCGTAGCGCGCCTTTTAGCCTGATTTTGGGGCCCTTCTCGAAGTCCAAATTGAGCTCATGATATCTTGTTGGAAAGCCCTAGATGTTGGCTATCCAACCCAAGTGGAATTTTTCAATTTGGAGCTCATTTGCCCCTCGAAAACTTCATTCACCCAGAAGTACTTCCTGCTGGTGCAAAAGGTGGCAGAAAGGTGATTTTCATGGTGTTTTTGGGCCTTTTGATCATCCAGAACTTAGTGAAATGCTTCGGCCATACTGGAGCATGCATAAAATACCATGAAAAATCCAAAAATATAAAGTTTTCCTCCAGCAAGTGTCCCAATCATAAGCGAGCGCATCGACGTGCTATTCGTATGGCTGAAAAATCTGTTTTGAGACCAAAATATTTCAAAATGACAAAAAACTCTCCGAATTTGCTCAAATTCGGAGCGAAGACCCTCCATCATGTATCATGCCTAGCCAACGAAGCCTCGGCCAAAATCCGGAGTGAATCCTGTGTTTCACCTCGTTTCAGTATCCTCCTGGTGCATGCAGTTTCAGTAGTGAAAACACTGTCTCGGTTGTATGATGTGTTGTTGTCAGTCATGGTGTTGCAATGTGTATGTTCAACTTGTTGAAAATGAGAAATGAGACCTTGGTGTCTTTGTCTCTAATCGCCAAATGCGTGCCAAAGGGGAATGAGGGATTGAGAACCCCTATAAGTGAGATAGGAATGGGATATGGTGATGGGGGGTAGTTTTTAAGGACAGGAGTGAAATGAAATGGAAACATATCAGTGAGTCAAGTGGAATCAAGGACAAATAAACAGCCTTTGAATGTTATGGAGATTAGGCTTTTGTCAATGGAGGAATGTAGTAGTAAGTAATACGGTTTGGGATTTCACATGGGAACCAAAAGTATAAAGGGATATGAGGATAATGAATGTGGGGAAGGGACGATGATATGATCACATGGTACTGACAGTAGTGATGGAATACAAAGAAAAGGTTGAAAAATGGCAAGAATTTAGCACCAACACAATCTTCAAACTTTATGCATAACCCTAGGAGCAGATTTGGTATAAACATAGGGTTTGATGTTCACCATATCAAACACTTGTTTTCTTCACATTCGAAACACCATAACAAATCCAAGAATCACTAAGCAGGCATAAATAAATTACTTGCATACAAATGAAGTGGTTTGATGAGAATTTGGGTGATGAACTGTTTTTTTCCAGCCTTGGGGCTATATGAGTAGCGCGCACTTTTATATGCGTAGCGTGCCACATAGTTCATTTTGCAGGAGGATTTTGGAGGCCTTCCCGGTGTTCAAATTAGGCATGTGATAGCTCGTTGGAAAGCTGTTGGAGTCTACTTTCGAAACCAAGTGGAATTTTGCAATTTTGAGTTCATTTACCCTATCAAAAATCAAATCTCCTAACACTACTTCCTGCAGGTGCATCAATTCTCCTGAGGCAATGGTATTCTTGACATTTCTCCAAAACCATTATACGTGTGTAAAATGTGAAGGAGGTTTTTCTTCCTTGGCATGTTTCGTACAAAAAACTCTCTTATTTTTCCAAAATGCATCTTTTATTGCTCTGAAACATCATTTGAGTGAAACTTATCCCGATGTGTGAAACAAGGGATTTTGTCGAAATGAAGCGAAATGAAGGGAATAAGGGGCTTCTAAATTCTTGGGGAAATTTTGGGAAGTAGGGAGGGATGTTAGGAAGCAGGGGAAAGTGGAATCTCAGAGATTGAGTGAGGGGAAGGGGTCCAAAAGGGAAAAACACAGGCCTAGCCTAGAAAATTGCCAAGTTGTGGCAAGAAACTAGGGTTTGTGCAAAAATGAGGAATTTGAGGGATCTCAGTGATGGCAAGTGTTTAATAAGGTACATTAATGATGGGGGAAGGTGTATGAACATCAGGATACAAGTTTTTCTAATGATTTGACCATCCAAGAGAAATTACCTCCAAAACCCTAGGAGAGGGAAATGGACCTTACCTAGGCACAACTGAAGCATGAACAAGCTGTAAAATGACCCAACGGAACTTGACATGACGATGAAAACCCTCTGAATGATGGTACACTTAGCTGAATGGTGACATGTACCGACATTTGGACAACTTTGACAGGAGTAAAAGCAACCCCTCGACCTAATGCCTAGTGACCAAATTTTGCTTGAAGACTCATTGAAATGACAAAATTTGACCTTGATACCTTAAAATCACTTTGTAAGAGCATTTTAGATCACTGGAGGAAGGCTGAAAAGGCTGACACTAACATTGGCTCCAATGGGGATGGTAGCTCCTTGGAGGTGCCAAGAACAACAGATCTTTGGGAGAGCAGACCAGTGCCTTATCCATTGGGCAATGGAATCATTATTTGAACGGATAACACAAAACCTTTGACACATTTATTGAATGAAAACTTGACTGAAAAGTGACTGAAACTTGACTGAAACTTGACTCAAACCGACTCGATGGCAAACTGAAATAACTTGAAAAAACTGACTCAACAGACCAAACACAAATAACTCATGACTGACTTAAAACAATAATTTACAAAGCTTTTGGAAAAAAGGCAGCAGTCCATCAAGATTTGGAATCATGATGACAACCACCTGCATACTAATGAAATATGTACAATCATGTATACTTGGCTTTCCAATGTAACCAGTCAAGCAGATGGCTTCTTGACTAATTTCCCTGATCAGATCTGCTGCTCAACAATACAAACTGATAACTGGGCATCCAAAAACATAGCTGACCATGATCTCCTTTATCACTGAATACAAAAATAATCACTTTTACTACTGACTGCAACAAATTTGCCATTGGATCCTGAAAAACATGAAGATTTACCTCCTGTTGAAGAAACAAGGTGTCTTTCTCTTCTGATTCTGATCTGTCTTTATCATGTACTTCAGTAAAAGTATGCTCCTGGGCTTCAAAAAACTCTGAATAGGTAGATGAGCAGATCTCCTCTTGTAAAAACATTTCAACACATGAAACATATGAAGAAGAATCTGAATGGAAATCCTGAATGTTCTGATCTTCTACAGTCTGAAAATATGGTAGGTCATCTTCATATGATAGGATAGTCGGATTTTCATTAAAGTCATCAATCATGAGAAAAGAAAGTTCAGCTAATTCTTGATACCCAAACATGACATTTCTAGCATCTACCATAAATTCAGCAAGAGAAACTTTTTCACTTACTTGAGCGAAGATCCCATCTTGTTGTACTTCAACTGACTGGATTACCTCTTTATGAAGACTTTGTTCTGATGACATGAGAACATTTGGATCAAAAACTCTGTCTATGATCTCAACAGCAAAATTCTCCTTTTCAGAATTCAACACAAGGTATGCTTGGTCATTACAATTTGAATCTGGATCTGAAGTAGCTGACTGGACATTATCAAAATCTGCAATCTGCATGATGTCTTCTTTTGTGGGCAGATCTGAAATGAGACTTTCTCTTTCACCATCTTCAACCATATGGAAAACTTCAACTTCAACCTTCTGATCTATAAAGCTGCGTACAGGACTGTCATCCTTTTCAGAAAAGGAAGAAGGTCCCCTATCACCTTCTTGACCATGTGTACACTGCAGATCTGCGTTAACTTGAGCTAGAACATGACCTTTCAATAGCTGATTTATCTCATCTTCAATCAGAGGGGATAATGCTTTATGTTTTCTTTGGCTCAAACAATGATTGTCTTCATTGATTTCAAGTGAAGGAGTATACAGATTTTCCTCATACTGCTGATCCATTTCATGTAATTCCGGTTGACTGTCAAGATGCAACATTCCTTCATCTTCCACTGCACTAAAATCTTGATCCTGCTGCAAATTTTCATGATCGTCTTTATGATGCTGAAATGGATTCTCATACAATGCTTCCATGATCTCATCATCCATGAAATTATCATCTTCATAATACTTCTCAAGGCTTTCAATAAAAGAAGAAGCATGTTTGCAACAGTCATGAACTAAATTTAATGATGGATAAGATGTTTGATATCTTTCAATGAATAGGGCATGAAAATCCTTTAAATAGTAAATACAGGATGGCAGAAAATTTTCATACCAAGACTGAGCTTCACCTTCCAGAGTGGCTAGCAATATCTTCATCAAGCAATCTTCAGGAAAATCCACTTTCAACTTGCAAATATGCATGTGAAATCTAACTAGATGTAAAGCAGCATCCTTCTTACCATCATCGCTAAACGTAGGCTGTTTCCTTGACCAATCTACCTTGGGCATCTTATTCGGAAAACCTGGAATGTGATCTTGGCTCATGGGAGCATATCTTCTTGTGATTCGGTCCATCTTGAAAATCTCACAGCTACTGATCTCCCTGCAATGAAGTCACCATGAAGCATCAATTTCTGGATTATTCAGTGAATGAAGTCGCCAGGTGAATGTTTTCAGCCTTCTGATGTGTCTGACTGCTGTCCGCCATCAGCATCAGATTTGAACTTGATACACGTACTGGGGCAATTTACAAGTTAAATGCTACGAATACAAGTTAAACCGGAGATCGACTGAAGCAGCGTTTATCTACTTCGCTGATGCATAGCAACAGCATTTCGAAGGCTACCTGGCGTGATTTCAGACTCCGTATTTAACAAGAAAACGTTTTGAGTTTCTCCCCAGTATGGTCGCCACTATGTTAGCGCTCAAATCTACCTTAGGCTGAAATAAGGTAAAACTCAAGGCTACATCAAACCACGCTCAGCCTCGTAGCTAGCCCTACGAGGACAGGAGAGGGCTCTCTCCGGGTCTATCTCGGCAAAAGATCTTCAAAGGGGCTGAGATGACCTATAAAGAATATTGATTTTAGGCTAGTAAAGAGATAGGAAAGTTTGATTTTGATTTTTTGGGTTTTTGTTGAAAAAATGGGAAAAACAACTCTGGGTCCGGGGATAAGGCCAGATCTTTGCAGAATTCGAGTTGGAGCAAGGTAGGCAGTATTCTTGATGCTTTTGATCGGGTATATGGATGGATCAGAATGAAAAGGAGCTGAAGAGGGCAAGGGAGAACATGGATCCTCTCCAAACAGGTGAAAACATGTAAAACTAAACAAATTTAAAGGCAGAGCACTGAAACAATGGATTCAACCTCATTTACTCATTCATTTAGTTTCAAAAGCATAAGAAGGTAATGGCATACATTAAACATGAAAGAACTTACAATAAACTGAGAGAAAACACCATCAAGAATTGAAAGCCACAAGAATCCCAACAGGTGCTGCAAAACCTCTGATCTTTCCTTAGCCAAAATATGAAAAATATGTACAATAGTGTGCCAAAGTTTTCCCAAGAGTCCAACCTGTCCAACCTCTGAAAATGATTGAGAAATTACATCATATATACCATCCTAACCCCTTCCCACACCTCTAGGGGTCGAATTCCTCCTTCTAGGAGCAGTTCCAACTAATTCTAAATAAGGAGCTAGAATATAGGCAGCCAAACAACTTGCCTCTAAAAGGAAGGAAACTGATTCTTTCACTTGTTTTTTACCTTTTTAGGAGTGAATCATATAGAATAGGTAAAAGTGAGTCCAAATTACATGCCAACCATAAAATTACATCAAGATAAATAAAAAATTACATCCACAAGCAAAACTGGTCCAACTGGCCGAAATTCTGAGCTGGAAGGTGAAAAATTGACCAAAAATCTATATGCGTAGCGCGCCTGAGCTATACGCGTAGCACGCCTTTTAGCCTGATTTTGGAGTAGTTTGCGGAGTCCAAATTGAGCTCATGATAGCTCGTTGGAAATCTCGGGATGTTGGCTATCCAACCCAAGTGGAATTTTTCAATTTGGAGCTCATTTGCCCCTCGAAAACTTCATTCTCCCAAAAGTACTTCCTGCTGGTGCAAAAGGTGGCAGAAAGGTGATTTTCATGGTGTTTTTGGGCCTTTTGATCATCCAGAACTTAGTGAAATGCTTCGACCATACTGGAGCATGCATAAATTACCATGAAAAATCCAAAAATATAAAGTTTTCCTCCAGCAAGTGTCCCAATCATAAGCGAGCGCGTCGACGCGCTACTCGTATGGCTAAAAAATCTGTTTTGAGACCAAAATATTTCAAAATGATAAAAAATTCTCCGAATTTGCTCAAATTCGGAGCGAAGACCCTCCATCATGTATCCCGCCTAGCCAACGAAGCCTCGGCCAAAATCCGGAGTGAATCATGTGTTTCACCTCGTTTCAGTATCCTCCTGGTGCATGCAGCTTCAGTAGTGAAAACACTGTCTCGGTTGTATGATGTGTTGTTGTCAGTCATGGTGTTGCAATGTGTATGTTCAGCTTGTTGAAAATGAGAAATGAGACCTTGGAGTCTTTGTCTCCAATCGCCAAATGTGTGCCAAAGGGGAATGAGGGATTGAGAACCCCTATAAGTGAGATAGGAATGGGATATGGTGATGGGGGGTAGTTTTTAAGGACAGGAGTGAAATGAAATGGCAAAATATCATTGATTCAAGTGGAATCAAGGACAAAGAAACAGCCTTTGAATGTTATGGAGATTAGGCTTTTGTCAATGGAGGAATGTAGTAGTAAGTAATAGGGTTTGGAATTTCACGTGGGAACCAAAAGTATAAAGGGATATGAGGATAATGAATGTGGGGAAGGGATGACGATATGATCACATGGTAGTGACAGCAGTGATCAAATACAAAGAAAAGGTTGAAAAATGGCAAGAATTTAGCACCAACACAATCTTCAAACTTTATGCATAACCCGAGGAGCAGATTTGGTATAAACGTAGGGTTTGATGTTCACCATATCAAACAATTGTTTTCTTCACATTCGAAACACCATAACAAATCCATGAATCACTGAGTAGGCATAAATAACTTACTTGCATAAAAATGAAGTGGTTTGATGAGAATTTGGGTGATGAACTGTTGTTTTCCAGCCTTGGGGCTATATGAGTAGCGCGCACTTTTATATGCGTAGCGTGCCACATAGTGAATTTTTCAGGAAGATTTTGGAGGCCTTCCCAGTGTTCAAATTAGGCGTGTGATAGCTCGTTGGAAATCTGTTGGAGTCTAATTTCCAACCCAAGTGGAATTTTACAATTTGGAGTTCATGTACCCTGTCAAAAATCAAATCTCCCAACACTACTTCCTCCAGGTGCATCAATTCTCCTGAGGCAACGGTATTCTTGACATTTCTCCAAAACCATTATACCTGTGTAAGAAGTGAAGGAGGTTTTTATTCCTTGGCATGTTGTGTACAAAAACCTCTCTCAGGTTTCCAAATTTCATCTTTTATTGCTCTGAAACATCATTTGAGTGAAACTTATCCCGATGTGTGAAACAAGGGATTTTGTCGAAATGAAGCGAAATGAAGGGGATAAGGGGCTTCTAAATTCTTGGGGAAATTTTGGGAAGTAGGGAGGGATGTTAGGAAGCAGGCGAAAGTGGAATCTCAGAGATTGAGTGAGGGGAAGGGGTCCAAAAGGGCAAAACACAAGCCTAGCCTAGAAAATTGCCAAGTTGTGGCAAGAAACTAGGGTTTGTGCAAAAATGAGGAATTTGAGGGATATCAGTGATGGGAAGTGTTTAATAAGGTACATTAATGATAGGGGAAGGTTTATGAACATCAGGATACAATTTTTTCTAATGATTTGACCATCCAAGAGAAATTACCTCCAAAACCCTAGGAGAGGGAAATGGACCTTACCTAGGCACAACTGAAGCATGAACAAGCTGTAAAATGACCCAACAGAACTTGACATGATGATGAAAACCCTCTGAATGATGGTACACTCAGTTGAATGGTGACATGGACCGGCATTTGGACAACTTTGACAGGAGTAAAAGCAACCCCTCGACCTAATGCCTAGTGACCAAATTTTGCTTGAAGACTCATTGAAATGACAAAATTTGAGCTTGACACCTTAAAATCACTTTGTAAGAGCATGTTTGATCACTGGAGGAAGGCTGAAAAGGCTGAAACTAACAGGGGGCTAGGTTCCCACTTAGTTGAGTAAAAGAGAACAAGTACAGGTCTAAAATGGGTGAATATGGAGGTTAGACAACCCTGAACAGAGGCCCAAAAAAACCCAAAAAACTTTCAGAAAAAATCTCACAAAAGCTCTTGGTCACAGTTTCTAACCTGTTTTAAGCAGAGGTCACAGTTTTTGGGCTAAGAATCACATCTTGAGGCTCTAGGTCATAGGTTTAGGGCCAAAAAGTGAGACTTGCACTTCCGACACTCTCAGCAGTAGATTTCATAAAAAGCGTCATCTCAGCTGTGGCTAATGTCTGTCATCTGCGCAATAGGTCTGAAAACACACAAAAGTTAGAATTTTTACTGTTTTAGGGTTTTATAGGTTAAAAAAAACATAAAAAACAAAAAAAAAGGAGGTTGAAGAGAAATCATAGGGTTTGAAGTAGCAGGATATGCAAGGATTAGAAAAACGACAACGGTCGTAATCGTAAACTCGTGTGGAGTCGTTAGTTGTTAGTATGAATCTTAATTCCAAGTGTACGAAAAAATACCACTTTAGCTGTGCATAACAAACAGCCCTAACAACAAATTTGACTGCCAATATCCTCATATCTGCAGTTAGGTAATCAAGATAAATGCTGCAAAAATCTAGATCTATTCATCAAAAGACATTAAGCAGTAGAAAAAACAAGATTTACTCCATGCATCCAATAGAGAAGACAAGAATATGTTGAATGAATTTTGTATTAATGGAACCTGGGAGGAAAACACAGAAGGGTGTTACCAGTTCTCCTCAATGGGATGGGTTCTTGTAAGTCCTTATCATTTTAGATCTAAAATTCCTCTCTATTGATGGTGTAGAAAACCCAGACAAAAATGGTAGCAAAATATGACTATGATGGTGGATCAAAGTCTGACCAAAAGTATAGATCCAAAGTGATCTTTAGGCAAGAAAAGGTGGTAAATGAATGGGAAAAATCTTCTATTTATAACAAAATATTGAGTTAGTCTAGATATTGGTGCATAATTGAATATTATTAACCATACCAAGATCCAAATTTTATGGAATATTTTATTATATTTGTTGGAGGGAAAAGGAATTTGACTTGGGTCAAATCCATTTATTTGTAATAAATAAATAAATTATTTATTTATCATTTTAAGGATGTGGTTGAGTAATAATCAAATAAATAATGATTTATTTAATTATTTATGGGTGATTTAGTCATATTTAACAAAGAATATGATTTAAATAAGGTTTAAATAATTATTCTTTAGAAAATAATAAGATAAATAATGATTTATCTAATTAATTTCCTTGTTTTGGGTTAAATGTGACCAGGAATATTAATTAAACTGATGCTTAACTAGTTATTCCTTGAGGAAATCAAACAAATATAGATTTATTTAATATTTCCTTATGGGGTTTCCTGTTTAGACCATAAACAACTTAATAAAGGTGGTTTACTATGTTATTTTCATAGTGAAAGAAATTTTACTTAGGGTAAAATTGGTCTTACATGGTGTACTTGGGTCTATCTAATAACAAAAGGTTAGATGACTAAAAAATGGTGTAACAAAGAGGGTAGTAAGAAGAAGCCATTCAAGGGTAAGGGAAAAGAGAAGCGAGGAAAACTAAAGGGAAAGAAGAATGCAAATGTTAAGAAAAAAGGGGAGAAACTACATGCAAACATTGTTCCAAAGAAGGGCATGGTGAAGCCCATTGTTGGAAATTACATCCCAAACTAAGGCCTAAGAAACAAAAGAATAAGGGGAAATAAAATATGATTGCCAGAACACAACATGATCTTGGATCCAATTCCAGTGATGAGACCAAGATTGTAGCCATGGTCAGAAAGGGTAAGGAAGCCATAGCAAGTACTAGTTCCTCAAATTGTCACAACAAAACTCCAAATGAATACACAAGGATATAATTGTTCCATATAAGGGTGATTTGAAATCATACAAAGATTGATGCATTGTTTGATAATGGGTCACAAGCAAACTTGATTTCAAAATACTTGGTAAAAAAGCATAACCTTGAAATCGTACCACATCATAATTCATACCCTTTTGGTTGGATAGTTAAGAATGCCAATTTACAGGTTACAAGGAGATGCATATTTCGATTTTACATTACTGGAAACTTTGTTGATGAAGTTGAGTTAGATGTAGTTCAACTTGACATTTCCGAGATTATATTGGGAAGTCCGTATTTGTATGACAGAAAAGCTGTATTTTATCTCCATGATAACAAATATAATTTTCTTAAGGATGGGGTGGATTATATTGTGAGATCTCATCACAAAAAGCTAAATATTTCTTTAGTTAATGCAGGGCAGATGAAGAGACTAGTTAATGCAAGTAAAAATTTTGTGCTTGTCATGATAAAAAAAAAAGGATGATATTGAATATGAATCTTTTGAAGGATGTGATGAAAATTTATAATCGGATTTGTTTGATGTGGTAATTCATCATGGAGAGATGTTTGAAGCACCAAGTGGGTTACCTCCCAAGAGGGGAATTCAGCATGAGATTCAGATGCAGCATGATGTTCCACTTCGAAACATTTGTATGTATCGCATGTCAATTATGTAGAGTTTGGAAATCAAGAACCATATCCAATAATTTCTCAACAAAGGCATCATAGGCCCATCTACTTCGCCATGTGGTTCACCGATTGTTTTGGTACCAAAGAAGGACAGTACTTGACACATGTGCATAGATTTTCGTGCATTGAATAAAATCAAGGTAAATAATTGCTATCCTCTCCCACGCATTGATGATTTGTTTGATCGATTAAGGTATGAAAATTATTTCACTATGATAGACTTACAAAGGGGTTATCATCAAGTTAAAATAGCTGAGGATGACATTTGGAAAACTGCATTTAAAACTAGACAAGGATTGTTTGAGTGGCTAGTTATGCCATTCGGTCGAAAAAATGCTCTAGATACTTTCATGGGAGTTGTGAATGATGTCTTAAGAAAATTTCTAGATGAATCCATCATTTTTTACTTAGATGATATTTTTATATTCAATAAATCAAGAGTTGAACATGTCATGCATGTGAACAAGGTACTTGATGTCTTGAAAAAAGAGCAGTTATTTTTAAAGACATCGAAGTGTGAGTTTGGCAAGACTTATTTAGTGTATTTGGGACACATTGTTGGAGGAGGTGAGTTGAAGATAGACACTTCCAAAGTAGAGGTCATTCTAAATTGGCCCAAGCCCAATATAGTTATGGAGGTAAGAATCTTTCTTGGGGAAACACAATATTGGAGGAAATTCTTTGCTAATTTTTCTTCCATTGTAGCTATGTTACATGCATTGAGAAGTGTCAAGAAAGTATTACATTGGGGAGATATGTAACAAAAATAATTTTATGCTCTAAAACAAAATATCATTTCATCATTGGTATTGTCTCTTCCGGATCTTAGACAACCATTTTAGATCCAAACAGATGCTAGTGATTATGCCATGGGAGAAGTTCTCATGCAGCATGGTAAGCCTATTTCATTTCATTATGAAATTTTGAGTGGAGATGTTACTAACTATACCACCTATGACAAAGAGTTATATGCATTGGTACAAAGTGTAAAGAAATGGAAGCACTATTTGATGGGGAAAGATACCATTATACATACCGAGCATCAACCATTGTAGTAGTTATAATCACACTCAAAGTTGTAGCAATCAAGAAATTTCAGGTGGATGGTGTTTCCACAACAATTTCATTTGGTTATCAGGTATAAAAAGGGAATCTACAATAAGGTAGCTGATATGCTCTCAAGGCTTATTGTAAATTCATATATTATAGCCAAGAAAAATTTAGTTATGCATGAAAGTTACATTGAACAATATGCAAATGATAGTGATTTTCAAGATGTCTATGAAAGCTTGAGTCAAGGAAACCAAATTGAAGACTTAGAGTATCATGTGCATAAAAATATTTTGTATCACTTGGTCAAGTTATGTATTCCAGAGGGAGAAAGAAACAATATCATAAGGGAGGCACACACTTCATTGATTGCTAGACATTTCGGTGTAGGCAAGATGGTAGCGAATCTCCAAAGGTATTTTTATTGGCCACGCATGATTGATAGTGTATCTCATTTTATTACAAGATGTTCTTTTTGTGCAATAAGCAAGCCTAGTAATAGGAAACTTGGATTGTACACTCCCCTTCTGGTTCCTTCACATATTTGGGAGAGTATCTCGATGGATTTTGTAGGAGGTCTTCCAATGTCAAGGAAAGGTCATGATTACTTGTATGTTGTTTTAGATAGGTTCATAAAAATGTGTCTTTTTATGCCATGCAAAAAGAAAATTACAGCTAAAAAAATAGCTCATATTTTCTTTCAAAATGTATGGGTTCATTTTTGTCTTCCTACTTCTATTGTAAGTGATCAAGATTCCTGGTTTTTTGGGAAGTTTTAGTCAAAATTGTGGGAGATGATGGACACAAAGTTGAAGAAGAGTAAAACATTTCATTTGCAAACATATGGTAAGATCGAGGTGGTTAACAAGACAACCATTCATCTTCGTAGAGGTTATTGCAGCAAACATCCCAAGTTGTGGGATGAACAATTGCATTACATTCAACATGCATACAACAAAGCAAAACATTCTTCCACAAACACACTGCCATTTGAGGCATGTCTTGGGTACTTGTAAAGATCACCTTTGGACTTCATATTTGAGAAATAGTTCACTATTGATGGTCATAGTGACATAAATAAGGGAAGGAAGTTCATTGAGAAAATTTAGTTTGTACATCACACAGTGCAAGAACAACTTGAAAGAGTCAAAGCAGCTACAAGGCAAGGCATGATAAGCACAGTGTCGATCACAAATTCCATGTTGGAGATGAATTTTGGTTATATATCAGCAAATAAATATTTCAAGGGGAAGGTAAAAATATTAAGTCAATCCGTTATGGTCCTTTTAAAATTCTGGAAAAGATTGGTAGCAATGCATTGAAGCTAGATTTTCCTCCTTATATGCAAATATATTATGTCGTTAATATTGAGACTTTGAAGTTGTTTGAGTCACATTTGATTGATGATAAACGAGAGCATGTTCAGCTACCATCAATAGATGATTTATCGCCAGAATATATTGATGAACTTTAACAAGATCTCATACTTGACAGAGGAACCAAAACATCAAGAAGAGGGAATGTCAAATACCTTAGAGTGGGAATCAAGGGACAAAATCCTTCCAAGGCCAAATGGATAGAGATTTAAAGGGTGAGGGAGTTTTACCCTCACCTTCTGAACAATTGATAGTATCTTTTGGGGTCCTAAATGCTTCTAATGGGGAGGAATGATTAAAGACTCAATATTTAGCTTAAAAATTAATGTTATTAGAAATGATCCAAACCAGAATGACTGCATAGAGCTTGTCGCCATGATTCTGATGCAATTAGTTTTGTCAAAATCCGACTCCGAATGAAGAAGTTATGACCTATTGTTGTTTCCTCAAACCTGTAAAAAAATTGCAGAACAGTGACAGGTTGATGACATGGTAGCCCAATCAACACTCCAGGTATATTCATGGAATATTCTCCTATTTTAGCCCAATGACACTATGAAAATTGTCACAATCAGATTCGATAATGAGCATTATAAGTGAATTTTATTTTACATCTATTGTGAGGTTGAAGGAGAAATCTTTTTGGTTGGAATAGTCCAATCAGAGTTGGACAGATGGTGCAGCCAGGGGCTACCATGTGCCCCCTCTAGTGGACCCATCCAACCTTAGGAATGTGTTGAAATTTTTGAATTAATTCATATTTCAATGTTCTCGACATGTACTATGGTCAAATATATTTCATGTTATAACCTAAGGTTCTAACCTATGGTGGTGGAGTTATATTATTGTGTTGAATATATATTATTAAACTAAGGTTTCAAACCTTGGACATGAGTCATATATATGGCGGGCTATAACATAAGGGTCTAACCTATGGAACCAAATATATATATATATTGCAAGTGAATGGATGAAAAGACCTATGGATATAACCTAATGTTTTCAACTAAGCTAGATGGACATCCATATATTTGAGCAGACATGAATTTTATGTAAATTTTAGGACTTAATTTTTTGATTTATGGATTGGATCAAAAATTTGGTGCAGGGGTCAGAGTCAAACCCACGACCTTCCCCGCACTATGCTACCGCGTTGCCACATGCTCTCTTCCATGGTTCTTAACCATCTATGGTCACCATTTCTATTTGAATTTTAATTGTGTCGACGATGTGGGTGTGGAGGGGGCCAACCCCCTCCCATGTGACTTCAACAAATAACCGCAGGCAGAGGCCAATCAAATATTGCAGGATATTTAAATGTTAATCCATATTAATTAGTAATAATATGCGGGGGTTATGCTAATTAAAATTGAATTGCGCCTAATCGAATTCGACTTAAAAGCAATGGATAACTGCGCAATTAATGGACTTCAATTCATGTAATATATCAATAGTTTGAAAAAACCCTAGTGGAGCTTTGCACCAGGCCGACCTCCATGAACTATGGTTTGTTGGTTCAGGTGTTGGCTACCCTAGGCAGTCCTTCTCCCCCAGGCTAATAGATCATTACTTCTCACATGGACAGCTTCAGCCTCACTCATGATCGACTTTAGTGGGGGGATGACTGCTCCCCCCCTCAGAGGCTAGCCTCCCATCGGAGCGACGATAGGGGCTAATACCGTCAATCATCAGAACTCTGGCCTGTCTCAAGAAAAGAAAGGGGCGATACCCATAATGTAGACGACAAACACACAAGCAGCAGCAGCAACGAACACTAAATCCTCAACATGCATACCAAAGAACATCAAGAAAATGGTGATAGAACTCCCAACGCACCGTATCAATGGTAGTATCCAATTAATGAAAGATCGCACATTGATAGGCAAGTTCATGGGCTTTTGGCCCACTGAAAAAGGGTTGAGAGGATGGATAGCCTTGAAATGGAAACCCAAAAGCCATATTGACCTACATCTATGTGCTAAAGGCTTCTTCAACATACTTTTCACCTGTTCTGAAGACAAAGATAGGATAATGGATGGGGGCGCCTATTTCTTTAACAATACAGGTCTATACCTCAAACCTTGGATTGAATTCTTCAACCCAGACAAACACGATCTTACTTGGGCACCGGTCTAGATCCGGCTCTACTCTCTCCCCCAGGGCTATTGGGACGAGCTAACTCTCTAAGATATTGGCAATGCATTAGGAGAGTTTGTCAAGATTGTTGAGGAGACCAAGATCAACCGCTAGGCATCCTACGCATGCATTTGTGTCTATATTAACCTAGCCTAACAGCTACTAGGCGATGTAATTTTAATGCATGAATTTTTTGATTGGACACAAACCGTAGATTATGAGCACATTCCTTTTAGATGCAGAAAATGTCACCAACATGGACATATCTTTAGAGACCACCCCCTGAATAGGAAATGTAATGAAAAAAAGGAATCAAACAAATAAGAATCAGAAAGATTCATGAAGGTAACAAGAAAAAAATGACATAATAGGAGAGCTACCCCTTAGTGGAAAAAAAAAGGATTTACGATTAGCAGCAGCTTCGCAGCTTTGAATCAGTTAAACGAAAATGATTTCGAACCTTTCATCGAAGTGGGGATCACCTCCACAACGTAGTCCCAATCCTCCCAGGCTCATTAGAACAAGCTTCCCCTTGAGAACTTCTTGAAACCTCCAAATGCAAACGCTGCAAGGGAAAAAAACTAGATAAAGGGAAAATAACAGATCATGGAACCGATCCTAAATGAGATGGAGGAGGAACCAGAGAGCATATATGTGGAAGGCCTAGATCTCCTCAGGCTAGAGGATGCATGCAAAAAGAAGAACTACACATCAATTCCGGAGCAAAAAATCCAAAAAATGGAAGAAATCGTGGCCAGAGCACAACAACCCCCCTTCTTGGGTATTTAGGGGGGCACGATCATCAACACAAAATACTTCACAAAATATTCCCGCAAAAGTGGCAGGAAAGCAACCCTGCAAGATAACTATAGAGATAGGAAAAGAAATGGTGGAATCTAGGAAATTCCCCAAGCTGAGCAGATTTTACACCCTCACTTCCAATATTATCCCATGAATCTCATTTCTTGGAACATCAGAGGGTTCAACAACCCCACGAAGCACATAATCATAAATAAAATTATTATATAGGAACATCCAACAATATTCTACATCCAAGAAACAAATATTCCAGCTCTACTCTGGACACCATCTTCAAAAAGATCTAGAAAGGCAGCAACACAATAGCGGTAGATGAAAATGGAGCCTCTGGAGGTCTAGGAATCATCTGGAACCCCCAAGTCATCTCCCTAGAGAATCTTCATGCTAACATACATTTCATTTAGGCCAAATTTCATCTTATTGGCACAGACATCCATGGCCTGCTCACAATTGTTGACTCTCCTCAAAATGCTCAACAAAAATTGGCACTCTTGGACAACCTAGAGGGAATAAAAAAATAGGGATCCTTCCCTCTCTGTATCTTGGGAGGAGACTTCAACATGATCACCAATATTCAGAAAAAGAAAGGCGAAAGGATGCATTTTGAATCAGACAGTAATTGATTCAAAAAATTCATTCAGAGTAATAGCCTGATCAACCTCCACACCTCCAATGGAACCTTCACGTGGAACAACAAAATAGGAGGTGCCCATCAAATTTCCTCAAGATTGGATAAATTCCTCATAACTGAAGATCTCGCCTAACTTGGAGGCAACATTGATGCCACCATCATCCCACCAGCAGGATTTGATCACTAGCCGATACACCTTCAATGGCTCCAACCAGGCAAGCATGCACCTAAGCCTTTCCCTTTTGAAAACTGCTGGTTCAGGAACCCAGGGTTCAAGTAAATGGTTTCCAAATGGTGGTCCTCCTTAGCTCGTCCTCAAGGCACAACAATTCTCCAGTGTCAGAAAAAATTGAAACTACTCAAAGGACAACTGAAACTTTGGAATAAAACAACCTTTGGAAACATATTCACATAACAGAAAGATTTGGAGGAAAAAATGAAGAAAATACAACAGAAAATTATCTAGGAAGGGCACTCAGCTGAGTTATATTATCAGGAGAAATCCATTACTACTCAACTAGAAGAAATATGGAACCAAGAAGAAGCCCTTTGGAAGGAAAAATCGAGAATCAACTGGCTCAAAGAGGGAGAAAGAAATACCAAATTCTTCCATCGATCCACCATTCAGCACATGATGCACAATAGAATTACAGTCCTTAAGAATCAAACAGGGGAAAGGCTAGAATCACAAGCAGCCATCACTCATGAACTACACAATCACTTCAGTTGTATCCTTAAGGAACCCAACCACCAGAGGCAGGAGGCCATTGGGGAGATCACTCAACATATCCCCAAACTGATAATAGAGGAACATAATAGGATGTTTCTTGTAGCTACCTCTCTATCTGAGGTGGAACAAGTAGTCTTCCAACTAAAGGCATGGAAAGCTCAAGGTCCTGATGGTTTTACTACCAATTTCTTCCACTTCATCTGGGAAACCATCCAAAAAAAGGTCTGGGATGTGGTGGAGGAATCTCCTTCCACCCATTGGCTTCTTTCGACGCTAAATGCCACTTTCATCACCCTGCTTCCTAAAGAATATAGAGCAACATCCTCAAGTAAGTATATACCTATATCTCTCTGCAATGTCATTTACAAAATTATCTCTAAAGTTACTGCTAACAGACTGAAAAAGCTCCTTCCCCTGATCATCTCCCCGTAGCAAATAGGGTATGTGGAAGGTAGGCAGATTCTTGATGGAATCATCCTAACCCATGAAGTCATTCACTCCCTCAAAACCACCAAAAAACCTGGCATGCTTCTTAAAATTGACCTATCCAAAGCTTTTGACAAACTCAACTGGGACTATATCAAAAAAATTCTTTTAGTATTTGGCTTCAGTCAAGGATAGGTTAGATGGATTAAGAGTCTCATCACCTCTCCCTTTCACTCCATTCTATTCAATGGCATCCTCTCGGCCACCTTCAATCCTACAAGAGGCATAAGACAAGGGGACCCTCTCTCTCCCTTTATCTTCATCATCATGACCGAAGGCCTCAGTCACCTGATCAAAAGCTCCATCCAGACTGGCGCCCTACTTGGTTTATCACTCCACAACCAGCGTCCCTCCTCTCACCAGCAATTTTTGGATGATAATCTGATCATGGGTCACCCCTCGGTACAGGAAGCCGAAACCCTCAAATTCATTCTTAACTCTTTCACTAAAGCCTCCAGCACTGAATTTAACCTTGGAAAATCTCAAATCGCCCATATCCTTGGATTCTCCATTGTAACTCTTCCCTCCAAATATCTAGGAGCTCCGCTGACTGACTCAACCATCAATCACTCCTCCTGGAGAGCTATTCTAGACAAAATTCAAGCTTAGCTTTCCAATTGGACGCATCATTCCCTCAACATAGTCAGTCATCTTGTCCTCATTAAATATATTCTGAAATCCCTTCCCATATATCTCTTCTCAGTCCTCGTAGCTCCCAAATGGGTTCTCAAAGCCATGTGCAATTTACAATGTTATTTTCTTTGGGGAGGTACCAAAGGAAAAAATAAATGGGCCCTAGTCAATTGGAAGGATGTTTTCACCCCTAAAAGTAAGGGGGGGCTAGGACTGCGGAACCTTGAGCATAGTAACACCATAATGGGAGCCAACATATGGTGGAAATGGGTCTACAACCCCAACAATCCATGGGCCAACCTATGGTCATCTAAGTATGCGTCCTACTGGCCAAAGGAGGATCTCATAAGGCACAACCCAGATCTAGCCGAATCCAAAATCTGGAAAGAAGAAAGCAACTGAATGTGGATCATCCAAAATCACAGTTTCTGGGAGCTACGAAGTGGCAACCGGGCTAGATTATGGGAGGAACCCTGGAAACAGATGCCAAGCCTCTCCTCTATGTACCACAAACCTCTATGGAGTGTTGCACTCCAAAGAAGGCAAAGACAAAAGGTGCAAGACTTATGGATGGATGACTCCTCCCAGGGCTATAAGAAATGGCTTCACACCAGCAGATGGAAAGATAACTGAAACAATGAAGACCACATAGAAATTTGGGAGGAGCTCAGTAAAAAATAGAAAATCAGAGTTCAAGTAGGACCCAACATCCTCCACTGGGGGCATATGCCCAACGAAAGTTACTCGACTAAGGAAGCTTATCACATACTTCATTAGCAGAACCGCGTGCCAGCTGATCCTATCTGGAAAATGATATGGAAGGCCAATCTGTGGCCTAAAATTTCTAACTCTAGTGGCTGCTCAGTAAATGACACATACTCACGTGGGAGAATATTTTGAAGAGAGGGTTTGTCGGGCCATCTAGATGCCCTTTATTTCAGGATAACTTGGAAACCATCGACCACTTGTTGGATCAATTCCATTTCGCCAACTTCTTGTGGGACAAAATTTGTACCTTATGACGTTGTAACAACCGTGCCATAGGCAACATCATTAACACCATCAGCAGCTGGCAGGACAATCCCTACAGCAGCACCCTCCTGAACAGACTATGGAAAATCATACCGAGCATCCTCATCTGGAACTTCTCGAAGGAAAGAAACAGTTGTATCTTCAAGGAGAAGACTTCCACTCCTTATTAGCTCTGGGATATTTTTCAAAACAACATTTTCGAAACTCTGGCCTTACATGCCTGGAGTCAGGAGGACCTACCCACCTCTGCAGCAGAATGGCACATATGGAATAACTGGAAAATGAGCCTAAATACCCGCATGGATATCAAGCCTAGAAGCACTGGTAGAACCCCCGCTCCTGAAAAATGCCCCCCCCCCACTGTAATGGCTTCCTCAAATGCAAATTTGACGGAGCTTCCAAAGGAAACCCTGGGAATGCAGGTTTCAGAGGCATTATCAGCAATTCTCAAGGTGGTCCTCTCAGAATTTACTATGGGGACATAGGTTGTGACAACAAAAACTCATTGGAGCTGGAAGGCCTAATACAAAGGATCCAAATTGCTATCGAATTTCACTACTTCCCCCTAAAAATGGAGGGTGATTCACAAATCATAACTATGGCCGCCAATAGAATCCTTGAAGGCACGACTTCTTCTGAAGTCTCCATAAGCTAAAGACTAGCCTATAAGCTCAAAATGGTGGAAATGTTGATCCACAACCATAGAAGCATCACTTTTGGTCATGTTCGTAGGAAATCCAACTCTATTGCCAATCTTTTGGAAAACAAAGGGATGGAAAGAAATTGTGAGATGCATCAAACCACCCTGGCTTAGGTTGAGGAGGAATCTCTAAGAAAAGAATTCCTCACACTCATTTAGAAGGATTGGCACCCCCAGATGCGGGTTAGAGAATTGATACGACTGCCAATCACATCCCAGACTCCACAGGTAATGGAGATCCCACACGCAGAGCTTCACCTGTTGCAGATCCTCCTTATGTTAGCTACTCGCACGAAACTAACAGAACCACCAATGATGACGAAAGGAGGGGAAATGCGTCATCTTGTCCTGAGTATCACCTTGCAACCACCATCATTAATGACCCCTATTATTAACCTGCATTCTATCCATACCCCTTGCCTCGAGCCTACTCAGGTTCTAAATCATTACACGTAGATGCATGTAAAGCCTAATCATTATTATCCTCATTGCACTCATCCCCGCCCCTTTAAATAGATGAGCTCTCAGGAACCTTCCATATTATGTCTGTCAACTTGGTTTTTCACCTCTCTCTCTTTGGTCAGGCTTCTCTCTGACTTCCATAGGCTGTGAAGTTATACTCTCTTTGTAGCTCTTCGCACTCCCTGCTACGCTCTTGCACCCCTTCCTGTGCATTCGCTCCCTAGCAACTCCTTTCCCCTGCACCCCTGTGCGGCTCGCCCTTTTGTGCCTCCTTTTTTTCTGAATTTCTCCCCATTGCCTCAGTGTGCAATGTCTCCCAGAATTCGCCACTGAACTATCTGCGAAGGATAGAGAGGGACTCCCCTAGGCCATTATCATTATGGAGAGGATAATCGTCTCGATTCGATAGATGTCTCATCTTCTAGCACCTTTGTGTGTCATAGTCCTGAACCTGAGCACCATGAAGAAGCCTCTAGGCACTCTGCGTAGAGAGGAAGACATGGTTAGAGGAAGTCCACCACTCCTCCAGAGATGCACCCCAATCACATCAAAACTGACCTGACGTCGGTCCCAGAAAGGGCTGATGAGGATATAGACATCTGGGTAATGGACTCTAAGTGCATCTGGACGCGGGTCCCTGACGGCGTGGATCTAGACTCCCCCATTCTCTGCGCACCGGTTAGCACTCCCAGGCAGACAGTGGCTAATGCTCAGGCTCCTTCTTTCCCCATTGTGGAGGAAGACCCCTATAGTGATGATGAAGATGGAAAGAGAAGTCTGTGTGGCTACACAATTCTCCTACTTTTTTTGTCATGATCGCCATTAATGCCTATCTACTACCGTTTACTTTATGTTACTCGGATATGTCAGCGCTTCTGTGCATATTGTTTTTTTCTGTTATAAGTTTTGTCTAGGTAGGTCTCCTCCCCCGAGGCAGTCCAAAAACTGTGTAACGAAGGCTTGGATAGGCTAAGTGCAACTTTCCTATCCAACCTGTAGCATATGTAACTTTATGTTTTTGAATTAATAGAATAGCACAACTTACAAAAAAAAAAAACTGTGCATTTAATGTCGCTCTTATCCTTAATTAAGACGTGATTGACTGCTAGTTAATCCGCACTTAAACGGGCGGGAAACTTAGCAACAGTGCCATTTTCAGCGGGTTTCACAAAAAACAACGGAGTTAGTTGGAGTCCATCTAGATTTGGAGGAAAAATAGTAGGGAAATTTTCTTTTGCCATATCTGAGTCAATTTTCGACCAATTTTGGCTCAGGAATAGTCATTCTTGGTAGATTTTGATGTTTTAGAGCCACTGGAATAGGTTGCAGAGGCGACAAGAGACTGTAAACAAAATTCTTGCCCAATTGAGCTAATACAAACGCCCATACCATGGAATTTGGACCAAGGAGATGTAGCCCAAGAAGGTGAATTCCTTCATCAAAACAAAGTGTTATTGATTCAATTTTCTTGGTTTGGTGTGTGTTTATATGCTATTTTTCAACATTTAGGTTCCATGCTTTTTATGTTCATGCATTTAACTTAATCTCCACAAGTTTACTTGTTTATCAATTATAAGCACTTCCATAAACCCTTGTACAAGAAGCAACATCAACACTTTTAATATAAATCGAAACTGATATTTGCACAACAAAACTATCAATCAAATTCATATCATAAACCGTGTAATATAGTTGAAATATTTTCAATACTTTATGATTGACAACATATTTAAGAACAAGTGGTAATGTGTTTTAATTGACATGCACATACAGAATATTGTGTAGAGATACACTTTTCAATATCATAAGTGCTTAGTAATTATCATCACCCGAAAACATATCATAATGAGTAGCATTGAACATCATTTGCAAACCTGGGATTGTATTCTCACATAAAATTTGGCTTTGGTTATGAACATTTATTATAAAGTATTATTCATGTATTCCTTGAAAACAGGAGGCATATCTGCATAGCATCATAATCCTTATTTCTTTTGGTGGTTATGGACATGCTGGCACGATTGATTAAGGCAATGTCGGAGCTCATGTTTTTTTCATCATTCTGAAACACCCCCATTTCCCCAATCATTTCTGCAATAAATCTTTATTCCTACCTCAACACAATTGTTCCATACATCTCTGGTTTTTCACAAGCACTGCCCTTCCTTCACAATTTCTTTCATGCATTTATTTTTTCTTGCACGCTTTCCTTATACTCATTATCGTTTCCTTATCGTTTTTAGCTTTCAAGGCTCCAAGTAATCCAGTTTACGTCATTCCATAACTTTTGTTATTTTCATAATATAATTCTTCCCATAGTTCTATCCACTTGAAATTGTGTGCATCTCAATGTGTATATGGGCTTCCAACATTACCTCACTTGGGTGCAATATTTGATTCGCAGATTTTGTAATATGCTCAAATAAAACTTTTGACATTATGTTTATTTAGTTAAGTTGATAATTTGCACGATAACTCATTTTTTCTTGAGTCACTATTATGGCTGCTAAAATTTTCACCTTCACAATTGTTCTTGGATGATTTAGATGGTGCAGAGAGAAGAACATGCCAAAAAACATTTACACTTCCGCACCTCCCCCCACCCCCCTTCACCCCCCAACAACACTTCTTACTAAAAGGATGACATAATGCAAACAAATTTATTTTTTAGTCTACTTGGAAATATTTTCCGCTATAGAAATTGGAAAAGCTTTGTGGAACTGAAAACAAAGCTCTGCTAACTCATGTTCATTGGCCATGAACAAGTCAAAGCCAAATATTTATACACGACAATGGGGTATTCTCGGCAATCAAATGGCCACGTGGAAAAATAAATGACTAAATATTCAATCCCTAAAATTATCCCTTAAAAATAACAATGTCGATGGTAAAATAGATTTAAAAATAAAAGTTTCATGGGAACAATAAAATGTCTTTAAAAAAAGCTCTAGGGATCATGGGTCCAAATCTTTAATGGGTGAATCATGTTTATCGGTGGGCATGCGCATAAAGAAAACGAGCAAAAGAAACCTATCCAAACTTAAAATTGATAGGATTATGCACTCAATATTAATTCCCTTAAATGACTTTAGTACTTCATAGCACTTGTTTAAAATCACAGTTGCTTAAACTCGATGTATGTCATCGGGGAAAGGGGGAAATATAATCGTTGATTCACTAGTGGGTATACATGTGGGTGTTTTGCTTACAAATCTCCCACGTATTATTGCTAACGAAAGTGTGCGTCCCGAATGAGACGAGGCCCACATGAAAAAAATCGGATGTGTTTCGAGTCCGGCAAGGTATTCGACACATGGTATATATATAGAATATGAATAACATATATATTATATATTATAATAATAATAATAATAAATGCACATTAGCCATTTACATTAAACAATAATTAGGAAATGGATTATGCACATTATTACTATTAGGGAAGATAAGATGTAAGAACTTGGCTCGATAACAATGCGAATTTGTTATGGTAATACTAGTAACTTGTACACAAAACATAGTGCTATTGGAAAATATATGTCTGTGGAAGCAAGAACAAGTGAATAGATTTTCGCACCTGACGCACAACACTACATATTGTGAAAGCTTTCAAAGTGATTTTATTTAGCACATTTCTTTATCAGGAAACACCATAAATAGTCATGTGATTAACACGACAATGATTGGGAAAACCAATGTACATGATATTTGTTTCGCTTACATATATAACTACGATGCTCTGCCCAATTCAGACATTATATATAACATTTCTTGATTTATCTAACATAGGGTTGCGAAGATGTGGAAAGGACCGTATATTGTGATGCATAAACTACTTGCATCCCAATCTGAAGCGTGGAAACTTCCTAGAAGAAGAAGCCAAATTCATCATCAAACTCCACTCTATCGTTGGGAACTTCTGAGTCACTACCTTCATGGACCTCTCTTTAGCCTCGAGTCACTACCTTCATGGACCTCTCTTTAGCCTGGACTATTGGACTGTACCACTTCATAAAAGGAATAATTCACTACCTATGTATTTGGTTTCAAACATCTAATTTGACTTTCGAAGAAAAAAGTAGTGATAGCGCATTTGAAGTGACACCCGTAAACCTCCCACAATTTTAATGTGGACAAACCTGAACTGTAAAATTTTGGCACAATCCTTACAACAAGACTAGTTGTTGTGATGCTTTTAACTAACTCTTCTTTGAAAATTTTAACTATGAATTATTTCTACATTTAGCGTTAATGTTAAATTATTACAGTCTACATAGGTAAGTACCTAGCTGGAGAATAATTGCATAAACTTGCAAGAATTGAGAAACAAAGGAAGAGAGAATGAATTCGATATTTGGCTATTCATGAGAGAATCAATACATAAATAATTTAAGCCAAATTTAACTACATGCAAGCATTAAAGCTAACTAAAGCTAAGTGCGCTTTATCCTATGATAATGTTCATGTAGACCACATGCAAGCACTAAAGGTAACTAAAGCTAATTAATTTGCATGTACATTAACCCCTCACCTTAAGCATAACTTAGGTGAGTATGACGCAAGATGGATGAGTCCCAAGAACAAGGTCATTTTAGGTACCCATGTATAATGCATGAAAGAGGAGAGAGGGAAAACCGAGTGGGAACAAAAATCCTCATCGAAATACAATGCAAAAAAAAAAAACTTACTAGCCAATTTTTTCCTTCATACTGAGATGATAATGCAAAAATTGAAACTTCTGCTCAATGAAATTCTTAGTGAAGATGCTAACAAAATCCTTAGAACTAGGGCAGTATTGTAGATCAATGGTCCCATCATGAATCAATCATGTGATATAGTGCATGTGAAGCTTGATATGCACGGTCTATTTCCACTGCACTAGATCTCCATGAAACTTCAATGTCCTCTGATTGCCAAACCATATGACAGTCGAATCATGGACAATGATACCAAGCTTGGAAAGGAAATGTTACAACAAAATGGCCTGAATGGTGGCACTGATAGCTCCTTTGTACTTAGCCTATGTTTATGATAAAGCTATGGAAACCTACTTATTTGTTGACCAAAAAAATGGGGTCGAATCCCAAATGAAGTACATAGCTAGAAGTGGACTCCTTCTCTACAAATAGATTTGGGGTAACAAACATGCCTTTTAGAAGCAGAGTTATAAACTCCCATGTTTGGATCAAATACCAATTCTCCTTATCCATGGTTGTACCCATATGAATTCCCTGCAACTTAAACATGTGTTGGACGATCAAATGCATGTACCATAAATGGATTCATGGGCATGCCTGTCTTTAGGGATGTAGTAATGTGCATGGATGGCTTTATGGTTGCCTTCGTGGATGCATGCATGGGCATGCGTGGCTCTGTAGTTGTTACACAGTAATTTGTCACCGTCCCTACCATTCCCCGTCCCGCACAATGGAGGACCCATTATGTGACCAATAAGCAGTGTCATGCCTTGCAAATACCATCATTGCATCCCTTTCCATGAGGACAACATTTCTTCTGTTGATCATTTCCTGAGCAGACCCCTAAAAACACTTGTTTTTGCCTTGGCGCTGGTAGCCCGTTATGTACTCGCGCCAATGGGGGAAAATTAACACTGAGCCCGCGCCAATTGGCGCTCTGTCCCAGTGTTGCACCCGCGCCACTCTGTTTATGGAAAGTTTTTTAAAAAAGGAGGCGAAGTTTCGATTACAACAACTTCGTGGATGAGTCATCGGGAGTGGTTTCGCCTGAATAACCACGGCCTTCCTCCTTTGGCCTCTTGTTTCCACCATATGGGGAACCTCCCAAAGGATAAGGCCTCCCTTCCACTATTGTAGGGATCCCAACCTCCTCCTCTCCTCTATAAATATAGCCTTCATCCATTGATGAAGGGCGGAAGGGCTGATAGTCTTGAAGTGCTGAAGCTTTGCATCTCCCTATTCCCAAGTGCCTTTGTGCTGTAAAGAATCCCTTCTTTCCCTTAAGGCCCATTCAAGTGAGGAGACCATTGTTACGAGACTCTGGAGAGGTTTTCCCTTTCCTTGGCGAGCTTTGCGAGACGTGGACGACCGGAGACCCGTTCGAAGGAAGCTGCGACGTCAGAACTTGGTTGTAACTTCTATTCGTTTATTACTTAATAGATGACTATGATTATGGTTCCGCTCCGTTTTCCATCATGTTAATGCGAGTTATATCTTTTCTGACCGATGTTTAGTTACGTATGCTAGTTCCTATGCTTGTATCTGTTCGTTTCTTCTATGTGCAGGTGTTCATCCGCGGAGATCGTGGAAGGATTGTGATCTGCCAGGGCTGAAGGACGGGGACACTTCTTCTTCAGATCATAGCGTTGGAATCCGGGTAGGCTTCTATCCCAAGTCTTTCATTCGTAATTAGGAGCTTGCATCATAGCATTGTTTGTTTGTTGCTAGACCCCTGCTGGGCTAGTAGGGATCGCCTCTGTCCGCAGAGGGGATTTACCTCCTCAACAAATTGGCGACTCCGCTGGGGATCGTCCGGTTTTCCTTGTCTCGTTTATGTCGGTTCGCCTTGATCGTTTTCCTTGCTTGATGAACCTTCTAGGTTGGATTCTTTCATTGTTTTAGCTTCTTGGTTTGCTTAGCTTGTATTGGTCTGCTTCTGGAATAGCTTATTTTTATTTTTTATTGAGGAACTCGACTGGCGCGGTTTTTAACCCGACAGTCGCGCCACTTGGCGCTTGTTGCTTTTGTCTGTCTCGCGCCAATTGGCCTCTGGCGCCAGTTTCAAGCCCACAGTCGCGCCACCCCTGTGACTTTTTTGAGTTTCTTCATTTTTTAGCTTTCTGGACTTCACCAGTGCTTCTCTTCTTGATTTCCCGACTGTCTGAGTGTGTTGGAGTCTTGTTTGGCTGGAATTCACCTCTGTCCTTTGGTTGTTTGCTTCTTTCTAACGATTTCACGTTTTGAGCCCTAGGGCATCTAGTGGCTTAGTGTATCGAGCCCTCCTTGGGAGTTTAGGTGTCTTGATTGTCCTGTCAACTTGTTGATTGGTTCTCCGCACTCTCTTAACAGTCTTTGATTGTTTTGTTGCGTCTTTTGAGTGATTGTTTGTTCCTTCATTCGGAATTCGTTTGCCCTTGCTTTGGACCTAGATCACACGGTCCATCGGAAGCTTTGGAGTCTTTCTTCGATTTGAGAGACTTTGGGTCGATTTAGGGATCTGATTGATTGCATTGTTGAGTGAATTTTGTTTGTTTCGCTCTCTTGGATATCATTTCTCAAATTGTTCCTTTTGTTTTCAGTGCACATTAGCCATTAAACATTGAAAATCAAAAAAAAAAAATCTCTCTTGCTTTTGTTAAATAGTGCAAATTGTGATCTTTTTCCATATCGCTAGTGATTAGTGTTTGAATGAAAAGTGTGCAATTGCACTAGTTGCATTAGAAACATTTTTGTTTGTATTCCGTTCATTTCGTTTGTATAAAAGCTCTCAACTCTTATTTAACTAGTTTTCATCGAACGAAATGTTGCACTGTGGCATATAGCTTGCATCTAGGAGTCTTTCGAGACACTACATACGATAGGGCCTGGAAATTGAAAATTAATTGAAGATCAACCATAAAATTTATTCAATTAACCTAAGGCAACATTGGAACTTAACGCAACATATTTAGAAGGTCTAGGCTAGAGACGTGTTCCGGCGTCGTTAAACCTAGCAGCCGTCGTTCGCCTTTTGGCTTTAGACGGCGCTAGTACGGACTTGCGCTCCCCGTACCGTCGCGTATATAAAGGGAGACCCCTATAGGTTTTCAATCCTTTATCCACAGGAAGCCGAGTCTGCCGCCCTATACCCGTGATACACCGAACACAGCATTCGGGGAGACTACCTGCATGTACGGAAAGTCCTTGGTCGATTTCTGTCTCATTTTTGAAACCAAGGTGTATATTGCAGTTCACGGATATTTGGTACACCCTTTGTGCCTAGTTTTTCCTGAGCAGTCATTTGGTCTTTTCTGACTCCCTAAACTTGAAAAGACCGTCAAGCGCTTGTCCTTTCACGCTTATGTCAACTCTGAAAGAGATAGAGTCATCTTTTTATCGTTTCTCGACTCTTAAAACATGAAACAATAGAATTTCTTACTTTCCAATGTGGTAAAATTAATCGCCCGCGATTACACTCCTGTTTAGACATTGCTTGTTGATCGTTTGATCGTGTGTCTTAACTCATTTTCAGCCCGTCTGTGGTTTTGAGTTTGATGGAAACTTTTTCAGATTTCACCAACCAAGGAATCCCCTCAGAAGGGAATCCTGGTCATTTTCCTCCTTTTGGAAATGTTGGTGCTCCTTACATGGCGACGTTGTCCCTTCCTGGGTTAACTGTTGGGTTGCCTGTTTGGTTGTTCTCAACCTCTGTTGTCCCGGATAACTCCGCTACTGTTCAATCAGTTCCTCCGATGGAACAACATCATGTTGATTCTAAGGTGGACCTCTCCCCTTCTTCGCCTGTTTCTGCGTCCTCATCTTCTACTTTGCCTGGTGAAAGCCTGGATTCAAGTAACCAGGTGGCTAAAAAGAAGAAGAAGAAGACAAAGAAGAAGAAGTCTGATAAGCGAGAGGCTAAATGTACAGCTACTGTCCCTGAGAAATCTCATCTTGACAGGCCCTTCGACCCTCCGCGGAAAGTCAAGTTCCCGTGCATGTTGTGCACGGGAGACCATTTGCTTCGAGACTGCCCTGGCATTCCCAAGGTGCTTGAAGCATGGTCCAACGGTCGTCCACCTTTGTCTTTGACTTCCGGGAGCCAGTTTGGGGGCACATATTCGACTGGTGCTGATAAGGCTCTCAAGAAGCAGGGTAAGATCACCAATCCCTGCAAGTTGTGTGAAGGGCACCATGCCATTCACCTTTGTCCTTATATGGATGAAGCCAAATTAGTTTTGGACAACCCGACCGGTTCTACACCACGCCTTCCACCTGGTTATAATCGGCTTTCTTTGAGTCTTCCACCTACTGATGCTGTGATTGGTCAAGAGTCATCCTTGGTCGATCCCACTCCCCCAGAAATTCAAATTCACGGATCCATCCCTGACCAACCATTGGTCGTGGGATCGGGTGAACTGGCCCCATCTACGGTGCACCAGGTCTTTTCTGTCGAGAGTGGACCTCACACCCCCCATGTCCTTCTGATCTCTTCAGATTCTTCAGACTTGGAGAAAGATTCTCCTGTCCCTGTACTTCAAGAAGCTCCTCCTCCGCCGCCCATGATGGAGGCTACGGAGGATATTCCTCCCGCCTTCGAGATGGAGGTCATGGGGGAGGCTTCTGCTTCCGTAACATCAGGGGAAGACCTTCGCATCTCGATGGTAGCCCCTCCGAGTAGTTTGGTCGCTTCCTTTGACTGGAATCGATTTGCAGGATTTCGCCTTCCGTCTTATGTGCCTTTCGAGATCACAGTACAGGCTTTTGGTCTGGTTGTACCCAGCACCATTATAGACGAAGGTGCCTCTGTTAGTATTCTGTCTTCAACTACCTGGCAAGCTTTCGGTTCGCCGCCGCTTGCGCCTGTTACGCAGAATCTGCTCACTTTTAACAGAAGGACGAGTCAACCGTTGGGGATCCTTCCAAGGTTACCTGTTACTTTGGGAGGCAAAACCGTTCATATGGACGTGATGGTCGTTCCAGGCCCCTTGGATTTCCATCTGCTCCTGGGGCGCGATTACACCTATGCCATGGGAGCGCTTGTCTCCTCCCTTTTTCATGTGGCCTGTTTTCCACATGAAGGACGCATCGTGACCATTGATCAGCTGTCGTTCTTTGGTCCTACTATGGCAACTGGTCCGCCATTACCCCCTCCTAGTTTTTATCCACCCGTTGTATCTGCCCCACCGCAGGTCAACTACGTGGCTACCTACCCCGTGCCTGTACTCAGTGACGATGCTATCGTGCATAGTGTGCTGGGGGCATTGGGTCCTGATTTCCAAGATGTTTTTCTCCCTCCTGGTGTGGAACTCTTGGAAGTATCGCCTTCTTGTTCATTTTGATGTAAGTCGGTCGGAGCATAGTTCATTGTCTTGTGTCAAGCTCCTTAAAAAATGAAACAAGGATGTCTGAGGATAGTTCTTTTAATGTGTCAACCTCGTTAAAACAATGAAACACGTTCCTGTTCAATTTGAGTCTTTGATAAGATCTCGTAAGATCCCAGTCGAGTCTTTTCTTTTGATCTTGTAATTTGAACCTTCACTCCATCTGCTTTTCATATGGACTGAAGCTTGGGGGGCATGTACCTCGAATTGTGTCACCATGTTGGGGGCATGCTTACTTTTTCAAGCATAGTTTGTTTCTATTTCAAGCTTGTGTAAAAATGAAACTCCTTTCAAGCATAGTTTATCTTTGTTTCAAGCTTGTGTAAAAATGAAACCAACTTCAAGCAGAGTTTCCTGATTTCAAGCTTGTGTAAAAATTAAACCTTTCCCTTTACCTTTTGTGATTGCCATTTTATCAGCCTGTTTTTGCCAGATGAGCCTTGGTTTTCTCGCTCCATCGTCATTATCTGCTTGGCCGATCATATGCCTTCACTTGGTTGTTTTACCCGTTCCTGAGGAACTGCTGCTATGAGTGGTCTTGTTAGCCAGCCTCTCGACCTTTATTTGTTCAGAGTAGTTCCACCATTACCGGAACCAGTTGCTCCCCTTTATACCACTCGTTCCTCCAGGAGGAGTCATCTTTCAGCTCTTTTCTGACTCTCTAAATATGAAAAGATCGTCGAGGCCCTTGTCGTTTCGATCTCGTTAAAATGGACACGAATCGACATTCACCCGGTATAAGTTTAACCCTTTTTCGGGCCGGGATGGATTGATTACGAAAAAGGAATACCCTAGCCTATTGCGACTAGGAGGTTTTCCCGGATATTGTTTTCTACCTTTTCGGATCTGGGGAACTATTGACGAAAAGGGACTTGTGGAGTTTTCTTTTCTGCTGTCTTTTCAAACTCTCTAAACATGAAAAGACGCCGAGTTCTTCTTTTGTCAGACTCGTTAAACCCTGATGACATTGGATATAGTCGAAATGACGTTCTCCGAGTTTCTCCTTCCTGGGACTCGGTAAATGCACCAGGATGGATTCGCCCGAAGGGTGGACTTATATCACAAGCATATGCTATCCCCTTCAAGCTTGTTATTAAAGATAATTGGGGTACTCGCCAGAAATGGTGGGGGAAAAATGGAACCATCGTCGTTGTCGTCGGCAGTATGTCGCTCTTGAACATGGCACTTGTCTGCATTCGTGTCGGGTTGGGGACATCTCATCTCGTTGCTTCACTTTGCCTCCATGGGTTTGGATAATCTCTTTTGACCTCTCATCTGTTCACTGCCTCGTCACCATGACCTCTGATCCGTTGATGTCAAATACTGCCAAGTCCACTGTCGTGCCGTTCATATGTTCAAGAGAAGTTGGCCTCTGCAAATATCAACCTTCCTCTGTTTCTCATACGATTCTGATTCACAACAAAACATCATGTTCCTCTGTCTCGTGTCGATGATGTGGGAATCATTATGGCCCACCTTCGATCAAGGTCACTTCCTGTCGACATCAACTCATTATCCGGGAAGTTGGTCTAGAGACTCCTTGTGGTACCTTGGAGCCTGCATGCCTCAATGGCAGGTTCGTCGCATTCGACGAGAGGTTTACATCATTGGCCTCCGATCGAGTGATTCTGCGGGTGTTCGACGTCAGCTCATTTATTCGCACGCCGTAGATTGTACCTGTAGTACCTTGAGAACCATTGTCATTATTGGTGGTTTCTCTCGCGTCGGTTAACGGCTTTCATCATTGGCTGGTAATCCGACGATGTTCTTGCATGTTTGACTTCAGCTCACATATTCACATGCCTGAACTTGTACTCTGTTGGGTCGAGATGGAGCGCAAGACCCTGGATTGTGTCTGTTGTAATCCAGGCTGCGATTGTGGATTATTATCATTATGTACATGACTCACTGATTGGATGGCTGCGACCATACCTGAGTCTACTTGTTTGATCTTAGTTGGATGGCTGCGCCCATACCCTAGATCCGGATTATAGCATACTCTGTTCGGATGGCTGCGTCCATACCATATATATACATCATGTACTTGAGATATCGGTTGTATCTTTCTGTGCAGGTTTTCCGACGGCGGGCCTTCAGTTGGACATGTTCTCGTAAAGCATTTCACCCCTCTCTCTCTCGGGCCTCATGCTTTAGGGGGCATCTGTTACACAATAATTTGTCACCGTCCCTACCATTCCCCGTCCCGCACAATGGAGGACCCATTATGTGACCTGTGAGCAATGTCAAGCCTTGAAAATACCTTCATTGCATCCCTTTCCATGAGGACAACATTTCTCCTGTTTATCATTTCCTGAACAGACCCCTAAAAACACATGTTTTTGCATTGGCGCTGGTAGCCCGTTATGTACTCGCGCCAATGGGGAAAAATTAACACTGAGCCCGCGCCAATTGGCGCTCTGTCCCAGTGTTGTACCCGCGCCACTCTGTTTATGGAAAGTTTTTTAAAAAAAGAGGCGAAGTTTCGATTACAACAACTTCGTGGATGAGTCACCAGGAGTGGTTTCGCCTGGATAACCACGGCCTTCCTCCTTTGGCCTCTTGTTTCCACCTTATGGGGAACCTCCCAAAGGATAAGGCCTCCCTTCCACTATTGTAGGGATCCCAACCTCCTCCTCTCCTCTATAAATATAGCCTTCATCCATTGATGAAGGGGCTGAAGGGCTGAGAGTCTTGAAGTGCTGAAGCTTTGCATCTCCCTATTCCCAAGTGCCTTTGTGTTGTAAAGAATCCCTTCTTTCCCTTAAGGCCCATTCAAGCGAGGAGACCATTGTTATGAGACTCTGGAGAGGTTTTCCCTTTCCTTGGCGAGCTTTGCGAGACGTGGATGACCGGAGACCCATTCGAAGGAAGCTGCGACGTCAGAACTTGGTTGTAACTTCTATTCGTTTATTACTTAATAGATGACTATGATTATGGTTCCACTCCGTTTTCCATCATGTTAATGCGAGTAATATCTTTTCTGACCGATGTTTAGTTACGTATGCTGGTTCCTATGTGGAAGGATTGTGATCTGCCAGGGCTGAAGGATGGGGACACTTCTTCTTCAGATCATACCGTTGGAATCCAGGTAGGCTTCTATCCCAACTCTTTCATTCGTAATTAGGAGCTTGCGTCATAGCATTGTTTGTTTGTTGCTAGACCCCTGCTGGGCTAGTAGGGATCGCCTCTGTCCGCAGAGGGGATTTACCTCCTCAACAGTAGTTGAGAGTGCATGTGGGGAAAAATCAAATTGAGACCTCGTCAAATATGCATCATCAACATATTCAATAGTAGAGGAATCAAATTCCTCTTCTATGTTTTGGAAATGAACGTCTCCATCTATTATAGAGTCTTCATCACCAATGAAGGAAGATATTTCCTCATGTGTGACATATTCTTTATTGGATAGGATAAAATTCTCATCTGCAACAACTTCATCAACAACACAAGGAGCACAGTCTTCATGTGCGACACTATCTCTAGGATATCTTTCCACGTTGTTGAAGATGTCTTCACGAGTTTAACGACTAGTATTATAGATCAAGATCTCTCTGTCCAAATGGTCTTCTTCTAGAGCATCTTTACGACCATATAATCCTTTCAGTGTAGTCTAGATTTCATGTGGAAATTACATATCTATAATCTAATAAATAATACCTCTAGTCCATGTCGTATGTGTTAAGCCAATCGATCTTCCAATGTAGGAGCATCACACCATGTAAATTATTTTGTTTAAGGCCCAAATGGAGGCATGTAGGTTCTAGAAGAATACTTTTATTTTTGTTATAAATTAGAAAATTTCTCTAGGAATCTCTGTTGTTAGCATACCCATGTGGCTCATTGAAATAATGGCAGTTAGTGGGATGAGTTGTTATGTGGTTTAGTGGTTGGCCAAGTGGGCCTTCTCCAAGGTAACAACTGTAAGGACTAAGAATCTGGTAGTTTTGGTTTGGTGGAAATATATCCAATTTTTCCTCTCTTTATATAGGTATTTTCTCCGTATTGTTAGTGTACAGAATGTATTGTGTAGGAAATAAGCGTAGCTCCCTAATAATGTTTTGTGTAAGGGTTCAAACATGAGGTCCGTTAATTTATTTGTACATATTTCTGGACCTAAACTTAATATGATTTTCCCTCTCACATCTAAATTTCAAGGGGTTTATGTTCATGTGTTGTCATCCAAATTTGTATTAAACAAAAGGTAATCCAACAACTCAAAACGTTTGTGCCCTCGTGATCATATGCGTTTACAAGCTTTATTTGTGTTCATGCCATAGTCGTTATGAAATCATGGAGACAATGCTTCAATTGTGTTTTGGGAGTCAATTTTCGACTATGTGGATAGAAAAAAGTATAGGTCATTGGGGTTGTGAACCGTTCCAGGGGAATTCTTCGAATTCAAGCTCTAAAGTGTCAAGGGATCACTGATATCCCTATAAGAATAAGGAAATAAGAAAGGATTAGATCTTAAGGGACAACATGGGGGTTTAGACCAAGGGGAATCCATGTGCCAAGTTTTCATTGCACACCCAAGAATAACCAATCATGGCAGACTCGAAATGGAGGTGTTAAGGGACTCGAGACTATCATTAGTTCACAACCTTTAAGAGTCAAGTCTGCATCTGTGTTGAGTATTAAACCAAACCTCACCAACTCTGGTTCATTGTGAGCTAGATCAAAGGAGATTTATATAGTTGTATCCACCTTCTCTATTAGTCTGGTCGGGACTAACGACCCAGAGCAGTGGGGGTTGAGAATGAACACATCAAAATAATTTTGAATGGCTCGATGGGGTGACCCTAAGTAGTGGGAGGTTAGGCATAGGTTCATATGTTTGCGTTAGAAGGGATATTTAACCCAACCTCTGACCCATTCTCGCTAGAACCCATGTTGATGTGAACAATATAATAATAATAAAAAACGCATATATATATATATATATATATATATATATATATATATATATATATATATATATATATATAAATGGATTCTATTTGAGGAAGGTGTGCTAAAGTGTCACAAAATTTGCCTAAAAGTAAAACAATAGAGATAGGCGAGGGCATGAGTTAATAGGGCATTAAAGCCAAATGAAAAGAAAGGGCTTATCTTATGAAATAAAAGGCATTCCTCTCAATGGAAAAGAAAAATATTATAGTGAAAATGAGTGGACCTTGGAGGAGTTAGTATAAAGTGTTTCAAGTTTAAATTCCAGGAAGAAAAGAAACAAAGGGTCACACCACCACAAGAAATAACCGGTGCTATTTTAATGGTAAATGACCCACACTTTGGATTTTTGTTGCCACAAAATTTATAAAAGCTAAGGGCCAGTCCATTTGATAATTTCCCAAATACGAATAATTAGAGCTATGGATAAAAAGGAGGATTCCTTAATATAATTAAAGATTTTATTGGAGTTATTTTAGGTACATAGGGAAGAGAATCGTAAGAAAATTAGAGTATGCCTTTGGAGAGGCCAAATATCATCAAGTGGTACCAGATGTCTACAAACCAGAGTTGTAACATAGATAAGAGTTTCAAATTGGGGGAGATTATAGCAGCAAGGTCATTTCAATGGAGTTATTGTTGATAGAATAACAAGACAATAGATGTTGTAGATAGTGAAAATGAGAATAAATTTGATTCAGGAGGTAAAAATTTCTCTCCTTATTTAAAGGATAAATGAGAATTTAGTTATTCTATTAAGACAAGGTTGAGGAATCAAGGCACTGAGGCAGAGATAAAAGACACTATATTAGAAGATATTTTGAAAGGGGTGGGAGATATTAGAGTACAGGAGGAAACACTAACAGAGGATTGTAGAAATATAGGGATAATTCCAACCAATTGTATATCCAAAACTAGACCACAAAATACTTTCCTGAGGAAAATTTGGGAGAACTAAGATATTAGAGTATTAGACGAAAATAACCAAATAAGTATAACTAGTTTCATGTTTTATGTTTACCTTAAAAAATGAGATTGAAGGTAGCAACATACAAAACTAGAGGCTTTGTACAGAGCAAGGTGAACATAAGAAGCTTTTCTCACAAAGAGGAGATGATTTAGGTTGAGGTGAGAATGAGTTGTGTTCAAAACAATTGTGGTGGAAGAAACCATTGCAGTAGAGAAGTTGCACACAGAAATAAACATTCCAGATGAGCTTGGAAAGAAAAGAGGGGATAGATAAAGTCGTCAAGGAGAAGATAGAAAAATACGTTCTCAAAAGGTGAGTGGAGGAGCAACAACGAGAGAGAAACACGGAGTGATGAAGTGGTTTCAGAGGAGGGAAGCAAGAGAAACACCAATAACCAAGAGGAGGTGAGGTGTTTCGATAACAAGAGAGCTAAGGCTTGTGGTAGGGCTAGATTTTTGTTCATGGTGAACATGGAGGAGAATAAGTATAGAAAGAAGAAGGCAATCATTGATAGTTGTGAGGAACGGTCAAATAAAATCCATAGGACGGGGGAGATAGATCCCAAGAAAAATGGTATGAGGAAACTAATCTAAGAAGAATTTGAAAAGGATATGGTTGAGTTGAAAGCATATCTTAAAACGCTAATGCGATACCTACAAACAACAGAAGAAATCTAGAGACATAACCTGATGAGGAGGTTCAATTAGTGTTTCATGCATTATATATTTAAGAGTAAATCCCCAAAATCTAGAGAACTAGGGAAGCAAAGGATGAGGACATTCATAAAATCATAGATGGAAGAAGAGCTCGAAAGAGAAGAGCCCAAAGAACAAGTAGAAGGTATATCACTCCTTGGATATAAGGAAAGGATACTGGCTTAAAGTCTCATGGATTGTGGGAGAAGTCTAAATGAGTGAGTGATGCAAGGAGCACCAATAGAGGCCTAAGGACCATATATTTTTAAAACTGAGCAATTTTTTTCTTGTGTAGGAAATAAGAATGACGAAGAACATCAACCATCATAAGCTGTCGTGGAAACATAAGAGGATGAAGGGATACTACTCAAAAGTCTCACGGATGGCACAAAAATTCTAGAAAATTAGAAATAATTGTAATATGATGATGGGAATCAACAGGAAAAGTTGTTAGAGGAATGGATGGAAAAATCACTAGGCGAGGCTAAAATTCCTTTTGTTTTTAAGATTGATGAATTTTTTGTGAGTGCAAGTATTACAAGAGAGAGAGGTCTCCCAAAATTTAAGGATTAATGAATTTAGGAGGGATAATCTCTCAAGTGCACTCCGAGAGAGAGAATCTGAAAGGAGATATATAAGTTTATATATATATAATGTTGGAATAAGGAATTACTAAGAGGGGGTGGGTTTGAATCAGTAATAGTTAGGTTCTTAGATATTTAAGCACCAATATTTGTATGTTTTCTTACTCCCAGTTACTTGTGAGCGTATTCATAACACACTATAAGTAAACAACCATATAAGTCAATGACATGTACACATAATCAATCAAATGAGAAGAAAACACATATTGATATAGGTATTTTTACGTTGAAACCCAGATGGGGAAAACCACCAATATGTTTGTCTTTATGATGTAAAATAAGCACCTACTTAATTAAATATAATTGCTTTTGAGTATCGACTCAAAGGAGGCCCTAACCCCCTTTAGATAGAAGCCACAATTTTTAAGAGGAACAAACCTCTTATGAATGCAGGCACATACCTACTCTACCCATTGTTCTAATCTTCATGCAATTTTCAAACTGAAAATAGAGTAAAATGCATATGCACAAAAATATAAATATGATATACTGCAATACCAACCCCATTCCTTCACCTTTGCAGTTCTCATATGAACTGTTCTCTCTGCTACTCCTCAAGTTCTGTTCTTGGCCTTCACATCTCACACTTTTTCATAATCAACCCTTAATTTACACACACTCACAACATTGAACTCTTACACTCACCATAATTCTACATCCCCACATTGCTCAACAAATATCCACTATTTTTTTCCTATGCAATAGTGGGATAAATGCTCTCTTTGTTGTCGATTATACACTCGTCGAGAGTATACTCATCATGCCTCTCCATGTTTGTTGTTACATAGAATTTCCTGGCCACTATAGTTTCATTAAAACACAGAATGGCTATTTGAGTGTAATCAACAGTTGTAGCTGGATTATAATCAATGTAAAAAATATCCAACTGAGTGTTCTCCCATACTATGAATTGATTCAGAAACTTCCCTTTTCACTCAACAAGAATAATTAATGAGTCAACTTTGTAAATACCACTTGATCATCCCGCACACCCAATAGGGCTCCCCATTTCCTTTTAATTGCTTATCAGAGACCCGAGTGTACTAAAGGGATGTATCTTCTTCTTGAAATAGCTACAACACTATGTTTGAGCACATATAATTAATGTTATGATGTACCAAAACCATTCTCTTCATTTATTTCTTCGTTCCATGCGAGTATCATCAGAGGAGGCTTGCTTTGGCTCAGAGCTGATTTTATAGTAACCATTAATCAAAAGGTACCAACATCTCTGTGCACATTTAGTAATAACTCTCGACCCAACCATCATGTGTAATATATTTTCTATAGGACTAAAGGCCTTCATTGCTCTTTGTACTTTATACAAGAAATAATTGCCAAAAATCTTAAATTTTGCCTCTAGCCCCATTAGCTTTGGCTCCTTTTGATTTTGCACCATAGGATCAGGTTTTGTGACCAGACGTTGAGCACCTAGGAATTAACCCCTTCAGGGTATTTTGTGGGGCCTATTTCCATGTGTAAATTCACTATGCCCTTGGTTCTCCAAATTACATGGCCAAATGCCAACTCCATCGCAAGAAGCTCCCGATCCCGACACTTCTTCAAAACGAAATTATAAAAAGAGTTATAGGACTCGAGATTTCCTAGGTATGATCCCCTTAATAGATCGTGCTATGTGTTGGAAAAACCTTTGTTTCCTGTCATTTTTTCAGCTAATGATCCCCGGTGCCCTGGTGCTCGACGCCTCCAAAAATAATATTTTTAAAAATATTTACCGTGATTTTTGGGTTTCGATATTTTCTCACTTGCTAGTTGATATCATGTTGATGTTATCCATGACACATGACGACCTGTGATAGTTCGATCTGTCACCCATATATGGACATTTTTAGTACTCGAAAACACCAAAACTTCTTGCCACATTTCCAACATTATGTCATGTTGACGACATCTCTGACGACTAATATGTTGCCACATGTCCCATCGAAGGAGAGAGAAAGGGCCCCTCAATCCGGGCATCTGGGATTTCAGGCCTTGTTCCCAAGACCACTGCTTCATGCCATTCCTGATACCTTTAAAATAAACCTTCGGGCTTCTGGACACTACTATTATAGCTTTGGGGTCCCTACATTGACTGGCCATAAATTTTGATGTAGAGGGCCATTTGAAAACTTTGGCATACCATTGGAAACATCATTCCAAACTATATCCAACTATGCCATTTACACGCGAATCTTAGCTAAACATGTGGGTGAGAATCTCCTCCAAAGTCTTGGACTTGTGATCCAACATAGTCATATTGATAAGGCTTCTCCACTAAGCATCCTATTATGGTGATGGTATACAAAATACTGCAACAACCACGAGACTCGCCCTTAATAGCATTCTCATCAATGCTAACATATGCTTCTTGTATCCTTAATTCTAGTTCAGTTGACATCAATGCCAATAAACCAAGATTTGGCAACCATTCAGTCAATGCCAATTATCCAATATATAATTTCTAGTTTAAGAATGAATGTGGTGGTTCTAAAACTCTTTGTGTATCAATGAGAAATCACTCTGCGTAGGGTAGCGATACGTTAAAAATTTATTTTTTATTAATTGGCATGGAGAGCCTTGTGATGACCTTGTCGATTGCATATGATATAAGATACCAAAATAAAAGGAGGAATTGTGGTTATATGGGTGAAATTTGTCTTTAATCCCCGTTTAATTAAGAGCGAATTTTTATATTCATTTATTCATTGTTCTTCGACATCGTGAAAATTATTAGGGAATATGTAAGGTTTCCAAAGTATTTAAATCACAATATGTAGGAATTGAATGTTTATTTGATGACTGAAACATGGTCCAATTACCAGGACTATGTGGTCCTATTTACTGCTCGAGAGAACTTGTTATTCACATAAGGGAATAGGTGTTGTGAGGAAGTTAAATCATGAAGATAAATACACAATAAAGAGGCATTAAATTTCAACAATGGTGGTCGTGGGTTACAAATAAATTATGCTTCATATGAGTGCACATCGGAAGGTCGACAACTTGGGAATAATAAATAAGTTCTAAGGCAATTATGGAACCAACTCACAAAAGAAAACAAAATATAGATCACTGACTTAAATATTATCCTCTTTGAGGGGGAAAATGCCTTTAGATTACATAAATGAACAATTCTTGGATGATACAAATTATAAGACCTCCTTGGTATATATAGGAGTCTAAAGGGTAACAACATAATTAGATTCTACATAAAAATAATAATGTAAGGACGCAACAATAACAATTGTGGGATTATATGGGGCATAACAATAATAATTTTATGGGCACAAAAATAACATAGGGGGCTAAACTAAAAATAACAGTAAGGGGGATACACCAATATTATAGGGAAATAACATTCCCATCTCCTTCAAAAAAGTGTTTTCCTCAATTCTTGAGTAGTTCCTGATGCTTCTATATAAAATTATCATCCCCCAATGTCGAATATTTAGTGGGTAAGTTCTTACACTTAATGATATACTCTGAAATTAATCGATTTCATAGCTATCGGGTTCTATTTTACGTGAATTTTTCATACTCAAATATGATTTCCCCTTCATCTTCAAGTTCTGGAAACACTATTTGAACTTAGAGCTTGTCATCGATAACCTTCTTTAAGCATGAAACATGGAAAATGGAGTGTGCTTGGGAGGATGTAGGTAAATCCATTTTGTATGCCATAGTAATAATATTTTGCAACACCTTGCAAGGACCATAATACTTGGGTGATAATTTATTATCCTTCTTAGCTTGCTTGAGGGTCATTTTCTGTATGGTTGTAGCCGTAAAAATACATAGCCGCCTACATCAAAATGTATTTCATTGTAATGTTGATTCACCTGTTGTTTCATTTGATTTTGTGCTAGAGTGAGGTTATCCTTGAAGAGTTGGAGAATTTTTTTTTGATGCTTGATGTGATCTTCCACTTCTTGAACCTTATAATTTTCTCTTAAAGATGATGTGATGGATGGTGGATGATATCCATAAAGTGCCATAAATGGGGTGATTTTTGTTTCAATATGGAAGGAAGTGTTATACCACCATTCAGCTAAAGGTAACCACTTGAACCATTGTGTTTGTTTATAAAATACATATAAATTAAGATATCCTTCCAAACATTTGTTCAGTATCTCAGTTTTCCCATGATATTGAAAATGATGAGTTATGAGCTAATTGAGTACCAAGACAAGAAAATAATTCCATCCAAAAATTTCTAGTAAAAATGGGATCTCTTTTAGTTACAATAATCTTCATGTTTCCATGTAGCTTTTGAATTTTTTACAAAAAAGTAATAGCAATTGTACTAACTTTAAAAGGATGAGATAATGCACAAAAGTGTGCATACTTTTTAAGTCTATCAAATACCACCAGAATGACACTCTTTCCTTCAAAATTGGGTAAACTTGTGATAAACTCCATTGAGACCTCCTCCCAATGTTGACTTTGAATGGCTAAAGGTTGTAACAGACTCAAGGTCTTAATTGTATGAACTTCATTTTGTTGGCAAACCAATCATTCTACCATAAACTTCTGAACATCAGATTTAAGGAAATCCAAAAAAAATTCCTTCTTGACCTTGTATTAATTTAAAAAAAATCCTGACTACCCTCCTAAGGGGGAGGTGTGAAATTCCAAAATAAACTCTTGTTTTAGTTGGGAATTTACTACAAGAAAAAAGGACATTGGTGAGGGGAGAAAATGGTCACCATAAGCTCATTGGTGAGGGTCAAAAGAGCCTTCATCACCAAAAATTGAACATCACCAAAGGTGGTGTCGCTGAAAGTATAGGTGTTGTGGTCACATTCAAGGTCCGTCACCAATAATTATTTATAGTGACGGATAGCGTCCGTCACCATTTCATATGAGCAATGGTTATGGACAATAGCCTCTGTCACCAAAAAACTGAACGTCACCAAAGGTGGCGTCGTCGAAAGTATGTGTTTTGGTGACATTCAAGCTTCGTCACGAATATTGATTATAATGATGGATAGTGACCGTCACCATTTCATATGAACAACAATGATTTTTTGTGATGGACCTTTCATGGCCATCACTATTGGTGCATATATATGGCGACGTTCATTGACCGTCACCATAAAGTAATTGGTGACATCAAGGTCCGCCACGAATAATGACTATAATGACAAATAGTGACCCTCACCATTTCATATCAACAACAAATATTTATGGTCAAAAACCTTTAATGGTCGTCACTATTGATGCGTATATATGGTGGCATTCGTTTACCATCACCATTTCATATTTTGGTGAGGGTCGAAAAATTTCACCATAAGATCATTGGTGATGGTAAAAAGAGCATCCGTCACCAAAAACTGATAGTCATCATTCCTTATGAATATGAGCGCACGATGGAATCGAACCACCAACCTCCTACTTCTAAAGCAGGTGCTCTTCCATTGAGCTAGCACCCTTTAAATAATTAGGCTTTAAACTAGCAATTGCCCCTAAAGGTGCAAATATACACCAAAGGAATAGAAAATCTAGGAAGATAAAAAGTTGCTAGAAATAATATGTTCAATATACATAATAAAAAGACAATAAGAATAACTTTTGATATAATCTAAGAAAGCATGTACTACGTAGGAGAATAAATAGAAAGCACAACTAGAAATTTGAATCACAACATAACAATATAAAAGAACATGCAACGGGAAAGGAGAAACTCCACAGCTTGAGAAATATGAACAATCCATGGGCATGTTCTTATATATTGATATAGATAACGAAATAAAAATCTAGATTTATGAAATTCAAGTATCACCCAAGAATGTCTTGAACAAATATCAATATGTAAAATAGTATTTTTTTCATTTGGAATTACCTTGCAGGACCTCAGGAAAATGTTTTCACAGAAACAACTAATAAACATAAAAACATGGACCTGAGGAGAAATTGTGTAGGGGATAAAATATGAAGGTAAATAACTAGAGAAATATTCAAATAAAATTATGAAAAGCATATCTAGAAAGAACTGAGAACCCTCTGAAGTAAACCACACATTTATCATCGTGACTGGTACATTTGCAAAAAAAGACCAGAATAAAATATGAACTATTCCACCAAAAAATAGTGATTTTTCCCACTAAAATATAGTTTCAAATTAATCACTAGCATGAAGCTAACTTCTCTGCAAAAATGGGGAAGTTTCAAGACAATGTATAATAGCTTGCATGGAAATCGTGTTGATAAAACCTTCCAAGGAATAAGACCACATCATTCAACAAGAGTGCCATCATACTTAATACTATAAAAGAGTGGTAAATACAAAAAGTGAATTGACGGACCTTCATAACTTGCATTAGTTCCTTATCCTTAATCCAAACCTAAAATTTTACACCAAGGTTAACATTTTGAAGGAAAATGAAGAGAAGTCACATGATCTTGTGAAATAAGATGTTTATCACTACCATTAACTATAATGCAACTATGTTGCACAAACAAAGCATCCTTGTCTAAAGTGAAGTATTTAGTGATGATTAAGACTAATTGTGGGCTTATAATTGTTTTTCCAATTTTTTTTTGAATTGTTATAATTACTATACTTAGTAGCAAAGGCATTCCCACCATGGATTGGGAATTCCACAACAACCACTTATGTAACTGGGATTGTTGACTATAGTCGTTCTAACCTTCTCCTTCCTTTTTCTTAGCCACTGAAATATGTGTCGAGAAATCTTTGCTTAAGACATCCCTCATGAGAATGTGCAGACCATTAGTGATAATAACAATATTCTCGTAACATTTCCACTATCATTACAATTTCTTTTGGGCTAAAACTTAGACTTATGGGTATCTTTTTCATGCTTTGTAAACAAATGAAGATGACAAGGGGAAGGAGCAAAAGAACATGGATTAGAAAACATCCACTGAGAGGAGCTTTAATTATTTTCAATGATGCTCCATATTTAGGGATTGCTTCTGTAACTTGATTTCAATATTCAAGGCAAGGCAGAAACCCTTGCTCCAATGAACCGAGTGCATGAAAATTCCATCTTGTGCTGAATATGGAACAAGAGACACTTGATAAAATTGAAACATTAATACCCGATGATTAATTCTTCAATATACTAATGAACAATCAGTACCAGCAACTGTCAGAGAGGCAACCACCGCTAAGTAGCTCCTTCCTAAGAGGTTAGAAACATTGTCTAATAACTAGTTTGCAGAAGTCATCGAAATCACCCAACATGCACCACATTGCACACAACATGTTGAGTTGTGGGAGAAAGAATCTTACATTAGAATGCACCCTTTTTCAAGTAACAAAATTTTGGAGAAACAAAAATGCCTATAATAAGTGATATACCTACTGGAGGTATAGAAATGTTGCCAAGATATCAGGAGGTTGGTCCAGACCCCAAGAGATATCTAGGGAACAACATCAAACCCAAGTAGCTCTGAGGTTATGGCAGAAACATTAAGAAGGAATGTGAAGGCAAAAGTCTTGCAATCAGACTAAAATCATAGGATAACTACGAACCAACAGTGACAAAGTTCTGGACAGTTACATAGTATAAAGAGGATATAAGCTCATGCAACAGTAGAAGGTTATGTTATTGGGCAAAGAGAATGCTATGTGCATCTTGCAGATGGAAACTGGTCTTGCACATGATGGGAAAAAGGGCTTGAAAAAATATGCCCTGTGTTCATCATCAACGCACACAAAATTATATTTTTCCCAATGCACTTACCTTCTAGTTGTGGCCAAATAGCAATTGGGTCACAATGGAAAGGCTTTTAGTAGCAGGCACTTACCAAATCTTCCACAATTTGAGCTATTTTACCAGAACTAGATCATGGACCTATGCTAAGATGTGAGGTGTTTCCACTTCAAGACATCAAGCATCGTGTTTAGCATTCAGAGATGAAAAACTTGAGAAACACCTTGACCAGGGAGAAATAGTCAGAAGGAAACAAAATAATAATAATAATAATAACTCTAGAATATCACAAATAAGAAACCCTGCTATCACTACACTGGAGGTGTAGGCCTTCACTTTTTTATTGTTCATTATAATTTGCACAAAATCCCTCCAATCCTAGCCTGTCACATTTTCAGATTGAGCAATAGTTAAATCCTTTTTCATTTGGTCACGTATGAATCCCAATGGATAGCTGGTATTATATATGCCATACATAACAATTAGAAAGCCAAAACAAGTAAATGCAATGTTTCTACTATAACTTCTTATCAGGAAATGTTAGTTACAGTAACAACAATGGTATGCCAATTGCATAAGCCATATGTATCTCCTATGGAAAGGCTAATTGTAATCCCCATGTAAGCCAAAATCTCAATAAATAACAACATAAAGAACTAATATGCAACAAAATTGTTGTAGAAAGTATTTTATAAATGGGAAAGGTAGTGAATTATGGAATAGCATATCATGAGTACTACCTATTTAATTGCTTACCCTGCAATGTACTACTATCATTTTCATTTTCTTTAGTATTTGGGTACACCACTCATTTTATCTAGAATTACAGTGAGATAGTTGTCTGACAGTTGGTCATATTACGGTAGGAATGTCATCAATATAGGAAATCTAGTTTTTGAGTGAAAATGAGCAGGGCATAAGGAAAATCATTGCCACAAGGTAAAACTATGATTGACAACTTCTTATTGGAATGTATATTATTTGGAGTTAAAATACAAACTATGATGATTTGTGTTAATGCTATGGATGTTAGAGAATATAAATTCAAGAAAGTATTCTCACTGTAACACGTCTACAATGTAGTTGTAGATCCTCTTTCACCTTCGTTTCTATTTTCTGCAATGGCTTATAGTGGTAGCATGATGTGTGCATTAGATATTGGCTTCCAATGTTTTAGTGAACTTGGTATTTTCAAGAGTGTTGTAACCTATTAGGAAAGAACTTATTTTTTCATAAGAGGCATTCCTAGAAAAAATTTGTCAAGAGGCCAATTCGCAAGAAAAAATTATAATATATATTGTGACTTCTCCAAAGCTTGAAATTTATTCACTAGTTTATACTTCACTAGTCAGTCAATAATGCAGAAGCCTTCAGAAACAAAAACACAGCGGTGACTTGCAGGTCATGTTTGCATTATGCTAGTACAAGCTTAGTCTGTTGACAGGCCTACCATATGCAACAAAAGAGATTTGCAGAGAAGATTGCCATGTGCAGTATTGGAATTGTAGGAAAAATTAAATAGTTAGTCTATATAGCTTCAACAATTTTGAATTAGGAAAGAAGCCCTTAAAATGTACATCCATCATAAGACTAGGTCAAGTTCAATGTAATCAAGTGTGTAACTACTAGCACACACTTGTTATTTATTTTTCCCGTCTTAGGCCTTATCAAACTGACATAGTAAATGTATAAGAGTTCCCAAAATAAGTTTCTAAGTGAGATGGAAGACATGTGAGAAAATACAAGCTAGCCTATCCATGTTCACCCATTATTGGGCTTCTTTAGGATTAATAGTTGAGGAACGTTTTTCACCACTATGGGACTAAGAAAGTATGCCAAATTGTAAGATTAAATAACATTGCAACACCATGAGAGTCATCTATAATTTTTGAACTGATGCTGACAAGTTTAACATATTAGTAGGAGACACCTTAGCAACTTCTTAGTATCATGTTGCATGAAGAATTGACTAGAACCTAAGTTTTTGAGGCAACTGATATACTGCCCAAATCATGTGCTTTAGGAGACAAAGTATGCACATTGAGTGTGTGAGAGAGTGAATGGGTAGCATGTTCACATGGATTGATACATTAGTACAATTTATATTTTCTTATCTTTTCCTAAAGGCTAATATCAGTAAATTCGAACATGAGAGTAGGTGCCCTCACATTTGAAGAGACAAATCTAGAGGGATTGTGTTAAAGACCATTTAAGTTAATCATTCTACCCTCTTGCTTAATGGAAATAAACATTTCATATGATTCATGTCATATGTTTTCAAGTTTTGAAAACACTAAATTTTAAACTCCCAACATGTCCTTTATGAGAGGGGGTGCCCTCACATTTGAAGAGACAAATCTAGAGGGATTGTGTTAAATAACATTCAATTTAATCATTATACCCTCATGCTTAATGGAAATAAACATTTCATATGATTCACGTCATATGTTCCCAAGGTTTGAAAACCCTAAATTTTAAACTCCTAGGATCTCATCATTCCCTCTAGTTGAAGCAAGAAGAAATTTGAAAAGAAACATTGATCTCCTATAGTGACTCGTACCTTTCTTATTTCACGTATAAAATTGATAATTTGATGGCTTATGATTTGAACCTAAAATATTGTGGTAAGTTCAACATATAATTGAGGTGATTTTACCTTTTGGGAAACTATGCAACGATGAGTGCTTTCTATGTCCAAGATTATAATGATCCATTTTAGTTGAATCTCTTAGCTTTCACTGTCTTAAGATTTTTGAATATTGATCTTATTAGAAATTTTAAGTTAAAGGTAATTATTATTGAAAAATATAGCACCCTTATGGCATCATAGGTATGGGAACCTCAACTTGAACTATCTATTTCCATTGGAATGAGAGAACCTATTATATGGACTTTCGAACATTTTGTAGAAGATCCAGAGAGTTTGTAGAGCTTGTTAGGCAAGGAAGCTACATTGAATACCATTTTATGAAGGAAAATTATGGAGAGAGTAAAGGGTCCTTCAGTTGGTACTTTCAGACATATGTGGACCAATGAACATGATATCAACCACTGATGCTAGGTACTTCCTTCTGTTTGTTGATTATTTCAGTAGAAAATTGTGGTTATATTTACTATAATTAAAATATGATGTGTTTAATGAATTTCAAAAGTTCAAAGCATTAATAGAGAAAAAATTAGGTTGTCATATTTCCTATCTTAGATATGATACTGGTGGGGAATTCTACTTAAAATATTTCAATAATTTTTTTGCTAAGCATGGGATCCAAAGACAATATACTACACCTTACACTCCACAACAAATTGTATTGGTTGAGAGGCAAAACTGTACTATCACAAAGATGGCTGGTTGTAAGTTGCATAGGAAGTCTATTCCAAATAGGTTTTGAGCTAAGTCAATGCTCACAATAGTACACCTATTGAATATATCTCCCACAATGTCGATGAAGTAGAAGGTCACAAAGAACCATGGTTTGGAAGAAAGTCCAAGTAAGTCATCTTAAATTTTTTTGTTGTATTGCCTACACTTGGATTCTAGCTAGGAAGATAACCAAATTAGATCCAAAGAGCAAAGCTAATGATTATAAGGTACAACAACACTATAAGGTTTATAGGTTGATTGATATTGACACTGATAGGGAAAGCTTAAATAGTGAAGTTGTTGTTGATGAGGAGGTTGGAACTTTCTAAACATATTACTTAGAAGCTGGAAGGGGTTGAGGATTCAGGTGTCAAGCTTCAGGTAGCTACACTTGAAGGGGGGTGGAAGATTTTTAGCATGATGAGTCTCCTAGTCTAGTAATTTATGATCTAGATATAGGTGGTCTAGGTAATGGTGACAGTACTGACATGGATTAGGAATATCACAATAAGAGACCCAAGTAATGGCACAACACCGTTAGATATGTTTGAGTAATAAAAATGATCAAGGGATGATTTTTGAGTGGAAAGAGAAAATAGAGAACATAGTCAACTTTTATCTCATGGTCAATATTAAGGAAATCTATGAGTTAAGATGTTTGAGGAAGCACAAGGGAGACTGAATTGGGAAGGAACCATGGTAGTAAAATATGAGGATTTTATGAAAAATAAGACTCGTGGTCTCACATCACTTCCATTAGGGAAGAAACCTATTGGCTACAATGGGATGTACAATATCAAGTACAAGGAAAATGATACATTTGACAAGTACAAAGTATGGTTGGTTGCATAAGGGTTTTCTTAGCACTAGGGCATTAAATATGAGGATACCTTTTTTCGTACAAAAAATATGAGCACCATCCAATTGGTTCTAGCCACGCTCGCACAATTTGGCTGGAAGGCCCATTGTATGGACATGAAAAGTGCCTTTCTTAAAGGAGATTTGCAGGACAAAGTCTACATGTATCGACCATACTATTTTCAGGTTTCAGGGAAGGAGCATCTGGTCTGTAGATTAAATAAGGCTCTGTATGGTTTGAAATAGGCACCTAGGGAATCTTCATCTTCCTGTAGTTTAACATTGTATTTTCTTTTAGGCAAAGGCTGCTTACTGTGTATGTTTTTTTCCCATCAAAATTTTTTTTAGCATTACCAATGGATGCACGATTTTGTATCAACAACTTATTTTTAACTTCCATTCTATCTTCTTTGGAAACCCTACCTACTTTCACTTCCTTTTCTGCTTTCCCAAGTTTCTTCTCCTTTTCCTTCTTCTGAGATCCATTACTGACTCTGTATATCTAAGTCATAGTGGAATATTTTCATAGATAATGAATATTAATCCATTACCATTTAAAATAAAAATGTTTGCTGGCAAAATTATGCATGTGGTTGACAATTAAACCGGTTGTGAGAATCCTTCTCCTTACGGTGTATTAAATGACGTATAAAGTTGCAAAAAGTAAATATTGATTAAGGCTATTGGGTACAAGAACTTATTTCTTTACAAAATAAATAGAAAATTAATAACAGCAAAAGTCTACAGTGAAGTACTTCGCCTACAATCTAATAATAACAACAAAAGTGTACAGTGAAGTATACTTCCATCTAATAAAACTGATTCAGTAATTTAAATTTAAATTTCCAAAATAGTACTGAAAGGTGTATGGAAATTTATATGGCACTGTCACACATATTTTTTCAATGTTCAATGATTTTTAAAGAGACTTACGCACGAGGAACAATCACACAGTAAAATTCAAATACAGGTCTAACTTGTTCACATCGTTCCAGCTTATATCAAATAAACTGAAGTGAAAAGAATACAAGCTACTCCCATCACTGTATACAAAGAATTTCCTGACAAAGGGCACATTTTTGCACATGTATGATTGTCCAGTTACAACCTCTATCAAATTTGAATGAATAAATTTATTCCAATTTGCTTCACTATATGCTAATGAGAACGTTCACTTTCAATGTCCGCTTAACCAGAAAGGACCAATTTAAAGGACATCATCTTCACTGGAAGAATACTTAGTCTTTAAATTGGCAATTTTGGCCTAGTTAAACTGAGGAATTCAAGATTATTATTTATATCAATACGAAATTCTAGAATAGAATTAGTGACTGAAAAAATTATACTTGATTCTGAACTAATATTTTTATTGTAAAGGACTATACATGAGGGGGCATAAATTATGGCTCCTGAGAAGCCTACTTCTAGAAAAAGGAGACTATCTCCAAGGGAGATGATTACAGATTTATTATTACAACCAGATGGGTGATTTAATAGCCCAAGGGCGTGTGTCTTAAAAAAGACGAGTGACTTTCCAAGTCACTGCTCCTCCACGTATATCGAGTGAGATGCATCAAGGATAGCAGCTCCAATACCCGAACCATCCTTTGAATGATTTATAACCACACTTTCTGAGATCTTGGTTCCAAGAAATTCTGTAACTGCATTTTGTAGATATTCTCAGACGAGGGGGTAGTGTTCATAAAGCCCCCCATCCATTCCAACAATGCTCCTCTTTTTTCCTGCAGCTTCATTTACATTATCTCTTCCAATCGTTTTCAATATTCCAACAACCCCAGATGCCGCCAAATGGGCACCGCATTCAGCTACAATGCTTAAATAATGTATAGGACAATAAATATTGTTTTCCCTCTTTACTTTCTTTTTAGATTTTAAAATATGTTAAAATTAACTACATGAAATTCCAGAATTTACCTTTCTCTAATGGGAAAAGTGAACTTATCATAAAAGCACTTCTTTGGTAAAGTGAACTTATCCTAAAATCACTTCATTTTTAGTAAATAAATGAGCGATGAAGAAAATCCAAAGGCCAAGATTGGGCTCGGGAAAATTGTTATCGCTTCATTGGTAGTAAATAAATGAGCGATGAAGAAAAGCCCAAGGCAAAGTTTGGGCTCCGGAAAATTGAGATCACTTCATTGGTAGTAAATAAATGAGCGATGAAGAAAAGCCAAAGGCCAAGATTGGGCTTGGGAAAATTGTGATCATTATGAATGTGATGGACATCGCCATTTCCTGCTATAATGAATGCAATTCCTTGATGTACAACTTTCAACGCTAAAATCCTGTATTGCATTTTATTTATCTGTTTATGTTTAGCTAATAGTTACATGGACGTGTTTAAATAAACCTAGTGACAGGAAGAGCTCGTCATGGGCACTAGAGAGGGTGTTAATTAGCCTTGAGCTAAAGAGCCGAAATTTGACGGCCCTACGGTCAAGGTTGCAGGAAGCAGTGAATGACATGGTGTAGTTTATTATCGACAATGACGATGTGAACGATCCTTTTCATGTCCCAGATCCATTACTGACTATCTGTATATAAAATTCATAGTGGAAAATTTTCACTCTCGGAATAAAGTTAACACGGAAATTATTGGCATAAAGTCTGATAGGCCCAATGGCTCTCTTGCCTCAGCCATCTGGTCGATTAATGGGAACACAAGTGGCCTTAAATATCTATCCACTCTCCAAATTGATTTCTACTATAATGGATCTGAATGAAACAGAGTTCTAAGGCATCTGGACACTGCTAAATCCCTCGACAGACTCCTTCACATAAGCCATCGATGTTGAGCAGCTGGCTTCAGGTGCAGGTGGAGGCACTTGCGTCGGGATGGAAGGTACCCTATAAGGCTCTTGAGTACTGATATTAAGACCCCTCATTTTGGAAGCCAGAACAATTGCACAAATATTAGAAATATGTTCTTGAAGCAAAGGACGTCGAGGTTGATCCGCTGAACCCCTACCTCTGCCTCTTCCCTGACCCTGTCCCTCGCCTTGACCCAGACCTTCACCATGGCCTCGGCTTCCATTTCTACCTCTACCTATTCCTCGTCCACCATATTTTCCTCAACGATCCATAGTCAAAGAAATGAAAATGATCTGATATTAAATTAAATCAGTCTCAAGTCTTCCCAAACTACTGGAATCTGACCTACTCTGCAAACTGATATAGAGGGAAACCTTCGCGTTTAATTTATAATAAATGCAATGAAATTAAAAGCGGAGCACAGAGAATATTTCAACTTCCACTGCAAGAAACCTAGAAAGCCAAGGGCGAAGAAGAGTGAAGTGGTCTTTCCTCCAAATTAACAACAAGGTTCAATTTTTTTTTAGAGGGAGCTAATAAGAGTCATTATTTTGCCTCAATATAGTAATTAGCATATAAATTACCATTAAAAAGTGCACTACAGTGTGTGCATGTTAATTAGATTAAATACCCTTCCTGGGTTCATTGTTTTGAGAGAGAGTAAGAGAGTTTTATGATTCAGAGTTTTATGATTAATTGAAGAGCCGCAGCTCATTGTCCATGTGTGAAATATTTGCGTTATTTATGTGATTGAATCCTCTGCCTTTCCAAAATATTGGTATCAAAGCGAGGTCACAGAAAACGGAAGAAAAACGGAATAGCAGTCATCCGTGTGTGAGAAGGAAAATTTTTTTCCGCGTTTTTACGCTATAACGCCACTGTTAATTAAAAACAGAGCGTTATAACGCGGGTTCCCACTGTAGAGAACCGCGTTAAAAACGAAAAAATTAACACGATTTCCGAGCATGCGGCTGCCTTCACTTTTCAGTGCGTTAAGGCACTAACGCAGCACAAGGGTGTCGGAGGTGCGTTAGCACGCTAGCACAAGGGTGTCGGAGGTGCGTTAGCACGCTAGCGACGTTAACGACTTGAAAGTCAACCAAGCAAGGATTTTTTCAATACGTAGTATTCGTAAAAGTCATATGGAATTTTTTTTTATATAAAGCATTCTTTATAAAAAAAAGGGGGGGGTTTTAAAATAAAGCACGTGAGGAGGCACGTAAGGATTTTTGGATTGGAAAGGAGTTTTTTAAAAGGGGAGTTTCATATGTATGTTATAAAGAGGCTTTAAGTGGTGGAGATTTTATAATAAGTTATCTTTTAAGCAAGGATTTTTTATATAAAGATTTTTTTTAATAAAGAAATTTTTATATAATAATAATAAAAAAATAATAAAACCTAGGGTTTTATTATACAATTTTTTTTTGGAGCTTTGCAAAGCATATCAATTTTATTTTTAGGGTTCCAGCAGTGAATTTTTGAAGAAGGATGGCTACAAGCAGCTTCCAGCCACAACTTCCTTCTTTCAATAGGAAGGATTATGATGTGTGGGCCATTAAGATGGAGACTATACTAAAAGTGCATGATTTCTGGGATCATGTCAAGTATGGGTTTGCAACACCTCAAGATGAGGCAGAAGAACGAGCTCTCAGTAATGCAGAGAGGGAACAGTGGAAGAAAGATAAGCGAAAGAATGCACAAGCATTGCTTCTAATCCAGAAGGGAGTAGATCGAGCCGTGTTCCAGAAGAGCATGATAACCTCGTCAGCAAAAGAGGCATGGGACACCTTGGCGACAAGCTATCAAGGTATGGCAAAAGTTAATATTGTTAAATTGCAGAATACTAGGAGAGATTTCGAAATTCTGCAGATGAAGGAGATAGAGGACATTGATTCCTTCATGAATAGGGTCATGTCTATCATCAATTAGTTAAAAATCTATGGCGAAGATATTAAAGATCGAACGGTGATCGAGAAGGTTCTTCGATCCCTGTCTACCAAATTTGATGTTGTGGTAGCAGCCATAGAAGAAGCAAAGGACTTGGAAAAACTCACAATTGATGAGTTGATGGGATCCCTTCTATCGCATGAAGCAAGGATAGACAGAAATAAGGATTCCACATTAGAAAATACCTTCCAAAGTCAAGTCTATATTTCAAGAGGTCGAGGCAGAGGTCGATCGAGAGGCAGAGGGCGAGGCAGCAACTATGGCGGTCACAGAGATGGCCGAGATGATCATGAGCATCAACATGGAAGCAGTAGCAGCAGAAGTTTTCATAACAATCAAACGTCTGACAAATCTAAGGTAAAGTGCTATTACTGCAATATATTTTTTCATTACGCTCGTGATTGTAGGAAGAAGATTGTAGATCAAGGCAATCAGAGAGCTAATGTTAGTACAGAAAATACTGACTCTATGTTTCTAGCTTGCAACACCATGCATGCACCGTCTGATAAGGTCTGGCTATTAGACAGTGGTTGTAGTAACCATATGACAGGCAACAAGGAGCATGTTGAAAGCAAGACACCTGTATAACGAGTATTGGGCAGAAGCAGTTGCATGTGCTGTTTATGTGATAAACAGATCTCCTACAAAGAGCGTGATGAACAGAGTTCCAGAAGAAGCAGAGTCAGGTATGTATTGCAGTGTATCTCATTTCAGAGTTTTTGGATGTGTAGCCTATGCACATGTGCCTAATAAAATAAGAGGAAAATTAGATGATCAAAGTGAAAAATGTATATTTACTGGTTATAGTGAGCAGTCAAAAGCTTACAAATTGTATAACCCTGTCACAAAGAAGACAATCATTAGCAGAGATGTTGTGTTCAAAGAACAAGAGTCATGGAATGGGACTGTAGACACACTAATCGATGCTCAAACACCATTGATGGAGGATGATGATGTAGAAAAAGAGGAGTAGCAAGAACCAAAAGAGCAGACACCAAATAAAGTCACACCAGCAAGGATTCCCAGATTTTCAGAGCAGCATGGATCTTCAAGCAGATCCACAAATCAGAATTCTCCAAGCAGCGAATCAGGTAAGAAAAAGATGAGAAGTCTGAAAGATATTTATGATGATTTGGATGTTAGTTCAAATTTTGCATTGTTGGCATTCAAACCTTCTTCGTTTGAAGAAGCAATTAGAGATGACAATTGGGTGCAAGCCATGGATGAAGAGATGAATTCAATTGAAAAAAATGATACATGGGATTTGGTTGATTTACTAAATGATAAAAATCTCATTGGTGTGAAGTGGGTATACAAGACCAAAGTGAATGAGAAAGGTGAGATTGACAGATTTAAAGCAAGACTTGTAGCAAAAGGATTCTCGCAGCAATCGGGAATAGACTTTGGAGTAACTTTTTCTTCGGTCGCCAGATTGGATACTGTAAGAGCAGTTATAGTGACAGCAGCTCAGGGCAAGTGGAAAGTATATCAGATGGATGTCAAATCAGCCTTCTTGAATGGAATTTTAGAAGAAGAAATTTATGTACAGCAGCCTCCAGGTTATGAAGTTGGAGGACAAGAAGACAAAGTTTACAGATTGAAGAAAGCGCTCTATGGACTGAAGCAAGCACCTAGAGCATGGTATAGCAGAATCGACAGTTATATGATCAAGAATGGATTTTGCAGAAGAAGCATTGAGCCTACCTTATACACAAAGGTAAATGAGCATGGACAGATTTTGATAGTTTACTTATATGTTGATGATATGATTTTTATAGGTGATCTTGAAATAGATGAATTTAAAGCAGCCATGATGAAAGAATTTGAGATGACAGATCTAGGTCTCATGAAATATTTTCTTGGCATTGAAGTTGAGCAATCTGAAAAAGGAATTTTTATTTGTCAAAATAATTATGCAACAGATTTGCTGAAAAGATTCAGGATGGATAATTCCAAACCTGTACCTACACCAGTTGCAACGGGTACAAAGTTAAGTAAGGATGATGAAGGGGCAGATGTCAATCCGACTCTATTCAAAATATTGGTTGGCAGCCTCATGTATCTCACAGCTACAAGTCCAGATATTATGCAGGGAGTGAGTCTGATTTCCAGATTCATGGAGACTCCAAAAGACACACATTGGAGTGTTGGAAAAATAATTATGAGATAGATAGGAGGAACCAGAGATTATGGCATAATGTATGCAAGTACAGAAAATAAAGAATTGATTGGATATACAGATAGTGATTTTTCAGGAAGTTTGAATGATCGGAAGAGCACATCCGGTTATGTTTTCCATCTCAGTTTACGAGTGATAGCATGGGCATCTAAGAAGCAGCCTATTGTTACACTATCATCAGCAGAAGCAGATTATGTAGCAGCAACTTCAGCAGCATGTCAAGCACTATGGTTAAGAAGAGTATTGGATGGACTCAGGCAGAAACAACAAGGATCAATAGCGATATACTGTGACAATACATCAGCGATTGCACTATCCAAGAATAGTGTGCTTCATCAAAAGAGCACGCATATTGATACTAGATATCATTTTATTCCAGAACTTGTGAGCAATGGAGAAGTTCACTTGAAGCCTTGTAGAACGAGTGATCAATTGGCTGATATCTTCACGAAGCCATTAGCAGTAGATTTGTTTGAGTTTCATAAAAGAAACTTGGGTGTTGTAAGCCTAGCTGAGACATAGACCAGCAGGCATGTTTGAGTTGTCTTGAGCTATGTTTTAGTTTAGCGGCCGTAATTAAGGGGGAGTGTTAAAATATATAATTACTTCCTCATGCAGAAGTTAGATAGATAGTTAGGTGAATGAGTTGAGTTGAGTTATAGTTAGATTTGGTGAGTGAGTTAGACAGTGAGTTAAGCAAGTTGATCAAGTTCAGTTATGAGTGACAGTGTGTGCATGTTAATTAGATTAAATACCCTTCATGGGTTCATTGTTTTGAGAGAGAGTAAGAGAGTTTTATGATTCAGAGTTTTATGATTAATTGAAGAGCCGCAACTCATTGTTCATGTGTGAAATCTTTGCGTTATTTATGTGATTGAATCCTCTGCCTTTCCAACAGAAAGATCTAATCCCCTGAGGCAAAGATGATCCTCCTCCGACCTGTTCCAAAAGAACTAAACATCAAAAGCCATAAACATAAATTAAAAAAAATGGTTTTTATAAACTCCTCACACAGGCTTAGATATTTGTTAAGTGGCACCAAAATCTAGTTGGGCAACACTATTTTTTTTGTTTTTGTTTTGGGTTGGGTTTAGTTAAAAGCTGCTGGGCGGGAATTTAATTTTCATTTTTCTATTTAAATATTTAGATTTTTAATAATGAATTTATTTTTAATATTAAAAACTTAAAACATTTAATCAATTAAAAATAATTTTAATTTATTTTTTCAAATTAAAAGTATTTTTAATATTTATCATTAAACTTATCCTAATAATATGGGTGAAATTGGTGTTTAATTTGTAAAGAGCAAAAAATATTACTTGTTTTTTTCTATTCAGAAGATATAGAAATTGATTGTCATGATTGGAATGTTCATGCATAAATCTACATTGGCTTGTGAGAATTATGAAACAAACCACCATTTATATATTTAAATGATCAAGATGACACATTTTTATGAGTAAAATTATCAAACACCATGGAACAATTCAGCATAGAATTTATGGCAAAAAAATTTAAGATTTAGAATAGAGTATTTAAGTGATCACAGTAAAAATAATATACATTAGAGATATATATACATGGATCATATATATCAAGCTAAAGTGATCATAAAGCAACATGTTCCTACGTCACCTAGTGTCCTAGATGGGCAAGGCAAGGTGTCATCAAACCAATTATACAACCATTCATATATCTCAATTGGAAAATGATTAATGTCACAAGAATCACAAGGGTTTAGATGTCAACCAAAATTTAGAAGTATCCACTACAAACTCATATAGAAAGTGGGGTAGCGGGTCCTATGAAATCCAACGTGTGATTTGCAATGGGAAATCATCAACAGTCTCTTTGGAGAAATAATGTCCCATTAAGGGGTTCAATAAGAGGTATGAGGCCCCGCGAATTTGATAGTTGAAGAAGTTTGAATATTGGCTTGTCAATTTTGGCCCTAAGTAGGCAAGGCAACATGGAAGAAGATGACCCCCTTGGAAAAGTTCAAAAGGGGAAGGCCACATAAGGTCTTATATAAATATCTAAATCCAAGGACCTCCCTCATAAATATAGTTAGACATGTATTGAAAGAAAGTAGATAACAACCATATAAATATTGATAAAAGAAAATATAACATCCCTTGAATCCCATAATAAATGGATCATCTACAGATGAGGTGATCCTCTAACTCAATGTTGTGTATATGGAAAAGCTATAATATTTTATTGAGAAGAGGAATATCGTGATGTCATTAGTTTCAACTAGACACTAACATAAACCCACTTTGAAACCACCAAGGGGGATCTGAAGGGCAACATCTAGTGCTCTTGTGTGTATGAAGGTTTAAAAATAAACTCCCCTCTTATTTGCATGATCTGTTCCTAGTACAAATCCATCTTAGAGTCAAGGCCATGAAAAATTGAAGTCCAATTACTAAATTTATTGTTTATAAATGAACTCTTTAACAACTTGACACAAACATATAATGATTTCATTTACATTGGAGGTGTATGTCACTTGAATCGTGTTACAACTTCAATTGCTCCCCCACAAAAAGGTGTCATGCTCCCTTGTGATGATGCATCAACCCTAATGGAGAACAATCTTGTGATGTAAAAGGAATTTAAACATGATGTAACTTTAATAGTTCCCTACATTCAACCCTTGTCTCACCACTCATGGAAAATGTGAGGCTATTTTAAGCATTGATAAGGATAATATGATTTTATTTTCTCTTATGTATAGTATTCTACATTGACACAATTGCGTTTTTTTAGAAAAAAAAAATATTTGTATCAAGGGTTAGCTCCTCATTCATTAGGGTTGAAGAGGTTGCGTCATTGTAAGTGATCTATTCATTGCCAACTCCTTATGTGGGAGAGCACTACAAGCTCCATGTCAACATGAAGTGTAAATATTCTAAGCAATTCTAGTTATTGAGGTTTTCCAAATTATCTAGTTGTTCTACATTTGGTATACATGTTAATAAGGGCATTACCCACAAACACGCACCCTCGAGACCAATTCCTATTTCTCTAAAAATCAAATGGTACCAATATTCTGAGTTAGAGGTGAAGGATTCTCCTAACAAGTTATTTTGTTGGTTTGAGGTGTTTTTTTTTTTTCCTTTGATACTAAGAGGTTAAGGGATTCAAGAGTTAATATTTAAGGGCCAAGGGCTTGTGGGGAAAGGGATTTAGGGGTTAAGGGCTTAATAATTAAGGGATTTGGGTCTTAGGGGTTAAGGGGTTAGGTTTTAAGGTGTTTAGGGGTTATGGATTAAGATTTAAGGGTCACAAGTTAATAGAATTAGGGGTTAGTGCTAAGGGGGTTCATGGATTCCAGGTTAGGAGTTATTGTCTTAAGGTTTATTTCATTAAGGGGTTCATGGCTTATGAGTTATGATTGTAGGCATTAAGGGATTATGGATTTTAGATTAAGGGATAGGGAATTTAGTGGTTATGGGTTAATGGCTTATTGGTTGTGATAATGGGGCCCCTAATCCCCTTATCAACACTATCGGGGGATCCCCTTTCAATTTCTCTTGTTACCTTCCCTCTAGGCCCCCTAGCCCCTATGACATTAGATCTTAATCCCCCTTCTCGTCCTATAATGTGTGGGTTATAGATCTTAGTAAACCATGCTTGGACATCCCACTTCTACCCATACATGCTACATGTGTGTCCCCTAGTCCTGTTCAATATTACACCACAAAATACTCTTCCCACCTTTTTGGTCATATCATTAAACTTATCCTAACGTTATGGGTGAAATTGGTGTTTATGCTCTAAAGTGAACACAAAAAAATATAACTTGTTTTTCTATTGAGAAGAGGTAGAAATGGATTATTATAATTCGAATGTGCATGCATCAATCTACATTGGCTAGTTTTTTGGGCTTAGACATGAATAATCATTTGGTCATACTCCATCCTATCGATGGATTCTGATATAACAATAGTATCGATGGGAATTTTCAGAGATTCTTTTTAAATCTTGTGTTGTGGTGTTTAGCTCCTTGATAATGTGTCTGAAAGATAGCTAGTCTAAAGAGTTTGGGGAATCTATAATATCATGTAGGATGGGATGTAGGTAGATGTTTTCTATCATGAATTACTGACCCAATTGATCATGATTTTTGAATCCCCCATGATCTATAGGGATTTAAATCTTTTTATGGATGAAATTTCCAGAAGGGTACAAAGAGCAATGAAATCAACTCAGTTGTTGGTGCCTTAACTTTTCGTATATCTTACTTTCTCTCTATAAGTCGTGGAGAGGAAGAGTACGACACCCACTTTGTATCTAAGTGGGATAACTTGTGCAACACCATAAAACAAGTCACAGGGGCATCCAAGAGGGAGTGGATGAATTACCAGAATTCATTATTTTTTTCGTTTAGGATGAAGCTTGTCTTCCAAACACTGTTTAATATCAATTAAATTGTGATCTTTATTAGAATTTATCGTGAACAAAATTTGTTTTTATTCCAATCCCACCAAACATTGCTGATTAGGATGCATGGGAAACCTTTATAATAATCTTCCATGATGTTGAGTTACTAAGTTTTGAATTTTCTTCCAAGCTTAGATAGGACCACAAGCCTATCATGTTAAATTTTTCAAGGGTGGTGGTGATGACCTCTACACTATGTAAGAACAAGAGATAAATAAGTGTGAAGAAATATCATCATATGACGTGCATAAAGGATAGATGTTGGGGTGATTCGTAAAATATCATGGATATTTCTTGTGAAAAAAAATGTGTGGTTGTTCCGATCCCACCAAATATTGCTGATTAGAATGCATGCGAAACCTTTTTAATAATCTTCCATGATGTTGAGTAACTAAGTTTTGAAATTTTCTTCCAAGCTTATATAGGACCACGAGCTTATCATGTTCAATTTTTCAAGGGTGGTGGTGATGACCTACACTGTGTTGGGACTAGAGATAAATAAGTGTGAAGAAATATCACCATATGAATTGCATAAAGGATAGATGCTGGGGTGATTTGTAAACTATCATGGATATTTCTTGTGAAAAAAATGTGTTGCTATTCCAATCCCACTAGATATTGTTGATTAGAATGCAAGGGAAACCTTATTAATAATCTTCCATGATGTTGTGTAACTAAATTTTCAAATTTTCTTCCATGCTTAGATAGGACACAAACCTATCATGTTCAATTTTGCAAGGTTGGTGGTGATGACCTGCACTGTGTTGGGACAAGATATAAATAAGTGTGAAGAAATATCATCATATGAATTGCAAAGGTTATATGTTGGGGTGATTTGTAATTTATCGTGGATATTTCTTGTGAAAAATATGTTTTGTTGTGCCAATCCCACCAGATATTGCTGATTAGAATGCATGGGAAACCATTATAATAATCTTTCATGATGTTGAGTAACTAAGCTTTGAAATTTTCTTCCAAGCTTAGATAGGACCACGAGCCTATAATGTTCAATTTTTCAAGGGTGGTGGTGATGATATGCATTGTGTTCGGACAAGAGATAAATAAGTGTGAATAAATATCATCATATGACTTTCATAAAGGATAGATGTTGGGGTGATTCATAAACTATTATGGATATCTCTCATGAACAAAATGTGTTGTTGTTCCAATTCCACCAGAATTGTTGATTAGAATGCATTAGAAACCTTTATAATAATATTCCATATGATGTTGTGTAACTAAGTTTTGAAATTTTCTTCCAAGCTTAGATAGGAGCACAAACCTATCATGTTCAAATTTTCAAGGGTGGTGGTGATGACCTACACTGTGTTGGGAGAAGAGATAAATAAGTGTGAAGAAATATCATTATATGACTTGCATAAAGGATAGATGTTGGGGTGATTCATAAACTATCATGGAAATTTCTCGTGAAACAAATGTGTTGTTGTTCCAATCACACCTTATTTGTTGATTAGAATGCATGGGAAGCCTTTATAATAATCTTACCTAATCTTGTGTAACTAAGTTTTGAAATTTTCTTCCAATATTACATAGTACCACGTGCCTAGCATGTTCAAATTGTAAAGGGTGGTGGTGATGACCTGCATTGTGTTGGGATAAGAGATAAATAAGTGTGAAGAAATATCATCATACGACTTGCATAAAGGATAGATATTGGGGTGATTCATAAACTATCATGGATATTTCTTGTGAAACAAATGTGCTGTTGTTCCAAACTCACAAAATATTGCTGATTAGAATGCATGGGAAACCTTTATAATAATCTTCCATGATGTTGTGTAACTAAGTTTTGAAATTATCTTCCACGCTTAGATATGACCACGAGCATATCATGTTCAAATTTTCAAGGGTGGTGGTGATGAACTGCATTGTGTTGGGACAAGAGATAAATAAGCGTGAAGAAATATCATCATATGAATTTCATAAAGGATAGATGTTGGTGTGATTCGTAAACTATCATTGATATTTCTCGTGAAAAAAATGTGTTGTTGTTCCAATCCCACTAGATATTGTTGATTGTAATGCATGGGAAACCTTTATAATAATATTCCATCATGTTGTGTAACTAAGTTTTGAAATTTTCTTCCAAGCTTAGATAGGACTAGAAGCCTATCATGCTCAATTTTGCAAGGGTGGTGGTGATGACCTGCACTGTGTTGGGTCAACTAGAGATAAATAATTGTGAAGAAATATCATCATATGACTTGCATAAAGGATATATGTTGGGGTGATTCATAAGATATCATGGATATTCCACTAGACAGTTCATCATAACAAATTGGATAAAACTATATTTAAAAATGAATGAATAAGAGTTTGTGACAGGAAGTGATAGTGAGTTTTGGGTGTGCTAAGGAGGGAGTGATGCCAAGGCATGCTATGTAGTGTTAAGGCATGCTAGAGGTGATTGAAACGTGCTAAGATGTGCCAGAGGCTAGGGTGTGCCAATGCATTCCAGGCTCGAGCGTTTGGGAGTTCCAAGGAGAAACAAGGGAGCACTAGTCTCAAATGCATGGAAATGAATGAATAAGAGTGTGTAATAGTGAGTATGAAAGAGTTCTAGGTGTGCTAAGGAAGGATTTTAGGGATTGAGAACTTCCTTCATAAGTCTTATTCTTCTCCCTCAATCCTTCAACCACCCTCCTCTATCCCTAAAAGATCAAGTCCCTTGCTTAAAAGGAAAGCAAGCCCAACTCTTTATTCTATCTTAAGGAAATGGTTTCTAGGGTCACTTCCCACTTATTCATTGACCAATACTCTAAAAGTGACTTCCTAAAATACCGAGACTCCTCCCATCAGTGAAAGTATGTGAAGAGCAAGGAGCCCTAGTTTTGGTAACAATGGGCTAAACCTCCATCGTTTCCCTTGTCCTAGCAGTTGCCCTCTTAGGAACTGCTTTTAGGTCCACTACTAGTTTGAGTGCTAATAAGTTGTTCATAACTCCATTTGTGAACAACTCTTTGGTATGCCCACTTTTTCCATACTATGACTCCAAGATGAGAATTCTAGGGCTATGTAGGTTTCCCTTATTCTCACCAAATTAATCCTCTACAATATACTGAACTAGGGCTAGATGGTTGGCCCACTTGACTACTACTTTAGTCCTTCAAAGTATGCACATCCTTATGCCCTACACATCTTCCTTTCTAACAATCTTGTTGTCCTTCACAAATACAAGAGTTAGGGATCTTCTTTGATAGTCACTTAACAACCCTCCAACTGTACTTGGAATACCATCAATATTCCCATCTGCAGTCAATTATTTTTACTGATCTAGGGCCACAATATTGTCTTCATATAGGGCTCTTCAAATATTCCACCTAACAATGGTTTGATTCCTCTCAAAATCATTTTTCTTGTGTATCTACAATTTTATCTTTGTTGTCCAATTTATGAATAAATCTGAACTACTCCTCTTATCATCCTTCTAATAATTTTTAGATGACTGAACTAGGGTCACAAATCATCCACTAACAGTCCATTGACTAATTTTTTATAGGTTTCTTTAGATCTCTGTCTAGAACTCTATGGATATTCCACCAAAATCAACTTCTATGCATGTCAATCCATTCTTCGTATGGCACATATCTTGTGCATGTTGCATCTTCTACTCAGGTTATGCCCTCATTTGGATCTACTATCTACACACATACTGAATCTTCAAACCATATTCCAGATCTACGGTCTATATTGTAGAAATAAACCTCCCTCTAAAGGTCACAACTTCTCTTCTTCTATGCAAATTGGTCATAGTCTTAAGGGCATAACTTATGAACTAAACATGCTAGGAAATTTTCCTAACGAGGGGGCTATACTTAAAAAATTCTAATTGTTGTAGAAAAAACCCTATCCACCCATAGAAAAAACCATGACTCTTTCCTCCATAAGAGACTTGAAATAGTTCATATGGATCCATAGATTATGGGAATTTCTTTGACTGAATATTGACATGAACTTTAGATCTCAATGTCGACCCTCAAAATCAAGTTACCTCGGTCAATATTACACTTGCGTCTACTAATGTTCTAGATCTAAATTACAGTGCAAGCCCTCCTCCATTTATGTTGGTATTCATCACAGACCTTGGGGCCTACTAATCACCACAAGACAAGATCATACCAACCATATGTTCTATTTCATCTAGAAAATCTAACCAACGTGATGAAATCTAATCTTGTAGTGTACTAAAACAAGATACTAAATCCTTCCTACAATTTGCGGAAACAAAACCTGTTCGCAAAATCACATATACGTAAAATAAAGAAATTATCAATCGCACAACACAAGTTGTATCTGGGGAAAGAAACTGCTCAAAACGCCTCTATCTCTATTGTGTATAAAGTCAAGGAATCATGAAACAATACAATGCTTAATCTCTCATGAGATTCTCTAGCACTCTGTCAATTGTCTCCTACTAATCTAGGCAAAATCGGTCAAGTACTTGGCCAATTATCAACCTTCCTTCAGCCTGTCTTCCTCACACAATTCCTAGGGAATTAGCTCCATATTAATTAGGAAAATAAACCTTCCTTGACTGTGAAATCCATCATGGCATCCCAATGACTTTATAATTTCACATGGGAAATATTGTATAAATACAATTGATAGTTATGTTCCCTTTAACCTCTGTCTCAACTGGGTATTCCTCGAAATTGACATGCATGCAACTATTAGTAGCAAATTATCAGTTATATGATTGATAACTCATTTTGAATTAAACCTAATTTAATTCAGTGGACCTATCACTAGCTCATCAATCAAGTTGAACCAGTTAAACTGATTTTAACTCAATTAATTGTGTTAACTACTTCACACCTAGACCCCACTAATGCATCAACTACAACCGGACCCCCAAAATATTAGAATCCCTCTACATCAGTCATATTAGACCCTCATGATCTGAACATATGGAGGAATGCAATAAAATACATAAATAAACATAAACACAAATATGCAGTAGGAATAACACTTCATTTCATTAATATCAAACACTGAAAAATGCTCACAGACATAATGGAAAAAAAACTAGCTCAGGTGATGGTAGCTTACCTTTGAGAAGAGATGTGGTGGCTAGATGCCTCTGAAATTTGTTACAATAAGGCTCAAGGGCCTTTTTATTATTGAAAAATAAGAGGAAACCTTAACCCGAAGAGATGTAACACCAACAGTTTCTGGGCCCCGTTGGGGGTAGTTGGGCAGCCAACTTCCCGAGGTCTTAACTTGATCATATGACCTCACTTTGATGCACATGATACCTCGTTATAAACATCTCTCTAAAAACATATCTGGAAGATTAGGCCCCGAAAAACTGACAAAAATAGTAAATTGTGCTATAGTTAAGGAAACTGAAAAATGAAGAGAGACAATGGTGAGGGCCCAAGTAGAATAGGCAGGTGGCCACCAATATCCATCTTGATCACCTCAACTCAAATTTCTTGAGCTAACATATTCATCATGACTCAGTTAACTGGCCCAAGTTGTTATGAGATGAACTTACAATTTATTGTCCAATTTATTTAATGGAAAAATAAATGAGACGTCTCACATTCCTCACTCCTGGTACATCAAAATTACCCACTAGTGTGGGTGCATTTTTTTTTTGTCCTTTCTAGTTTCCAATTTCACTATTTCTTGTTCCGAATTTCAACACACCCTCCGAACAAGAAAGGAATTCAATCTATCCCAATCCAATACCTTTGGAATTCTGCATGCAACAATTCTCTAGTGTTGTTTGCACCTGCAAATCCTAAAACTAAATAGCCTCTGAAAAACTGACTCAGTATAATAAATTTGTCATCATAGTCTTATAACTTATGCTAGCTACTGCACCTGTCTACTGAACTCTCTGCGCTACTATTGACATTTGCATCTGTTCCATTTTCATTGTTTACAACTCTGATCTGCGCTCCAGTATCTGACATGTTTCACTCTCATTTATGTTTTCCTGACATCTGACTGCATCCATATAAATGAACCTTCCTACTACTGTTGTACTTTCCACTCCTTGTAGCTAGGTTCAATCCATGAGACACATCATCTCAATGGAATCTGCCCAAATTTATTATCTTTGGATTATGTGTACACATCACCCCACCTTTCACTTGGAGGTATAGTTGCATGTGCTCCCTCTACCCATCTGGCTCGAAATTTAACCCTCATGGAGGTCTCTGCTTGAGTGGATGCTTCGACTTGGTCTCCTCCCTAATTCTCCATTTGAGGCTACTCAAAAGCCTTCTAAGGCTGATTCTAAGGCTGCATGTTGAGAGGTAATTTGCACTCCCTCTCAACAGACAAGTCTCCAACCTCTGCTTTTCTCCTCAAAGCTTTCGATTAATCTGGTACCTCAAGTGCATATAGGTTGTTGAATCATGCACATTGTAATTGTCCCGCCATTACAAAAGTTTCTAAAAAATATTCGATTCTAAATCGATGATATCTCCCTCATCTCAGCTCTGAATTGATTTTCCATTTGTGTGGATTTTCTCAAGGAATCCAAATATGTTATTTTTTTTTTGAAAATTATACACCAAAATCTTCAAATATTCTTTGAAAACTTGCTGCCCAAAAAAATCTTTCCTCGATACCATGTAGAAAATATAACCAACGAGATTCAATCTGACCTGGTAATGTACTAAAACACAATATTGAATCCTTCCTACAATTTTCAGAAATAAAACACAATTGCACAATCACATATAAGTAAGAGAAATAAATTATCAATCGCACAACACAAGATGTATTTGGGGAAATCATCTACTCAAAACTGCTCTATCTCTACTGTGTATTAAGTCGAGGAATCATGAAACAATACAATGGTTAATCTCTCATGAGATTCTCCAACACTGCTAATTGTCTCCCGCTGATCTAGGCAAACTCAATCTAGTACTTAGCCAATTCTCAGCCTTCCTTTAGCCTGACCTACTCATGCAATTCCTAAGGAATTATCTCCCTATTAATTAGGAAAATCAGACTTCCTTGATTGCTCAATCCATCATGGCATCCCAATGAATTTATAATTGCACATGGGAACTTTTGTATAAATAAAAATAATATTTATGTTCCCTTTAACCTCTGTCTCAACTGGGTATTCCTCATAATTGACATGCATGAAACTATTAATAGTGTATTATCAGTTTTATGATTGATCACTCATTGTGAATTAGATCTAATTTAATTCACCAATTGACCTATCACTAGCTCATCACTTAGTTAGAACTATTTAAACTGATTTTAAATCATTTAATTGAGTTAACTAATTCACACATGCACCCAACTAATGCATCAACTACAATTGGACCCAAAAAATATTAGATTAGTCCCTCTACATGCCTCATCTTAGACCCTCAACCTGAATTTCATGAGCTAACTCAGTCATCATGACTTAGTTAACTGAAACAAGTTGTTATGAGATGAAATTATAATTTATTGCCCAATTTATTTAAGGGAAAAATAAATTAGACGCCCCACATTCCTCACTCCTAGTGCACCAAAATTCCTCACCAGTGTGGGTGAATTTATTTTTTGTCCTTTCTAGTTTCCAATTTCAATGTTTATTGTTGCAAATTTCAACATTTCATATTTTGATGTGGCCTTCACATAAAGACGCCATTGAAATCACATACCCGGATTCTCATGAGAAACCTCTCTTAAGCTCGATCTACCATAAGAGAACAAAAAATATGCCATCCTACTTCCTAGCTCGAACTGACCATTAAGGTATGCAAAATTCTTGTGAACCCTCACATGATGATCTTGCTCTTTGAGGATGATCATGGCCTCCCTTTAGCAACCCTTACTCAACCCTCTTACTTGACCTACTTTAGGACTACATCTCTCTTCGCCACCTTGATCAAATGAGATCCTTCTCACTTGTTGTTATTTCCTTCATCCTAAGACCTCCTTAAATATTTTTTCCTATAAATCTTAGGAACCTGTTGAAGCCTCGAAAATCATTGCTTCAAACATTGGGGGAAAACCACCCGGTCTGGACCTTAGAACAAATCCTTATCCATTTGGGATGGTGGCTTTGATTGCATTTATAGGACCAGTTTCCTAATAATTAAATGGATTGGTGATGGAGTATTTGTGAAAGTGGATAATGAAATTAACTAATTGAAAAAATCTATCTAACTTAATCTATGACTTGCAAATAGCTCTAAAACTAACCCGGTTATTAAATATGAATACGACTTAAAAATTGTTTCAATCAAACAAATAACCATGAAAATGTATTATTCACTTTAAAAGAAATATGCAGTATCATATAATGATAACTCTGTTTAAGAAATTAAATAGAGTTATAATAGCACATCACATTCATAAATTTATATCGTTTACACACACTATGAAAGATGATATTCCTATATCTTCAGAAATGATATGATAAAGAAATATTTGAGAAACAAGTATACATAAGCGATTGCAAATTTCAATGAGAATATTTCATCACATAAAGAAAATAGAAATTAATCTATAGAAATACTAGATACATTTGATATCTTCTTGATGCAATTTGATATTCTGATCCTACGCTTTAACTTAGAACAATCTTCAAGGTACATAAATGCAAATCTAAAAAATAATTTACCATAAAATCACAGGATGTGATCCTTTATAAAAATAATATAGTCAAGAAGTACAGAAATGTATTATCCAAGCCCAAAATATTACAAATTTAGGACCCTTTCTAAAATTCTTGAAAGGGGTTTAAAAAGGAAATTCAAAAAACAAATTAACTAAAACTATTTCTAAGAAAGATCATCGGAGATCCGAAAATAGAATTGTGATCTTCAAATAAAACACGTTCATTGGATTTCCATAATATCTAATGTGCAAAGTTGGAAAATCTTGAGCATATCTTTCACTTCAGTTGGATGACTCAGCCGAGAATGCAGTTGACTGGTGTATGTGGCATCAGAAAGTTCCGGAATGATATAATTGATGGTATTGGAAAGACATTTGGTTGCCATATGTTGACTGTGTGGTTTGATCAAATGTGACCACAAGGCATCCCATGTAATTTCTCGTGTTTTATTAATCTGTTGATCTTTACTGATTAAATCCTATTTCCATCTTTTATCTATCTCTTTAACCTTCGGCAATTTTCCTAGAGTGCAATCTGAGATTAAATTTGCTGCATATAGACTATCATTAACCAGCTATGTCAAATTATCCATTATAGTCCTTGCTCTGGAAGTAGCACGTTCTTATTTCATTATTTGAGTTTCCCACATAGAAAATAGGATTTCTTTATGTGATGCTTCAATTCTAGGAAGATTAGCAATTTTACCCTGTCCTGTTTCCTGCCATGTGATAAATTCTGAAATCTTCTCATCGGCGCTTTCAATTTCTAATCTTGTATTGACTGCTTCGTCGATGAGGGATGATGTTATCTCACAGAGGGGTTTAGTTTGTGATATTCTCTAGCATATATCACTCAATTATTGGGAAAACAAATTACTCACTTCAAGGGCTTATGTTTTGAACTGGTCTAGTTTAGGATAATCTTTGAATTTATCCAATTTTTCCTGAAATATTTTATTTTGCTCTTCTTTGGCAGCTTTCTCATTTTGCAGTAATGTCTGCAATTTTTTTACTTCATGGGACAACTGTTGTTGTTTGTTTAAAGCTTGCTGATCGAGCTTTTGCTTTTGAATGTTGAGTTGTTCTTCTAGTTGTTTAATTCTCAGTCTTTCTTCTTCCAGATGCTGCTCTAACTATGATATCCTTTGTTGATCATTTGTTGTCCTTTCTTCTAACAATGCTACCTGCAACTCCATTTGTTTTACCAGTTGAGTAACCTCAGTAGCTTTATCTATTGTGGCTGCACTATAAGCCCCTGCATATTGGGATATTTTGGTTAGATCCTCTAAAGGATCTACTTCAGAATGTTTCCAAACTACATTCATTAATTCAACCTAGGGAGTTAAAAGTGGTCCTTGATCAATCCTCCTTCTCTTTCTTTGTTTTCCTACTATAGCTCTATGCTTAGGGCTGTAAAAGATATCTAGAGGAGGTATGTCTTCAACCTTTAGTACAATTTCTTCGGATGCGTCTTCAGGAATGATCTCAATATCTTGATAGTCATTATTATTAATTTGAGAACTACCCTGGTTTCCTATCTGTTGAGTAAATTGTTCATATTATTTTAACAGTTGTTCATTAATATGGGTTTCAGTAAAATACCCCTCTTTCTCACTGGTCTTTTCTTTTTCAAGTTGATCATTAGGCTTGCTACTTGTATCTTCTTTTTCTGCCTGTACATCAATTTTGTTGCTTTTATCCTGATTCTCTATCTGTAAATCAATTTTACTGCCTTTATCCTGATTCTCTGTCTGTTCTGTTTCAGTACTCTCTTCTTCGTGTAAAGAAGTATTTAACTGGTCAAGGGGAACTGTAAGCAATCTTTTTCTTCTAAATTGTAAAAACTTGTTCATATCGTCTGCTTGAAACTTTGATTTAGCTGAATCATAAACCTACGAGAATTTCTCAATTGAGACAAATAGGTCATCAAAATAATTAGTTTCATGCTCAAATTTAGCAATTTGCACCATAGATATGAAGTTGAATGCAACTTCATTTGGATCATATTGCTTACTGGGAATAGTTGCAAGCTTGAGTTGTTTTATCTTAAAGGCTTCCTTTTTTGCATGCTTGAAATCGTTTAGGGTATAGGTTCCAATTTGGAAAGGAAATGTAGGCCACATCAATTTTTTAGAATTATTTAAAATTACGGACATTTCATTTTCGGTCAACTGGTAAGCTATTTCTTGAGCCGATAGTTTATCGGGGACATATAAGGGTAGAATGTGAGGTTCAGCAATGCTTCCAAATATCCTGATATAGGTGAAATTTTCTTCCTCGAACCAATTTTCGAGTGGGGTTAAATCAATTTTTTCCTTATCTAAGAGTCGAGGAGGGGGTTGGTTAAAAATAGCTTGATAAATAGGCAACATGTAGCCATGGAAAACTCTGTATACATGGTTCTTGAAATGGGATTTCCACAGATATTTATGATAGATGTGTATAGGAGTAGGATCCTGAGGAGTCCATTTCCATCCCAAAATAGGAAACTCAGAATTAAATCATAAGGCATCTAAAATGTAAGCACATAAATGAAATGGGGGTGTGGCTCCAATATGCTTATTTCTCCTATAATCCATAATTTTATTTTCTATTTTGTCAGATAAAATAACTGACCAATCCATAATAATAGAACCTACAGCAGCCTCAATTAGGGGTACCATTTGAATGGAAAGCCTTGCAGAATTATCACTCCCAAAAAGTCTGAACATCATGGCAGCAACATAGCAATACGAAGGTGCAAGAGACTCTACAAAATACATACCTGAGGTCTCATGGTTATGCTTGTCTAGAGCTTGTCTCCAAGGCCTAATAGGGTCTGATTCTATCTCATTCCTCGAAGTGAAATCCTCTATGAAGGCTTTGTTGTAGGTGTTCTGAGGTTCTGGTAGATGGTACATTGCCTTGATGTCTTCTGCTCTAAAGGATCCAAGCATATTTCCTCCAGCTATGACAAATGTGCTATCTGTGATGTTCGTATTTTCTATTACCCATCTTACTAGATCATAGTATCGAAATACATTTGCGCGAGCTGCAATTCTATGGAGAAAAGAGTTTGCCAGTTCTTTAAGGGGATTATAATCTGAATTTGATTCTTCATCTGGCACCGTTGCCTTTACTTCTGTAACTGTAGGGTTTTCTTTTTCAAGAAAATTATAGACTTCTTCCCAGGAGAGCTTTCCGAGACCTTGGCATGCAGTATCCGTAGCTAGTTTTATTTTTACTGGATTTTCCTTTGGCGTGATGGTAACCTTTGCGACGACAGCATCTCTCAATTTTTTAATCTTTTTTGACATTTTATCTCTCTGGTATTGTCTCGACGGTTCTGTGGATAAGAAAAATTACTGATCTACGGCTCTGTAAATGCGAAAATCCTCTTAGCAGCGGGAAGAAATTGAGTCATAATAACATCATTAAGCAAAAAAGAAATTATTTAAGAACAATTTGCGAAATATTTTCCTTATGATTCTAAATTGATTATCTCCGTATTAAAATTCAATTCTCTTAAGGAAAGTCAGATTCACGCATTAATTTTTTCATAATTCATTTGATTTTCATTTAATGATAGTCGTACATCAGGGAAGAACGATATCCAAATCTCAATGTAAGAATTACCTCTTGAAATTTTCGATTGCGATTTGCCGATGTGTGAAGCACTAGTAGTGATTAATAATAAATAATGGTCTATCGCATCGGACTGTTCGAAAGGAAATCCAAAAGAGATACAAGTTTTTTTAACCGATTTGCGATTTGTGATGAAGTCATGTCGCATCGGATCTTTCCTAAGGAATTAAATCGTAATGTGGCTTTTCCGAAATCCGATTGCGATTGTAGTGGGGTCCATCATATCGGAACATTTATAAAGCAAGTAACCGTGATGTTGATGCGCTGAAATGCAATTGCGATTGAAATTACATCGCATCGGAGTTTTTCAAATAGACTTAATGACATATGACTTACCTGAAATGCGATTATCAATAAGTCTCATCGCATCGAAGCTTTTGCTAAGAAGATATAAGAAATGTAATACTTCTATGTTTTTCTATTTGCAATTTACTTTATCGCATCGGAATTTTTGAAAAGGATAACACTTAGACTTTGTGCGATGCGATATAAGTCTTATGATTTGATTAGATCGGAATTACTTTGATATCACGTTTATCTATTTGGTATGGAATTGATGTTTTGTATGTTTTAACAATGAATCCCTTTTATTGTTTTTTCTATTATAATCGGATTTCCTCAAAGTTTTATTTCTATCTAAGAAGAAAAGGGGTTGTATTTCTTATTAAAATTTAACATAAAAATTTAGAAATAGGGAGGGTTGTTTTACTGTACAACAATTGGAAATTCACTAGAAGAAATAGTTATCTCTGAGAAAATAAAATGAAAAGTATACTTTTAGTAAGTAAAAAGTTTTAAAGATAATGAAAATTATCTTAGATAAATTTAAATAAAATCTAACTCTGAAAAAGAATAAAAATCACTTACAATCTCTTTTTAATTTCTCAAAAATAAAACATTTTTGGTTTAATCAAGCTTTGATTGGTTGATAAAGATAAAGTAGGGGGCCTCTTCGTTCTTAGCTTTGTGATTTACTCTATTGTCATAGGTAGTGCCTCTGCTTCCTGCAAATGTTCATAGTCTCGACAGGGTTACCTTTTAACCATTAATCGTTCATTGTCCCATCCATCTAAAAACATGACTCTTTAAAAGATAAATTCGTCAGATATACTATCTTGTGTGTTTTTTTTTTTTTTTTAAATTTAAAAGCCATTGTTCTGGTTTGGTAGCCATTTGATAACACTACCACTCAATAGTTGTATCTAAACTAAATAAGTTGGCTCGTGATGAGACCCCTTGTCTTATGATTATAAGCCATTACCCTGTTTGGGTATGCAGTAGTGGTAATGTCAGTTTAATTACTTCTTATGATCATGGTAAGAAGGCTCGTGATGAGACCTCTTATCTTTTAATATTAGAAAGATAAATTTCTTAGAATTACATTCTAAAAAATCACAACCTTAATGGATGGGGTGAATGATTTTCTCCTTAGGAGTCAATGGATGACAATTTTTAGAGTTTTGAGTGCCAAAATTAGAAAAGTCTTTACTTTTTATAGATAGCCTTTCTCTGCTTGACAAACTTATAATGATTTACAATATTTTCAAGGTTTCAGAGGATTTTGCAAATATTTAAACAAATTTTCAAAGTCTAATATTTATTTTAACTAACCAAAACTATAATCATTTCCTTAAAAATTATTATTTACATAAATAAGTATTTACAATATTTTTTCTAAAGATATTTTCAAATAGTAAAAAGTCAATTAAAGACTATTAACAACCTTATTTATTTAACAAAAAAACTTGCATAATGAAATATGTACAGGTAAGAAGGGGTTGCCTTCCTAAGAAATTATTTTTTTCAAAATAAGCCAATTCACAGGAAGAGGTTCTCTCTTTCTTGTTAAATATTGCAATATGACTGTTGATGAGCCTATCCTTTCAACAATCTGAAATGGTCCAAGCCATATCTTTTGAAATTTTGTATGCTTACCCTTATCTTCATGTGCTTTGTCCCATTTCAGAACAAGATCACCAATTTGCAAAGTTTTAGAACCGGTAGAACTTGAATCAAAAGAAGATTTTATGAAATGTTGATGTTTGATATGAACACTTTTAGCTTTTTCTCTATCTTCTTCTAATTTAAGAATTTGATCGAATCTTAATTGAATAGATAATGAAGGATTCTCTTCAGTGAATTGAACTAGGGCCAGAGATGGAAGTACTAGGTTTGATGGTATTACAACTTCTTTTCCATAGACCAGATTAAAAGGTGAAGTACCTATTGAAGCCTTGTGTGTTATGCGATACGCCCATAGTGAAAAAATTAAAGACTTATGCCAATTCTTTTGATTCTGATCAATTTTTCTTTTGATAATTTTGATGAGATTTTTATTAGTTGATTCATCTAAACCATTACCTTCTGGATAATAATTTTCTGAATATTTCAATTTGAAACCTCTTTTGATTGCAAATTCTGTTATACTATTTCCAAAAAATAAGATGCATTGTCAAAAACAAGGGCATTAGGTACACCAACCCTGGTAATGATGAATTGATCAATGAATTCGATGATTGCATCAGAATTGGCTACCTTTAAAGGAGTTTATTCTACCCACTTTGTAAAGTAATCCATTGCTGTAAGGATGTATATGTGTTGCTTAGAAGAATGTGGAACAATTTCTCCAATAATATCAAGTCCCCATTGTTCAAATGGTTGCTCAATGTTTACTGGTTGTAAAGGAAAGGCTTGCTTCCTTTGTCTCCCACTAGTAGTTTGACAAATCTCACATTTCCTTACATATTCATGTGCATCTTTGAATAAGGTAGGCCAATAGTAACCAACATGGATTATTTTGTGAGCTATAGTATCTCCTCCAAAATGTCCACCTGCTGGTCCATTATGTAATTCCTGCAACACCTTGTGTGCTTCAGTTTTTTCAAGACATCTTAATAAAATGGAATCATAATTTCTTATGAATAACACATCATCAATGATTTCAAAGTGTTTTGATTTTAATCTTAAAGCACGCTTGTTTTATAGCCGAGATTATAAGGAGCATACCCATTTTTCAAATAAAAGATCAGAGGAGCATATTGAGATTCAAAATCTATAACACTTATCTGATTTACTTGAACAATATTATCTTGATCTTGATGTTCTGGTATGTTGGAAGCTCCTACTAACAATCTGCAAAAACTTTGTCATCTAAAAATTCTAGCTGGACTAATATCAATATCATATTCTTGTAAAGTTGTTACCCAATTAGCTCTCTTTTCTCCTAATTCCTTTTGTACTAACAATTTTCTCACTGCAGAGAATGGGACAATAATTTTTGTATGTGTCTTTAGGAGAAATGGTCGAAAATGTTTGATTGATTTAAACACAGCAAAAGATATTTTTTCTACATCAGAGTAGTTAAGTTCGGCTCCTTGCAAATTTGAACTGAAGAAAGAGATTGGTGCTTCTGCTTGTTGATCATTGGGTTGTTTCAAAACGACAGCATAGGATGTTTTAGTAGCCAAAGTATACAGAATGAAATGTTTAGAAAAATCAGGAGTATTCAATGTAGGTGCATTAATGATTGCCTATTTGATTGAATCAAATGCTTATTTTTCTTTATGTAACCATTTGAAAACTGAATTTTTCTTAATCATATTTTGCAAAGGTAAAACTATTTGAGAAAAATCAGGAATAAATATCTTCACAAAATTGATCTGTCCCAAAAAGGATTGCATGGATTTCTTATTATGTGGTAAGGAAATATCAAAAATTTCTTTCACTCTATCAGGGTCAATATATATGCCATCTGTAGACACAAAAAATCCTAAGAGTTTTCCTTTGTTGAGAGCAAAGAAAGATTTCTTTAGATTTAAAGAAATGCTAAACCTTCTACATCGTTCAAATATCTGTTTCAAATCATGCTGATGATTAGCTCTTTTCTTTGAAAAGACAGTTATGTCATCAAGATAAATAACAACTGATCTATTAATCAACCCTTTGAATGTTATATCCATGGCTCTTTGGAAAGTAGCTCCTAAATTTATCAAACCAAAAGGCATTTTTTGGTAGGCATAAGTTCCCCACTTGGTTCTGAAGGTAGTTTTCAGCCTATTATCTGGATGTACCAATATTTGGTTATAGCCTGAAAAACCATTAAGAAAAGACATTAGTTCAGAACCAGCTACTTTTTGTAGTATTTGTTCCATTGTTGGTAATGGGAAGTTATTCTTTTGACATTCCTTGTTCAAATTTATAAAATCAATATAGATCCTAATATCTCCATTCTTCTTCTGGACATGCACCATGTTTGAGACTCATCTAGAATGTCTTACAGGAAAAATAATTTTTTACTTCAAAAGTTTATTCAATTCTATCTTGATTTGACTTTCCAGGTTGGGAAGAATTTTCCTTCATTTCTATTGTACTGGTTTTGCATCAGAAAGCATTGGAATTGTATGTTGAATGACAAAAGTATCATAAGTTTTCAAGTCTTCATAATTCCAAGCAAATACATTTTCTTACTTATTCAAAAGCTTGATAAAAGCGATCCTTTCCTCTGAAGTTAACTCGAGTCCTAAATTAACATTATGTGGTTTAGAATCAGTACCAAGATTTACTAATTCAAACTTCAAAGTAGAACTTCGAAGTTTGGCATTGGTAACCTTTTTGAATTTATCTTTAATATCATATAGATCTTCAAGTTTAACTAAATATTTGGGAATAGGATTTTAATTGTCTTTTGATTTATTTTGAAGATCATGATCACTTTCATCAATTATTTGATCATCATAAGATTTTTCTGAAGTCAAGAAATTTAGGATATCTTCTTCATGATAGAATACTCTCCAATTGGTGACATTATCAAGTACAGAAGGTCAGAAAATTAATTCAAATGAAAACCTATCTGGACTATAATCTTCAGCTGGGAGAAGTTTGGAAGCTGTTATGGCCTAAATCTACCTCAGGCTGAGAAAGGCAGAATCTAGGGTAACATCAAACCACACTTAACCTGGTAGCTAGCCCTACCAGATTGGGAGAAGGCTATCTCCTTGTCAATCTCAACAAAAAATGATCAATGAGGATGAGATGCTTTATGTAAAGACTGATTTTACGCTAGGTATGTGTGCAAAAGAGTTTGGTTGATTTTAAGGATGTTTTGTTGGTTCGAATGGAAAAGAAAATTTTGGGTCTGGGGAATGAGGATCAGTTTTGCAGATATCTCAATGGGGCAAGGTAGGCAATTGATTTGACACTTCCAATTGAAAGAAATGGAGAGCTTTAGACCGGTGAGGAGTTTAAGAGGGAAATAAACCTTCAGGGATCCTCTCCAAACAACTGAAAACATAGAAAATTAAACAAACCATAGGTAGAGCACTGCAAATTTTAATGAATTCTACCTTTATCCTTGTTTGTTTAAGTTAAGAAGAAATAAGAGAGAAAATGGTATAAATAAAACACCAGTAGACTTACATTTATAGAGAGAAACACAATATAAAAGAAAGATGCCACATGAATCCCATAGAGTGCTGCAAACCTTGGTCTATTCCTTTGCCAAAATGTAGAGATGAATGTACAATGATGCTCAAAACATTCCCAAAAGTCCCACCATGCTAATGACTGATAAAACATAAGATATATGCAAACAAAAACTCATCATAGCCTCTGGGGGTTGAGCTCATAATATTAGGAGCTTTTCCAACAAAATCTAAACTGAGAACTAGAAAGTAGGTAGTGGAACAACTTGCCTCTAAAAACTAGGAAACTGATTCATTCAGTTGCAAATTAACCTTTGATGGATGAATCTACCTCTATGAGTGAAAATTTAGAAAAATTACATCAAAATCCATCATGCTACATTTAATTACATCATGAGTTTGACAACTAGAAGGAAAAAAAATTCAAAATGTGAAAAAACTATGTGAAAAACAGAGTTTTTGACCAAAAATGAGCAAAATCCTCCAATGCACCGCGCCTGATTTCCCTATGCATCGCACCTGTTTGCAGCTAATTTTGGAGGCCTTCCCAGTGTCTAAATTTTCTCCAAGTGGGCTTGTTGGAAAGGTATTCCTGTCTACTTTCCAGAACAAGTGGAAGTTTTGAATTTTCCCTCCATTTGGCCCTCCAAAATTGAGTTCTCCCAACACTACTTCCTGTGTGTCAAAAATGGGGCAGAAAGGTCATTTTTGAGGTGTTTTTGACCTTTTTGGAAGCCCAAAACCTGTCAAAATTTCTTGGCCATTGGTAGGCATGCATATTTTTCTATGAAAAATCCAAAATTATGATTTTGAATCAAAAGGAGTCCCCTATCAAAAGCATGCGCCAGGTGGCGCAGCGCATAGAGCAGAAAAGTCTGTTTTTTAGGCCAAAAATTTCAAAAATGCAAAAAATGTCCCAATTTTTTTGAAATTTGGGCTGAGTGTTCTTCATCAAGTGCTGTGTTGGGCCAAGGAAGCCTCAGCCAAGATCTGAAGTCTATCATGCTTGCTCCACCTCTTTGATGCCTTCTTCAACTTGGCCTTCAAGATCTTGATTCTTTTTTTTTTTTCCCTGGTGGTTCACTTTCCTATGTGCCCGCACACACGTACTGGCTACATCCACGGTCTTAAGAAATCGTAGTACATCCTCCCGAGGGGATCTACTATCGGCCTAACACTGAGGCCTAACCCCGCAGGCGTCAACGAGATTTGATCCTGTGACCTCTCAATCAGGGAGTACTTCAAGCGGGGACTCCACCAATTGAGCTAACCATTGGGGCTATCAAGATCTTGATTCTTGCTTTGCACACCATATTTATTGACAAGTAGTGGTATGCCATGTTCCTAAACATGTTTTTCTCATTGTTGACCTTCTCTAGCATCCTTTCTTGAGTGTAATTTTTTCCTTTCAAGCCAAGATTCATGATCAACTCAATCTCTTGCTCATACCCATGATCACTTTCTCTTTCCATTGTTTTCCTTTGGTTTTGAAAAATGTAGTTGTACATGGATGTTTTTGTGGATAACAGTGTGAAAATATGGTGGAGGAATGAAATGGGTAGAGTGTATGGGAGAGAGTGTAAAAATTTATGTGTGAACAGAGTTTAGGGATGGGAGTAAGATTTTTAGGGATGTGAGTAGGGTTTGGGATAGTGGGATTTAGGATATGGGAATGAGGGAATTTTTGGAATATGGGAATTAGGGAATGAGTGAATGAAAGTGAAGAATGAATAGAGGAGTCAAAGAGTAAGGGAGTGATGCAATAGACTTGGTAGAAAAAACATAAATACAAACCCTAGGAAATTGTTTTTGAGCAAAATTTCAAAGCGGTAGGGTTTGATATTTTACACACTAAACCACCATAAATTCGAAGAAAAACGCTTTCAATAGCAAGGGAAGAACTCTTAACTTACTTGCACACCAAGGATTTGAGAAAATTTGGAAATTTTGGGGAAGTTTATGGTGAAATTGGGCTTGCAGCTCTATGCGTCATGCCAAAAACCTAGGAGACTTTTGGATACCTTCCCAGTTTCAAAATTGGGCATGGGATAGCTCGTTGGAAATCTTATTGAGTCTAATTTCCAACCCAACTAGAATTTTGCAATTTGGAGTTCATTTTCCCTGTCAGAAATCAAATCACCCAAGACTGGTCAAAATGTGCAAAATGAGGCTGAGAAAATTTTGGAAAGTAGGGAGGAATGTTAGGAAGCAGGGGAAAGTGGAATTTCAGAGATTGAGTGAGGGGAAGAGGTCCAAAAGGGAAAAACACAGGCCTAGCCTAGAAAATTGTCAAGTTGTAGCAAGAAACTAGGGTTTGTGTGAAAATGAGGAATTTGAGGGATATCAGTGATGGGAAGTGTTTAATAAGGTACATTAAGGATAGGGGAAGGTGTATGAACATCATGATACAAGTTTTGGTGATGATTTGACCATCCAAGAGAAATTACTTCCAAAACCCTAGGAGAGGGAAATGAACCTTACCTAGGCACAACTGAAGCATGAACAAGGTGTAAAATGACCCATTGGAATCTAGCATGATGATGACAACCCTCTAAATGATGGTACACTCAGCTGAATGGTGACATGAACCGACATTTGGACAACTTTGACAAGAGTAAAAGTAAACCGTAGACCTAATACCTAGTGACCAAATTGTTCTTGAAGACTCACTGAAATGACAAAATTTGATCTTGACACCTTAAAATCACTTTGTAAGAGCATGTTTTATCACTGGAGGAAGGCTACAAAGACTCACACTAACAGAAGCAACATTAGCTAATAGATCAGCTGTTGAATTATGAGTTCTAGGGATAGGAGATATGTTGAATGCTAAAAATTGAGTGGTAAGATCTTGAACAAGGGATTTATAATGTTTAAGATGATCTGAAAGATAATGGATAGTGTTTCTTACTTGTCTGATAAAAATTTCGGAATCACAATACACTTTCAGGTATTTAACATTCAACCCTATTGCTTTATAAAGCCCTTGTATTAAGGCTTCATATTCTGCAGTGTAGTTTGTGCACTCAAATTCTAGTCTACATGACAACATAATTTTCTCCCCTTCTGGATCAACTAAAATGCATCCTACTCCTGCGCCATCATTGGATTTTGATCCGTCAAAATAAAAAGACCAAAATAAAGACTTATCTATAGGTTTATTTACATATTGATCAGAAATATTAACGCATCTTGAAGAATTAGTTTGTGAAAATTTTTCAATTTGTGAGGTAAAAGTATTTACAGAAAAAGGTGATTCATGTGTTGTGAATTTTCCAGGGAATGATTCAGCAGAATAACCTCTGAGAATGTTATTATTAAAAGCTACAGGTTCATTTTCTTGTTCAAATTCTGTTATAGTATGCATCATGTGTTTTTATCGCTCGACCTTGATTTGATTCGGTTTCCCTTTGTGGGGAAGCCACATGTGAGAATAATCAGTGGTTATATAACCATTAAGTTTTGCAGATCAATCCTTGCTTAATATTAATCCATAAAATTCAAGAATATCTGCAATTAAAATATCAATTATTTGGACTATCCTAGAATCAGAGGCTAACCTAATAGTGACTGCATTAATTTCTCCCACAACTTGTACTTTAGTTCGATCTAATTGAACAATATGAATTGCAGATTTTTGGGCTTCAATGTTTAATTTTGAGCAGAATGAAGTAGGCATTATATTTGATGATGCTTCTGAATCTATCAAGCAGTTATGTAAATTTTTGTGATAGATCTCATAAGTCAAGAGAAAAGGAGGTATTTGAGAATTATATCTATCTAAAATAAGAACAGTATCAATAGCATCTACTTTATCTGGTGGCTTACCTGATCCTTTAGCTGCTTTGGCAATTACACCATTTGGTAGAGGAGAAATAGGATTTGCATTTAATTATTTCAACAACAACTTCTCTTGATGTTCAAGTTTGCTTAGTTCATGTAAGGGAATATTTTCTCTGGTCTTCTTCATGTCTTCAATAATGTTATAATCCATAGAATCAGACACTACTATAGTCTTAGATGTTGTTGTAGGAGGATTAGAAGATGATGGTTGATTTTGAGTAGGAAAAGGAGAAGCTTTATTTACAGGGGTTTTATCTTTAGTATTCGGAGTTGAACTTTTCTTCTTGGGGATTGTTTGAACAGGTTCTGCTATAGATTTACTTCTTGTACTTACTGGAAGGGCTTCTTGTTCCTTTTCACTGTATAAGTTAGGTAAAATGAAATCCCACATTCCATGTAATTCAGCTATTTCCTCTTCTTCTTCTTCTTCTTTTGATAATGGAGGTGTATCTTCTTCTTCATCTTCCTCTAAATCTAATTCTTCATTGGATATTGAATTGGGTGGTTTAGTTTCAGTTTTCTGATTTCTTTTGAAGTTCCTAAAGGGCCTATTGGTAGAAGTTTCTGCTACTTGTTTTTCGATTTCGACCATTTCATTAGACATAGTCTTCAATAATTTATTTAAGCCTTTCATGTCATATGGATCCCTAGGTGTTTTCTTCTTTGAATCATCCTTGAAACTAACTTTTTTGGATTTTCTTTCCTCATTAGTATTCTTTTTATCCAAAGCAATGATCCGTCGCTCTACTACAATTGCCTCTTTCATGTTTTTAGCTAAAGTAGGTTTAGTAGCTCTATCTACAAAGATGACTATATTTGAAGGCAAAGCTGTTATATACCATTCACTTCGGACTTTCTCACTGGTTTTTCATGTTGTAGGAATTTTATTCAAAAGTTTGTTGAATCGGGAATTGAAATCTTTGATAGGTTCTTTTGATTCTGCTCTCAAATTGGAAAGATCATTAATTAAAGTCATTATTGATCTATCATATCCAAATTTTTTTAAGAAATTTTCCTGGAACATATCCCAACTTGTAATAGATCCTGATGGTAATGAAAAATACCAAGATCCTGCTACCCCTTGCAAAGTATAAGGGAATAATATAACCACAACATCTTCATGTTCTACTACATTTAAATTTATAAACAACATAAAGTTATTAATGTGTTCTTCTGCTTGTATGCCAAGGTCAGGACTAAATTTTGGCATCCATTTTTCAGGATGATCTGGTAATGCATGTAAAGGTGCAGGCATTGCAACAGATCCTAGACTAGTCCATGGTCTTTGTGCCATTTTTTTGATAACAGTTGAGGGACTTGAAGAGACAGCTAGTGTTTGAGTAGATGTTCTTGGGATAACTATACTCTTCTGTGGTTTGATTTGGGAAGTAGATGAGTGAGTTTGCGATGAGGAAATAATATCACTACATGATTCCGAAGGTTTTTTTATGGTTTTAACTCGAATAGGTAAAGGAAATTCCTTTGGAGGAATACCAAGTTTTCCACTTTTTGACCTAGTAAGAGGTTTTGAAGATATGAATTGTGAAGTAACACTACCTTCAGATAATTCAGACACTTCTAAATATAATGAGAACCCTTGGAGTTTATGAATTAAAGATTATACTTCAGGGGACTCAGGAGGTTGATTTTCTGATAGATCTAAAGCTTTGGTAATGGGTGTATTGATGTTCTTCTCAATTTCTTCTCTAGATATTTGAGATGTTGAAGAAATTGAAGAAGGTGATGAGGGCGAATTGCTCTTGGAATGGCCTGTAGATTTGGATTTACTTTCCATTCATAGTTTAGGCCCTCCTTCTAGCGCCAAAAATGTTGAAGCCTTGAAAATAGTTGCTTCAAACATTGGGGAAAAACCACCAAGTTCAGACCTTAGAACATCTCCTTATCCGTTTGGGATGGTGGCTTAGACTGGATTTATAGGACCAGTTTCCTAATAATGAAATGGATTGCTGATCGGTTATCTGTGCAAGTGGATAATGAAATTAACTAATTGAAATAATATATCTAACTTAATATATGACTTGCAAATAGCTCTAAAAATAACCCGGGTATTAAATATGAATACAACTTAAAGATTATTTAAATCAAACAAATAACCATGAAAATGTATTATTTACTTTAAAAGAAATATGCAGTATCATATAATGATAAATCTGTTTAAGAAATTAAACAGAGTTATAATAGCACATCGCATTCGTAAATTTATATCGTTTACACAAACTATGAAAGATGATATTCCTATATCTTCAAAAATGATATGATAAAGAAATATTTGAGAAACAAGTATACATAAGCGATAGAAAATTTCAATGAGAATATTTCATCACATAAAGAAAACAAAAAGAAATCAATAGAAATACCAGATACATTTGATATCTTCTTGATGCAATTTGATATTCTGATCCCGCACTTTAACTTAGAACAATCTTCAAGGTACATAAATGCAACTCTAAAAAATAATTCAGCATAAAATCACAAGATGTGATCCTTTATAAAAATAAGATAGTCAAGGAGTATAGAAATGTATTGTCCAAGCCCAAAATATTACAAATTCAAGACCCTTTCTAAAATTCCTGAAAGGGGTTTAAATAGGAAATTCAAAAAACAAATTAACTAAAACTATTGCTAAGAAAGATCATCGGAGATCCAAAAATAGAATTGCGATCTTCAAATAAAATAGGTTCATTAGATTTCCATAATATCTAATGTGCAAAGCTGGCAAATCTTGAGCATATCTTTCACTTCAATTGGATGACTCAGCCGAGAATGTAGTTGACTGGTGTATGTGACATCAGAAAGTTCCAGAATGATATAATTGATGGTATTGGAAAGAAAATTGGTTGCCATCTGTTGACTGTGTGGTTTGATCAAATGTGACCAGAAGGCATCCCATGTAATTTCTTGTGTTTTATTAATCTGTTGATATTTACTGATTAAATCCTGTTTCTATCTTTTATCTATCTCTTTAACCTTCAACAATTTTCCTGGAGTCAATCTGAGATTAAATTTGCTGCATATAGACTATTTTAACCAGCTGTGTAAAATTATCCATTATAGTCCTTGCTCTGGAAGTAGCACGTTCTTCTTTAACTGTTTGAGTTTCCTACTCAGAAAATAGGATTTCTTTAGGCGATGCTTCAATTCTAGGAAGATTAGCAATTTTACCCTGTTATGTATCCTGCCATGTGATAAATTCTGAAATCTTCTCATCGGCGCTTTCAATTTCTAATCTTGTATTGACTGCTTCATCGATGAGGGATGATGTTATTTCAAAGAGGGGTTCAACTTGTGATATTCTCTGGCATAGATCACCCAATTTTTGGGACAAAAACTTACTCACTTCAAGGGCTTCTATTTTGAACTGGTCTAGTTTAGGATAATCTTTGAATTCATTCAATTTTGACTGAAATATTTTATCTTGCTCTTCTTTGGTAGCTTTCTCATTTTGTTGTAATGTCTGAAATTTTGTTACTTCTTGGGACAACTGTTGTTGTTTGTTTAAAGCTTGCTTATCAAGCTTTTGCTTTTGAATGATGAGTTGTTCTTCTAGCTATTTAATTCTGAGTCTTTCTTCTTCTAGATGCTGCTCTAACTGTGATATCCTTTGTTGATCATTTCTTGTCCTTTCTTCTAACAATGCTACATGCAACTCCTTTTGTTTTACTAGTTGAGCAACCTCAGTAGCTTTATCTATTATGGCTGCACTATAAGCCCCTACATATTGGGATAGTTTGGTTAGATCCTTCGAAGGATCTACTTTAGAATGTTTCCAAACTACATTCATTAGTTCAACCCGGGGAGTTAAAAGTGGTCCTTGATCAATCCTCCTTCTCTTTCTTTGTTTTCTTACTACAACTCTATGCTTAGGGCTATAAAAGATATCTAGAGGAGGTATGTCTTCAACCTTTAGTACAATTTCTTCAGATGGGTCTTCAGGAATGATCTCAATATCTTGAAATTCATTATTATTAATTTGAGAACTGCCCTGGTCTCCTATCTGTTGAGTAAATTGTTCATATTCTTTTAACAACTGTTCATTAGTATGGGTTTCAATAAAATCTCCCTCTTTTTCACTGGTCTTTTATTTTTCAAGTTGATCATTAGGCTTCCTGCTTGTATCTTCTTTTTCTGCCTGTACATCAGTTTTTCTGCTTTTATCCTGCTTCTCTGTCTGTAAATCAATTTTACTGCCTTTATCCTGCTTCTTTGTCTGTTATGGTTCAGTACTCTCTTCTTCTTGTAAAGAATTCTTTAACTGGTCAAGGGGAACTGTAAGCAGTCTTTTGCTTCTAAATTGTAAAAACTTATTAATATCCTCTGCTTGAAACTTTGATTTAGCTGAATCATAAACGTACGAGAATTTCTCAATCAAGACAAATAGGTCATCAAAATCATCAGTTTCATGCTCAAATTTAGAAATTTGCACCATAGATGTGAAGTTGAATGCAACTTCATTTGGATCATATTGCCTATACTGGGAACAGTTGCAAGCTTGAGTTTTTTTATCTTAAAGGATTCCTTTTCTGCATGCTTGAAATTGTTTAGGGTATAGGTTCCGCTTTGGAAAGGAAATGTAGGCCGCATTAATTTTTTAGAATTCTTTAAAATTCTGGACATTCCCTTTTCAGTCAACTGGTAAGTTATTTCTTGAGCCAATAGTTTATCAGGGACATATAAGGGTAGAATGTGAGGTTCAAAAATGCTTCCAAATATCCTGATATAGGTGAACTTGTCTTCCCCAAATCAATTTCCGACTGGGTTTAAATCAAGTTTTGAGTTATCTAAGAGTCGAGGAGGGGGTTGGTTAAAAATAGCTTGATAAATAGGCAACATGTAGCCATCGAAAACTCTGTATACATGGTTCTTGAAATGGTCTTTCCACAAATATTTATGATAGATGTGTATAGGAGTAGGATCTTGAGGAGTCCATTTCCATCCCAAAATAGGAAACTCAGAATTAAAGCACCAAGCATCTAAAATGTAAGCACATAAATGAAATGGGGGTTTGACTCCAGTATGCTTATTTCTCCTATAATCCATAATTTTATTTTCTATTTTGTTAGATAAAATAACTGACCAATCCATAATAACAGAACCTATAACGGCCTTAATCAGCGGTACCATTTGAATAGAAAACCTTGCAGAATTATCACTCCCAAAAAGTCTGCACATCATGGCAACAACATAGAAATACGAAGGTGCGAGAGACTCTACATAATACATACTTGAGGTCTCATGCTTATGCTTTTCTGGAGATTTTCTCCATTTCCTAATAGGGTCTGACTCTATCTCATTGCTCGAAGCGAAATCCTCTATGAAGGCTTTGTTGTAGGTGTTCTGAGGTTCTGGAAGATGGTACATTTCCTTGATGTCTTTTGCTCTAAAGGATCCAAACATCTTTCCTCAAGCTGTGACAAATGTTCTGTTTGTGATGGTCGTATTTTCTATTACCCATCTTACTATAGCATAGTATGGAAATACATTTGCACGAGCTACAATTCTATGGAGAAAAGATTTTTCTAGTTCTTTAAGGGGATTATCATCTGAATCTAATTCTTCATATGGCACCATTGCCTTTACTTCTCTAACTATAGGGTTTTATTTTTCAAGAAAATTATAGACTTCTTCCCAGGATAGATTTCTAAGACCTTGGCATGCAGTATCTGTAACTGGTTTTATTTTGACGGGCTTTTCCTTTGGCATGATGGTAACATTTGTGACGGCAACAACTCTCGATTTCTTAAGCTTTTTTGACATTTTATCTCTCTAGTATTGTCTTGACAGTTCTGCGGATAAGAAAAATTACAGTTCTATGGCTCTGTAAATGCAAAAATCCTCTTAGCAGCGGGAAGAAATTGAGTCATAATAACATCATTGAGCAAAAAGGAAATTATTTAAGAACAATTTGCGAAATATTTTCTTTATGATTCTAAATTGATTATCTCCGTATTAAAATTCAATGCTCTTAAGGAAAGTCACATTCGCGCATTAATTTTGTCATAATTCATTTGATTTTCATTTAATGATAGTCGTACATCGGGAATTGGCGATATCCAAATCTCAATGTAAGAATTACCTCTTGGAATTTCCGATTACGATTTGTCGATGTGTGAAGCACTAGTGGTGATTAATAATAAATAATGGTTTATCGCATCGGACTGTTCGAAAGGAAAGCCAAAAGACATATCATGTTTTTTTAACCGATTTGCGATTTGCGATGAAGTTATGTCACATCAGATCTTTCCTAAGGAATGAAATCATAATGTGGCTTTGACGAAATGCGATGACAATTGTAGTGGGGTCCATCGCATCAGAACATTTATAAAGCAAGTAACCGTGATGTTGATGCACCGAAATGCGTTCGCGATTGAAATTACATTGCATCGTTGCTTTTCAAATAGAGTTAATGACATATGAATTACCCAAAATGCGATCACGGATAAGTCTCATCGCATTGGAGCTTTTGCGAAGAGGATATAGGAAATGTGATACTTCTCTGTTTTGCGATTTTCAATTTACTTTATCGCATCGGAATTTTTGAAAAGGATAACACTTATACTTTTTGCGATGCGATATAAGTATTATGATTCAATTGGATCGGAATTACTTTGATATCACATTTGTCTATTTGATATGGAATTGATGTTTTGTATGTTTTAACAATGAATCCTTTTTATTGTATTTTCTATTATAATCAGATTTCCTCAAATTTTATTTCTATCTAAAAAGAAAAGGGACCCTATTTCTTATTAAAATTTAACATAAAAATTTAGAAATAGGGAGGGTTCTTGTACAGTACAACAGAACCCTATAGAACTTACGGGTTTTATCCACTTAGACCTTAGGAAATATTAATTTTCCTTTTTAATTTTCTTTTATATTTTAAACCTTATCTTGGGTCCAAAATCCCTTTTCTTGGCTTCTTTGCCAACATATCCTTTTGTTACTAAAATCACACAAACCCATATCACTAGGCTTGTGGAGTACCTCCCAAGATACACAATTCAACAACATAGGTAAGTTGTAGTAACTGTAACTTGGTCAAGATATTGTAGTCAAGCGAGGGCTTGGTTGGGTACCCAAGTTGAAAATTAAGTAAGGGTAGTTGTGATGGCATGATAGGTAGGGAGGGTGAGGGCATGCACATTAGGAAAGAAAGGGCATGCTAACACATGTCAAACAATTTCAATGCATGTTGAAGAGTGTTAGGGAGCATCGGGGCATATCGAGGGATAACTAGGTCAAAATGCATGGAAAGGAATGAATAAGAGTGTGTGCGAGGGAGTGTCAGTGAATTCAAGTGTCCTAAGGATGAAGTGTGTTAGGAGAAGTTCGGAATAGGATTTACAGGAGGCAAGGCTACATTTTTTATATGGGGCTCGACAAAGAAGTTTTAGAAAAAGGGAGATCACTTTGTGCAAAGCTCAACATTGTTTTTCCTTTAGCTATTTTTTTTATATGAGATGTGGCACACTTTGGATACATGCTCATGTTTTAAAGTATTCTAGATAATTTCATATTGTACATTTTTGTGTATAATTTTTTGAGCACTCGATTTGTGTCGGCTTATATCTTGTGTGCCTTGTGCATATTGTGGTTTTTGAAAACTCTCAATTAATGTTCTAGTGTTTAAATAAAATTAACATACTTGTGAAATATTTCCTATGTAAGTTATGCTTATTAGTTGTTTTATGGCCATGGTTAGACCATGTGATCCTTGTCTTGGTAACTAGTTATGTGGGACAAGCTGAGGTTGGACATGAGTGGCAAAATATGAGTTATAGGTAGTTCTTAGGTGAAAAAGTCAAATTATACTTGTAGTAGGTGCAATTGGTGAAGTTTTTTTGGTTGAAGCAAGCCAATATTGTCACATGAACTGCAGTAGCCAAGGAATTGATTGGGTTCCCAAGTCGTGAAAAAATTTAAAGGTTGGTTGTGATGACATGAGTGCCAACGCATGCTAGGGAATGCTAAGATGTGTCAAATAGTGCGAAGGCATGTCAAACATGCTAATATGTGCCAAGTGATAAAGCATGCCAATATGTGCAAGGGTGTGTCAATGCGTGCCAGGGACTATCAAGGAAACAAAAGGGAAAAAAAGTTGAAATACAAGGAAATGAACACATAAGAGGGTTAATAAGTCATCAATTTACCTTCTCCAAGAGAGGCATGCTAGGCACACCAACACTAGGTGCCAATAGGTGCCAAGTGAAGAGTCTTAGTGCATTCTAAGTCCCAAGCATTCCTTTGTTGCTTCTCATCTACTTTCCAAAAATTGATATCAAATAAATTTAATATTAAACCATGCCAAATCATACCAAGGCATGTCAACGTATTCCATACATGCTAAGACTTTCTAAACACCAACATGTTCCAAGTGCCAATATGTGTCACAGAGTGTTTTTCATGCTATGAAGTGGAAGGGCATGTTGAAGAGTGCTAAGGTGTGCTGGAGAGTGCTAATGCATGTTGAGGAGTGTTAAGGAGTTATAGGACAAAAAATTAAGGGAGCACTAGGTCAAAATTCATGGAATTTAATGGATATGAGGAACCTGTGCCAGGGACTAGTGTTAATGAGTGCTATTTTTCATGCCAAGGAGGGAGTGAAAAGGTATACTAAGGATTGATAAGGCATGCTAGGGAATATCAAGGCATGCCCAGAATTCTCAAATTGTGCTTAGGAGTTCCAAGGTGTTCTAATTATATGTACCAAATAGTGCCAATATATGCCAATACATGCCAAGTGCTAAGGATGTGCAGGGTTCTAGGGTATGTCAATATCCATCAAGAAGTTCCAAGGAAACAAAAGAAAGAACAAAAAGGAGGGTTAATAATTCAGGAATTTTCAGAAGGGGCATGCTAGCCACACTAATAATAGGTCCCAATACATGCCAAGTGGCATTGTGTACTAATGTATGTCAATGCATTCAACCAATGTGTTCGAGGGAATGCTAGGGACTACATGCATGCCAACAGATGATACACATTCCACCATGTGATTGGGCGTCATTGTCATGACAAGATGTTCCAAGACATGCAAAGTGCTAAGAAATAGTATTGTGTGCCAAAGCATTCATTTAAGGTGTGCCCGGATTTTTGAAGAGTTTTACGTCTTTCTCATTAATAAAATTGATAGAGATTGGTTTGTATTAAATAATATATTTCCTACACACACTAGTGGGAATTTATCTAAATGGAATTTTCTAGATAATAAAATTAATAGATATGAATCATGTGTTGACTCATAGGAAGACTCTATTCGACTAGTCATTACTTGAGGGAAATGACATGCACTAATTACTTCTTAAAAAATTGACTAACTCTAACCACGATGGCCTTGGACATATTATAAAAAAGACTCAAAAATAATTATATTAAATCATTATCTTTTGACAAAAATATATTAACAAGCACATAACGTCATAAAAAACTCATTGGAATGATCAGTGATGACGGGCATTTTTTGACCGTCACCAAAAGTAACAAAAAGAGCATCAGTTAGGGTCATTAAAAGTTCGTCACTAGAAGTGTCACCAAAGAGAGAATTAGTGATGGGCATTTAACGACCCTCACCATCAAAAGTGTCATTGAAAATAGCTTTGGTGACGGACCTTAAAGGACCATCGCTATATACACTTACAATGACGGCTTTTTAAGGACCGTCACCATATGTGACATTGGTGATGGACCTTAAAGGCCTATCACAAACATGAACCTCACCAATGTCCTTTTTTCTTGTAGTGATTCTTACAAATATATAAGAGATATTTGTACCATAATGAATCATTTTTCCAGCTAAATGTATTAGATATAATGGAATATTGCTACAATGTTTGAATGCATTTCGACACCTCTTCGTCATTCTTCCATTCATCCCTTGCTTTAGTTATCAAATTAGGTTGGATTATAGAAATGGCACAAAAAATTGCTTCCACATCCTCACCCTTTCTTGATAGTGCTTCTACAACAAAATTTTTCTTCCCTTTTTTGTAGATGATTTAAAATTCATAACCTAACAACTTTGTGACCCATTATTGTTGCTCTTCTAAAAATAATATTTCTTTAAAAAGTATTTAGGATTATCATGATATATTTTTACCTTGAAGTGTCTTCCAATTAGGTAAGGTCACCATTGATTTAGTGCATGTAGTATTTCTAACATTTCCTTATCATAAATAGTTTTGTGTAAATAATTTCCTTTGATTGGACGAAATTCAAAATAAATGGATCTTCCTTCTTGCATTAAAAAAACACCAATTACATTCCCTAAGGAAACACATTCCGTAACAAAGGTTTTGGTCAAGTTTGCTGTAGCTAAGACCAGTGCCAAGCACATTGCCTCTTTAAGATGTTAAAAGGCCTTAGTTTCTTCTAGATTCCAAGAAATGCATCTTTCTTAAGTAATGTTGTTCGAGGTACTGCTATTCTCCCATAATTCTTAAAATCTTGCGATAATACCCTATCGACCCAAGAAATCCTCGAAGAATCTTTATGGTTGTGGGGATTTCCCATTCCTTAATGGATTTAATTTTTTTAGGGTCGACCTTAACACCCTCATGATTTACAATATGACCCAAATATTCCCCTCCTATACTCCAAAGAAACATTTGGAGGTTTTTGCGTATAATTGTTTCTCCCCCAATAGTTTGAGCACCTTGTCAACATGTTGAACATGATCCTTCCAAGACTTGTTGTAAATTAGTATATGATCAAAAAATACTAACACAAATTTTCTAAGGAAGGATTTGAAAATGGAATTCATCAAAACTTGAAATATGGAAGGTGCATTTGTAAGGCTAAAACACATGAAAAAAAAATCATAATGACCCTCATGAGTTATGAATGTTGGTTTCAGAATGTCTTTAGCCTTCATTCTAATTTTATGATATCCTGAATAAAGATTCAACTTGGTGTAGTAAATTTCTTCATGTAATTCATCCAAAAATTCATCAATGATAGGAATGGAAAACTTATCTTTAATAGTAAGCTTGTTAATATCTCTATAATCCAGAAAAACATGCCATAATCCATCCTTATTATGCCCCAATACTCTTCGAGCAGATAAATACCTTTGACTAGGTTGAACTATACCTACCTCTAGCATATATGCAACCATATGTTCAATTTCACTCTTTTAGGCATAGGGATATTTGTAAGGACTTATATTTGGAGGAAAAATTTATGGAATCAAATGAATGATGATCATGATTGCGAATAGGTGGGATTCCTTTGGGAGTCTAAAATACCTTGGAATGGTTGTACACAAATTTTTGGAGATCTTGAGAGAAACATGATTTCGTTGTTCGATCACTTAGTGAGCATAATTATGCAATTACACCCCGTTTTTATTTATTTCGAAGATTTTTTATTCCATTAGAGCCGATTATGTTTCCTATTTTCCCTGTGATACCCCTTAATTCAAATCCCTTTCATTTCCGAAAAAAATTCAAGAAAAGTTCTTGGAAATTAAAATATATCATCCCCAATGATTATAACTATTTGAGTCCTAGTACACCATCAACACCACCCATTGGAATGGAATGTGTTGGACTATTCAACACATATTACACCATGCTTAGCTTGATATTATATCACTTTCAAGAGAAATTTAAAGTTCCTTTATTTGCAATGATCACTTGAAACTCTGGTGCTAGATATAGGAAGCAATTCATTTCCTTCGCTAACTTACAATGAATTAAATTATGTGTACTACGCAAATCAATCAACACTGTTACAATTTTTATTTTTTGTATATCATTCTATCTTAAGAGTCTGACGAGTGGTAGCTCCTTCCAATGCATTACAAGACATGACTTGATTCATTTCTTCTTTCTCCTGGGTTGGTTCCTAGTGTATACCGTCTTCTTTAGATGATTCTTGTTCCTTTTCTTCCTCCTCTTAACAATATATGTAACATAATTTATCTTCAACACACTTATGACCTTTAGTATATTTTCTATCACAACTGTAAAAAAATTGTTTCATTATTTTTTCCTCCAATTATTGTTGTGTAAACCTTGTAGGCTGTGGAAGGCTAGGAGCAACAACACCTCCATTTATAGTTGTGAGTGGTAGACTTCCTTGTTTCCATAATTTTTTTTTTCAATTTTTCTTGCTACCCTAAATGCCTTCTCCAATGAATTTGGTTCCCAAAGGTGAACCTCAAGTTGGATGTTATCCTTTAAATTCCCTTGAATACATCAATCCTATGCTCCTTTAGAATATAAGTTACCCTAATATTCAAAATTTGTAATTCCTCGATGTGCTCCGCCATTGAACCCTTTTGTTTGAGATTTATCAATTAGCTAAATAAAGTGTTTCTTTTTGAATCCTCATAATGTGCTATCACATCCTCTGTAAATATTTACCAAGTGAAAAGTGGGTTACAAAAACAAATCCATCCATACCATATAAACTAATTGGGTTCTAAATATGAAGATGAAACACGTACCTTTTTTGTGTGTGTCACATCATGGAGATAAAAATATTACTCCATCTATAGTATCCATGTAACCAGATCCTTGCCATCAAACTTCCTCATATCGATATTTGGAATGTTGTGAATCTTAAACCCAACATTTAAGTCTCTAAAATCATAATTCATATTCCTTTTGTCCTCATTATAATTTTCATGGAATACCTTGTCACCACTTTGAAGTATTTCTTCCAGCAAATTTGTCAAACCTTCCTTCAAACCTTGCACGCCTAATTTTAAACCATTCATATGGCCTTTTATTTCTACTTTTAAACCATCCATGTCACATTTTATTTCTGCTTTTAAACCAACCATTTTCCTTTTTAGTTCATCTTTGGTTTCTCTTTGTGAGAGTGAAATTTTTTGCACTTGGTCGTGTAATTTTGATATATCATGTTGCAATTATTCCTATTCATGCATTATAGTAGAGATATATAAGGGCTTAATGGGTGTAGAATTAATTTTTTGGGAGGAATTTTAGAACCAAATAGTAATATATCTTCTTCAATATGCCCTTGGAATAACTTCAAACTTTTTTTTCAAACAAAATGTATGGAATTTTTTTGAAAAATAAATATTTTTTTATTACTTTTAGGACCAGGATATTGAGATAGTTGAAAATCTATAATTTCGGCTCTCCAAGGTCTGAAATTGCGTCATGTGATATGCCTATGAGTCTTCTTTCGAACCCCATAAGTCAGACCGATATTGGATTATTAAAAAATGATTTACCCCAATCATTTTTTAGACCTTTAGACATGAAAATGATATATGAGAGACAACATTTCATGAATGTTCAACCATTTTTTACGAAATTCAAATCTAATGCTCGGAGAGAAAGTTATGACAATTTTCCTTATGTGTCCTCTTGTAGATTGAATTTAGGAGCCTACAAAAACCGTAACTTATTGGATGATACAAATGCTAAGACCTCCTTGGTATATATAGGAGTCTAAGGAGTCACAACATAATCCAAGCCTACATAACAATAATAATGTAAGGGCACAACAATAACAATAATGAACTTCTATGAGGCAAACCAATAACAATAGGGGGTACTCTAACAATAAAAATAAAGGGGGATACAATAGTATTATATGGATGTAACAAAGGAAAGGATTATTCGAAGGAATTCATATCCATTTTGAATAGGCACCAAAGGATTTGAACTCGATGAATTATTGTTTTTTGTGTGTTCCATAGAAGTTGCAGGACATCATCTTGATCGGACCAGTTACGCTCAAGAAAGTCGGGTCCCTTATGGCATGAGGATGTAAGAAATCCAACCTTGACTAGTTGGAGCTCAAACCTTTGTCTTCGTTGACTGCATTAAAGGATAAAATAAACTAGGTCCCTGACCCAACTTCAAGTGAAGGTTGGCTTGTGGGAGAAAGGGAAAAGGAAAAGAAAGGCTAACCTCTCAAACTCATGTTGTTGGACCCTATGTTGGTGACCCAAAGTGCAGGAACTTCAAATTAGAGAGGAAGGATTGCAACACATCGTGGAAGAAATTTTTCTATGCATCGAATATAAGATTCAAGAAAATTATAATAGGAAAGCATGCTAACATTATCTCTAAGAGGAGGGGCTCAACAAATTGGAAAAATGTGAAGGGAAAGAATCAAATGAGGGTTTGGATTTTGCAGTTTAACTCCGAAAGAAATAAGTTATGAAAGTGATGTGATAGGCCACTGAAGGGGCAGACCATCATCTTCTCATCCTTTGACATATGTTCCTTCTCAATTCCCATGACTATCTAGTACAATCTTTTGCTCCTCAAGCAAAGAAAAATCATCGACTTCCATTCATAGTAATTGTAAGATGTGAGAATGGAAGAATTTTAGAATTCCATTCTTTCACCAATTTAATTTTTCTGAATTTTTCGACACTCTCATTTCTTGGAAAGTTCTAACACTTCTAATCTCTTGGCAATGTCCAATGGTTTGATCTTCAAACATGCAAACAAATTTTCATATGCTTTTTCGAGGCCCCTTGCTACTATCATATCATGTTAAATTATTACAGTCTGCAGGCGTAAAGACCTAGCTTGAGAATGATTGCATAAAGTTGCAATAATTTAGAAAAATTGGAAGAAAGAATAAATTCAATATCTCAATATTGATGAAAAAATCAACACACAAAAAAACTAAGTTAAGCTTAAATGCATGCAAACACTAAAACTAACTAAAACTAATTATGTTTTATGCTACAATAATGTGCATATACACTACATATACTCACTAAAACTAATTAATGTGCATGTACACCGACACTTAATAACAAAGAATTTTAGATGTATAAAGTAGAAAGTTAAAACTGCAATTTGCAAAGTTATTCTAATTTTTTTAGGACTCTCGATTATATATTTAGTTATATGCTGACCAATCTTATCGTTGATGAACAGGGACATCAATAGCCATAGCCATGTTCGCCATTGATATTGATATGTTTTTCTGTAAAATATAGGTGAGCCCAAAAGTTTGTAGCACCAGCATCAATTCATAGTGGCCAGGAGAATGTTGATTTAAATTTTTCCAAAAATAGTGTATTAAATTTTGACAATATACAAGTGTCATTATAAGTTGGAGAAATCCACATTTGATTATACGAAAGTTCCTTAAAAAATAGTTAACTTAAAGAAATAGAAATTGGAGAGAGAATCCATTGAACAGGAATAACACACAAACAATTAATTTCTATATTAAATCACACTAATACATTACAATATTTATAGTGCTGCTGAGATCCAACTATTTCCACTCTTGGAGGGAGTAGTTGAAAGAATCTCTCAACATCCTCCAACAAACCAAACCAATCACTAATCTGTAGTATGCATCATAAATGAGGCATTATCTGAACACCCCCCATTAATGCCTACATTACAGAAATGGAGAACACACTAAATTAATACAAACATTTGTCTGCCCTGGTCTTCATTAACATTTGTACCCACTCTGAGATCTCATAGACAACGCTCTTTTCTCCACCATTTTCGAGCTACCATTCAACCCATTTAAAATACATTTGTTTCTGACCAGCAATAATGAACTTTGCAAGATCAACAGTATTGACAACTCGGCTCGTCGGGGCTTCCGCGATAAGAGCTGACAAGTGATGAACCATCCTATGGACCAATCACCATCTGTCAGATATTTCTCTTTCGGCTATCCATCAGTGGCTAGGCAAATGGTCTGAATACTGAATGTGTTCAAGAGCTAATCTAACAACTTGACCTACTACACACAAATGGATCTCATACTGTAACCTGTAACTGATGCTCTTGGCCCGTAGCACAACAATAACAACATATAACAAATTCACACAATCAAATTAGCCAATTGTTCTCTCGTCCCTGTAGAATGTAGAGAACGACTAATTTAAATAATGCTAAATTGTTCATAGTTGGTTCTGCACTATACAAATCTCACAACAAATGTCACATAATATATATCTAACAAGCAGCTTTAATTTCTCTAGCAGTATAGCACCTTTCTCCCGAAAATTTCTAGCAATTGCAGCCTCCGTATTTCGCAAATAAATTTGCAGCTTCCATCAAACACAAGGCAAGAAATATCCATATATCTACCCTCTTATTACATATAGTTGACCAAAAACGCAGTTGGGTCAACTCAGATGATACCCAAATACATGTTCCTGATGAATGAATTTCCCGTAAATGTGTACTAAACCGGCTAGCAATAACGATGCCAGCAATGACAGGAACCAGAGTGAGATAGGCAAACACAGCAGTGAAGAACGGGGTAGGCGCCCCAACCGCGTGATTGAAAGAGACGGGCAGGAAACGCAAGGATATATTGTCGCGCTGAGAGTGGCGATCTTAGTGAACTGAACCCGCCCAGATCCCAGAACAAATGCAGATCTGAAAACTGCAGACTTGAGTTTTCTTTCTTCGTTATCTGCATCAGCCAAAAGAATACTTAGAAAATCGGCCTTCCCTTTGTTCCGCGATGCAGTTCGGTGCTTCTTTATCATCTGATTTAAGAACTCATGTGCAACTTCTTCATGTTGGTCCGTACGCCTTGCAGATCCATCCAAGCCAAGGACGGCACATAGTCCCCAAGAAAAAACTTCCCAGTCAAATCCATTATCTCTGCCACCACTTCCGTGAACTGTCCTGCTTTTGATTGTGGAGACTACAATGTGCTCAAATGAAAACGAAAGAAGTGCAGTCGCTATGATAATAGTAGTGTCTTCGCCGAAGACCAGATGGTTTGCAGGCTTACCTTGCCGTAAATCAGCATCGTCCATGCAAGGCAAGTGATCAAGAATCACAGTCATTGTGTTGATCATCTGGTAAAATGTAAAAAATCAAGATGGAAAGGCAACGACAATGACCCCAAGACTGTTCGAGAAGGGAATAAAATGCAGCGATATATCTGGACACCAAGATATTGCTACCAGGACACCAAGATCTGCATAAAACTGTCAGAAGATTTGGAAGGCGTTGCACGTCAAGCGATAACTCCTCACCTAATCCGATTCGCTTATTGCTGTAGAATACAGTAAGATTTATATGAGGACTGAAATCGTCCACAATGCGTCTGATAATTCCTGCTTCTAACAACGATAGTGGCAGTGAAAAACAAACTCGAACAAAAATTCTACAACACGTTGAAATATTTCACACAAAACAAAATAACAAACACACAAAACTTCACACTGCTCTCACATCTTCCTCGGCACTCCCGTGAGGGATTAAGCCCAGCTAGGCTCCGATACCAAAATAGAAATTGGAGAGAGCATCCATTGAATAGGAATAACACACAAATAATTAATTTCTATATTAAATCACACTAATACATTACAATATTTATAGTGCTGCTGAGATCCAACTAATTCCACTCTTGGAGGGAGTAGTTGAAAGAATCTCTCAACATCCTCCAACAAACCAAACCAATCCCTAATCTGTAGTATGCATCATAAATGAGGCATTATCTCAACATAAAGTGAGTTTATATTAGGATAAAAAAGCTACGTCATTCTGATTATTATGGTATGTTGAACCCAAAAAAATTATTTTGAATAATTAACAGTTACAATAATAAGTATAAATATTTTTTAATTAATAATGGTTATGTAAAATTATATAATGATATTTATAAAAAAATTAATAAACAGAGAAATAAACAATTTAATTTTTATATATTTATATTTTATAAATACAAAATTTTATTATTAATTTTGAATTGTTTAATATAAATGGTGGTAAATAGTTAATAATTAAATTTCTAATACAAAAGTTTTGAATTTTAAATATTTTTCAAAAAATATAAATAATTTTAAATATTATTATTAAATATTTCATTAAAAAATAATTATATTTTATTGTTATTTATCTATCATGAATATAGAATTATTTTAATTTTTATATATTTATATTTTATAAATACAAAATTTATTATTAATTTTGAATTGTTTAATATAAATGGTGGTAAATAGTTAATAATTAAATTTCTAATACAATAGTTTTGAATTTTAAATACTTTTCAAAAAATATAAATAATTTTAAATATTATTATTAAATATTTCATTAAAAATTAATTATATTTTATTGTTATTTATCTATCATGAATATAGAATTATTTTAATGTATATTAATAAATACATATTTGATATCATTTTTGGAATTTAATTGCAAATGGGGTAGCATGTTAAGTGGTTTGATTGTGGAAAAAAAATCCACACTTAAACTTGCATGAGTCAGAGGAGTTCTGCGATGGGTGACCTACCGGGAAGTCTTGGTTACTGGGTGCAAGCTCTGGAAGTGATGATTGACGCTATGTGATTCATTTCACTAGTTTCGATCCCACTTCTTTTCCCCTGTGAGCATCACCTGATGCAATAAGTGCTACGTAACTAGTAAAACCATTCTGGTCTTACCTTCCTCTACAAACCAGATATGTCCGGACTTAGCTTACCCTGCTACTTTGTCCAGAGATAACCTTTCCTTTGTTCACGGAGAATTCCTCTTCAAAGCAAATATATTCGGACTTACCTTACCCTTGTACTTTGTTCAGAGATAACATTTCATTTGCTTAGGGAGAAAAATACTGAGAAATTAGCGAGTTACAACTACCTCTCATGGAAATGGTCATAGATGAATGACTTAATTAACAGAGCTAAATCCCAAAAATGATATCTAATATAATTCTACTTTGTTCAGAGATAACCTTTCCTCCTTTCCTTACTGAGAAATTAGTGAGTTACGACTACCTCTCATGGAAATGGTCATAGATGAATGACTTAATTAACGATCTAAATCTCAAAAATGATATCTAATATAATTCTACTTTGTTCATAGATAATCTTTCCTTTGTTCACGGAGAAAAATATTGAGAAATTAGTGAGTTACGACTACCTCTCATGAAAATGGTCATAAATGAATGACAATAGCTAATATAATTCTACTTTGTTCATAGATAATCTTTCCTTTGCTCACGGAGAAAAATACTAAGAAATTAGTGAGTTACGACTACCTAATGGTCGTAAATGAATGACTTAATTAACGCATCCCAAAAATAATATCTAATATAATGCGCTGCTGCTGAAACCCCTCATACTGAAATACAAATTTATCAAAATAATAACATAATAACATTACCAATCTTTTTTAGTTTTTTTATTTTTTTGGTTTTAAGGATACATATTTATGAAAATAAAAAAATTCCCAATCTTTTTCTAAGTTTTTTTATTTTTATTGTTTTAAGGATACACGTAATGATTTAATATTATTGGAATATTAGATAAAATTATGATAGTAGGCAATGAATAGTTATATGTGCACGTCAATAACGACCCAAAAAGTTAAGAGTTCATGATGCAAAAGAAACGGAAATTTGAGCAATAAGAACAGTTCTAATATATAAAACCAGGCTGTAGAGGAATACATGCGGAAGACGCAAATCACAACCAAGATGGACAAGAATATATACTGAGTGTGAGGAATGTACTCCTCTACCAAATTATAATAATGTTAATTTTGTAGGGAAATAGGCGGAAGGCCGTGCTGACATGTATGCAATGCAAGGATGAGTGTTGGTGATAGGGATGCTTTGATCTGATCATGAAGAGAGAGTACTAAGATTGTTCAATTAGTGAGACCTTGCTAGAGATAAGAAATTTGAAGAAGTCATTGCTTTTGTGGTCGATGTGCGTGAGAGCATTCTCCAACTCATGTGATGTGCATGCTGACTTCATGGAAGGATTTTATACCTGATCTTCTTGTTGTTTTTTCTGGTTTAAGTAGCTTAAAAATTATCTTAGTGCTTTCTGGTTTGAAGTATATAATTTGAATAATTCTCTCATATTCGTGGGAGATTAAGTTGGGCACTTATTTTATTTTTTTTCTTATTCTAGTTAAAGACTATAATTTTGATATTATCATGGAAAATTCATGTGAAAGCTTAATTTGGATTTCATCTCTTTTCTGGGTTTGTTCTGGTCCAGTAAATTCAATGGCTATTAGAGCATATAGGGATATCAAGTAAAAAGGAATTTAACTCAGCTAGACTACTCAATATGCTGTATGGGCCACACCACTTTGATTATGTGGCTCATTATCATGCTACTTTATTCTTATTATTCTTTTGTCACGTCACTATCCAAACTACATAAAATATACTCCATCAAGTTATTTCTGTCATTGCAAAGCCAAGCGACATGTGTCTGGTTCTGATATATTATTGATTGACTGATTGCGTCTATCATTCAGTCCTCCATATTCGACTCTTGCTGAGAGCCCTTTTTTTAACCATACCCAATTATTTTCTGCCCTTTGACTGCTTTTAACATCCAGGAACTTCCAATTCTCTGCTATGGTGGAATATGGGACATGGAGGGTTTGTTATATTAGATGAACAATGAATTCCAAGATCAACTAAGGACACTTGGGAGACAGTGGATAGTTGTTTGGTAACGATGGTCGATGACCATCAATTGAGGCCAGCGGAAACGACCGTGTCTCGGTAGCTGCCTCATCTGCAACCCCAATGTTTCCACGCAAATTATAGAATGGCTGACCATAGGACATGGCTCTTTCAACAGCTTCAAGGAGTCTTTTGAATATCTTCCAAAACCCTAACACGAGACCAAGGATTGCAAAATAATATGGGTTATTGCAAAATATTATGGGTTTGTCACACTGATATTCATGAATTCAAAATGCCTGAAAACCCATGAGGTCGGTGATAATTGTTGGAATTTCTGTTGATTCCATAGCACACAGGGAGAATAAAGAGTCCCCTTTACAACACAAAGATTAAAAAAAAAAATTTGCTGCTAATGGACAAAGATGGCACAAATTGTTTCTATTTCATTAACAAAAAAAACTATTACAAATTTTCTTCCACTGAAGTGGGATTACAAAATATGTCTAAGTGCTTCACACACATTGCTTACAAGACTTTCTGTCTCTTACAAAAAAATAATGTGTTGAAAATGTTAAAGTCAGGTGCAAATCCCGTCTATGATAATGAATGAAAAGTACAAACAGGGGCAGAATGGGTTGAGTGCACACCACTGTGCATTAAATAGAAGTATGGAGAAACTGTAAAGATGAATTTATGTTTATGGCGACAACCGTCTTTTGCAGAGGAATTGAAGAAATGTGGTTTGAAGCACGCAACAGCAACAAAGCCTTTAAACATAGTCAAATTGGGTCTTTACGCCCGCACCTACCCAAATGATGGATTGAAGTTTATTCACTCGCCAAGTTATTTGAATTGGGCCGATCCCATTGGCCATAGTGCAGCGACGTGGACCAATCAACGTCCATCACTGTATCGCAACTTAGCCATCCGCTCGTCCGCAACAAAGGATCGTCTCCCAGCCGCGATGCGATGTGGTCCCCGCCATTCATCGCTCATCGCAAATTCTGTGAGCACCGCAACAATGGTCCATCACTAAACTTGCGATGCGATGCGCCGATGCCAATAGTACACATCGCACATCGCATTAACGCTCTGCCTACCGCAAAATAGTTTCGTCGAACCTCCGATGAGCCGATGCCGATAAAGCATAGCGCATATTGCATATCACCAGCGCCAAAGTGTAAGAACTCCGCACCACCCGACCGTCGATCGCCGATTCGAAGCTGGACACGATATGGACTCAAGCCGAGTTCATAAAATTTAAAGTCTGAGTTTATCTGTTTGTTTAATGAAACTTCAGTTATATTTTTTTTGTAGTTGCACCATATAAAAAAAAAGGAGGGGGGCCATAGGCTTATTGGCTAGAGTGAAAAATAGAGAGAAGACTATGTAGAGTAAAAAGTCAGCAGATGAAGAAAACACAGTAAAGCAAAAGAGCATTGTATGTGCGTTTTAGAGACAGAGAGAAGTTTGTGAGAGCACTGCGTCTTGCAGCAGTCATCCAAAGTTTATTTTTGTAAATCCCTTTGATAGAGGAAGAACGAAGTTTGTAATAGTTTCTTTTCATATTAATGAAACAATTTAAGTTTGTAATCTCTGTCCAACATTCAGGAAATTTTCATATTTTAAACTCTGTGTTGTAGAGGAGAATCTCTATTCTTCCTGCGTGTTCGGAATATTCAGAAATTCAAACATGGTATCAGAGCTTACCTAGGCTCTTTGAAGGTGTCAAAGAAGATGAAGGAAGAAGGATTTTGTTGCAGTAGTTCTCCAGTAGAGTGAAGGCTTAGCAAAAGTCCAAGGTATTTCTCAAAACAAATTTTATTGTTTGATGTTAAGAATACAATCCAGAGAGATGTGAAAGAGAAGTCTCAAGAGTTTTAGAGACATATTTTATTTCTCAGCAGAGAGACAGTTTATTTGACAAAAAAAAAAACACAGTCAAGTTTATTTCATAGTTCAGAGTGTAAGCCATGGCTAGAACTAGCACAAGTATGAGTATTGGAAATACTCAACTCCCACAATTTACTGGGAAGAACTATGACTATTGGGCAATCACCATGAGAGCCCTGTTTTCCTCTCAGGATTTATGGAAATTTGTTGAAGATGGTTTTGATGAACCAACAGATGAGCATGCCTTTAATTCTTTAACACAGGCAGAGAAAGATCTGTTGAAGAGAAAAAGGAAGAAGGACTCAAAAGCTCTCTTCTATCTCTATCAAGAAGAGCATGAAAGTGTGTTTCCAAGGATAGCAGCAGCTAAGAGGTCTAAGGATGCATGTGATACTCTCAAGACAGCCTATCAAGGTATGGAGAAAGTGAAGACAACAAAACTATAATTGCTGAGGAGAGATTTTGAAACTCTTTGTATAAAAGAGTCTGATAACATAGAATCATTCTTCACACATGTGATTGGAATGGTCACACAGATAAGGTCTCATGTAGAAACACTTGAAGAAAGAAGGATAGTGGAGAAAATATTGAAGCTTACCCTCAAGGTTTGATGTGATAGTCACAACCATAGAAGAGACAAAATATCTCTCAAAATTTTCAGTTGATGAGCTTCATGCATCACTGATGACACATGAAAAAGGATTGAGTAGAAATGAAAACTCATCTTTGGAGCATGCCTTCAAGACCCAAATGTCCTTTGGAAGAGGAAGAGGTCAAGGCAGAGGAAGTAATAGAGGAAAAGGTAGAGGCAGAAGCTAGAACTGAGGAGGAAGAAATAGCCCTGCAAATACTCAAGGAAGGGGCAGCAATCAAAATAAAAACCAAGGCCAAAGCAGCCACCAAGGTGGAAAACATCAAACACATGGACAAAGGTATGAGAAATCCAAAGTCCAGTGTCATTATTGCAAAAAATATGGGCATTATGCCAATGAGTGTAGGAAAAATCAATATGACATGAATAATAGGCAGAATGCTAATGTTACAAGAGAAGAAACGAACCCAAAGAATTTGTTGTTAACATGTAATGTAGCATAAGATAGACAAGATGATGTATGGTTCTTAGACTCAAGTTGCAGTAATCACATGACTGGAAACATAGCAATGTTTGCCAATATTGATGAAGATGTTAAATATGAAGTAAAAATAGGAACAGATACTAAGATCTCTGTCAAGGGAAAAGGAAGAGTAAGTATCCTTGCAAGAAATGGAGAGAAGAAATTTGTGCCAGATGTATACTATGTTTCTGGCTTGAAATGTAATCTTTTGAGTGTTGGGTAGCTCATTGACAAAGGTTACAATGTATTTTTCAAAAATGATTTGTGCACAATTATGGACATACCTCCAAGCAAGAAAGTCATTGCAGAGGTGCAGATGACCAGCAATAAGATGTTTCCTCTCAAGCTCAATGCAGATTTGAAGGGAAGAAGAAAGAATGTAGCAGCTGTAACACAAGAGGTCTTTCAAAAGGAAGTGAAAGATAAGAACTGGTTATGGCATTTGTGATTTGGACATCTAAATTTCGGAGGACTGAATTTGTTGCACAAAAAAATAATGGTAAGTGGATTACCATTGATAGAAAAACTGGATAGCCTTTGTGAAGGTTGTATCTTGAAAAAAAAACACAGAGAAAACTTTCCATCAGGAAAGAGCATAAGGGCAAAGGCACCCTTAGAAATTGTCCATTCAGATTTGTATGGGCCAATGCAAACACCATCAATGTCAGGCAACCATTACATGTTGACCTTCATTGATGATTTCACAATAAAAACATGTGTTTATTTCTTGAAATATAAAAGTGAAGTGTTTGAGAAATTTTTCCACTTTAAAGCTCTTGTAGAGAAAAAAAGTGGGCAGCATATCAAAGTCTTAAGGACTAATAGAGGAGGTGAGTATATCTCAAAATAATTTCTGCGTTTTTGCATAGAAAACGACATACACAAGCAATTTACAACAAGGTACACACCACAGCAAAATGGAGTTGCTGAAAGGAAAAATCGAACCATCATGGATATGGTAAGAAGTATGCTAAAGGCAAAACATTTTCCAAATGAATATTTGGCACAAGCTACAAATTGTGTGGCATATATCTTGAATAGATTCCCAACCAAAGAAGTAATGAACATAGTTCCAGAAGAAGCATGGAGTGGCATAAAACAAGGAGTCACCCACATGAGAGTTTTTGGTTGTGTTGCTTATGAACACATTCCAGATCAGCTAAGGAAGAAGTTGGACAGTAAGGGGGAGAAGTGCATATTTTTTGGATACGGTGAAGAATCCAAGGGATATAGATTGTATAACCCATCCACCAAGAAGCTTGTTATAAGCAGAGATGTGCAATTCATTGAAGAAGAAGCATGGGATGGAAGCATTGAGAAAACAGTCAATGTTAAGAGTTGTTTGTCTCATGATGATGATGAGGAAGATGTGGCTGAAAAGAATACCTCATTAGCAGCACCACCTCCACCAACACAAGGACAGCAAGGGATGCCAAAAGCAAGTATGAGAACACCCTTGAGAAGTGAAATGAGTGCTTCTCCAAGCACATCACAAGGAGCAGATTCGAGTGCGTCTTCAAGCACATGTACACCAAATGAAAGAGGAACCAGATTTAGAAATTTAAGTGACATTTATGAGCAAGAGGCAACAAATGAAGGTATGAACTCTTTATTTGCTTTATATTGTCATGTAGATGATCCTATTCATTTTGAGGAAGCTATAAAAGATAAAAAATTGATAGATGCTATGGATGAAGAAATGAATGCCATAGAGAAAAATAAAACATAGGATTTGGTTGAACTCCCAAAAGGTAAAGAAGTGATTGGAGTGAAATGGGTCTACAAGACCAAAATTAATGTTGAAGGTAAGATTGAAAGGCACAAGGCCAAACTTGTTGTCAAAGGCTATAAGCAGCAACATGGAAGAAACTACGAGGAAACTTTTGCACCGATTGCAAGATTGGAAACAGTGAGAGAAGTGATGTCCATAACAACACAAAACAAATAGAAGGTTTACTAAATTGATGTAAAATCAGCATTCCTAAATGGAGTATTGATGGAAGAGGTTTATGTTGAACAACCTCTGGGCTATGAGAAAAAATGCCAAGAACACAAAGTTTGTAGATTGAAGAAAGCTCTTTATGGGATGAAACAAGCACCAAGAGCATGGTACAGTAGGATAGATTCTTATCTACTAGAGAATGGGTTTGAAAAATGTGAAGGAGAACCCACATTATACATCAAGGAGAAAGATGGTAAGATGTTGATTGTTGTCTTATATGTTGATGATGTGATCTTTATAGGTAATGATGATTACCTCATTGAAAATTTTAAAACAATCATGAAATATGAATTTGAAATGACTGATATGGGATTGCTGAAATACTTCTTAGGAATAGAAGTAGAGAAAAATGAAAATAAAATATTTATCTCTCAAGCTAAATATTTAAATGAAGTTTTGGAGAGATTTAAATTGCAGGATTGCAAGGCAGCAATTACTCCCATAGTGATGGGATTGAAACTCAGAAAAGAGGACAACAACAAGGATTTTGATCCTAGTTTGTACAAGAGCATAGCTGGTAGCCTTATGTACTTGACTACAAGTAGGCCTGATATCATGCTTCTATTAGTTTTAATTTGTAGATTTATGGAGAGGCCAAAAGAAGCACATTGGAAAGCAACAAAAAGAATTTTGAGGTATGTGAAAGGAACTAAAATGTATGGAATTTTATATCTTACTTCTGAAAATTATGAATTGATTGGATATACTAACAGTGATTGGGCTGGAAGTATTGATGATCGGAAAAGCACTTATGGTTATGTTTTTCATATGGGTTTAGGAATTATTTCATGGGCTTCCAAGAAAGAGCTAATGGTGGCATTCTCTATAGCAGAAGTAGAGTATGTGGAAGCTACAACAACAACATGTCAAGAAGTTTGGATGAGGATAATGTTGAGGATTTTATGTCAAGAACAGGTAAAAGGCACAGTAATTTATTGTGACAGTAGCTCAGCCATAGAGTTGTCAAAGAATTCTATGTTTCATAAAAGAACGAAACACATTGATGCCAAGTTTCCCTACATCAAAGAATTGGTGAACAATGGATAAATTGTTTTACAACACTGTAGAACAGAGGAGCAGTTTGCAGACATTCTGACAAAGCCATTGGGGCAAAAGAGTTTTGAATATTTGAGGAAATTCTTGGGTATGACTGATAACCCAGCAGCTGAATTTAAGGGGGAGTGTTGAAAATGTTAAATTCACCTGCAAACCCCGTGCAGAAGAATGAATGACAAGTACAAATAGGGGCAGAATGGGTTGAGTGCACACCACTGTACATTAAATAGAAGTATGGAGAAACTGTAAGGATGAATTTACATTTATGGCGACAGCCGTCTTTTGCAGAGGAATTGAAGAAATCATGGTTTCAACCACGCAACAGCAACAGAGCCTTTAAACACAGTCAAATCAGGTCTTTACTGCCGCACCTACCCAAATGGTGGATTGAAGTTTATTCACTCACTAAGTTATTTGAATTGGGCCGATCCCATTGGCCATAGTGTAGCAACGTGGACCAATAAACGTCCATCTCTATATCACAACTTAGTTGTCCGCTCGTTCGCAATAAAGGATCGTCTCCCAGCCGTGATGCTATGTGGTCCCCACCATTCATCTCTCATCGCAACTTCCGTCTGCACTGCAACAATGGTCCATCACCGAACTTGCGATGTGATGCACCGATGCTAATAGTACACATCGCACATCACATTAACCCTCTGCCTACCACAACATAGTTCCATCGAACTGTTGATGTGCCGATGCGGATAACGCACAGCGCATATCGCATATCACCAGTGCCAAAGTGTAAGAACTCTGCACCACCCGACCGCCAATCGCTGATTCAAAGCCAGACGCGATATGGACTCAAGCTGAGTTCATAAAATTTGAAGTCTAATTTTATCTGTTTTTTTAATGAAACTTACGTTATATGTTTTTTGTAGTTGCACCATATAAAAAAAAATGGGCCCATAGGCTTATTGGCTAGAGTGAAAAACAGAGAGAATACTGTGTAGAGTAAAAATTCCGTAGACAAGGAAAACACAGTAAATCAAAAGAGCACTGTATATGCGTTTTAGAGAGAGAGAGAAGTCTGTGAGAGCATTGCGTCTTGCAGCAGTCATTCACAGCTTATTTTTGTAAATCCCTCTGATAGAGGAAGAACGAATTGTGTAATAGTTTCTTTTCATATTAATGAAATAGTTTAAGTTTATAATCTCTGTCCAGTATTCAACAAATTTTTATATTTTAAACTCTTTGTTGTAGAGGATAACCTCTATTCTCCCCGTGTGTTCAGAATATTTAGAAATTCCAGCAATAATCTCTATTGAGAATACGGAGAGGGTTCGAGAAAAAAATGACTGTGGACAATATATGTGACTTTTCATTTATAAAAGGTCAATTTTAACAAGCGCTTCTAGTATGAGCTTATAATTAAAAAAAAAAGGCTTAGGTCTTCAATAATTATACTTCTATAATATATGAGTACAGTGACTCATTATTGGAGGAATGTTGGGAAGCATTTACAACAATTTACCCTATGCAAGCGCACTAGGGGACTTTCGCCACTCTACAAAAGTAGAATAAAAAGACATACTATTCTCAAAAATGACCATTTGACAGGAAAATTTAGCTCATGAGCTCAGCGAGTGCCAACAGGTGTTACAGAAGTGCCGTATTTTGTAAAATAATGCCATCGGGATCAGCTAAACAATGAAAAATGTAGCAAGCAAAATAGATGAATCTCTAATTTAGTGTTAAAGTAAAGCTAATTATTTTGTCATTAAGAGTTAGTGAGTTAGTTATATTTAGAGAGTGAGTTAAAAATCTCTAATTTAGTGTTAAAGTAAAGCTAATTATTCTGTCATGAAGAGTTAGTGAGTTAGTTATATTTAGAGAGTGAGTTAACTAAGCGTTGAGAGTATTGACTCAAGTAGGGTTTAAGTGATATATGAATTTAGATAATATGTGAATCTCATAAAAGACTTGTGTTTGGATACACATATGGCTACATTTCCCATATGAAAAACTACATGCAAATATCTAGGTATTCTAATCAATGGTGCTCATGATAAAAAAACACTATGCAAGCCATCTTGTGCAGCAATCGACCAATACAGCAAGGCACTCTCATAGTGTGTCGCTAAAGACGCATGGGAACCTCATCGACTATGGTCTCACCAACCCAGTGTGTCAATCCCTTCATGTGACGCTCCATCTCTGATAGGATCTTGACTACCTCAAGATCCTGTAGCACAACCCGTCCTACCACAGTGGCATGTACTCGTACCACTTCCTCCTCATATGGTTTTCCTCCCGCACGACGAAGATATGAAGCACCCATTGGTCGAACTCATCCAACAGATACATGAAACCTCAAATAGTTTAGTCTTGAAAAAATCAAAAAAAAAAAAAAAATGTAGAACTTTCAAAAACTTAATGGTTGAAATATTTTTACGTGAAGCATCCTATTGCTCACCCTTAGAAAGCATGTGCTCAGGATCATCATGAAAATCCATCCCTGCGTAAGGGTAATAATCGATCCTCATGAAATGTCTCTGCAGCCATCCAAAGAAGGTTGGTGAGAAACTGATTGCTGATGGACTTGAATGTCGGGCCATATGATCAATCCACGTCGTCATCTGTGGGACCCTCAAATCGACAAGCTCGAGTATAATCGGCTGAGGTTGAAATAGTGGCACTCATTCTAGAGAAAAAGGGAGTAAGATCGAACCATAACCGAAGTTCTTCAGCTTCCCCTCTTTCACTTTAGTCAGTTGTTCCTTCATATTTACAAAGACACGCTCACTCCAATTGAACCTTGGTGGCTCTAGACATTCTATCCCATACTGCATGTATGATCTACTCACTACATGGAGTGTCAAGCTACCTTTCAATCTTGCAGTGATAAACACGATCGTTCTCAAAGGTAAGTGGGTCACATCTTTGATATTGATTTTTCCATCCCTAGTAGGTTGGGCTAGAGGTATGTAATAGATATTGATAAATTCTTTCGTAGTCTCCCCACCACTCGTCTCCCCTAAGAGAGATATGGGGGCACCGATCTTAGATAAACCTTTCAGAAAGTAGATATCATCTACCTTTATCTCGAGAAGATGTTCCCCAATCCTAAATGCTTGTACTTGAACATCCCATGAGTGAACGAGATATTTCAAAAATTCTATATGTTGCCTCGTGCCATGTAGCCAAAAGAATTTCAACAATCCACAATTTTTCAGTGCTTGCATGGTAGCAAGATCATTTTCTGTAGTTAAATATTGTTCTTCATGTTCTCTTTCTCACCAAATGAATGTAATTTTTTGCTAATGAACACCTAAAAAATAAACAAAGGATCCATTAGGCTCCCTTTCATGCAAACAATATGACAACATGTGAGAGAAAATTGATAAAACATTGCAAATTTTGCACCCAATACACACTTGTAGTGCAAACTAGGGTGTTTCACCTCTCCCAAAAGTGATAATATGTCTAGGTGCAACACATATTTTGACACGAGAGGAGGGCGGGGGGGGGGGGTGTGAATTGGTCCTATGGCGTATTTTTGGAAGCTGAAGATCCTCAAAACCTCAAAACATTTCCATGAAATCACAAAAATGGACCATCAAAAGAAAGAGAAGGCTTTTAGATCCTACATGGAAGCGAGAGTACTCGAAATGATCCACTGGATTGGCCGCAATAAGCTACAAAATATTGAGGGAAAAAGTACTCCAAAATTGTTGCTGTTGAAGGTTGACAACTGTTAATGGTGTTTTATCATGCTTTAAATAAGTTATTTTGAAGAGGGAGTATAATTGTATCTCTTTTCGAGCTTTATAATCCTACAAAATAGGAACCCCTTGGAGTCCTCTTTCAGGTTTTTTCATACTCCCAAAACCTGTAAATATTTTCTAGAACTTGTCTTTTTTAACTGATTAAAGTAAATGAAAAGGCATCCACTCAGTATCAGTTTAACCTTTTTCTCGACTAGGATGGGCAATTTACGAAAAAGGAATACCTCAGTTGAACATGGCTAAGAGGTTCTCTTGAATATTGTTCACTCCCTTTTTGGACTCAACAGACTATCAACGAAAAGAAACATCTGGAGTTTTCTTTTTTTCCTTTTTTTCAAACTCTCGAAACATGAAAATTATGTTGAGTTTTACCTTCGTTGGACTCGTTAAAACATCAAACAATGATGGACTTGTCAAACATGACAAGGCTGAACCATTCCTTCTTAGGGTTTTTTAAAAATACTTGGAGGTATTCATCTGAAGGATAAACTTACAAATCAAGAATATGTTATCCTCCATAAGATTGTTGAAAAATAAATATGTACTGACGAGTATGGTTAAGTAAATTTAGAAAGCAGGGTACTCCATTTTGATAATGGCAGGGAGTCACTCTTGAAAACGACACTCTTATACTTCATCCATGTGGCTATTGGGTTGGGTATTCTGCTTGTCATTTGGTTCATCATACCTTTTCAATTCGTCCATTTTAGTTTTGGGTCAATGCTGCCAACTTCATCTAGTCTCGTTATGTGTTCAAGAAAAGTCCTTTCAATTGATATATTTTGCAATAATCTTAAGCCTTCATTCCATCTTTGCCTTTTCTTAATGTAGTCTCGTATCATCATCATTTAGTCTCAATCATGATACCCATTTCGTGTCATTTATGGGGGATACATCAAGGCCCTCCTATGACATGTCACTTCTTGTCAACATCGTCAAATCATCCATGAAGTTGACTTAGAAAGACCTTGGTGCTTGCATGCATTAATGGAAAGCTTCCTCGATCTCAACGAAAAGTTACATTGTTGGCCTTCGACCGAAGGAATTTTTGTGGTGTTCGACATCAACTCATGTACTCACACCATACATATTGTACTATAGTACCTTGATATTCATTAACATCATTGGTTGTTTCTCTCACATATGTTAACAGATTACATCATCAACCCTTAATTATATGGTTTCTACCATGTTCGACTTTAGTTTATTCATTCACATGGTTAGAATCATATATTATTTGGTCATGTGAACAAGATAGAAGACCTCAAATATAGTTTCATCCATCTGGGTTGCAATTCTAGGAGTTATACAAAGATCCCAATGTATAATGGCTATGATCATCTATACACTCATTAGGTCATCTGTCCATCATTTGTATATGTGGATGCGTCTTTTGATCATTGTACATGTTATGCTATCTTATGCGCTCAGTATGGGTATGCCTCCCTCAACAAAAATATGTCATGATGAAAATGAATTGTAACATTGAAGCTTGTCAGTTGTTCTTGATCCCAACTTGTCACAAGGTAAAGCATTTCATTCATTAGTCATCGTTCTGACTTTGCGCATTAGGGGGAAATATCTTATAGGCCATTTTGTCACATAAATTCATTAGTCCTCCTAATGGGATCAATAAACATCCTATTCCCCATTTTCAACATCATTGCACAAATCCATAAGTAAACCTCCTTAGTTTTCCGAAATTTATGCCTAAAACCACCTCATCTAAGCCAGTTTTAGTACCAACGCTCCCTAGACTTCCTCTAGACAACATTCACTTACAAGTTGCTCCATTGTGGCCAATGTTGATCACCTATAGGTTGCTCCCCTTTGCACCTGTGTTGGTTCTATAAATTCAGGAAAAAGAGAGAATTTGTGAAAGCTTACTCTTCCAGAAGCTTCCATAATTTGTTACAATTTACCTTTGATTAAAATTTCGATTCCTATCTCATCCTTCTTTGGAGTTTCCATCCCTTATACTTTCATCCCATCCTCCCATCAATGGTGTCTCTAAAACCTTAGACTGGTAATTGGATAAGAAAGCCCAACTAACCCCACTCATCTATATATTTACTTCCTTTCATACACACAAGGGTTGGATTTTGAAGAGTGATTATACCCTTGTTCTACTGAGGCGAGAGGTTAAAACTCCATGAATTTAGGGTGACTGGAGGTGCATATTGTGAAAAGGAAAGGAAAAGACAACTTGGAGGAGCTCTTCTACGAGATCAACACCTATTTGTGGTTGTAATCTTATTCCATTTATATTAAATCAAATAGTTCTATGTTTTCCTCTATGTGATGCCATTATTTCACTTTTTCTAATACCATGTTGATATAATGAATAAAGTACTTTGATGATCCTGCATATATCTCGTAGTTTGTTGGCTTGTGCTATGTGACTGTGTAGGTTCTATTTTTTCCAATCAGTGCTGGAATTGGAGTATTCAAACTGAAGAAGGAACAAAGCGTGTGAGGAATTCCAAGTAGGTTTCATTCTATCATCTATTTACTTTAACAAAAGTATTGGGTTCCTTGTTTCTCTTTTGTTCTAGGTTGGCCATCGAGCCTAGGGGAGATAATTTTTTCTGACATAGCAAATACCATATAACACTAATCAAGCCTAACCATGATAGATGTTTTGTCAAACACATCATGAACATGTAATCTATAGGTCATATAAACACATTTGAGGATAGTGACTTCATACTTATCTAAGAATCATAAAGAAGGTCTGATTCCCTGTAGTAATAGTTGAAATATAATCTATTAGTTCATGCATTCATTAATATTTCATCTACTTAAAAAAACATCATGAGAGCCATAACTGAAATCTATCATAAACCATGCTTATAAGTATCATATAACCATCCTATCAATAATGATAGAACAACCATTGTAACCATATAATAACAAACACATTTACACATAATAAACATGGCGAAATAGATCTTATTAACATATGCAGAACACAACGAGGTTAGGGACTTCCACGTACCACCCAATGACAGATTGGGTTGAACCAAATATTTATTTTAGCCAATCACCCCCATGCCATATTCCAAGCACGAATGGGGGACTCACAACAAAACCAATTGAGTCTTCCCCAAGATTTACCACAATCCACCAAGGGATTGCTAGGCCCAAAAAAAAAAGATACAATACATACTTTGCTGCAATCCTACCATATACCGGTCAAGGGATCACTAGGCCCTATAAAAGCATGGATACCTCTATATCTCTCCACCTAAACCGTTAGTAATTTGTTTATCTCCACTCGATAGGATTTATCACGTATCCCACCATTACCGGTCAAGGGTTTCCTAGGTTGAACGATGGTATTCACCTATAGTCTATATGGTATATCCTGCTATTAGCAGTCAATGGATTCCTAGGCACAATTATGTGCTGAAAACCAAGGTTTACCATGTATCCCACCATTATCGGTCAAGGGATTCCTAGGCCTTGTGATTTTTCCTGAGAGTACCTGACTTAGTTTTGAAACCATCGGACAATCAAAGTCAACCAAATAAAAGAGAACCCCATCACACAACGGTTGTTTGGAAATGGAAAGTGATCATATTTGGATCATGGACCTAAGTGATAGATCAAAATTTAAAGTGTTTGGAAGTGTGCCAAACCTGAGCGACTAGATAGATCTCATCTTCCTGATTCTGACGCCATGAACGGTTAAAAAACTGACACCGTATGAAGAAGTTATCACGACTCGAAAAGTCTAGTAAACTGTGATTTTTGGAATTTGACCATGTCTGACTCGGTCTTTGAATATTCAAAAAAGAGAATATTCGTAAGAATATTTCCCATAATATTCCCTTCAGACTTATAGCAGGTTGAAAAGTGTCGCATTGTTATTTTCAAATGTGGTGTACGATTTGTGGTTTTAGCCAATAGGGGGCTACCACGTGGCAGGCCTGGAGGCCACCACATGGCCTAGGAAGTTGTTGCAAAATTGTGGGTGGAGCCAAATAGAGTCGACCCCGAGACCTCCGAGAGTGTGTGAAAAAGCCTTATCGTCCGGTCTATGTGATGGTTCTTAACACATAAGGGATAGAAGTTATATTTGAAGTTTATTAAAATCGTGTTTGGGATTCAGGAGGGGCCAACCATGAGGGCCAACCCCTCCCCATGTGGCCAAGCGTTGAGACCAAGCACCAATCAAACCATCAGGATTTATTCCACCAAATATTTAGGCCTTATCACATGGCCACCCTCCGAAGTTTATGCGACGGCCAACAAACCTAACCTTGATGTTTCCACTCTAAGGTTTCATGACCGCGCAGTTTTTTTTACATGTACCCAAATCAGCAGTTACATTTGTTATTAGCGGTCAGAATGGTAGAATATTTGGGAGTGCACCCCAAAAATGGTGGAGATTCCACTTTTAACTACAGTTATGTGTAGTTCCTCCATTTTTAGTGGAGGGTTTTTGAGGGTCACTGGAAAAATTGAGTTTAGGCTCTATCTTGAGCTAGATTTTTCCATTGTGAGAGTTTTAATAATCAATTTCTACTATCTTAGACATTCCAGACTCATTTTTGAGGGTTGTAGAGCCATCAAAGGACTTTTGAGCAGGTTTTTTTCTTCAGAGAAGTTCTAGGGGCCACTAGGGCCACCATGGGCTAGTAGTAGTTTGAGGCCTAGCTCAGGCAGTTAAAGGTATTTTTCAACAATCCAATAGTCAGTTTTGGATGTTTAAGACATTATGGAACTAATGGTGTGGGTTTCAGAGCATGTAGAGGAATTTTAAAGGTTTATATGCTTCAGAGAAGTACCATAGGCCACCAGGGCCAACAAGTGCCAACAAGAGAATGAAGCCTATCCAAGGCAACCAATATCCATTCTCAACAAACCAATAGTCTATTTGGAATATTTTGATACTTATGAATCCATTGATGGATTTTGAAGAATATTTTTAGGACTTTTGAAAGTTAATATGCGTCAGAGAAGTTTTCAGTGACGGTAGAGCCAAGGGGTGCCATGAGGTGTTGGAGGCGAATCGGAGCAGCCGGAGGCCAATTTCAGCAAATGAATAGTATATTATGACTATTTTGGAAATTTTGAATCCAATGAAAGTATTTTTAGAGCCATTTGAGGACTTATGAAGGTCAAAGAGCCATAGGGATGTTTTGGGCAGCCCAGGCTCATCAGTCGATGGAGGCCTATATTGGGGAGCCAATGCTCATTTTGAGAAAATGATCAATCTATCTTGGAGGTCTGATATGTGATAGAGATAGTAGGTGAGGTTTCACAGATAGAAAAATAATTCTGAAGGAGTTACTGCCACTTCAAAGCTTAGGGAAGCTTAAGGGCACTGACAGAAGGAATCTAGTCTAAGGGAACCTAGATCTGTTTTCAAAGTGATGACAGCCATGACAGGGGTATGGTGGTATTCTAAACCCATTGGTTCAGTTCATTTAACCATTGGAGTTGAGTTTGTAACTTTTAAAATAAATTTTCCATAATCCTAAAGAGCGAAGTCAAGATGACAAGAGCTCAAGGAGACGTAGCCCACGATATTCGGGTGAACTCCTAGATTAAATTTAATGTTATGCGTTGATGTTTATTTTCCAAATTATATGGCTTTTGCACATGTTTAATAACAGAAAAAACAAATGGTATTAAAGAAATTAAAGAGTTAAAAATCATACACATGTTTCAAGTATAAAATTCGGCAAAAGTCAAGAATAAGCTAGATATTTTATTTGTTTAACTAAGTCGGATGTTCTTGAAAACCATAACAAATTATCCAACCAATTTTTAGATCAGGATGGTATCATAGCTTGTGTTTCTTTCTTGATAGAGCATATGGTTTCTTAATTGATATAGCACTAGTTTTCTTGCTTGACAGAGAATAGTTGCTAGTTGACTTGAAAGGTGTTTGTACTATTAAAGAATTTACTATTTGCAAACTGATTTTTGCTTACAATTTTGAGTTTTCTAGAGGTGAAGGGAAAGCTACTGATAGGTAAGTCCAGAAGAAGAAAAGAATGAAGAAGGGTTGAAGGCATTCTCCTTACGCAAATGACCTCAAGTCCACTCTTGAAACACAAGAGGTTTTGTATGCAAAAGGCTGCTTGAAGAAGAGCTTGACTCTACAACCATTTTGTTTAGAAGCTTTGTCAATCATTTTTGAAAGCTTTTTGAATTTTTTTGAAGTTTTTTAGTTAATTTTCATAATGAAAACTTCATCAAGTGAGGTTTCAATATCCTCCTCCTTCACAAGATTCTTCGATGAAGACATGAAGCGAGACTTATATATCCTGAAGGATCGAGTGAAAATTATGTTTGAATATAGAAAGGAAAGCACTAGAATTTGTGAGAAATTGTTTTCTATGAAGCAAGAGAAGAAAGAAGTTCTCAAAAGAATGCATGAGATGGAGATGCATCTCCATCAAGCCCAAGAGGCATTAACCAAGAACATGCATGAAGTAGACATAATTCACTCTAATTTGTCTTCAGTTTCCTCTTCAAATAGATGTCTTGGTTAATTTGAAAAGAACACTAGAGGTATAGGGTCCAAGTTAATGTTTAAAATGGGCTATGAAGGCAAGGGTTTAGGCAAGCATGCACAAGGCATGATTGATCCTATTTTGGTTGAGGAACGACCTAAGAAATTTGGTCTTGGTTATGTTAAATATAGTGGTGAAAAATCCAAAGCCATGAAGGCACGTGAGACAACTTTAAAATAACTTTTGTTCCAAGTTATAAACTACAAACATGTCAATTTTGTTTTTGAGTTGATTGCCATTGATTGAAGCCTATGTTGCAGCAAGATGTGTGTAGACATGTAGCTTATGGCGAGCACGAGAGTTCGAAAAACTATCAAGACATGAACAATGATGTTAGCCTTCAAGAGAAAGTTGGAACCTCTACTGCTTCATCTCCTCATGAAGGTAAAAAAGATGGACATGCAAAGCAGCATTTGAGGTATAATTCTTCCCATAGTCAAGTTGATTATGTTTCTGATAAGCATGGAAAATCTGCATGCTTTATTGGAAGAAAGAGCTACTTTCTATATTGTGGTTTGTGTAACCATGTTCTTTCAAAATGATGGAAGAGGATGAAGGCGTATAGGAAACAGTTGAGGCAACGAAAATTTGCAAAGAAGGTGAAAAAGACTTGCATACATTGCCAGAGAAAGGGACATGTTGTTGCCCAATGTTGGACATTGCATTGAACTAATTGTCCTAAGCATTTGAAGCAAGAGGACAGAGAGACTGGCGAAAGTGGAACCAAGGATTCCATCATTAATGTGAGAATAGATATTTCACATAAAGAATATTTTCAACAGCAAAATTCGCCATGGAAATGGCTTGGTAAGAAGTGGTTTGACTTCTTGACTCAATAAGACATACATCCATTTGTACATATGAAAATTTCAGTTATGTATGGATGTTTTCTATTGTAATATCATGTTTTTTTGAGCCATCTTGAATTGATGATCAAGGAATTGATGTTCAGCTACCTTATATCAGTTTTTCGCCAGACATTTCTGGGCGATTTCAAGAAAGACAATTCTTGACAGGAGGACAAGAGCATTCAGGAAGGAATGTGTTGACTACCTTGCAGTTGTGGTTCAAAGGCACTAAGCCATGCAGGGAAAAATGTATGGAGGCTAAAAAGTGAGGGTGTTGTATTCTCATCTATTGAACAGATCAGGTAATTAGTCTTTTGGGGTCCAAAAGATTCTAAATGGGGAGGTGTGGTCAGATTTGGATTATGGACCTAAGTGATAGCTCAAAATTAAAATTGTTCGGAAGTGTGTTGAACCTGAGTTACTGGATAGATCTCATTTTCCTGATTTCAGCGCTGTGAATGGTTCGAAAAACCAACAACGTATGAAGAAGTTATCCTGATTTGAAAAGTCTAGTAAACTGCAATTTTTGGACTTTGACCAAGTTTAACTGGACCTTTGAATATTGAAAAAAGAGAATATTCTAGGGAATATTCTTGGAATATTCCTCTAAATATTCCCCATAATATTCCCTCTGGACCTATAGCAAATTGACAAGTGTCGCATTGTTATTTGCAGATGGGTTATATGATTTGTGGTTTTGGCCAAAGGGAGGACACCATGTGGTAGGCTTGGAGGCTGCCACGTGGCCCAGAAAGTTGTTACAAAATTTTGGGTGGAGCTAAACGAAGTCGACCTCGAGACCTCTGAGAGTGTGTGCAAAAGCCTTACCATTCGAGCTATGCGATGGTTCTTAACACATAAGGGATAAAACTTATTTATGATGTTTATTAAAATCGTGTTTCGGGGTCTGGAGGGGCCAGCCCCAAGGGCCAACCCCTCCCCATGTGGCCAAGCACCGACACCAAGAGCCAATCAATCCTTCAGTAGTTACTCCACGAACTGTTTAGGCCTTGTCGCATGGCCACCCTTCGAAGTTGATGCAAGGGTTAACAAACTTAACGCCGACGGTTCCGCTCCAACGTTTGATGACCGCACAATTTATGTGACATGTGCCCAAATTAAAGGTTACATTTATCATTAGTGGTCAAGTTGGCGGAGTATTTCGGACTGCGCCCAAAAAATAGCGTAAATTCCACTTTTAAATGCAGTTATGTGTAGTTGTTCCATTTTTAGAGGAAGGTTTTTAGGGGTCACTGGACAAATTGAGCTTAGGCTCTATCTTCAGCTAGATTCATCCATTCTGAGAGTGAAAATAATAAATTTCGACTATCTCAGACATTCCAGACTCATTGGTTATGTTTTCAAAGCCATCAGATGACTTTTGAGGAGGTTTTTATTTTAGAAAAGTTCTAGGGGCCAAAAGGGCCACCATGGGCCAATAGCTGTTTGAGGCCTAGCCAAGGCACCTAGAGGTCTTTTTAAACAATACAATAGTCATGTTTTGGATGTTTTTGACATTATGGAACTAATCGTGTGGTTTTTTTTTCCTATATATGACTTTTAAATACCAATATTCTTCAGAGAAGTACCAGAGGCCACCATGGCCAACAAGTGTCAGCAGGAGAATGAGGCCTATCCAGGGAAACCAATATCCATTCACAACAAATCAATAGTCTATTTTGACTATTTTGATACTTATAATTCCATTGATGGCATTTTTAGAAGCTTTGAGGACTTCTAAAAGTCGAGATGGTTCAAAGAAGTTTTTAGTGACCGTAGAGCCAGGCGGTGCCGCTAGGTGTTGGAGGTGAAACAAGAGTAACCAGAGGCCAATTTCAGAAAATGAATAGTATATTATAACCATTTTGGACATTTTTAATCCATTGAAAGTATTTTCAGATCCATTTGAATACTTATGAAGGTCGAAGATCCACATCGAAATTTTGGGCAGCCCAAGGTCATCAGTGGATGGGCCTAGATTGGGGAGCAAGTGCTCATTTTGAGAAAATGATCAATATATTTTGGAGGTTTGATATGTGCTGGAGATAGTAGGTGAGGTTTTAGGGACAGAAAAATAGTTTTGAAGGATTTAGTGCCACTTCGAAGCTCAGGGAAGCTTAAGGGCGCTAACAGAAGGAATCAATTCTAAGGGAAACTAGATATGTTTTCAGAGTGATGATAGCCATGAAAGGGGAATGATGGTATTCTAAACCCATTGGTTCCGTTCAAGTAACCATTGGAGCTGATTTTGTGACTTGTAAAATAAATTTTCCATAATCCAAACAAGCCAAGTCAAGATGACAAGAGCTCAAGGAGACGTAGCCCACGATATTCGGGTGAACTCCTAGATTAAATTTGTTGTTATGTGTTGATATTTATTTGTTTCATCATATGGATATTGCACATGTTTAATATCAACAAAAAAAATGGTCTTAAAGCACTTAAACAGTTAAAAATCATACACCTATTTCAAGTATAAAATTTCACAAAAGTCAAGTATAAGCTAGATCTTTTATTTGTTTAACTTAGTGGTAGGTTCTTGAAAAGCATAAAAATTTATCCAACCCAGTTTCAGATTACTAAGGGAAGTTTGAAACGCATTGTCACACCCATCAAAACCCATTCCAATGATACCAAGAGAACTAAATACACACATGCACGTACCATGCATGCCAAAACCAATAGGGAAATCACACATGCAAATCAATAACTGAAAGTAATATTGTTGTATTCACTTCATACAACTCTTCCTTGCTTGATCTTTGCTTCCCTTTCATTCATTGTCCTTCCTTTTCTTTCCTTGATCCTTTTCTATATTTCTCTAAGAAAACTCAAAGTGTCTAGGAGCATGTGAAAGAGAGAATAGAGAAATAACTCCACCATAGAACTGAAAAAAGCCATGAATTGATCTTGATAATTATTTTTATCATTGAGGCCTCTATTTTCTTCATTTTTGTTTATTTTTCCTTGAATTTAATTGTCATGAAAATCTGTGACCTTTTACCTTCCTTTTCTTCTAATTTCCATTATTTTCACAAATAAAATTATAATTAATGCCTTTTGCCTTTCGAAATCCTTTTCCATTCCCTTTTCCAATTTCCCTTCACCATAATAAACTAAACAAACACCCAAACTAGGATGTTTTCCTCAAAATTATTCTTAGAATATCTGTCCCATGAACATGGTCTTATTTTTCATTCATTAACTTTATTACGCGGATTTTTGACCACGGTTGTTATGCTAATCTAGCTCCAAAATTGGTAAATAATGGATTCCATGAAACCACTGCATCACTTTTGTCCATAAACGTGTACATTTTGCTTGGAAACTACAATTGATTAAATCATCTACCGAACTTGAACTCTAATAATAACTTGTTGGACCCTTCCAAAAATTATCTCAACCTCCAGCAATTGAATCAACCCTATGTCTAGCCAAATCGAACTCAGCCTCTAACCTTTCCTCCTACCATTGTGTAGCCTCACTAGGAAATATTGGACCTCTTGTAGCTAACTCTCTCGAATTGGAGGACTTCCTCCAGACTCACTATCTTTTCCCCTCTCTATATTTGCGTCACCTCTCTCACTTGAGCTCTTCTGATAGAATTTTTCTACTCTTTGGAAAATCGAACTTCCCAAGGAAATCGATCTCAAGTATGTTCCGCCATATAAAAATCGAATTCTTCTTATAACCTATAGTTGGGACTCCAACATCCAAGATTAAAACTTAATCAATGGATGAGATCATTTCCTAGTCAATTTGTGTGAGTTTCTAGAGAAATCTCACCTTCTTTAAATATTTTTTGTTAATTAATTATTTTCCCTAAGTTATAGTTCGAAATTTTTTAGTTATAGATTAATTAACTTAATTAATGCGTTTCTAGGTGGATTTTCTTGAAAAATTTTATGGGTTATGGAGTCCTATGTTTCTTAGCCTCCTTGATAACTGTCAAGACTATAACACCATCATATGCTACAAAAAATAACACTCCCTCTGAGCGAGGAAGGTGTTATAGTGTCGTAATGCTACAACACCCTCTCTCTGCATAATCCTCTCTATGCTATTAATGTTTGGCCACTATGACTGCTTACCACTACCCATAAAACACTATGAAACTCTGATGTTGCAACTGTGTTGCTACTACCAACTCTACATATTCACTGCAACTCCCTCTCAACACTTTCTTTTACTACTGCAACCACTACAAATGAGAAGCGTACGAAATACCGAATCAATTATGTCGCTATGTTTCATCTCTCTCATGAAAATTAGACTACTAGTAGCCTTTTCATTGTCCACTAGCGAATCTGCGTTGTTTCTAGCTCTGCTATTGAGCATCTTTCTCTATTTTCAACATTGTGTTGTGTTCCTTAGCAACTAACTGCAACTAGTTTGTAACTGTCACTTTCGAATATGATTGCATCAATTGGAAGTAACCCACCAACTATTGAATACCTTGGGCCCCTGTAGCAAGGTAATGATCCATGAGAAAACACAAACTGATGCTCACCTCAATGGACCTTGTAGAAACCTCTGTGCACATCTAGGACTATAGCTCCATATCGCCCCATCCCACTCATGGAGGTATAGCTGCAAATATGGCCAAGTATTCCTCCAACACGAAGGAAAATTTTTCTATATCTATGGATGTTGCCACCTAGGCCTGCTTCTTGTGCTTGTCCTTCTTCCTTTGAGGACACTGATTATTGTAGTAGCTCAACACACCACACCTTAAGCACTTGATCTTAGTTAGGTTGTTATTTTTCTTCTTCTTCCCTCTTTTACAATATCCCTAACTGGGGCTCTTTGGTGTAAGGGCGACATTCTCTTCCTCCTTCTCATCTTTAGAACCCTTACTGTTGCTTCCACAAATGGAGATCTTCATAAGTTCTCACCTCAACTCCTCCTACTGAAGGTCTCACCACATCCTCTCCCACCTAGGTAGAGTATCACGTCCCAAATTCTTTGGAGGAATATCTTTGATTCCTCTGAAACATTCTTCAGTGGCAAACACACAAAATCTACGTCTTGTGTGCCTTCCCAATGGTTACAATTTGATCTCATATTTCCTGAATTCTGGTGAGAAAGGAATCAATGTGTTCACCTTTATACATCATGATTTTTATTAGATTTTCTTTCAGGAACACCTTCCGCTACTTGAAAGGATTATGATATAGTTGAGCTAGAGAATATGACCTATTTGTGGCAGTGTTATTACTAGATATATATGAGGATATATTGTCTCAAACTCCATCTTGTATCATCTGCTTCGAATTGTAAATTTATTTTTTGTACTCTTTCAAATTATTTACATAGTCAATACACCCAAAATGCTCTCTAAAAAGGTCTTCATGTCAAATTCATCTAGCATGAAGGAAATCTTGGCCTTATATACGATAGATTTAGAGGCTACCTCCAAACTATCCTGTTCTCCAAGGCCAATTGTTGCTATCTTTGAATCCAGAATGGGATTCTCCCTCTTTCTCTTGCTTTTCTACTGATTGTACTATTCACAATCCCTTCTCCAATGAGAAAATATGGTTCCAGCTACTAAATGATACAACTAAAAATTTGGATTTCTAAACTATAAATCCTCTGAGAGAAATTCCCTGTTTGTGTGTACTTTCTCTTCCACCCAGCACTGATTCTTTTCTAGCAAACTACTGCAAAACCCTCTGTGCGAAGAAAATAAACTGGCTCTTCAAAGATCTGATCTACTTGTGCTCCCTCTCCCTGCTAAAATCACTTATTATGGCAAGCCAAATGTTTTTTCCAACCCTGCACTCAAAAATTCAACTCTCAAGCAATTCGTACTGCCTCGCCAAACACTGCGTAACTACAGAAAATTCATCCTTCTCCTCCCTATGAACATCAAATTTTCTTCTACATTTATGCTTTTGTGTCCATCAAATTTTCTCTCATACCATGTGAAAATTTCAATACTAAAATTCTATTGAAATTAACGAAATTCATTATTTTAACTAGTAAATGAATTATATAGTTTATTTCTACAACAAAAATGAATTAATCACACTACAAACTTCACAAATAAAAATATTGTTGAAGATAAACTCGAAACTCAATAAAATTAAAACACACACACAAAAATATAACACCATAATTTTTCGTCAAAAGTCATTGGAAAAAAACCAATGTGGGAAAACTAGTTGCAGTGGCTGGGGGTTTCTTATTACTAAGAAATAGTGAGAAAATTCTGAGTACAACTATCATAATGATGCCCAAAATCGCAATCTAATACATTAAAAATGTCCAAAAAAATTAGTGAGACAATTTTTTTCTGACCCAACACTGATCGAGCTAGAAAAGTTGAAAATAGCGAGCTCCACGTAACCCTTGCGACAAAATTTGAGTCACTTCGGCACAATAAATAGTACAGCTGTTCCTAGAAACCACAACTAATTATGTGCAACTCGACCTCTGAGAATGACTTGCTCGCCTCCTCTGAAAATCGTTCCGACCTGCAACTATTGAATTGATTCTCTGTATAGCCAAATTGAACTCTATCTCTGAAGCTTATACGCGAGCATTGTGCATCCTCATTGAGGAAACTTGACCCTCTTGTGGATGACTCTTTGGAACTGGAAGAATTCCTCTAAACTCACTATCTCTCAATCCCCTCTCTAGCTTGAACTCTTCTAGGAGAATTTTTCTCATATTTGGAAAATCAAAGTGCACAAATAAATTGATCTCAAGTATGTTTTTTCCATCTACCAGTCAACCTCTTCTTATAATCTCTAATTGGGACTCCAATGGCCAAGATTAAAACTTAATCAAGGAGTGCGATCATTTCCTAGACAATATGTGCAAGTTTCTAGAAAAATCTCAAGTTCCTCAATTAATTGATGTTATTTCATCATTTTCCCTAAGTTAAACTTAGGGAAAATTTAATTACTCATTAATTAGCTTAATTAAGGAATTTCTAGGTGGATTTTAGTGAAACTTTTATTGGGCTATGGAGTCCTAGTGTTTCTTAGCCTCTCTAACAATTGTGGAGACTCAAACACCATATATTTTTATAAAAACTAACATCCCATAGAATATTTACAATTCCTTTCAATTCATCTTCCTCCCAAAAATCTCATTGAAAGGAACACATTATGATCATGATTGGGGATGCCATGAAACTTTATTTATTCAAACTGAAGTGATCCCTCAGAAATATTATATACTTATTTATTGAGTTATAAACATAAAGACCATTTTTCATATATGCACATTTTATCTTCCAAATTAGCAAAGATAACTACGAAAAAACCATTAGAGCATAGTTGGAGCTTATTCTAACATTTTGGCTTCAACTTCTTCTAACTCCACCATATTATTACTTTTTCTAATGACCAAATGTGTATAAACTTTCCAATCAAGAAAATATAGTTCATTCACTAAATGCATTCCCTTGTTTTTCTTGAATTAACATCATACTTCATATGAAAAACTACTTTTCGCTATCCCCCGGATGATTTCATCTCTCGGTGAGTGATTAGATGTGATCCACTAGCATTTTACTTGATTCTCTAATTTGAGTTCACGAATGAGAATGGTTTTATTCAAATTCCATATTTTTCTGTCTCCTAAATCTATTTACTATCACAAGTGAAAAAAATACTATATCAGGAATCACTACTCACCTGTATGGCTATTTCCATGCATAGAACCACACAAAAACTCTAGAAAAAACACTAAAAGAGTAAGGTTCTTACAATTAAGTCTTTTTTTTTTTTTTTTAATAAAATTATTTTGTTAAAGTTAATCTTACAATAACAACATAAATTTCTTCTATAATTGATTCCATAATATTTAATATCACAATGACTATTTTATTTATTATCCATATTGAAATATACTTTCCTTATCCATATTAAAATTTTACTTATTATAAATTTTATATAGAAATCCCTTCTCATTATGAATTAGAAAACACTTATCAACAAAATAAAATAACAAAAAGAACTTTAAAATATAAAATCATTTTAATTAAAATGAAATTTGAATTTTTTTCACGTTACATCAACTTTATATTAAATATAAAATGAATTTTATTGCCTTCATACTATGTAACTATAAGTTATTTTCAAAACAATATATATATTTCTTAATACTTTGTTTTAATGTTTACACTAACATTTCATCATCATTTTTCAGTGAAAGTAAACTCGATACATCTTTTGCATTAATTTTCATCAATGTACTTACTATCTCCTACTAATATAACATACAACATCGATATAACATCACATGCAATGTTACATATGTAAAATGACTCGGAAGTAGGATAAGATATATATCTATATATATAAAAGTTTATTTCTTTCTTAGTACTTTATTTTAATGTTTACAATAGCATTTCATCATAATTTTTTCAATGTAAATAAACTCTACACATATTTTGCATTAATTTTCATCAATGTACTTATTATCTCCTACTAATATAACATATAACATCGTTATAACATCACATTAAATGTTATATATATAAAATGACTGCAGAAGTAGGGTAAGATCTTTTTAATGTCATTCCCTCGTCATGATTAAGATTTTGCATTAATTTCGATCAATGTACTTATCATTTCCCACTAATATAACATATATCATCGATATATAATAATATGCAAAGTTATATTTGTGAAATGATTGGGAACGTAAGATCTTTTTAATGTGGAGTCAATGGAGGTAAACATCCATCGTATTCTTTCGTAAACGTCAAGGTGACGACATGTAAAGCTGTCGAGAAGGATTGGAGTTATGGTAAAGCTGAAGGTAATATTGACCAGTAAGAACTGTAGCTGTCATCCGAGGAGTTGTCCCCTAGGTTGTGACAATCCCCACTCAACACCTTACCTTGCGACTATGTGTTCTCCTTATCTGATAACCTGGGTGTTTATTTCATACCGTCCTTTATGCTCGTTATCCAGATTGTGAATGATGAGAAAGAATATATGGTTACATTATTGATATTGATATTTGATGAAGAACCAAGTTTCCTGTTCTTCGAAATAGAGAGGTATATCTGGTATCTTATATCTTAGAAGAATGTCTTTTCCTTTTGGAAATGAAATGCCTTTGGTTACTGGAAGGCGTAAGAATTTGGAATCTTAACATGCCAACCGATTCCCGTCGTCCAAATACTTTATTATTCCTAACTTTATCATTGTAGGGATTATAGTTAGGGTATTTTTCCCAATTTGGGATTACAATGAGAGTGAATCGCAAGGACAAAAAGGTGAGTTTCTAAACTATATGGTCATTCTATTCGTTGGATATCCATTGGATATGTGGTTGCACAAAATCAAAAGAATGGAAAAGCTAAATTAAGAAAAGTGGATTCATGAAATTAAATTGCATCTCCATTTTAGTACAATTAAGGAATAAAGTGGTTTGTGGGGTTTTGGTTAAATGGTGATGAGGTGGGTTGTTAAGGCACTCATCACAGGTTCAATTCCCTTCCCCGATAGGGGTGATGTATTTGGACATGTTGATGAAGATGTAGTCCTACCAAACTTACAAAAAAAAGAAGGAAAAAAGTGAAAGAATGAAAGATATAACCCATATATATAAATGATAAATGATGTTTAGGAATATTTTACTCGTATGAGGTGGGATGATGTTTATATTATTGAGACTATTGGTCACTATTAGGTATGACTTTTAGCATTTATGAGAAGAGTGTTTTTATTTTTAAGGCAATGGTTGGAATTAGTTGGATGAGAGATTCTCTCCAAAAATGTAGTTCTTAGATTGTTGTGTGGTTGAGGTATTCTCTCAAATAATTTATTTTCTCCGGTATAATTTGTCTATCTTGATATAAAACTTAATGAATTTATATGTATTATTACATTTGATTAGTAGAGTGTTCGAGAACAATTTAGATGAACGCATATCTATTGTAGCACATCTTAACATGGTATCAGAATAGCATGTCTAGCCTTGACTCCCTAGTGGGAAGGCTTAGGCATATGATGCTTGTGGAAAAATGGAAGAGTATAGCAGTTTGTTAAGGGTATTATGGTTATGTGTGTCACTTATTTGTCCATTGTTTGATCTAGCTACTCACTCGAAGGAGAGAAGCACAAATATGAGAAATTACATTAGTCAATGAGGAATAACTTGTGTTGTCTTTATGAATTAAATGTGTTTGTTTGGTGTTACTAAAAGTGGAAAACCACTTAGAAGGATGCAATTTGGGGAATTTAATAGTATGGTATTTTTCCATAGGTCCAAATCAAAATGTGAACCATGAAAATGAAAGAACTCATCTAATTATTTGTTGTGTCTAGAGGAAGAAAAATAAAGATATCGTATTAGTATTTTCTCCAAAACAAACTTTATTTTGAAAGCTTCTTTTGACGAGATAGTTTTTTCTAGTTTCATGGGGCACTTTATGCCCTCATTCAACAATTGTTTTCACTTGTTCCCTTTCCCAACACTCTATGGATACATTCACCAAGTCACTCCTCTTACCCATTGATAGGACAAATGGCTCGAAATTAAATATTGTGAAACTATATGCATTCAAGTTGATATTGAAGTCATGTAGCTAATATTGGTTTAGAAGGAGTTGTAGGAGTCTCAAATTTGTGTTGGGAATTCTCATTGAAAGAGTGGATGACTAAAGGAGTTTCAGTACACTATTATAATTTCCATCTCTCAATAGAATATGGGATCATTTCAGTTGTTACAAGTCCATTGCTTACCTTTAATGAATATAAGTCCAAAATTTTATAGAGATTTCATCCTCTACATCCGCATAAAAATACACTAGGGTTTATAGGAACTTCTTCCATGAAGAGAGAGCATGTCACATTGAAGCTATTAAAATAGAGAATTTGAGACAACATCATAATTTAAATTTTGTGGTTGCAGATTAACATGAGGATTCAAGAACTATTAATGAGTAGAAATCAACACTATCTCATGAAGATATCTAAGTCTACCAAATTCAAATTTTAATGCATCCATGGATACTGTAGCGAATTAGTAATGATAAAAACAAGTTCTTTTGTTGAAGGCTTTGAATGGGAATCCTTAGAAGTTGAAATTTAAAGGTGAAGAACAACTATTTTGGATGGAAAGAGTTCAAACAAGTGTACAAGAGATTGACATGGTGTCAGATGAAACTACATTGGTGGTAAATTCCTTATGATTCTTAATAAATGTAGACCATGGGAAGCATTTTGCATCAAGATAGAAGTATTGTTAATTATATAATGTGCTAACACATAATGACCTATTCTAGACGTATTGTTCACTATTTGATGTGATAACATATACTAACCTATGTACAGTGTGAAAATTTTACTTCTTGGAATCTAATGTGCACCCAATAGTGGGGATGTAATCATGGACGATGATCATGATGCAACCATGAGGGACCATGTTTGGTGTTCATTATAAGAGAGAAAACATTAGCTTTCCAACATGTGTGACTCTATATGAAATCTATGTTAAAGCCAAGAGTAGTGGAAAAAATAGTTCCCTAGTAGAAGAATCAATTTCATGCATTATGGCACATGTGTGGATGCCCCATAAATAGATCAAAGCTAATCATTGGTTCATTGGATCATGGTTAGTTTCTTTGGTTACTTATTGGAGTTAACATTAATGAACATAGTGAGATTACCAACCTCAATATGAAATTATTTTGTTATAATTCACTACTCAAATTAATGAAATGAAAAGAAAGAATATCGAAGACTATCATTGAAGAGAGATGAAAAATATAAATATGGAGAGCCCCCAAATGTGAGTGATTTCAAATGAAGACAATATTTCCATAATTGTGTGATGCATAATTTGCTCATTATTGTTGTATTGTTCTGCCATGTAAATATCAATGATTGGTTTGCATAATAAGAAATGTTGTAGCTCAAAGAGAGAGTTCTAGCTACTTTTTATTCTCCATGAACTCTTTTCCATGTCCATAACTTGTAATTGGCTAGTGGATGAAATGTAAACCTATACCTTCAGCCCTAGAACATTTCTTTGATTAATATCAAGAGGTACAACTAAATAATAAGCTTTGAGATGGTCACATATAATATCCAAAATACTTTCCTACATAACTAACAAGTACAACCTATGGAACCCATGTATATTGGTAAACGGAAAGAGGTCGATAATATGGTCAATTACTGAGGCTCCATGGCCATATTGATGTTTAGTCTTGTAATATAATAGGTTCCTAGTTAATCTAAGTTAATATATGTATGGTTGATATCTATTACTTGATGACAAACCTTTAGGTTAATGGAAGAGCATGGAAACTTATTGAGGTGGAAGATAACTTAATTTCTCCCACCTGAGAAAATGATGTTTGATTTGTGGTTGATATTTTGGAATGGAATGAGGAGTTTGAAATAGGGAGGACAAAAGTTCATGGATACAACAAAAATAACTTTAGAGTTTGGGCCAAAGGAATAAATTGACACAACTCATGGAAGCATTATGGTACGAGAGGATATTGGTTATGGTAGTAGTAATGATTGAATGATGTGGATAAATAAGGTAAAATTGTGTGAATTAGAATAACATGAGAGTCATGACTGTATTGGAATGTGATCTACACATTGTATTTGTAGCAAGTCTATATGTCATGTTTTTATTTGTTGTAATGGTCCTCTAAAATCTTGTATTGAGTATCTCCATGAATTGTACTACATTTACTCATATGTGTGTAACATGGAAGGTCCATATTGTTGTTGTACCTAGATATTCTTGCATACACTTTTATCATGTGTTCCACCATGACTTGATTTCTTTTCTAGTTTAGTTTAACAACATCTATTAGGGATTTATTTGAAATTTTAAGGACTCTTCCATGTATTGGATAGATGGTATATGACTGTACCATATTATTGATTTGAGAATGTGGGAGGTGAAATTTCATATTCCATATGAGTTCATCAAGAAGTTGATTGAACCATTGATGAAGGTCTTGGTTGAAATGGAACTCTTGCTCCAACTTTGCTGATAACTTTTGATATAGGTGATGAACATAGATTCCATCAAAGACCCATTTGAGGGATTGAATGGATCTTTCTAGTGATATATCATGCTTCAAATTTGATGACCTATGAGGTGAGAAATTGATTCCACAAACTCACTATACACTCGGTGGCGCAGTGTTTCAGAGAGGTGTAACTTGAATTGTTCATACCTCTCAAACTGGGAAATGAAATCAAATTCTGTAAAAGACCCATTTGAGATAATAAAAATAATTTAAAACGAGATATTTTTAACTCTCTAATATGTTTTGTGGAAACCATGTGTTATAGCATCATTTTTTCACCCTCTGGTGATTCATGATTGTCTTTATGGCTTTGGGCACCCATTCCTACAGACTTGAACAAAATTCACAAAAAAACAGTGTTAAAATTCCCATACGCAGTTATGCCCAGACTTTTCCGCGTGTATACGCGAGTCCATATGTACTTTTCCGCGTATGCCATTAAAATCATTAAAAAATATATTAAAATTCCCTATTTTCGAGTTGGGTTGATGGTTACTCCAGTAGTTCAACCACCCCAGCACGTGGCCAACTGTTTCCAACTGATTGAAACTACTTTGAGGGAGTATAAAAGCCCCTCATGTGCATGGCCTAAGGGAGAGAGAAATTTTATAGACATTATACTCTGTTGGAATCCCAATTCAAGTATGAATTCCCGTGCCTCCTGCACTTTCCCAGATTTATACAGGAAACCCTTGTTTCCTAGAGATGTTCATCCATTTATATGCCATCTCGAGTGCACAAGTCTTGAAAGTATCTTAGCGAGGCAAGGGCAGGACGAATCCGGATGACGGTCTGCTCGAAGATCGTGGAAGGATTCAGGTGATCTCTCCACTTTTACTACTGTACATGTTGTTCGTGATAATGAAGAACCATCTTGTTCCTGAACTCGTGTGTTAATGTTTATTTATATGTGTGAAAAGATTATCATTTAAGCATTTATTATGGTTTATATAATATTTCACATGGATTGCACTAACGTTTAGGAGAAATATATGATGTACAACTAGGTTTCCGTGCACGTTCTTTCTTGTTTTCCAGGTTGAAGGAGGAAGAAGGGTTGCCGGGGGTTTGGACCCCGCAGGATCTACATCGAATGTAGGACTACGGGTGAGTTCTGCTATCGTTGTTAACTAGTTTTTTGCATTCAAGTATGGTTGTGTGTGAGTCCTTCTAAATAGCATGCCCTGCTCTGTGGAGGTTTAGACCCAACAAACCTCTAGGGTGATTTTCCCTGAAACAGAACTGGCGACTCCGCAAGGGATCACATTCTTGTGATTCCCCTGTTGGGTGGTTTCAGCTGTTTGATAGGTTTCCAACAGTTTTAACTTTTATTTCCAGTCCAGTTAACTCTTTCTCAGTCAGACTGAAGTCCTGGTTTCTTATCCAGGCTTGATTTTTTTTATTTTTCATTATTTACCTTTGGATACGCGGGTTTGTTTGCACATAGACGCGTATACACACAGTTTTTGTTAAAGGGAGTCACGTATACACGGGTTTCCTTTAGCACAGTTGCGTATGCACGCTTGTTTCTAAACTGTCAAGTCGCGTATACCTGGGTCAATTTTGAAATTTTAGGTTTCTTGGATTTTTAGTCCTGTCTGCCTATGGAGACCTGTTCCTGCAGTGTCTTAGTATCCTCTGGATTGTGTAGAAAGTGGTCTTTGGTCTTTTCTCTCTCTTGTTGGGTTGAAAACTAGCTTTTTTTGCAAATCTTGTTTCTTGTGCTGGCATTTCTGGTTCGAGTACCAAGATCTCTTCCTGGGGATTCTTGGTTGTTCTTCTTCATCAGAACAGAGAGCTTCTGCTCATTTACTCTTTCCTACCTTTGTGTCTTGCTTTGCGCTTCGATTTTTGCCCATTGTTTGGTTGGTTTTCTTGAGTTCAGTTGACTAGGTCTTGTTGCAATTTTTGAAGAGTCTTTCTTGGTTCTTTGAAGTTTTTGTTTGCTGCAAGGTTGTACTATTCTTCTAGGCTGAGTGTTTGAGTTTCTTGTCTTCTTTTGCTCATATAAATCTTGCTACTAGCTAGCCCTATAAGGTTTAGAGCATTTTTGAAGTTTTTGCTTGAAATTCAGAGTTGTTTGGCTTGGGATTTGATAGTTTTTCTTGGTCTTTTCGAGCTCTTCCTTTTTATAAAACTCAAAAGCTCAAAAAACATTTTTTTTTGTCATTTGCTTTTGTTTTTCATTTTTGTTTTCGTTTTGTTATATTTGTTGAAGCTTTGTTGAAGTTTCTTGCCTTTGGTTTTTGACTTGATTTTGGAAAGGAATTGTTATTGGTTTCTTCCTCTTATTTCAAGCGTTTTTGGTGTCTTTATATTAAGAGTTTCTGATTTTGGGAACTAGCTTTCTGGACAACCAAAAAGAGATAAAACTGAAGGATCTTTGGGAAATTTCTCTCTGCTTTAGTAGATTTTGCATCTTAGAATTTGCATGCTCTTAGTGATTTGCATCAGGTGCACTTAAGCATTTAGTCATTTTCATAGTTTTTGTGAGTGTGAAGTTTGTTATCTGAAAAGAAAAATAATTTTTTTTAGTCTCGTAGAACCTGTGTAGAAGTTGCTTTTCATCGAAAGACAATTACTGCATTTGCATGTAGTTTGGTTTTTATTAATTTCTTTTCTACGTCAAAACACCACGAGTTTCATTTCCTTATCCGTTTGACTTAACATAACAGCCGATTAAAATAAGCGATATAATTTAAAATCAACTAGCAAGTTTTCTAAGTGTCATACACCAACTAGCTAGGTTGTAGGGCCTTGGATTAGGTGAGTGGAGAGTTAACTCTCCAAGGACGCTCAAACAAAACATAGAAGTTGATTAATTGAGCAAAATCCAACTCCGTTAGGTGGACCGGGAAAGCTCTCCTCCAGAGAGTCAAGCGCGAGGGGAAGTGAAGGCTGAGAAGAGAGATACCCCCTCTCTGATTTGCTGAATCTGACCTCAAGACCGTTCCGCCTGGCTTCTGACACGGATTGGTGCCCATAGTTTCCACTCCTAGGTTCCACATAGGTGACTGCGGGGGGGAATACCCGTGGTACCTGAGGCAGACGTCGTATCACTTTCAGCAGTACTTCTGGGGGGTGCCCTTGCGAAGCTTGGGTACTTGTGCCGAAAAAGGCTGTCGTTAGGAGGTCGGCGTAACTGTTTCTATTACCTTCGCTAGTAGGCCTGGGCCGTAATTATCCCAGATTACTTTCGGGAGGTCCTATATTTCACTTTCTTGTATTTTGGTGTCCGGTCCTAATCACCCAGAGCGGAAATACCTTAAGGCTGTTTTCTTGCTTGTATCTCAGGGATTTCTTTTTGTAGTGAGTGCTCTTTGCTCCTAGCTTGCCTAGCTTTATATTTTTTGAGTCTAATTAAAATTTGTTAAAGTGGCTGATCAAGTGCCTCGTCGATCGAGGAGAATCTGGGGGTTATCTCCCGCGAGTCGAGAGCCTTCTTCAAGAAGGCGTAGGAGTAGTTTAGCAGGTGAGTATCACCCTGTGACGTCTGACGCAGTGGAGAGAGATCCTGCACAAGGGTCTGAAGGTTTTGTAGCTGATTCTAGTGTTAGTTTCGAGAGGAGCGCTCCGCTCACCTTGCGAGTTTTATTTCCACAGGAAGAAGAAGTTCAAATAGAGGAAGTACTCGAACCTTCTATGTCACCTCCATCTCCTCTTCCTCCTGATTATCCATTCGTTGTTGAATACATCGGACTTGAGTCAGAGAGACCGGATGATCCTCCGTATTATACATACCTTTCGAGGGCCACGACTGGGAACGCGGCTTCTGCTGTGAGTGCTGCAGGCATTTAGACTCCTGCTTCTGTTGAAGGAGGGGGAACTATTGCTATATCTTCGATTACTTCTAGTGCTGTTGTGTTTGGCTCTGGTTTCACCCAAGCACATTCTTCTCAATCTGGTCCCTTCAGTTTTGGAATGCCCACTAGTGGGATTCCTTATTTTTCCTTTTCCGCTGCTGCAGCTGGATCTACACCCATGTCTTCCATGGCTAGTGGATCAGCTTCTTTTCAAGGGTTCCCCTTCGGAACTGAACATATTCCTAGTTCGAATCCTTCTTTAGGGTCCTTTCCGTTTACTTCTCAGACCCAGAGTTTCAACCCTTGGTCTGGAGGTCAGAATTCGACTAATTTTACAGGTTGGAACCCTGTATTCACTACAGTGGGGGCTGGGAATCAGTTTTACGCTGGTCACCAAGGGAATGCTTTTTTCCCTTCGTTGAGTGCTTATCAGACTTTTTCTCCTCTTTCTAATGCTTGGAACCCCTATCAGGGGCTTTCCTCTTCATTTAATACTTCAGCGGGGGGAACTGGTCTGGGTTTTGTTAACTCTGTGTTGGGAGGAGGTTCTTCTCCTTTTTCTACGAGTTCTTTCTGGCAACCTGGTGCCTCATCAAATCCAGGGTATTATTTTTAGACTGTTGGGAATCCATCCCATCAAGGATGGAATCCTCAGGCTCCACCTCGTTTACCTTTTCTGGCAACGTTAAACTTGCTAGATCTGTCGAAATTGACTAATGATCCGATCCGTTATAGTCCGAGGTGGCCTTCGGTTCCCACCAAACTTCCTTTAGACATTCCAAAGTTTGAAGGCAAGAATGGAGAAGATCCAGCTGACCACATCACCACCTTACATTTATGGTGTTCTTCGAACTCCCTGATTGATGATTTGATTAGGTTCAGATTGTTTCAATGCACCCTAACTGGAAACGCTGCCAATTGGTATATTGAGCTAACTGGGGGCAGTTTTGCTACATTTGGAGAACTGGCTGTTACATTTCTAAACCATTTCCAGTTGCCTGTCCGATATGATGCCAGGACTGAACTCCTAGATAATTTTAAACAGGACGACGCAACCCACATTTCTGACCATATTCAGGAATGGCGGAGAAGGAAGAGGCTTATTAAAGCTCATATTCCAGGAGAATTCCTTTTGGAATGGTTTCTGAAATCTCTGTAGTCAGAAATTTCGAAAGATGTATCCCTCTCCGGGGTATTTTCCGAGGAGCAGGCCATTTTTAGGGCCCAACAGTTGGAACTGATCTATTCTCAGTCTGGGTTCCTCCATAAGTATTTGCCCAATGCTCCTTGCTCCAAATTAGATTTATCCAAAAATAAGCCTGGTCCTCATGGTGACGGACTGATTGGATCGATCAATAGTGGTGCAGCCAGCCTGCTTACTCAATTGCAGCAGTTTTCTTTGCAATATGCTCCTTCTGGTCAGGCTGTGCCTGCTGAGTCATCGCCTTCCCACTCTTTGTCCATAAATGCTGTCCAAGCTTCTGATCCCAAAGGAAATCAACAATCCGAAGGGAAGAAGAAGGGACGGAATAATAAGAAAAAGGGAAAGAATGGGAAGGGTAATGCGAATAAAACCAACGAGCATGTTGGTGAGGGCCCAAAGGATAAAAAGAAAGTGAAGTTTCCATGCAAGCTGTGTGATGGAGACCATCTTACGCACCTTTGCCCTAAAATTCAGGATGCGCAGCGCTTGTTAGCTCAGCAGGGTTCTTCTAGTTCCCAAGCTGTGTTAACAAACCCTTTTCCCCAAGGGAAACAACTAGTTGTTGGCACAAATGAAAATCCTGGGGCTTCCTCTGGGAGCACCCAGGAAGGGGAAATTCCATCAAACATATTCATGATGAGTGCTCACGTGGATGTTGCTACAAGATCACGTGATTATGGCGGAGAAGAGTCTTCGAAAGATAAGGATGCTCCTGATGCTACTAAGCCGCTTCACATTACAAGGCCTATTGTTGAGCCTATGCCTCGGATGCCCAAAGCATCCACTAAGTGTTTGACGATTAATCCAAATGCTAGGGCTGCCCAGAACTACTTTATTATGGAAGATCTGGCGCAGAGTCCTTGTGCTATGTCAGCTTTAGAGGTGCTCCAGTCTTGTCCGGCTCAGCGTAGTGCTTTGCTCACTGCCATTAGGGCTATTGATCCGAAAAATTCTCTTCTGATTACATTTGATATGACTAATTTTAAGAAGAGACTCCCCCATCATATGGCTTTTCATATTAAATCATCGTATCGGAAGTGTAATATCTTTCGGATGGCTGTTGATGAGGGTGCTTCCACATGCGTGATGTCTCTCACATGTTGGAAGACGATTAGATCTCCCAAAGATGTTCCATCTAGCACTCTTCTGACTGCGTTCAATGGTCATTCTCACAGACTGCATGGTATTTTCGCAGCTTTGCCTATCTGTGTTGGGGGAAAAACTGTGAATATAGAGGTTGAGGTAGTTGATGCAAGCTTGGACTACAACCTTCTGTTGGGGAGAAACTGGATTTATGAGATGGATGTCATTGCATCCTCATTATTTCGGATTATTTGTTTCCCTCACGAAGGGAGGATTGTTACAGTGGACCAACTGGACTGTCCTCCTGTAGACCCGAATGCGTCTACTGACTCATCTGTTCCAAAGTTGGATAATACTAAGGTGCCTATTGAGAATTTAGGGGTTGGAATGTATTCTTCTTTGATGGGTACTTTCGATATTCCTCCTCCTACGGTTCATATTAATGCAATTTCATCCTCCAAGGCTCCTCTTCGAAGAGAGTTCTTCAGAACTCATTATTTTTCGGACCCTTGGACCTTACCTTCCCCTACTGCCACATTAGAGGAAGGTCAAGTGGGTGGAATGGCATTTCCAATGTCGGCAGCTGAGATTGCTTATCAGTCTATTGTTGAATCTGCAGAATCCATCCTAGCTTCTCTCTCACCGGAAGAGTTGGATGGAGATGTGGCTTCGGCTTGGGCACTTAGTTCTTCTTTTGCCCAGGATTGCCTTGATACCACTCTTCCATCTGAAGAGGCCATCCTGGAAGCTATGACTGGTATAGATAGACCATGGGATGATTTGCATCATCGGTCTTACTTTTTACCTGATTTGAGCGAAGTTGAAACGAGTTTTCCAAGTCCTCCGTCTCCTGGTCCTGTTCGCCCAGTCCTGAACCCTTTAGCACCAACACAGGTTTATGCTGAAGGGAACATGGTTGTGATTTCTCCTACTATCTCGATGAACATTTCCAGGGATCCCAATATTATTGAGAATGTCTTCATCGGAGCTGAATGTTCCCGTGAAGAGATTCAGATTTACACCGAGCTCTTTAAAGAGTATAGGGATGTATTCGCTTGGTCTTATGAGGAAATGCCTGGTATAGATCCATCTATTGTCCAACATGAGATCAAGACTTACGAAAATGCTAAGCCTGTAAGGAAAAAACTTTGTCCGGTCAATCCTAGGAAGGCAGCAGCTATCAAAGTTGAGGTTGAGAAGCTGCTTAAGGAGGGATTCATTTTACCTGTTCCTTTGACTGAATGGGTTTCAAACCCTGTTCCCGTAGATAAAAAACAAAGAAAAATTCGAGTTTGCATTGATTTCAGAGACCTCAATAAAGCATGTCCTAAAGATAATTACCCTACACCATTTATCGATCAGATCATTGACGAGTGTGCCGGTGATGAGATTTTCTCCTTCATGGATGGTTTCTCCGGATATAATAAGATTACTATCCGTCCTAAAGATCAGCATAAGACTGCCTTTATTTGTCCCTGGGGTACTTTTTCATACAAGAAGATGCCTTTTGGTCTTAAAAATGCTGGGGCTACGTTTCAGCGGGCCATGTCATATGCCTTCCACGACATCAAAAAGATTATCGAGGCGTATTTGGATGATTTAGCTGCTCATTCTTGAAAGATGATGGATCATCCTGCTCACCTCCGTCAAATATTTGAATGATGTCGTTTCTATAAGATTAGGTTGAATCCGAACAAGTGCGTTTTCGCGGTTACATCTGGTCAGTTATTGGGATTCATTGTGTCTAGAGAAGGGATTAGGATAGATCCCTTCAAGGTTGAGGCAATACTTCGGTTGCCTCCCCCGTCCTCTGTTCGTCAACTTCAAAGTCTACAAGGAAAGTCTAATTTTCTTCGGAGATTTATCGTAAATTATGCTGAAGTTACCAAGGGATTTATGAGATTGTTGAAGAAAGGAGTTCCATTTCTTTGGGATGACTTTGCTCAACGCTCATTCGATGCTTTGAAAAAAGCATTGACCTCTACTCCTTTATTGAGTCCACCTGATTATAGCAGGGATTTCCTTTTGTATCTGGCAGCAGCAGAATCTACTATTGGTATGGTTCTGGTTCAGGAGGATGATGCTCTTGCAGAGCATGTTATTTACTATCTTAGTCGAGGTTTGGTAGGACCTGAACTCCGGTATACTCCGATAGAAAAGTTAGCTTTGGCAGCTGTTCATGCTGTGCAGCGACTCCGGCATTACATTATTCTACAAAAAACTTATGTTTTGGCAGCAGCCAATCCATTTTAGTTTGTCCTCAGTAGGCAAGTGATTGGGGGCAAATACAATAGATGGATTGTGATTTTGTAGGAATTTGATCTTGAGTTTATGTCTGCCAAGTCCAAGAAATCATTAGTTTTCGCAGAATTAATCTCCAAGTTGCCCTGTGGGGATGAGATTGTCTATGATGAATCCTTCCCGGATGAACATTTGTTTCTTATCTCTCCACAATATCCTTGGTATGGAGATATCATTGTGTATCTCCAGACTGTGAAGTTTCCCTCTACTTTTTCTAAAGATGAGCGTCGTAAGTTGCGTCACTTGGCTAAGAATTACTTAATTATTGGTGATGATTTATACCGTCGAGGAGTTGATTCAATCCTGAGACGTTGCTTAACTCTCGAAGAAGCTGAGGCTGTGCTGAATGATTACCATAGTGGAGCTTGTGGTGGTCATTTATCTGGGCTTGCTACAGCCCAAAAGATCTTGCGTGCTGGGTACTTTTGGCCTTCGATTTTCAAAGATTGTATGGAGTCGGTCAAAAAGTGTCATCCGTGTCAAGTTTATACTCGAAAAATGTGCGCTCATCCAGCTCCGCTTTTTCCAGTCATTACTATCGGTCCCTTTACAAAGTGGGGTATTGATTATACTACTTGTAACCCGCCTTCGGCTAAAGGTCACAAGTACATTATTGTAGCAGTAGACTACTTTACGAAGTGGGTCGAGACTATGCCTACTTTTGGGAATGATGGTGAGACTGCAGCTCTTTTTCTTTTCAACCAGGTTATTGCTCGTTTTGGTATTCCTAGAGAGATTGTCACTGATCATGGCAGTCATTTTTAGAATAGCATGATGGCTGAGTTGGCTCTAAAATTGGGTTTCCGGCAGGAGCATTCATCTTCGTATTATCCTCAGGCCAATGGGCAAGTGGAGGCCGTGAATAAATCCTTGAAGACAATTCTTCAAAGGACAATTGATCAAGCTCAATACAATTGGCATATTATGCTATATCCTGCACTTTGGGCATACAGGACGTTAGTGAAAACTGCAACTGGCTTTACTCCATTTCAGCTTGTGTATGGGTTGGAATCCATATTTCCCATTGAATGTGAGATTCCTTCTCTTAAATTAGCTGTTGAACTTCTTCCTGACACTTCTAGTCTTGAAGAAGGGCTCCTTCATCTGGAACATCTCGATGAGCAGCGTCGGGATGCCGCCACGATGAATGAAGCGCATAAAAACCGAGTAAAAGCTCAGTATGATAAGGCGGTCAAGCCTAGGGTTTTTTCGGAAGGTGACCTTGTTTTGGTCTATTGCCAAGAAAAAGATGCCCTGGGGGCAGAAAATTTTAAGTCTATGTGGTATGGCCCCTTTATCATCAAAAAATTTCTTAAGAAAGGAGCATATACCTTGGTTGATTTTGAAGGGAACGAGTTGTCGAAGCCCAGAAATGGGCTCTATTTGAAAAAGTATTATGCCTAGGTTTCGGCTTGGCATGTTGCTTTTGTATATAGTAGTTTTGATTTGTACATATTTGGTTGTTTTTCGATATTTGATGGGTTGGTGATGTTTTTGATCTGCTTTGGCAGGTTGTGTCGGATGTCATGAATCATTTTGGTTTCACCGATGGTGCTAGTAGAAACACCCGGAACTTAGCTTCCGCAGCGTGGGTGCTTCATTATCCATCCGGTCAGCTGTTAGTATCAAGAGGGGTCTACATTGGTCCTGCTTCCAATAACATAGCAGAATACACTACAGTTGTTTATCTACTCTCGGAGGCAATATCTTTGGGTGTTGATTCGTTGGTAGTTTTATTGGACTCTTAGCTGGTGGTGTCGTAGTTGAACAATACTTATTGGTTTCGAGATCCATTTTTACTCCGGTTGTTCTTGAGGGTACGTTTGTTATAAAGATCATTTCAATTTTTAACTTTCATTCATATTCCTCGAGCTGACAATTGGTTGGCAGACTCATTAGCTAATCAAGCAATTGATTGGCATATTAATCATTCCAAACAATAAAATTGAATCATCAAAAGCATCATACATTTTCATACATTTGTTACATCACATCAAACATCGCTGTATATATATCATCAGAGTGTTAAAAAATATACAAAAATTTGGATGCATAAGTCATACAAAAATTGGGCTTATGCCCCCGATCATGTTCAGTCTCAAAAATATACAGTCATATGATACATCATATCTATCTACTACTGAAGTCCCTGCCCAGAAGTTGTTTGCCTATAGAACACGATCGCAATGGCAACTCGGCGGAATAACCATACCCAGTCATGGGGTACTCCTACCACTTGTCTCTGGATGGCTTCAGGCAGATCTTCCACTGCAGCCATAGGTACTTGGCGGGTTAATCCCTCCAAGTTCCTTTGTACAGCATGGAGGGTTCTGTCTGGATCTACTGTATCCGCTTCGCCTCTGCGACGCTTATGTCGTGGGCATCCCTCAGGTCGAACTGGTCCAATATCTGTTTCATGATCATTTTAAAATTGTAATTCATTTGAATCCAATCAAAAATATGTTTGTTTTTCACATTTTTTTTCATACATATTGAAAAAATTCAAAAAATTATATAAGTAAAAAAATTGTAAACTTATCGACCCTACCCCATGCTGCGCCTGGTGGAAGGACAAGATCTGGATCACCACGAAAGTCCATCCCGGCATAGGGATAGTCGTCCACAGCGATGATTTGTTCTCTCCACCATTGGAAGAACTCATCATCCCAAGTGGTCAGGGGAACTTCACTTCCCCCCAATCTCTTCATCATGTCTGCCCAGCGGGAAATTCTTGGGTCTCTGGGGCTGCTGATGGTAGAGATCACTCTGGGTCTTAGTACTAGAATCTTCTCGAAGAAGAATGTCATCAAAATTGTACCATATCCAAAATGTTTTGTCTTTACTTGGCGGATAGAGGTCAATTGTTGCTTCATGTTCATCAGTAGGGCTATGCACCAATCATATACATGAGTTAAGCATTCCACTGCTATGCTCATTTGTGTCCTGGACGCCTGGTGTAGGGAGGAAGATCCTGCCACCCTGAAAATGGTGAAAAGAAGGATTTTCATGTGCAAATCCCTTAAATCTTTGATTGCAATTTGAGTTCCAACTTTCTTGGAACCCTCTACGCAGTACACGTGGACGTAATCTTCCACGGTGAGCCCTCCCAAAGGCTTACCGTGCAAGTCTACTGGCTCTCCCCTCCGAGAGAGTCCAGTGATAAAATATATATCTTCCACTTCAATGCATATGGGCATCTGATCTATCATAAAGCAGTCCTCTTTCGGTTCCTAATAGTTCACAAGCATTTCGAGCAACCAGACATTACTCTTCATATTTGGCATTTTGAAAAACTTGAGTAATCCACAATTTCGAAGAATATTTAGTGATGCTTGATTCTGCATGACTTCATGGTCTATTGCACTGTGTTCGCACTCTCTCCATGATATGGTCATCCTGTAAAATTTCAATAATCCATTCATTAGCTACGCATTTTTCATATTGGGCTGCGCATACGCGACTTTATTTGTGCACAGTCGCATGTATACGCGACTTGGTCATTACTAACCCACGTATGCGCAAACCCGTGATTTTTAGCAAGAGATTTAACGGTGAAAATTCCTAAATTTTAATTTATGAACGGACAAAATGAATAGCAAGGATGAATTAAGAGCTAACCTGAGAAATTCGGTGGATTTTGACGGTCGGCTGCTCCTGTTTTGACGAAAGAAGCTTTTTTCTCCATAGCACTTTTTTCCAAATCAGTAATGTAATAATGAACCAAATATGAGGTAATTTGTCTATTTATGCCCAAAAAGTTGAAAATTTTCGCAAAAATTTGTTATGCTTATTTTTTCAATCTATCTTAAGCTGCATAACCCGGATGCTTGGAAGTGCCCAGATTGGTATATTTTCAGGTACATTTTGATGAATTTGAGATTTTTCCCGGTTTTTGATCCATGACTGCTGACCCGTCATGGCAGGTATATGATCTTCACTGGCATATAGGTTAGGGAATCCACTTTCCATTGCATTTTGCATACTAGCCTCCATTCTGATCACTTTCCATAGGGTCGATCCCATCAGGTCATGAGTATTACACCCATTTCACTCGCCGATTATTTAATCATGACTTGGTGGCAGAGCCTTCCTTTACATGGGCTTCCTAGTTAATTCCTCGCTATCACTTGTTGCCCATGCTGCGTTTTATGTAGGCTTGGGAGTCCTCTTTAGTCCCGCCATGACTTATGTGTTGAAGCTTCATTCTTCTTCTTCCTCACTATCATTTTTCTGGCTATTACCCTAGAGGCTCCTTGGTGTTGTTGAGTTGTATTACTGCATTGCATATTGGCTACTTGTTTATCCTGGCCTTTAGCCGGCTTCATTTTGGACTCAATGTTTAAGCCAACTTTTGACCTTGTCTATCTGTACAAGTTAACCATTGCATGCACTTAGCTATCGCGACTTGACACCCTTTTACCCATGGATGGAATATTCCTCTGAGTATCGCTTACCAGTTTTCGCGACCTTGCATTGAGCATAGGATCGTTCCAATCCCTGGAACTAGTGTATCTGTTTCTTGATACTCGTTCTATCCATTGTACCATAGCATTATTTTATTCTTTTTCAGGCTTATGAAAAAGACAAAAAAATCAAATATAACAGAAAGAGCGGGAACGGGATGTAACTTCGTTATTTGATGGCAGTACAGTGTTAGTTTTTCACCCTTGAACAAAGCATATACACTTATATATTTCCTACATTTGGGATGGTTTTAGTTTTGACCTAGGTTCAAACTTTACCTTGTTTCACTTATCAGTTCTCCCCTGGTTGGTTATCTCTTCCAATCATATGGAGAGTTTGTTCTGCCTCCTGCATAACAGACTTATACAGTGTCACTTTTTACTGCCATGGTCATCACGAGTCATGCTTTTGTTCAAGGGAAGTTTAACCAGAGTCGGCCATTCTGCAGTGTCTCTTGACTCATTATTCAGTCGGCCTTCCCGGTCTTGTCAATATCTTGTTCTATCACATCAGATGTTTTGGTCTTCTGCTCGTGCTGGTTTGAGAAGGTCCCCATTGACTTCTTGCCGGTGGGTTTGTCTCTTATCGACTACGACACATTGCTCTGAGAGCAAACCTAGAGCCGCACCTTGGGCCTATTTCCATCATTGATAGGTGACCTCGTGCTCAGCATTTGATCATCATCATGGGTCTTTGACTGAGTGGTTTCCCCTGTGTTCGACGTCAGCACACATTATCACACTTGGGATTCGTGGAGTACCTTGATTTCCATTTGACCCTATCGGTGGATTTCTCGCCTCTGTGTCAGCTTTCATTATTGGTTGGTTCAGAGGGTTTCTTCCGTGCGCTAGCTTCATCTTGTGCATGTCGAAAACGTACTTCGGTTTTGGTTCCGTCACTCTACTTCGTCCGATTCCTTCCAAATCTTGGCCTGCGGGTTACACTCGCGCTGGACTGATGTGGGATGCCTTAATGCCTTCCTTCCAGCGGATCTTTTCCCATCGACTCCGACTCATTGCTCTGGGAATAAGGTCTAGAGTCTTTTTGTCAGTACCTTAGGGTTTGCAGTCATCAGTGGCAGAATCTTCGCTATCGACAGTGGGGATTCATCATTGCCTCCTGATTGGTAGATTCTCTCAAGTGTTCGACTTCAACTCATTCATTCACACTTGGATGAATTTTACTGAAGATTACAACAAAATATAGAAACTGAAATATGTTTCAAATACACATGGATTCGTAACGTGAATCTGGATTTATGCAGGAACACAATAAAATATAGAAATAAAAACAAAAAATAGATGCAAATGAAATAACACTTCATTTCATTAATATTGTATAATAGAAATATGCTTACACACATAATGGAAATAAAATAACTAGGGCGTTGGTAGCTTATCTCTAAGCTACAGGCTTCTGAACTATGCTTTTTTTTTTTTTGGTAAGTTGAGCTATTCTATTAATTTTGGAAACATAAAGTTACATGTGCTACAGGCTGTGTTGGAAACCTGTGCTTAACCATTCCCAGCCTTTTTTACACTGTTTCTGGGCTTCCTCGGGGGAGGAAACCAGCCTAGAAAAAAATTAGAGCCGATTAATACATTATGTGTTGTAGCACTAACATAGCTAAAACACACAAAATAACTGATAGCAGAGGAGACCTGAGGGAAAATTTGAAAAAGATAGAGGAAAATTGTGTAACAGAACAACCGTTACTCATCATCGTTAGCATTACTGTTGGGGTTCTCTTCCTCAATAGGACAGGTTGGAGCCTGTGTAGCAGCTACTTCCACCACCGCCGCAGTGTGCTTGGGAATGCTCACAGGAGTGAATAGAATGGGGGAGTCCAGGTCTACGCCATCGGGAACTCACGTCTAGATGCCATCTGAGTCCATGACTCAGATTTCTGTTTCCTCATCATCATTCTCTGGTGTTGTCAGGGAACAATATTGCGATGCAGAGAGTGCGACTGGGGAGAGGAGGTGGACCTTCTTGAACCACGAATAGCTCTCTGAGCAGCATGCCTGCAGGATTCTGTGCGCTGCTCGGGATCGGGATGATGGATCACAAAAGTGCTAGAAGAGGAGTCTTCAACCGATTCGACACGACTGTCCTCTCCACGATGATGTCATCCTAGGAGAGCCCTTCTCTGTCCACCATGGATAATGCATTGGCATAGTCTGGGAGCCATTGCGCACCCGGGATGGGGAGAGAAGGTGAGGAGAAGCAGAAGCACATGGGACCGAGGAAAGGAGACGAGAGTAAAATTGGGGCTGTAGGGGAAGAAATATCTGGGGGACTGAGTAGAAATATGGATAGTGACACTCCAAGGGGAGCTGCACAGCTCCACTCTAGGATAGGGGCTTCACAGCAAAGAGAGGGGAGAGAAAGGCAAAGAAAACAGGCTGAATGAGGAATGGAGCAGGTAGCTTAGCATTATAGAGGGGTGGGGAGGAGATATATGAGGGAGGAATTGAGTGGTCTTCGCACAAATATGCAAGCTATAATTGAGAACTTGAACAAGCTCGGGTGAGGAGGTATGGCTCCGATGCTAGTTAATCGTGATGGACATTAATGGTGATAAGAGCAAGGTGATGTTCAGGGAAAGGTTACATAGTACCTATCCTCTCATCATCATTTCTAACTATATGAGATTTGTGTGAGTGGCTAAAGGTATTTGGCTCCACATCAAGTGAAGCTCTGCATTGGAGATCTTCGTTATCCGGGATGTGATTGTCACTCGTGTCTATTCTTTCACCTGCATCCGGGGGGTGCTGATTCTTTTGAATGAGAGTGAGACAGTGCTCTCTGAAAGCAGCCTCCTCAATGTGTATAAAAGTGGAATGATGCAGAACAAATTTTCTTTCCACCCCTTTGTTTGCAAGAAGATCTGCAACAAAGTTGGCTTGCCTGCGTACGTTGCCAAAAGTGATGGCTTTGTGGTTGTGAAGCAGCAGTTCCAACACCTTAAGCTTGTGGGAAAGTCTCCAACTGTTAGAAACTTTTGGTGAATCTGTGCCTTGAAGGATTTTGGTGGTAGCCATTGTTATGATTTTCGAGTCTCCCCCCATTTCCATAGGGAAGTAGTGGAATTATATAGAAATTTCAATACCCTATATCAGTCCTTCCATCTCTGCCGAATTATTTCTATCCCATCCTATATTCCCATAGTATATTCTGAGATGTTGTCCCTCAGAGTTCGTGATGATGCCTTTAAAACCTGCATTACTCAGATTTCCTTTGGATTCCCCATCAAAATTACATTTGAAGAAGGCTTTGGAGGAAGGAGACCATGTTTCTAGAGTAGGAGTTCTACCAATGCTTCTGGGATTGATATCCATGGGAGTGTTTAGACTCATGTGTCAGTTGTTCCATATGTGAAATTTTGTTGCCACGGTGGGAAGGTCCTCTTGGCTCCAAGCCTCTAAGGCTAGAGTTTTAGTGAGGTTGCTGTGAATCCTATCCCAAAGCTGATCTGGAGTGGAGGCATTTTCCTTGAAGATGTGATTGTTCTGTTCCTTCCAGATGTTCCAGACGAGGATACCTGGGATGATCTACCATAGTATATTCACAAGGGTACTAGTGAAAGGATTGTCCTGCCAGTCGCTGATAGTGTTAATGATGTTACCTCTAGCTCGGTTGGAACGATGACATAAGACTGAAATTTTCTCCCATAGGAAGTTGGTAGTAGGACATTGGTCCAAAAGATGGTCGATGGTTTCCAGGTTGTCCTGACATAAAGGAAATTTGGAGGGCGCTACGAACCCCCTCTTCAAAATATTCTCCCATGTGAGGATGCGTCGTTTACTGAGCAGCCACAAGAATGTAGCTATTTTGGGCCACAGGTTGGAATTCCATATATTTTTCCAGACGATGTTGGTAGGTCCAGGGTCCTATTGATCGAGGATGCTGTAAGCTTCCTTGGTGTCGTAAGTGCCGCTGGGTATATGCCCCCATCAAAGGATATTATGTCCTATTTTAACTTTTATTTTTCTTTTTTTTTACGGAGCTCCTCCCAGATTTCCGTATGGATTTCATTGTTCTAGTTTTCTTGTCATCTTCTTGTGTGAAGCCATTTCTTATAGCATTGGGAGATCTCGCTCGTCCATAAGTCTTGATCCTTCTTTCTTTTCCTTCCTTGGAGCGTGGTACTCCATAGATTTCTACAAAATATGGAGGAGAGGCTTGCCATCTATTGCTAGGAATCCTCCCAGAATCTGGCTTGGTTACCACTGTGCAGCTCCCATAAACTATGATCTTGGATTATCCTTTTTCAATGGCTGGTTGCTTTCCAGATTTGGGAACCAACTAGATCTAAGTTGTACCTCATGAGATCATCCTTTGGCCAATACAACGCGTACTTGGAAGCCCATAGGTTGGCCCGTGGGATGTTGGGGTTTGAGATCCATTTCCACCATATGCTGGCACCCATTATAGTATTTTTGTGCTTAGGATCCCGAATCCCTAATCCTCCCTAACTTTTAGGGGTGAAAACATCCTTCCAATTGACTAAGGCCCATTTTTTATTTCCTTTTGTGCCTCCCCATAGAAAATATCGTTGCAAATTGCGCATGGATTTTAGGACCCGTTTGGGAGTTTTAGGGACGGAGAAGAGACAGATGGGGATGGATTGCACGATGTACTTAATGAGGACATGATGACTGGAAATGTTGAGGGTATGGTGAGTCTAGTTGGAGAGGTGAGTTTACATTTTATCTAATAGACCTCCCAGGTGTTTGGAGGGAAGAGAAGTAATAGAGAATCCAAGGATGCGAGCAATAGTATGTTGTGTTTGAGGGGGGGTATGCAAGAAGAAAATATTTTATTTGTCAGGGTTGACCTTTGTGCCAGAGGCTTTAGAGAAGGAGTCAAAAATGGATTTAAGGGTTCGGGCTTCTTGGACTAAGGGGTAACCCATGATCAAGTTATCATCCACAAATTGTTGGTGAGAAGAGGGAGGTAGGTTGTGGAGAGGTAAACCAATTGAGGCGCCAGTCTGGATAGAGCTCTTGAGAAGGCGACCCAAGCCTTCTGCCATGATGATGAAGATGAAGGGAGATAGAGGGTCCCCTTGTCTTCTGCCTCTCGAGGGGTTAAAGGTGGCGGAGGGGATTCCACTGAACAGGTTGGAGTGAAAGGGAGAGGTGATGAGACTCATGATCCATTTGACCCAGGTATGACCAAAGCCAAAGGCTAAGAGGACCTTTTTGATGTAGTCCCAACTGAGTTTGTCAAAATATTTGTAAAGGTCAATTTTGAGAAGCATGTTGGGTTTTTTTTTGGTTTTGAGGGAGTGAATGACTTCATGGGTTAAGATGATGGCATCCAAAATCTATCTCCCTTCCACATATCCTATTTTCTCTGGGAAGATGATAAGAGGAAGGAGCTTCTTCAGAAAATTAGCTATGACTTTAGAGATAGTTTTATAAATGACATTGCAAAGAGCTATAGGTCTATACTTTCTTGCTGAGGTTGCTCTGTCTTCGTTTGGAACCAGAGTGATGAAGGTGGAATTTAACGCAGGTAGCGGCCAGTGAGTGGACTGTGATTCCTCCACAACTCCCGAGACTTCGTTTTGGATGATCTCCAAAAATATGTGGAAGAAGTTGGTGGTAAATCAATCAGGACCCAGAGCTTTCCCTACATTCAGTTGTAATACTTACTGTTCCACCTCAGCTAAAATGGTAGCAGTGAGAAGCATCATGTTATGATATTTCGTTATCAACTTGGGGATGTTGTGGGTGATTTCCTCAATGGCTTCTTGCCGTTGGTGGTTTGGTTCCTGAAGGATGTCCCTAAAATAATTACGCAGCTCCTCCATGATAGCCACTTGAGTTTCTAGCCTTTCCCCCATTTGGTTCTTGAGGACTATGATTCTGTTGTGCATCATGTTCTGGATAGTGGTGCGGTGGAAGAATTTGGTTTCTTTCTCCCTCTTTGAGCCAGTTGATTCTTGATTTTTGTCTCCAAAGGGCTTACTCTTGGTTCCTTATTTCTTCCAGCTGAGTGGTTAGGAGTTTCTCTTGGTGGGCTGTCTCAACTGTGCACCCCTCTTGGATGATGTTCTGTTGCATCTTCATCATTTTCTCCTCCAGGTCTTTTTGTTCTATGAATATATTCCAAAATGTTGTTTTGTTCTAGACTTTCAGTTGACCTTTGATAACTTTCAGTTTTGTCTGGAACTGGAGCATTTTGGTACCTTGGGGGTGTGCTAAGGAAGACCACCAGTTGGAAACCAATTCCTTGAACCGCGAGTGCCTAAACCAGCAATGTTCAAAGTGGAAAGGTTTAGGGTCGTGCTTACCTAGTTGGAGCCATTGGAGTTGTATTGGCCAGTGATCAGATCCAGCCGCAGGGATAATGGTGGTATCTAAGTTACCTTGGAGGTGGATAAGATCATTGATGATGAGAAATATATCTAGTGGTGAGGCTATCTGATGGGCACCCCCTCTTTTGTTGTTCCATGTGAAGATTCCGTTGGAGGTGTGTAGATCAATGAGGTTATTGCTTTGGATTAATTTTTTGAATGCATTACTATCTAATTCTAGGTGCAATCCTCCTCCTTTCTTTTCTTGGAGATTGGTTATCATGTTGAAATCTCCCCCCAGAAGCGAGAGAGGCGAGGATCGTTGTTTATTTATTTCCGGAGTGCTAATTTTTGTTGAGAATTTTGCAGAGAGTAGACATTAGTGCGCAAACCATGGATGTTCGTTCTAGTCAAGTGAAAGTTGGCCTGAATGAAGTGTCTTTTGGCATGAAAGTTCTCTAAGGAGATGATTTGAGGGTTCCAGATGATTTCCAGTCCTCCATACGCCTTGTTTTCATCAACACTATTGTATTATTTCCTTTCCATATATTTTTGAAGATGGTTTCCAGAGTAGAGCTGGAACATTTGGTTTCTTGCATGTAGAATATTTACGGATGTTCCTCATTAATCATTTTCTTTATGATCTTCTGCTTTGTGGGGCTGTTGAGCCCTCTAATGTTCCATGAGATTAGCTTCATGGGATATAATTGGAGGTGAGGGCATAGAATCTAGTCAGCTTGGGGAATCATCCAGAATCCACCATTTCTTTCCCAATTTCTATGATTCTCTGTAGGGATGTTTTCCTACCTCTTTTGTGGGACTCTTTCACGAAGTATTTTGTGTTTATAAGCATACCACCATGGATACACAAGGAGGGGATATGTTGTGCTCTAGCTATAGTTTCCTCTATTTTTTGAATTTTTTTCTCTGGGATTGATGTGTAATCCTTATTTCTTGCAGGCTTCCTCTAGCCCGGTGAGATCTAAGACTTCCAGATCTATGCTTTTGGGTTCTTCCTCCATTGCTTTTGGGATCATTTCCATGATCAATTCTTTTCCCTTTATCAAAATTTTATCCTCTTCCTCATCTGCATTATGTGTTTTCAAGAAGGTCTGGGGTGGAAGATTATTCTAATGAGCCCTAGAGGATTGGGCCTGTGTTGTGGAGGTACCCCCAACTTCATTGACTTGTACAATTTTGTTGTCATTTAGCTGGTTTAGGGATGTGAAGCTGTTGTTGGTTGTAGGTAATTTTTTATTCTACTAAGGGGTAGCTGTTCTGTTATGTCTCTTTTTACTTGCTACCTTCATGAATCCTTCTGCCTCCTGTTCATTGGATTCCCTTTCAGCAGTAACTTTCCTGTTTAGGGCATAGTCTCTCAAGAGATGCCCATGTTGGTGAAATTTTCTACATCTAAAAGGGATATGTTCATAATAAACATTTTGTGTCCATTCAAAATATTCACGCATCAGACTTACATCACCTGGTAGTGGTTCTACTAGGTTCATGTAGACGCAAATGCAAGCATAGGTTGCGTAGTGATTGATTTTGGTTTCTTCCGCAATCTTGATGAACTCTCCTAAGATGTTGCCAATGTCTCTGAGGGTGAGCTCATCCCAATAGTCTTGGGGGAGAGAGTAGAGATTGATCCAGACTGGTGCCCGAGTTAGATCCTGTTTATATCAGTTGAAGCACTCAATCCAGGGTCTAAGGTATAGACTTGCAGTTGTAAAGAAATAGGGACCTCCACCCATTATCCTATATTTTTCTTCAGAAAAGGTGAAGAGAATATTGAAGAAGCCTTTAGCACACAAATTAATGTCAATTTGGCCCTTGGGTGGCCTATCAGAGCATGATCTTTCATGAATTGAATTATCCCATTGATGCGATGTGCTGGGAGTTCGATCACTGTATTATTAAAGTCCTTTGGTATGCATGTGGCCGATTTTTTGTTCATGGCTTCCGCTTCTTGTGTATTAGTCGTCTGTGCTATGGGTTTCACCCCTAAATTTTCTTGAGATGAGCCAGAGTTGTGCTGATTGACGGTATCAACTCCTGTCGCCATCCCTATTGGAGGTTGGCTTGTGAGGGGGGGAGATGTCGTCCCCCCAATGGAGTCGGTCATCAGTGAGCCTGTAGCTTTCCAGGTGAGAGGTTGTGGTGGATTAGGCTAGGGGAGAAGGTCTGCCGAGGGCAACCAACGCCAGAACCAGCAAACCCTAGGTCATGGAGGTCGACCTGGTGCAGAGCTCCGCTAGGGTTTTCCAATCCGGGGATAAGAATTATGCCTCTGAGCTATGTTACAATGAGGCTCAAGGGAATTTTTATTATTTAACGATAAGATAAAACCCTAAATAATCAAAACCCTAACCTGAGCAGATGTAACACCAAGATTTTATTGGCCCTGTGGGGGTTAGTTGGACAACTAGCTTCCCGGGGTCGTAACTTGATCATAGTATCATTGTTTGGAGTGTATCATACCTCGTTGGAAATATATGTTTGAGGACTACGATTTTTAGGGCCTCAAATTAGCTCTAGAAGTTTAGATCAAAAAAACTACTAAAAATAGTAAATAAGAAAACTGATGAAACTGACTAGGTGGAATAGGCCGGTGGCCACCAATATCCACCTCGATCAACTATTTACATAAAGATACATCTTAGTATATTAGAAGTTACAAAATTTAGGTACTCATGAGTTCTAGTGGAGAGTTGTTTCTTTATATGGATGTTGATAATTTGGTGACAAGTTCATGATTCAGACTCAAAAGTAAAAGTGCCAAGTTATATGAGAGGTATAATTTGTTAATGAGGAGATTCTTCAAGTCAGAGTGAAGCATTGCTGAAGAGAAAATACATTGAATACCTTCAGTGATGAATATTAAGACAATTACTTGTTAAGAGGGAGTGCCAAAGAATATAACTTCTACTTTTCTTATGTATGCAAATTTATATTAGTGAGTTTATTGGTCACTATTAGGTATAATTCTAGTCTTTATGAGAAGAGTTTGTGTCTATTTTTTAGGGAGTGGTTGGAACTAGTTCCATGTGAGAGATTTTATCCAACAAGGTAGTTCCTAAGTTGGTGTATAGTTGAGATATTTTCTCAACTAAGTGGTTATTTCCAAGACACTTTTCTATCATGAGACAAATATTATTGTATTTATATGTATCATTACAATTGTTTCGGATATTTATTCCAATTTTGGATATGAAATTAGAATGAATCACTAAGACATAAATGGAAATTTATATAGAAGATTTTATGGTCATTCTGTTTATTGGATATCCATTAGATATGTAGTTGCGGAAAATAAAGACAATGGAATAATAAAATGGAGAGAAGTGGATTCATAAACATAAATTGCCTCTTGCTTTTTGTGAATGAAAAGAATAAAATAGTGAAAGGGAAGGAACCATTATAAAATTATTTATATATATAAGTGAGACACTTATTACAATTTGATATAATAGTAGTCATTATGCTAATAACCATGCATATTAATGAATAGGGCTTCAATATCTTAATTCAATTATAAAAAAATATAAGGTGGATGGAATGAATTTAAACTTCATGGATTATTCTAGAATATTATTAGTAGTTGCAAAAATCAAAGGTTTATATTTTTCTCCAAAGTAGTCATTCCCCTTCTTCTCTTTTAATTAAATTGATTAATTAAAAAAAATTCATATGAAATGAGTTATGGTTTTTTGGGCATGTGGTATTGGCTCGTGGTATTGTCACAAAGGTAAATATCCATTGATAAGATTTTTTTCAATGTTTTCAAAATGTATATATGTCTAAGATATATATTAATTATTTTTATAAATAATACTATTAATAAGAGATAAAAGTACAAAGGAGGGGGTTTGGATTCCACTGCCCCACATAGCTAACAAGTAGGGAGATGTGGAATAGATATCCTATAGAGTAACAAGTAGGGAGACGTGGAAAGCACCTATACTATTGAGAGGTTATGGATTCAATTCTCTTGACATTCTTCGGGTCAATATCCATGTTTGAACTAACAAGAAGTGACCCTTGGGTTCAAGCTCCATGTTTGAGGTGACAAGAAGTGATCCCTTAAGTTGTATATTCCAAGATAAATACCTCGTGGACATAGCCACCACTGATCCTAGAGGTTATGAACCACATATAAATGTAAATAAATAAATAAATACATCAAATAAATTCATTTTTTATATTTAAATTAATAAAATTAAAAACAATATTTTGAAATTTTTGATATATACATATCACTATCAAATAAATTAAAATAACAAATTTCATATTAAAGCCATATATTTGAGAACAGATAATTAATAAACATATAAAATCCTGATAAATTTAATCAATAATTTTTTTTTTCCAAGCAAAGGAATCTGTCTCCCTCAAAGCCTAAGGGATAGAGTGAGGCTGTTGGTACAAGGCCAAGTTGAAGAGCTAGAGTGATGTTGCCTGTATAAGGCCAACCCACAAGTATAATACTTAAGAGTTGACAAGGTTGGAAACCAATACAATAATATTCATCAAGAAATCATAGCTCATCATGTCACTAGCATGGATTTGAGCATTTGTGGGGAAGGAAAAAACCATTCCACCCATCCCCCCAAGATAACCCCAATTAGAGAATTTGTTGTTAATTGGGTATCATCTGAGGAATAAAGTAAACCTACCTCTTATATTGAAGGCAAGAGAGAGATAGATCTCTATTACTAGGTGGGTGCTTTGTATAGACTTACTTAAGAGTATTTGAACCTCGGCTAGGAAGATAAAATTTGTTCCACCAAACCACCTAAGATAACCCTAATTAACAAAAATGTTGGGAAGTGGGTACCACACAAGGAAGAAACTAAACCTCTATCTCAGAGTGAAGGCAAGGGAGACGTCACTAGTAATAGGAAATTTCTCACTATATGCACACTAAAGAGCACAACAAAGTTACTCTATTCCAAAGTGTCAACACTTCAATTTACTATACTTGAACTTGAGTGTGAAGGATAACAACCATTCCACCCAATTACCCAAGCTAAACTCAATTGAAATTTAATTAATAAACATATAATAACAAATAAGAATATAAAATTCAAAATATATATAATATAAATATTAGCTACAATTTAAGGCTCATTTTATTATCCGCATTGAAATAATAATTCATATTCATAATTATTACCTTCCATAAATTTATATTTAAATTTAATTAATAAACAAATAAAAATTTAATACTTTGAAATATATCTCCCTTTCCATATATATGTATATATATCTATAATCAATGATATGCACATTGGGCTAAAATGTTTAATTATAAAATTATAAAACATACTAAAGAAATATGTCGTGCACACACACACACACACACACACACACACAGCAAAATGCATTACAAGGTTCTTAATAACATTCAAAACATAGATATTTTTTTTCTTTGGTAGGAATGTAGGAAACTTTATATTAGAAAAAATTTTGTACATACAATACTTCGAGAAAACTGTTCAGGGTCTTGGCTACGAAATCCTACCACATAAAATGGAGGGGAGAACCAAATGTTCTATTAAGAAGAGTTAAAGTATTGTTCAAAATCATGGTGTATGTATAAATAAAATACTAAAAAATATTTCAAACAGTTTTGTGCCCAAATTTTTTCATGTGTAACTAAGAATGCATATCCCTTTGAGAGTGTAGAGGAAATTCCAAAGCGAGTGGAACAAGGTTGAGAACTTGCTTGAGCCTTGTGCTTTCCTTTAAGATTTCGAGGAGCTATTTGTGCTTGAATATGGTTAACTTAAATTCTTCTCTTGTTTCCTAGACGTTTCACATCTAGATTCCACTCCACAATGAAGAATCCATAGGATTTTTGGCATCAAGGAGAAGGCTCCTTGTCTACTAGTTGAGTACTAATTATGGGAAGTTACATTGAACTACCTTCATTTCTAACAAAATTTTGATTGGGAGGATATGGGACTAACATGCCTATATCTCACCCATGTAGTTCTAGAATGATTGACGGAGGAGAAGAGTGGATCTATTGGGAAGTATTAGTGTCAGTATTGGTATACTTCCACCAGGGATCAAAACACATTTGCATGTGCATCTTAAGTGTCCCATACTGAATACATATTTTATCATTTCATTGGGTCATGACACAAATTTTCTCCGTTGGTGGTTGTCAAAAATTTTTCTCCCTCCAAGATTCATATTTTTGACTCATTCCCATGTACCTTTGAGCATAATAAAACTTATGGAAATTCTTTTTTCACTTGAAAGTTTTTAAGTCAAAATCTCATTCAAAATTAGGTCAAAAAACTAGTTTCATTAGGTCATCAGGGTTTTCATTTTTCAATCTCACTCCTTCATTCCTATGAGGTCAGTACATATATGAGAGGGATTGAAACAAGATCATCGTGATGTTTTCATTATACTTCAAAGGTTATATTTTCAATTTAAAGACTTTTTTTTATCAAAATGCCATTTTGATAGAAAATTCATCTATGTAATTTATTTTATTTTTTCATATTTAATTTTATGCTACTATATGTAATAATGAAATCCCAAAGCTTTCAAAGTGAACATGTCAAGCCTCAATGAGAAAAATAGAAGTCAACTCCATGATTTCAGCAACCTGCAATATAAAAAGTGTCAAAGAGTATTAGTGATAAAGGAAAAAAAGAAATCAGCATTAGAAAAGTGGATATTCAAAGTTAAATCAAAATTCACTTGGCTATAAAATCCCATAAAACATTTCAAAAGAGTCATTCTTTCCTTTGAAATTGTAAGAAGCATTCAACAAAGAAGAATTTGTGAGTTTTTGAAGCGAAATTGGGCCAAATTTCCTAGCGCTGCGCATTGAGAGATTGGCATTGCGTGTTTACACCAGTGTTGGGGGCCTCTACCTTGGTGTTGTGGCCTTGCCAGAAGATTTCCATGTATTTTTTGAAGGTGTTCCGTGCCTACAGACCGGTGCTGTGCGTTTGCACAAGCGTTGTGCAATCACACAATGGCATTGTACACCTAGACAAGGAGGATTACTGTGTTATAGCAATCCAAACGAGTTAAAAACACTTCGAAATTTCCCTAAGACACCATAAAAGTGGTAAGTACATATCATAACCCTATTTTTATGCTATTTGGCGATTCTTAAATGAATTGAAGTGGAACTCTAATGAAACGCTAATTACAAGTTTGTGATCACTATTTATACATTTGTTTCATCCTCCTAAAAAAAATATCAGTCATAGACAGGGTAATTCCATTGACCTAGGGTTTTCATTAATTTAGTTTTCCCTTTCACTAATTCCCTACACTCATCCCCTTCACCTTTCAAGCTATCCATTTCATCCCCTTCCCCTCTTCTCATTTCACTTGTACCCTAGGGTTTCATAAATCAAAATTTGAAGATGTCAAAAGAAGAAGATAGTGGCATTGTTGGTGAGGAAAAAATGCCAAGGCGAAATGACCATAAGGGAGGGAAAATAAATAGGCTTGAGCCCATAACCACAATAGAAATTATGTCCTCTCCTCTTACTGTCTCTTGCTTCAAACATGTGGGCTGCTTTGAGTTCTATGAGAGAGTGTAACAAGTCCAAAATCACCCGGAGTTAACAAGATTAGTCATCATCGATCTACATGAAAATCGGGTCACTCTTGCTGGGGTTACTTTTGAGATGTCCAATAATGCTATCGCAGCTGCTATAGGGATACGTAGTGTGGGAGAGAGCTAGTTTAAACAAGAAAACCTGGACATGAGTTATTTTGAACCATACCTCAAACCTAGGTACAAAGATCATAAGAAGTCCATTTTCCATTTTTGTCATCTCCTTGACTGGTATGTGCCCATGATGATAATAGTAATGAAATAATTCGCTTTTGAGGGTAGGTTTTCTTGACTGTACTCATACCATATCCATCTCCCCATGCATTTTACTAGAGTAAGAATACTACACATACCATACTATCTTTTCTGCAGCAATGACAAGATGGCTTACATTGTGAAAAACAGAGATTACAATCAGCAAATGCAAAGCCTACTTCATCATTCACTCATCAACATGGTGGTCATGCATCAGCTCTAGCTGAAAAATATTTCATGGCATGCATTCATTGCAAATGAGATTTTCACTACCCCACCTAGCCATCATAAGCAGTATATACCTTCCTCATCTCATCCTCCTGTATCCACTTCTCCATCACATCCCGTTGCTCATACATCACCACCCACTCACGTCCATTCATCTCATGTTGATCCTACCTCATCACCTTTCTACAACCCTTCACCATCACATCATGATACCATAACATCAAGTAGTGAAAGGGACATTGAGGAAGCTGGCACTAAAATGACTGATATTGAGCCATTTTCCTTGACATATCAGAGAGCCCGCAGGAATGTGCTTGCTTCACATGGTGTGAAATATTTCATTCCTTCTTCATCAGCAAAATAGGTAGAAAAGGGCAAGGAAAACTCTACAAAGCATATCATTATTGAGGAGGAGGAAAAACATGAAACTAAGAAAGAGTTTCAGTTGATTGACCTTGATGATGAGGATGAGGTTAGAATCACCAATGCATTTATCAGAGGAAAGGATTCCAATATTAGTGAGCTTGAAGCTAATCTTGGTAGAGAAATGAATGTGATTGACTTTCTTGAGTTAGAGAATCATCAGCTGAAGAAAAAGAAGATCATGAGTGAGGACAGGGAAATTAGAGCTCAAAGAGAGGAAGGAAAGGCCAAGGCCTTACTGGATGAGACCTTAGGAAGTTTTGATGACAATAATGATGAGGAATATTAGCTTCCTATATGGAGACTGAAGACCATTGGGCTAAAGAAGGCTTTAGCTTGGGAAAGGTAGGAAGAGGATGAATTTTCATAGCACCTTACTCCAAGTGAGTTGCTTGCCATAGAGATTAAGGGATAGAGAGTCTTAGCTTGAGAGAGCCAATTTGCATCTAGAGGGCCTATTAGATAAGGCAAAGAAAGACACTGACATTAAGAGGAATATGGCGAAACACTATGCCATGAGAAACAGGATTGCAAGGGCCAAGCTCAAATGTTCCCATGAAAAGATTCAGGTTTTGAATGATTCAATGGAGAAAGAGAAATTAGACATACTTGTTGAGGTGTCTCACCATGCCTCTAACCTCTAAATTAGCAATCGAATTCACGATTTTGGCACATGTGGCACTTTTGTGCAAATTTTGATTTTGGGACAGCTTAACATGCAGAAAATTGGCTAAACACACAGTGCCACTAGCACTGCGCTCTTTTTGGGCCATCCAAATGGAAAATTATTAGCATCCTCATGTTCCTAGTGATGCATACATCAAACTCAGAAATTTTTAGGATATTTGGAGCATAACTTGTCTCTCAAGGATGCCAAAAATCATCAAAAACTCATGTTTCTGCCCTCTTTTTCACCTTGGCGCTGCGCGTTTACCAGTCTTGGGAGAACAGGTTTTTGAGAGGGTAGATGCACACCCTTTTGGAAAGTGAAAGCCTATTTGGAAATTAGACACATAAAACTTTCCAATGTGCCATCATGGAGCTGATTTGGGCAAGGGGAAGGCCTCCAAAAGTGGCTTACAAAATAGGTCAAAGTTTCTGTCATGGCACCCTACGTTTACCAAGGAATTTATAGTTTTACCAGTTTACTCAAATTTTGAAGTTTCACTTCTCTTTCACTTTTTACTTTGGTTAAATGAGAAGTTACCAATGTAAATTTCATGTTTTACTTTTACCTAAGGTAGATACATTAGGTAAATAATTAGTTGAGGTCAAATGTATCTGTTCTAAAAGATAGGAAGGAGTCACTTTCCTACTCCTAGGCTTTAGGATTCAGTTCTTCTTTCGATGTAACAACTCCCTCACCTGATGGATTCGACCCTTGAGGATGATAGGAAGTGGTTTTGAAGTCTATAAGTGGTTTTTGTGGAGGTAAATCCCCTCTGCGGACAGAGGCGATCCCTACTAGCCCAGACCGGGTCTAGCAACAATTGTTCACGCTATAGTGCAGGTTCCTAATTTCAAATAAACCAACTAGCGATGAAGGCTTACATGGAATCCAACGCCGTCGCTTGTAGAGAAAGTAGCGCTCCCGTTCCTTAGCTCTGGCAGATCACAATCCTCACGATCTCCGTGATCGGACACCTACACACGCAAGAAACAAAACAAACGCAAGCGTAAAATCAAGTATATGCAACTATATGTCAGTCATAGAAGACATAACTCATCATCATAATAAAAAAAAGAGTGGAACCATAACCAATAGTCACTTATCATTAATTAATCAAAGAATAATACAACCATAGCTCTGACGCTGAATTCTCCTTCGGAGGGTCGCCAGCGGAACACGTCTCGAAAAATCCTGTCGGGAATGGGACAAACCTCTCTCTTCGGATGCCTCGACAATGATCTCCTTGCTTGGATTTGGCCTTAAGGGAATGAATCAAGGCTCTTGCAGCATAAGGCTCTGATGGCTCTTGGGAACTTGGAGACTAGCTTGCAAAGAGAATGAGCAAGATTTTATAGATGGAGGAAGGGGAGTTGGGATCCCTATAATCATGGGATTTGCCCTATCCTCAAGGAAGCTTCCATGAGAGGTGGAAAACCACTTCCTCTACAGGGAGATCTGGAGCCAAACCTCCCAACTCAAATTAGATACCAATTTCTGGATCAGTTAGGATGAAACTTTTGCCATTTATTTTTAAAAAACACTCCTTAAAATGGCTGGCGCGAGTGCGACTCTGGGACAGAGCGCCAATTGGCGTGCCCTATTTGAAGGATTTATCCCATTGGCGTGGGTACTGAACTGGCTGCCCACACCAATGCAAAAAGAGGTTTTTTTAGGGTTTTTTCACAAGGACTTATCTTCAGGGAAATGAAAGTACATGTTCAGGGGAATGCCATGAAAGTGTTTTCAAGTTATGTCACTGCTCACAGGTCACGGAATGAGCCCTCCAATTGTGCGGGATGGAGAATCGCAGGGATGGTGAGAAAATGTTGTGTAACAGATGCCCCCTAAAGCATGAGGCCCGAGAGAGAGAGAGGGGTGAAATGCTTTTACGAGAACGTGTCCAACTGAAAACACCGCCGTCGAAAAACCTGCGTAGAGAAGTAAAAATGATATCTCAAATACATGATATATACATGGTATGGGCACATCCATCCATAACAGAGTATGTAATACTCTAGATTCGAGGCATGGACGCAGCCATCCAGTGAGGATCGGTAAATAGAATCAGGTATGGTCGCAGCCATCCAATCAGTAAGTCATGTAACTAATCATAATAATCCACAAAATTGCAGCCTAGATTATAACAAACAGAATCCAGGGTCTTGCGCTCCATCTCGACCTGAAAAAAGTACAAGTTCAAGCATGCGAATATGTGAGCTGAAGTCAAACATGCAAGAACATCGCCTGATTACCAGCCAATGATGAAAGCTGTTAATAGACGCGAGAGGTACCACCATTAATGCCAATGGTCCTCAAGGTACTACATGTAAAATCTATGGCATGTGAACAATGAGCTGACGTCGAACACCCGCAGAATCACTCGATCGGAGGCCAATGATGAAGACCTCACGTCGAATGTGAAGAACCTACCATTGAGGCATGCAGGCTCCAAGGTACCAGAAGGGAGTCTCTAGATCAGCTTCTTGGATAATGAGCTAAAGTCGACAGGAAGTGACCTTGATCGAAGGTGGGCCATCGTGTTTCCCACATCATCGACGCGAGACAGAGGAACATAATGTCTTTGCGAATGAGGATCATATGAGAATCGGAGGAAGGTTGATACTTGCAGAGGTCAACTTCTCTTGAACGTATGGTGGCATGACAATGAGTTTGGCAGTATTTGACATCAATGGATCAGAGGTCATGATGACAAGGCAAAAAGCAGAGGAGAGGTAAAAAAGGATTACCCAAACCCACGGAGGCAAATGAACAAATGAGATGAGATGTCCCCAACCTGACACGAATGCAGACAAGTGCCATGTTCAAGAGCGACATACTGCTGACACGACAATGATTGTGGTTCCATTTTCCCTACCATTTCTGGCGAGTACCTCTTTATTTTTACACAAGCTTGAAGAGGATACCATATGCTTGCTGTATAAGCCCATCCTAGTACATTTAACGAGCCCTAGGAAGGAGCGACTCGAATAACGTCATTGCGACTGAATCCGATGTCATCAGGGTTTAACGATTCTGACAAAGGAAGAACTCGATGTCTTTTCATGTTTAGAGAGTCTGAAAAGACAGTGGAAAAGTAAACTCCAAAGGTCCCTTTTTGTAAATAGTTCCTCAGATCCGAAAAGGTAGAAAACTATGTCTGAGAAAACCTCCTAGTCGCAATAGGCTAGGGTATTCCTTTTTCGTAAATAATCTATCCCAGCCTGAAAAAGGGGTAAACGTATACTAGGTAGATGTCGTTTCGTGGCCACTTTAACGAGATCGAAACGACAAGGGCCTTGGCAATCTTTTCATGTTTAGAGAGTCAGAAAAGAGCTGAAAGATGACTCCAAAATGACTTTTTCGTGTATTTACCGAGTCTGAAAAAGTATAAAATAAAACTCGTGTCACCGTTTAAGTTGCGCGAAAACCTGTTGCTGCACATAAAGGCAAGTGTAAAATCCATTTTTGACAAAATATATTAAAATACTGATAAAAAATGACTTTTAAAACCTAATTAGATTTCAAAAAGTTATAAATAAGTCTCAAATGGTAAAAACAAAATTACTTTTACTATTTACCTCATTGGAGAGCAACAGTGGTCCATTTGTGTGCAAACTTCTGACGGTGACTACGACTGATCCGAGCTACCATTCAGTTCCCTGTTTGTTCCAGGTAATAGGCGTTTCCCTAAGCTCCATTTCAATCCATTTTTTATATGTTTTTATTATGTATTAGACTCATGGGCGAACCATTTTGAATTTTTAGGGCTCGCTCCATTGGCACGGGTATCGGTCACGGACCCGTGCCAATGGACATTTCTTCACAAAGAGGTCGCGCCAATGGCGCAACGCAATTTTCCGCTCAAAAATTTGAAAATGTTAACTATCTATGTGGATTTTAAACTGTTCTAGAGATCTAAGAATGTATTTTTTATTGTGTTGATGGAGATATAAAGGCAAAATGGTTATCGAATGGAAGGAAAGGGAACATGGAGAGGAGGATGAAATGGCCATGGAGAATGAAGCCTGCATGACTACACTTAAGAACTGTGGACTTAAGAAATTATTCCTCACACCCTGCTTACGAGCTCAGCCAGAGCTACTACAATACTTGGTCAGTATATGGGATGAAAATGAGGGAGTTTCCAAACTTTGAGACCAAGTACTGGAACTAGAGGTTTCCGACGTATATTTCATAACCGGATTGTCGCGTAGAGGCCCGGTGCCCATCCTGACAGGCAGCAGACCATCTGGGGAAAATATGGAGCAGGTAATGGCGAGGGTGTGCCCAGGGGCACGAACCGGATCAGGAAGTGGGAAAGTGGACATCCACAATGTCTAGGATCTAGCACTGAGAGTAGTGCTACACACCATCACTCAAGCTACGGGATTGCAAGCTCCACACGATGCAACCAAGGCCCAACTCCTATTAGCCTCTGAGTGTATGAATACTACACTGTTTGATTGGGCTACTGCAGTGACCACAAATATCAAGAGGCAGCCGACAAAGTGCAAGCAAGTCAAACTGAAGCAGTTTGGCTACGGTTCCATTTTGGTATCGTTCATATTGGAACGTATGCCTATCTTTCAAGGCTAAGGGGCCATAGTTTCTGAGCCAATACCAAGAGAGCCAAGGATGGCTCGCTGGGCAGCACTTATGCCCAGGTCAGGAGGAGGCCAACAGATGTGCTGGAGGCTGGATTTTTTTGGATGGTTACAGCGTCAGTTGATCGTGGTCGAGGATTGGCCCTATGCCAGGACTGATTTCACTGGAGACCCAGATCTCCCACTTCCAGAGGGGGATGACTGGGACGAGGAGTTTGGTATGACCTCTCTTTCGATTTTTATGTTTTATGATTTCTTTTTGGTAATACATGTCCATTCTCACACCAGTTTTATGTATGCAGATGTCGACCCAGAGAGACCTGCCGGTATGTCTCCCATTGCACGGAGAACTCAGCCCGCAGCTGACCCTCAGGCGGAGGGTGCCGAGGGGGGAGAGTTGATCCAAAACCTTGAGGGGATTGCCCGAGGGATTCCAGACTATGCCCAGCTGGAATATGTCCCGATGGCGTATCAAAGACATACGGTGGGAGTGCCTTGTCGCCTCCACTGACTTTGGAGACGCTTAGTGCGCATGGTAGCATGTTACCACGAGCACCATGCGGATTAGACACCTAGGGCTTCTTTCATGCATATATTTTTTGAGAGACATGTCTTCTCCAGATGTATCAAGACAAACATGTATATTTTTATATTTTATGTGATGCACACTATGTAAACATTTCCACACACACACACACACACACACACACACACACACACACATATATATACCTATTTCTGGACGGATCTTCTTACATGTGATTATGTTTTATAAATTGCGCAAATGTCTATCTAGAACCAAATTAGCTATTGCATCTGTTAATGTATTCATATGTCTGGGTATGTGCTGATATGTAATATAGTCAAAATTTCTCTCCAACAGAAGAATACACAAATACAGACGTAAAATGGAGGGATTTCTTGCTGAACAATGCCTGTTAAGTTGTAATACTACAAGTTGTGAGTCTAGATACACAAGTAATTCATGAATTCCGAGGTCCACAACCTCGGTTAATAATTCAAATACAACACTATATTCCGCGATATTATTTGTAGCAGGACCCAGACACACACCTTGCAGGTTAACCAACTCACCAGCAGGATCATAGATTACCTAGGCTGCCGAAGACAGATTCCCGGTACTACGGGAGGCACCATCCGCGAAACCCACAAATGGAGTAATGGACATCTGCACAATAGGAAGACCCGATCAGCAAAAAGACACTTACATCGCACACCACACCACACATGCACACAAATGAATATACACACCTATGTACACACACCACACTAAAAATAACTTCAAGCATAGTATTTATTAAGGTACAGCCCATTTCTAGGCTGCACCAACGAAACTCCTTCATAATCAATGAGCTCATAAGCCCCATTCTTCAATACTCGTTTTACCATATAGGGCCCATGCCACATGGGTTGGAGCTTTCATGCCCCGAGTTTTTTGTGCGCTTGGTCGTATAGGAGGACAAGGTCCCCTTCGATAAAGGAACGTGGAGAGACAGATTGGTCAAAGTGTGATTTGACCCACTTTTCTGTGCTTCAAAGACTAAAGCAGCCAAGCAGCGGGTTTCATCCAACCATTCCAAATACAAGAGACGCTCTTCTTCAGGAGAAGTATCGCGCAAAATTTCCACAGCTAGCTTTAAGGAAGGAATTTCACACTCAACCGGAAGAGTTACTTCCAGACCATACACCAATTGGAATGGTGTGAATCCGGTTGCACTCTTTGCTGCTGTCCGGTATGCCAATAGAGCTGAGAAAAATTGGAGGTGCCAATTGGAATTATGAATTCCAACTGTTCGTTGAAGCATTGTGACAAAAACTGTGTTCACAGCCTCAACCTGGCCATTTTCCTGCGGGTAATATGGCGTTGAAGTATCGTGTCGCAAGCCCAATCTTGATGTCAGCTCGGCCATCATGTAATCTCGAAAGTGAGTACCATGATCAGTAAAAATGGTCTGAGGGACCCTGAAACGTGCAATAATATGGTTGAAGATAAATTGAGCAGCTGTCTTACCATCGGCGGCTAGTGTAGGCATCGCTTCGGCCCACTTAGTAAAGTAGTCGACAACGACGATTATATATGCATGCCCCCCGGCCAAATGAGGGTTACACGTCATAAAATCTACGCCCCATTTTGCGAAAGGGCCAATGTTAATGACAGGATGCAGAGGGAGGGGTGGCGCGCGCATCTTGCGCTGAAAAACCTGGCACGCATGACATTTGCGGACTGCAACGATACAGTCTTTGAATATTGACAACCAGAAGTAACCCGCACGTAGAATCTTCTAGGCAGTGGCATATCCAGACATGTGACCGCCATAGGCGCCACTGTGACAGTCATTCAAGACTCTTTCGGCCTCTTCCAAAGTCAAGCACCGACGGAGCACTGCATCTACTCCAACCCAGTATAATGTATCTCCTACAATGCGGTAGGGTTGAGACTAATGCCGAATCCGATGTCGGGCATCTTTGGTCAGCTCAGAGAGAAAGGATGACGTCTGAAGATACAAAATAATATCGCCATACCATGGGTCATGGGTGCTGATAAGGAAGATGGTTTCATCTGGTATATGTTCTTCAGAATAAGATGGGGGGGAGTCTGTCGGGAGGGAGCAAATAAGATCCGCGAAAAGCAGTGATTTGGTCGACTTAGCAGTAGTCAAATCTAGGTCAAACTCCTGAAGGATAACGATCCATTTGGAGTATTTGCCCCCAGTAATTGTCCAGAAAGAATATACGTCATGGGGTTGCAATCCAAAACCACGGTTACGGTACGCAGCAGGATGTAGTGGCGGAAAGGTTGCACAGCTTGTACAGCTGCTAAAGATAGCTTCTCGATGTGAGCGTAACGCGTTTCCGTGTCGAGAATATTTCATGATAGATAGTAAACAACGTGTTCGTTGCCATTATCGTCATCCTGCACTAGAACCATAGCTATGGTGCTAAACGCGGCAGCCAAGTATAAAGTGAAATCATGGTGATAGTTTGGAGGCCGAAGCAATGGAGCATTAACCAGTAATGTCTTAAGCTTCTCAAAGGATTGTTGAGCAATGTCGTCCCAATGAAAGGGAATGTTTTTCTTTAAAAGACGCGTGAATGCTTTGGCCACTTCCACGTAGTTCGGTATAAAGCGTCGTAGTAAGTTAGCTTTTCCCTACAGACTCTGCAATTTATATAACGAATATGGTGATGGGAGATTGACAATGGCCTCGACCTTTAGGGGATCGAGGTGAATCCCGTCCCTGGAGACTATGAAACCCAAAAGACGGCCAGAATCCACACAAAAGACACATTTATGAGGATTGAGCCAGATATTATAGCGTCGACAGCGAAGGAAAATCTGGCGGAGGTGTTTTGGGTGGTCCTCTCGCCGAGCTGAGTGAGCTGGAAAATCATCCAGATAAGGCTGAACAATATGGTGTATGTCATGGAACGCGTAAGACATAGCACGCTGGAAAGTGGTTCCAGCGTTCTTCAAGCCGAACGGGAGCTTTTTATAAGTGAAAGTACCCCACAGATAGATGAATGCAATCTTGTGTTGATCAGCAGGTAGAATATTTATCTAATTATACCCGGAAAAGCCATCCATTAGGGAATAAATCTCACTCCTGGCACATTCGTCAATGATTTGATCTATGAAAGGTGTGGGTTAGTTGTCCTTTGGACAGGGCCGATTAATATCTCGGTAATCAACACAAACTCTGATAGTGCCCTGTTTCTTATCTATAGGGACAATGTTGGAGACCCATTCTGTGAGGGGAATCAAGTAAATGAAGCCCGCGTTCAGAAGTTTTTCAACTTCTTCTTTAATGGCAGCGGCTTTGCGAGGATGCACCAGGCGCAGACGTTGGCGCACGGGTTTCGCACCAGGATAGGTAGGAATCTCGTGCACTACTATGCTGGGATCAATCCTGGGCATTTCCTCATAGGACCAGGCGAACACGTCTCTGAATTCTCGAAAAAGATCAGTATAAACTCGTATCTCATCATGAGAAAAAGTTACTCCCACATGTATATTCTCAACTATCCCTGGTTTAACGGAGATGTCGATTGGAATGGTTTGAGTAATGTTGCTCAGGTTTCCCTCTAAAAGCACCTCATGTGTCAATATGGGCGTCTGAAGAGGTGGAGTGGGAACCTGAGATGAAAAAATCTCTAGAAAATCTAACATTGCCCCCAAGCTAGGCATGAATGAGGAACGATGATGTCCATTGCTCCAAGGCAGCTCCTCAAGAGACATTGTTTCAAAAATGGCTTCATTAAAAGGGAAAATCTCTTTAAGAGGATCAGGCGAGTCGGCCTCGCCGAGCCAAGGGGATTGAGAATAGATGTCTAAAGCCATGCTCAAAGGAGCATGCTGAGGAGGGGGAGGATCATATGCAGCGACTATTTCAAAGTAGTTAATCTCTACCGGAGTTAAGGGCATTGATTCTCCAAACTCAGTCACCTGCTTAGGTGTAGGGATGAGCCATGGGTCGTCAGACCTAGAGATCATGTTAACTTGAGCAGTGTGCGGTGGTGGTGCGGGAAAAATACCCATGAGGATGGGGTCCTTGAAGAGACCGGGTCCTACACTGTTAGGGGGATTTGGGATCTGATCCACGTACGGAACGTTGTTCTCGGAGGTGGAGGTGAAGAAATAAAACTGATCCACATTAACTATTTTTCCCTCGTGAGGGAACTAAATAAGTCGAAAGAGGGTGGATGGCACGCATAACATGGCATGAGTCCAACTGCGGGCGAGAAGTATGTTGTAGTTAAGCTTGGCATCAACTACTTCTACTTCTACGTTGACTGTCTTCCCCTATAGGGTAATTTCTAAACTCTCGAGAACACCCAGTGGTTTCGATTCCCGACCATCAAATGACTCTAGGGCATTAGGAGACGATGAAAGGGCCGGAGAGCCAATGGCCTTCCAACAAGCGGACAACATGACATAGGTAGAAGCACCTTCATCCACAACCGCCCTATGGATGTTAAGACCATTGATCCTGACTTGAATGACAAGAGCGATCTGATGTGGAAGTCAGGGGGTAAAGTTCTTTAAGTCGAAGGTGAGAAGATTAGAATCAGTGGGATCGATCCCATCGATTGCAGACAACAAAGATTTCCATTGTGACGTGAAACTTTGAAGAACTTCCAATGCAGACATGCCAGAAGGCGCCTGTTCCAGATCCTCAACAATACTGTAGTGCTGAGCGGCACGGGCATTTGAATTGTAGGAAGATCTTCGTAGAACACCTTTGGAATGTGGCCTCACAACAGGTTCAGCAGTAGGCTTCTCAATCTCCAACGAACCCAAGACAGGTGGGGGAGGTGGACTATCCAGAACAACCTTCCCAACTGCCTGACGCGATTCGTTGTAATCCTTCGAACGCGTAGCAATAGAGATAGGTGCAGCACCATTCATCATAAAGACCTGGGACCTAAATGGTGCAGATGGTGAAAGTTGTTCAACCATCTGGGTCTGCTGAGATGGGAACGGTTCTTTAAGAAATGCCGGAGTCCCTTTGGAGCCTTTTAGAAGTTGACTAACTTCAGATCGTCGTGGACAATCTTTTGTATAATGATCTCCTTCACAAATGAGGCAGGGGTACTTTGGTTTACGTTGGGAACCGTCCTCGGTGCGAGGTTGGGACTCTGGCTTTGGGGCGTCAGATTTGGATTTACCTTTGCCCTTCTTTTTCCCTTTGGAGGCTTTTTCCGTAGGATTAGCCTGAACGGCGTTAACCTTCGCAGTTTTTCCAGAATCGGGAGGGGCGGGAGGAGCCGAATTATTGGACGAGTTGGACTTATGCTTCCCATTCGAAGATTTCTTCGAATTCTGAGACACGGAACCCATAACACCATCCACCGCCGGGGTAGGTGGAGCTTTAGAGGTTCCAGACTGTGTAGCATCAGGAAAAATATCATAAAGCGCGATGGACTGAGAGTATACCAGATTCGGATATTGGGCACGTGCTATGGCTTGTTCTTCAGTCACACACGGTCCCATAGCAATATATTGGGAAATTTTGTTAACGAAGGAGGTGGTGAACCAATGAGTTAGTATCTGATCAGGTATATGGAACTTTATCAGTCTACGACGACGTCGCCACTCATGAATGTGATCATAAATGTGGGTGGCTTTGTCCTGCTTCAAAGAAGTCAGGAGGTGCGTCCCGGCTTCGTAGCGAACCGGTAACTGAAAGTGAGTCAGAAAATCCATGGCTAATGTATTGAAATCTTGAAAGATGCCACAGGATAATTCAATATACCACTTAGCGGCAGCACCAGTCAAAGTGCGCTGGAAGAGGCGTAGACGAATTGAATCATCCACCCAAGAGTTGGACGAACACCAAAGATGGTAAGTCATCACATGAGCTTGGGGGTCCTCCCCATCTTTACCCTCAAACTTAGGGCAATCACCGGGTACCTTGGTAGGAACCGGAGGCCAATAAGGATTGTGCAGAATCAGATCATTGGTTAATTTCGAAACATCCGGTAACTCCAAGGTAGCCAAAAACGGCAATGGTGGATTGGACGACATACCTGGCCCTGGATAAGGACCAGTACCTGTACTCCATGCTGGTTGATAATATCCTTGCCCCCAGGGGTTTTGTCTCGTAGGATTCTGATTATAGGGGGTATAGGTCGTATATCCAGCCTAATTCGGTTGCTGGTAACCAGCGTACGGGGCTTGATAACCAGAGTATGGACCCTGATTATAAGTCGGCCCTGTGTGAGCAGCATGTGGATTTAGCTGCTGAGCATAGGTGTAGCCAAGTTGTTGAGATTAATAGTTAGAACCTTGGGGCTAGCTATAATTCAGTCGATACTGACCATGAGAATAGTAACCGCCTTGAGGTCGAGTGGGCTGCTGATAGGTGGGACCCTGCTGAGCTTGATAATTAGGGTGCAGCAATTGATTTGGCTACGGCATTGAATAATTCGGCTGTTGGGCAGGGTAGATAGGATGTGCAGGCTGGCCTGGCTGAACAGGCTAACCTGGCTGAGCGGGCTGCCCTAGTTGAACAGGTTAACCCGGATAAACAGTTTGTGCCGGTTGCGTAGGTTGTCCTGGCTGTTGAGGAGCACCAGGTTGTGCCGGATGGGCCGGTTGGCCTGGTGGAGGGACACCAGCTTGTGCCGGATTGGCCGGTTGGCCTGGTGGTGGGATACCAGGTTGTGCCGGATGGGTCGGTTGGCCTGGTAGCGGAATGGAGCCAGGTGGTTGCTGATAACTGGTTTGACTTGCAACAGGACCATAAGATGGTCCTCGCTGATGTGCAACGTTGGGACCAAGAGGATACTATGGTTGCAAAGGTTGAGAAGGTTGGACTTGCCCCCCAGGACCGTATACCGGCCCGGGTTGGTACCCCGGTTGTCCTGTGAGTCTATGAGGTTGCCCAGGTGGGACTTCAGGGAGAGGCTGCACGGGTTGACCGGAAGGGTAGTAATACTGTCCTTGCGGACCGTACAGTGGCCCTTGTTGGCTCGGAGGGTAGCCCTGTATGGGTTGTCCCTGCGGGTCATAAGGATAGCCAGGCTGGCCCAAAGGTTGGCCTTCAAAAGGTTGTCCTTGCGGGTTGTAAGGCTGTCCAACCTGGTTATACGGTAAACCCTAAGCATGAAGTTGAGCCTCCGGAGTAGGTAAACGTAAAGGGTTCCCATGCTCATCGTACTGATATGGAAAAACGTACATGGGTGTACCATCCTGTGCATAATGCGAAAAATACGAGCGGTTGGGGTCTTGAGAGGACTGTCCAACCTCGGGGTTCGATTTTTGCAGGGAAAATCGATACTCCTCTGGAGAGATGTTCTCCGGCATAGCAGATGCTATGTAGATGTCTTCGGGAAGCGATGTGGTCCTTATGGACTAGGTAGTAACAGCGGGTGCAGATGCAACCACACAAACAGTGGGCATGGAGGGTACAGAAGTGACCTGAGGGGATGACATAATGGGTGTCCGTGGAGACATCCCTAACGAAGGAACAACCGACCTCGTAGAAGGAGCTGATACCCCAATAGAGGCAGCGGCAGCAATAATCTGACCCAAGGATCTATACCCGGCTGGTAATGAGGGACCAGGTGATGACATAACAGATGGTTCAGGGTTGCCTTCTGGAAATAACTGTCGAGGGAATAATTGGTAATCTTCACCAGACGTGGGGATTTCCTCGCTATCAGAATCAATCATATTTGAACCTGCCGCTAGATCTCGTAACAGACGGCGAGGACTAGGAGGAATAACACCAGCTATAAAAGGCGAGCTCGACGTAAGAGGAGGGAAATCATCCCCTAATCCCAATCCAAACCAAGGGTCGGAAAAAGGCCAATTGAACTCAAATGGTCCTCCAAAGGGCTGCTCAAACAGAACCGGTCCCCCGTCAGGAAACTCGGAAACGATGGGTTGCTGGGGCTCAGCAGAGGACTGAGAAGCCTCTGATGAATCGTCTGTATATGGACTACCAGTAGACGAAACAGAAGGTTCCGCCACTGTGACAACAAGGAAAAAATATCAAGCACAACACACACGGGCTGAAAAAGAGTCAAGACACACAATCAAACGGCCAACAAGAAAAATCTAACAGGGCGTGTGATCGCGAGTGATTTATTTTACCACATTGAAACTTAGAAACTTCACCGTTTCATGTTTTAAGAGTCGAGAAAAAAATGAAAGGTGACTCTATCTCTTTCAGTTTTGAAGCAAGCGTGAAAGGACAAGCGCTTGGTGATCCTTTCAAATTTAAAGAGTCATAAAAGATCGAATGACTACTCAGGAATACTAGGCAAAGGGTGTACCAAATAACCGTGAACTGCAATATACACCTTGGTTTCAAAAATGAAAGAGAATCAACCAAGGACTTAACGTACGTGTAGGCAATCTCCCCGAATTCTATGTTCGGTGTATCACAGATATAGGGCGGCAGACTCGACTTCCTATGGATAAAGGATAGAAACCTAGTGGGGTCTCCCTTTATATACTCGACGGTACGGGGAGCACGAGTCCGTACTAGTGCTATCTAAAGCCAAGAGGTGAACAAAAGCTACTAGGTTTAAAGACGCCGGAACACGTCTCTACCCTAGACCACTAAATGTTGCGTTAATGTTTCAATGCTGCCTTAGTGTAAATTGAGTAAATTTTAATGTTTATCTTCAATTACGTTTCAGTTTCATGCCCTAGCGAGTGTGATGTCACAAAATCTCCTAAATGCACACTATATGCCACAGTATATCATTTCATTCGATGAAAGCTAATTATGAGAGAGTTGAGAACTTTTCACACAAAAAAAATGATCAGAAAACAACCAACAAAGTCTCTAATTCAGCTAATGTAAACCAAAATATTTTCTCTGAAATTCACTAATCACTAATAACACCAAAAAGATTTTAATTTGCACCAACTAATCAACAGCAAAAAGAGATTTTTTTATATTTTCAATGTTTAATAGCAATAAGCACTAAACCAAATGAAAACTAATGAAGAGCAATTTGAGATGCGATAGTAAAAGAGCAAAGATAAGAAAATTCACTCAATGAAAACATGCAATCAAACCTCAAACTAACAAAACAGTCCCTCAAAACCAAAACAAATCCCAAAGACTCAAACGGACCATGTAATCTAGGCCCAAAACGAGACAAAGCACAATTTGAATGAAGAAGAGAATAGACACTTAAATAACACAATGAAACGACGAACAACCGCCAAACGAATGTAAAGAAGCAATCACAAGGTCAACGAAACAAATAGAGACCAAAAACTCCCAAGGGAGGCTCGACACACAGGAGAACCTAGATGCCCTAGGGCTAGAATGTGAAATCGATGGAAACGAGCAAACAACCAAAGGACGTAGGTCACAGCCAGTCAAACAAGGCTCCAGAACACTCAAGCAGTTGAAAAAACAAAATCAAACACACTGATCAAGCTCAGGAAGGTTGAAACAGAGCAAACCCTAGTACCTCACAGGATTGGCGTGACTATGAGGCTAAACCTAGCGCTAGGAACGAATTGGCGCGTGTAATACACAAGCAACCTGTGCCAATGGGTGCGACTGTCAGGCTGTAAAGCGCGCCAGTCGAGTTTGCTAAGGAAAAATAAAAAATAGACAATCCAACAAGTAGACTAGTGATGATCAAGCTAACCAAAAGCCAAAATCACAAAAAGAGCTAGCCAAAAGAGCAGATCAAGCAAGTAGATTTGAGAAACAACCGAAAAGACAAGACAATACTCCAAGTGTTCAGTTCATAAACTAAACCGGAGATTAACTGAAGCAGCTTTGATCTACTTCGCTAATGCAGAGCAATAGCGTTTCAAAGGCTATCTGTCTAACTTCAGGATCCGTCTGTAGCTTATAAAACAAACAACAACAAGCCAACGATCCCCAATGGAGTCGCCAATTTGTTGTGGAGGTAAATCCCCTCTGCCGACAGAGGCGATCCCTACTAGCCCAGACCGGGTCTAGCAACAATCGTTCACACTATAGTGCAGGTTCCTAATTGCAAATAAACCAACTAGCGATGAAGGCTTACCTGGAATCCAACGCTGTCGCTTGTAGAGAAAGTAGCGCTGCTGTTCCTTAGCTCTGGAAGATCACAATCCTCACGATCTCTGTGATTGGACACTTGCACACGCAAGAAACAAAACAAACGCAAGCGTAAAATTCAGTATATGCAACTATATGTCAGTCAGAGAAGACATAACTCATCATCATAATCAACAACAAGAGTGGAACCATAACCAATAGTCGCTTATCATTAATCAATCAAAGAAGAATACAACCATAGCTCTGACGCTGAATTCTCATTCGGAGGGTCGCCAGCGGAACACGTCTCGAAAAAGCCTGTCGGGAATGGGACAAACCTCTCTCTTCAGATGTCTCGACAATGATCTCCTTGCTTGGATTTGGCCTTAAGGGAATGAATCAAGGCTCTTGCAGCATAAGGCTCTGATGGCTCTTGGGAACTTGGAGACTAGCTTGCAAAGAGAATGATCAAGCTTTTATATATGGAGGAACGGGATTTGGGATCCCTATAATCATGGGATTTGCCCTATCCTCAAGGAAGCTTCCATGAGAGGTGGCAAACCACTTTCTCTACATGGAGATCCGAAGCGAAACCTCCCAACTCAAATTAAATACCAGTTTCTGGATCAGTTAGGACAAAACTTCCACCATTTATTTTTTAAAAACACTCCTTAAAATGGTTGGCGCGAGTGCGACTTTGGGACAGAGCGCCAATTGGCGCGCCCTATTTGAAGGATTTCCCCCATTGGCGCGGGTACTGAATTGGCTGCCCACGCAATGCAAAAAGAGGTGTTTTTAGGGGTTTTCACAAGGATTTGTCTTCAGGTCAATGAAAGTACATGTTCAGGGGAATGCCATGAAAGTGTTTTCAAGTTATTTCACTACTCAGAGGTCATGGAATGAGCCCTCCAATTTTGCGGGATGGGGAATCGCAGGGACAGTGAAAAATTGCTGTGTAACAGTGGTATTTTTTCAGTCTTTGTAATGGTTGGCTTCAGTTGAAGAGATTGTGTTGATCAAGTATCATTCGAGCTTGGACATTAATTGAAAATTGCAACTAATTTCTTGGGATCCCTGTGGTATGAGTTTTAAAAATTGTTTCTTCTTTGTGATTGATTTTTAGAATGTATTGTTAATTCAAAAACCATTTCACATCTATAATATACTTGATTTCAAATTTTAAAGACATAATTCATATTTAGTTATGCTCTCTTTTGGGAAATTCGGTATAATGTGTTCATTTTCTTAAGTTTAGAGAAAATGCATTTCAGATGCTTTCTCTAGATCCTCACAAGTGTTTCCATCTCATTTAATCCTCTTTGAATCTTAAAAAATTTACCTACCTTTCCCCATCAAACAGACTACAATTTCATCCTTTTGGCCTTGATCTATCTCCTTGACCTAATCCTTGTTTAGTGAGCCCAACCCAAAAGTCAAAATCAAAACCTCCTGTATTCCTTAGCTAGCCTAAATTGTATTTTATCCAGCCCTCTTGGCTATAATTCTTTCGAGAGATCCCTCTCTAACTTGGTAGGTCTAGATAAAAAGTCGAAAGTTTGGTTTGAGGTTACCTCGGGATTGCCTTCTTCAGCCCGAGGATCAATCTTAGTGATAACATTTTGGCGACTCCACTGGGGAAGAAAAGAGTAAGATCAGATTAACCCCAATAATAAGTTTTCATTGAAATTATTAAACATGTGGGCGATAAGTTTTATATTTTATTCAAAGGCTGAATTGAAAAATTTGTAAATTGCATATTTGTTTTTGAAAGTGGACATATTGGCTTCCCGAAGATACACCTGATCCAATCCCAATCTGAATCCTCCCACCATTGTAATTGATCCTCAAAACATTGGAAGAAAAGTTAAAGCTATTGTTCAGACCTCTAATTTAGCTAGAAATCAATCAGAAAGAAGTTCCATTCCTAGAGCTCATTCATTTCCCGAAGGGTTAGAAAATTTGTAAGATATTGAATTTGATGTAAATTTTGAGCATAGTTTATTCCTGAGTAAATATTTGAGTTGGATTGACGAGACAATTTTTGATTCCTCCATTTCCTTCCACAGTCCTAATGAAGATCAATTTTCACACGCTCAATTAGGGTTTCAATCAAGGTCTCAATCAGCAACGCAATTTCTACAATCTCTTAAGGATGTTCTGAACTACTCTTCGCAAGTAATATCTTGGCTGGAAAGAATAACTCGGATCCCACCTTCTTCTTCCATCACTTCATCTAATGTTAATTAGAATATCCCTCTTTCCCCTCCTTCTTCCTCATCCACTGTTCACACTACTCAGTAAGGGACAAGTCTTCCTTTGATCACATCAGACATCCAAATCCCTATTATTCCTATTGTTAATCCTCCACCTCCACCTCCAGTCATGGTTGCATGATATTCCCCCATTGTTCTTCCTCAAAATCCAGGTTAGATGGCTGCATATTATCAAACCAAATCCCTTTGTTTGATGATACTCAACCTATAATAGCTCAAAAACATGTAGATAAGATGAATGACTTTTTTGACCTACATGAAGTTGATATAGAGGATGTGAAGATGAGGCTGTTTGCACAAAGCCTGGGAGGGGAAGTAAGAAAATGGTTCAGAGCTCTAGCTCCAGCTACTATTGATATCTTATAAGTTTTGCATCGTCACTTTGTAGAAAGGTGGGAAGTAAAGAAAAATCCCCTTAAAATCCTATTTGAATATGAAAACATCAAAAGGAATGTTGGTGAGTCCGTTCAGGATTTTTACGTGAGATTTAATGCAGTGTATAATGCTCTTCCTGCACATATGAAACCATCATAGGGTATGGTTTTGGTTGAATCCCTAGCTGGATTTGTTGCTGATATGGCATATCAATTGCATGAACACGATCCTACAACTTTAGCATACATGTAGAAGAATGTTGTAAGTGTGGAATCGAATTTTTAGGCTAGAAGAGAAAGGATGAGATTAGAAAAGAGGGTGACTATCAAAGAGGAGACATCCACTTCGGATAAAAAAATGGATTCCTTACTCTGGACTATGGATAAGATGGTTGACCGATTTTCTATTTCAGAGAGACTTGAACCACAGATCCGAAATCCAAATTTCAGAGGACAATAACAACAGTTGAGAATTAAGAAAAGAGATTAGAAAGCACCTGACAAAATAACACAACAACAACAACAGATCAGGACACCATTGCAGCAGAATTATGTCCAAGCAGAAGATGAAGATCCGTTGATTGAAACAAATCATTTCTTTACAGTATATGGGTTACCCATGTACTTGACTAAGGATGATGAGTATACTGAAAATATGGATTCTCCAAAATATGAAGACTATATCTTGGCAAATAATGATGATTTGGAGACTGAATCAGATGACTACCAGCGTGGATATATGAATGCTATGAGTGCACAACAGAAACAATATTCTTTGAGGAGAAGAGATGTACCTGTCAATCCTATTCAAAAAAGGAAATAAGTCCAATCAAAGAATGATCTTTAGAAAAAGGGTAAAGAGCCTGCAGATCAGAGTCATAGCAACATCAATCAGCTATCAACAAGCTCAGCTATGAAATAGAAAGATACTCAAAAGAAGGAAATTGTGACAAGGGATCTGAATCCTATAAGAGATACTACTCTCAAAGAGGTAGATAAAGTCACAGCGTGTAATTTAGAAAATTAAATAGCTAAATTGAAATTTTCCATTCCTTTGATAGAGTTAGTGAAGAATAATCATTACAGAGATAAAGTGTCTAAAATGTTGCTAGTTGATCCTTTGTCTGATATGGTTAATGCTGAAGATGACCATCCCAAGCTCATTTTCGGTCCAGCTATAGATCGTAAATTAGGAGAGAGTGAAGTTCCTCCTTTTTGTTTAAGCCTTAGATTGCATGAGTACATACTTCACAATACTATGCTTAATTCCAGTGCCTCTACAATTTTATGCCTAAGGCTATTATGGAAAATTTTGGCATGGATATCACCCTACCATATCATGATTTGTACTCATTTGATTCTGGTAGAGTTTGTTGCATTGGTCTCATTAAAGATTTAGTGGTTCCTTAGATTAGATTCCAGCTAAGAATATTTTGATGGATGTGGTGGTGGCTGAAATACCACCTTAGTTCGAAATGCTATTGTCTAGATCATGGGGAGCCAAACTCAAAGGTACTTTACAGCTTGACTTCTCTTATGCTACTATTCCCGTTTTCAGGCAATTGAGGAAATTGTATCTGGAAAAGCCTATTAATCATATGATATATGTTGTACATATAGATTTGGAATCTTTTATTTTTTATAATTATGGTGATCTGAATGATGTAAATAATCAATTGGTAATAGCATAAGATATTCTGGACGTTTCAGCAAGTTTTAGAGCATTTTTGGATAAGGAAAAAGAAGTGGCGACTTCAGAAGTGATGACCTATGGAGTGGTGATTTCTTTCGAGAAGCCTCCTGAAGAATAGAAAATCAGTACATAACAGCAAAATGAAGTCAATGTTCCAAGTAAAACAAAACCAAAAGTTGAGTTTGAACATCTAGAAGATGAAAAGGGTTTATGGAGCATGGATTTCAATGGTGCATTGGGTAAGGAAGGTTCAGGTATTGGTATTTGGATCCGAAGTCTAGTTGGTAAGTCAGGTGGAATTCCAACTAGTGTTAGAGAATTCTCTTATAAATTGGCTTTTGACTATTCTAATAACGAAGTGGAGTATGAGGTATTTATTACAAGCATTAAAATTTTGAAGAAACTTGTTGCAAAACGAATTTTTGTTCATGGTGATTTTGAGCTTGTCATAAAGTAGGTGAAAGGAGAGTATCAAGCAAAGCATCCCCGGACTAGAGCTTATATAAATACAATTTTGGATGTCCTAAAAAATTTTCCTGAGTATACAGTAATAGCAGTACCAAGAATTCAGAAAATCATTGCAGGTTCACTTGCTACGATAGCAAGTAACCTTAAAATTCCAATGAACTACAACAATGAATTTGAAACTCATATAAAACATAGACCTGTTGTTCCAGATAATTTAAGGTATTGGCAAGTTTTTTGGGATGACAAAGAAATGAATATTTTTTTTCAGAATGAAGGAAAGTTCAAAGATGATTTTATTGATGATGTTTGTGATGTTGATGATCAAGAGATAGAAGCCCGTTAGATGAATGTTTTACAGTTGAAAGATAATGTTATTCCTAGAGGTCTGATAGCTTTAGAAGACCTGTTCTATCAAGATGATGTGGCTAGGAAACCAACATTGACTCCTATAGAAAAGGGAGTGGAAGATGTGAACATTGGAATAGCAGACAATCCCAAGATGGTTAAGTTGTCTAATACATTGTCTCCTGAGGCGAAAGATAAGTACATTAAATTGTTGCCTGAATTTTCTGATATTTTTGCATGGGATTATGCAAATTTGAAGGTTTAAGATAAGAATATTATGTAGCACACTATTCCCATCTAGCCGGATCAGAAACCCTTCAGGCAAAAGTTGAGAAGGATAAACCCAATATTGTTGCCATCCATTGAAAAGAGGTAGACCGATTGTACAAATCAGGTATCATTGTGCCAATTATGTTTTCAGATTGGATTTCAAATTTGGTGATGGTAAGGAAAAAGACCAGAGAGATGAGGTTATGCACATATTTCCAGAATTTAAATAAAGTATCTTTAAAGGATAATTACCCCCTTCCTAAGATGGACCATGTTCTGTAAAAAGTAGTTGGAGCATCACAGATGTCACTATTTGACAGTTATTTAGGTTATAATCAGATTTTGGCACATGAAGAAGGTCAAGGTAAGACTACTTTCACAACACCATGAGGGACTTTTTAGTATGTTAAAATTTCATTCAGACTCAAGAATTCAGGAGCTACTTTTCAATGGGTGATGGATATAGCCTTTGCTAATGAGAAGGACGTTTTCTTTGTAGTGTATTTGATCAAGAGATCATGTCCAAGTTATGAAAAATGCTCAAAAATGAAAGTACTCAGAAGTGGTTGCAATCCGAACGACCGGAAAGGTCTCGTTGCTATGATTCTGGCACCATGAATGGTTCTCAAAACCGAGGTTGTATGCAAAAGTTATTGAGGTTTGAAATCGTCCAGTAAACTCCAAAATTCAGTTGACCAAGTTTGACATTTTACTTTGGAAAATTTTAAAAAAGAATATTCTAAGGAATATTTCGAGAATATTCTAAGGAATATTTCGAGAATATTCCTCAACATATTCCCTAGAATATACCCTAGAATATTCCACAAGGGCTAATCAGAATTCGAAAAGTGGCAATTTATAGTTGGTTGGTGGATTGACTTTACAGTGTTGTGGCCAATCATAGTCTATAATATTCCCATTTAGCCCAAGCTAATGGGAATATCTTATTTTGCCTTATTTTATCTTGCATTTCATGTTCATGAATAAAATATGAAGGAGGACATGTAAAAATCCTAAAAACCATGAATAAATCAATGCCCATGTAAACAGAGACATATCTAGGCCATGTAAATAATATCTTGTAGGTGTGAATGAGCTCAAATCACAAGACTGGGTCAACCTTGACCAAATCAACAGCGCAGTCTAGGTTCAATGAACCTCATGGATACATAGTGCAGTTCTAGATGGAGGCTCCACATGTGAAAGGGGTTAACTCATTGAAGTGGTTTAGGGTTTGACAAGGCATTCATCCTATAAAATAAGGAGGAGGACAACAAGAGAAGGTTGTTGATACTATTATTTTCTGAAAGTTTGTATTTGGAGACACACCTCTTGGGTTTTTCCTGGTTAGGACCCCCACCTCCTTCCTTGAGCAGCTCTTGGAGGATTTTTGTTTGTCTAGTCCACTATCCAGCATTTGGCCAAGCCTCATCTTGCATCTACAATGCAGTTCTGCTTAGGAGTGGGTTGCACATGTGAGTTACAATAAGTGGAACTCTAGATCTGCAAAGATCTAGGTTCTATGGGAACCTCTTCTCAGTGAGTGTGTCATTTAACCTCCTGGAAGAGTGCATCCATAGTTTGAGCTTTAGATCCATACATTGGCAGTAGGCCAAAGAATTTCTAGGTCATACAGCATGGTCCCTCTTCCATGACTGCATTATTTGCAAAAGAAGAGTTGTAGGGCATCTTGGCATCAATTTAGAGGGGGAATATCTCTACTGAAGGGTTTCTTCCTTTCACTATGGTGATCCATGGATTGGAAAACCAATCCATGTTAGTTCAGATCTAATCTGCTATATATGTTATTATTTAGAATTTTCTAAATACTTTTGCGGATATATGACTTAGATCTGAGATCTACTCTTGTACCTTCATGTTTTGCTGAGATCCCCAAGGGGAGTGTATAAAGGAGCATTTCTTGTTTATAGATCTGATATATATGTAACATTTTATGTACAGATCTGCTGTAGATCTGAGTTGTAATCTATTGCATGCTTCAACAATGTAAATTATGATGTCAAGCTTTTTGCAATTTCTTGTGTTGTAGTGTCTCATTCTGAAGCCCGGATCCATGTAAACTTATGTCTTTCTCTAATATATTGCATAGATAATATCATATACCTGATATACTGATGTTTATACTTATTTCCATGTAAAACCTTCATAAATTACGCTACATATGCTTCAGTCACATTCTGCATACTCTAGGTCATGGGAAATCAGCAATTTTAATCCTAGTTGAGATTGGAGGAGTTGTTTAACATAGCTAGGATCATTTTTTTAAGCTGAAATTTGACATGGGAGTTGAATATGACCTATGATAGAATATCCAACCATCATCCCTCTTTATTTTTACTAGAAACCTGATTACACTCATTTTAGGTCATAAAATACTGCTTTTCCCCGCCCTTTTGAGTCAAGAAATGAAGTACAGTTGTTGTTGTTATTTATAATGAAGGATATTTCATATAGCATCAGTTAAAGATGATTTATTTCTGCTATCCAACTTTAGAATACCTTATGGTATTCTCACTGTTGTAGAAAATCCATATATTGCTGCATTTCCCCACTTGGGAAGGAGGATATAGGTCATTTTATTTTTCCGAGGTTATTTAATATGATGGTATGATGTTATTTTAAATATAATGAGCTGCTCTAAATTTCCATGTTAATGATTTTCTGAAGCTCCACATTGGTAATAACTCAGATTATTCCCAATAGTGTAGTTGTTCCCATTTTGGGAAATTACAGTGGTATCGGAGCTGCCATCTTGGCTCAACCTGCAGATTTCAGATCCAATCAGAGCAAGATCTTTGGCAAAACCGGCACATTCTTGGAGCCATTATGTCCTCATAGGGAGGAAGACCTCTCAATGACAGAGATTAGAGGTATCATGGAAGAAGACAGAAGAGAAATGATTACAATATTGAAACCCCTTTGTGTGGAAGAATAAAAGGAGTAGAGTTCTCTAACATTATTTCTCAATATTTTCATGAGCTGGAGGAAGAAATCAGGGGATTAAGGAATGGAAAATCAGCAGATCTCTTGATGAGGTTTGCACAAGAGGGTAGCCCCACTACTTCTTCTGATGTGTGTGAGCATACAACCACACAATCTGATCTACAATGTTGCAGCATGCCTGCATTCATTGAAAGAGGAGAAGAAGAGGAAGAGACACCAGAGGATAATACCCTTGGTGACTACCTTCAAGAATATGAATCTCAGTCTAAAAGATTCAAGGAGCATTTAGGCTTCCTTGAGTTTTGTCAGCTCAAAGAAGGAAGAAGATCGAGGAAGGTAACTTCATTTTAGAACATTACTGGGAGGGGTAAAGATTTGCTAAATGATTTTCCAAGGGCAAAGACCTTACTTCAGCAAGATTATTCCCCTCAATAAGAATACATGAATGTCCTTTCCTCAATGAGGGATCAAGAGAAAGGATCTCTTATTGGTGGGGCATACTCCATTGTTGAGGAGGAAGAAGTAAAAATGAAAGGTTCCTCCAGCGCTGTGAAAGTAGGAGGGAATATAACTTTGTTAAAATATGGAGTTGAAGCTATTGCTTCCAATATGAGGACCTTTTTATCTCTGCAAAGGGGTCCCCAGGATCTTATTAACGGAAAGGATGAGCAGCATATGTCTATGATGATAGATAGGGAGACAAAACAAAGAAGCACCCTAGACTGTGAAATCTTGCAAAAGGTGGGCAATGAAGGAGGAGATGGGGGAGTTGCTCCAACCTCTCTAGGGAAAATTTTAGGGGCTAATATTCATATATGGGCTAATTTTCCATGATTTTTTGAAAAAATAGATTCGCCAATTCCTATTTTTTCCTAAAAATGATTAGCCTAAATTTTATGAGAAAAAATTATTTTACCTTAAAAATCGCCAAAAATTTCTAGAGTCTATATAAAATCATTAGAAGTTGGAATATTTTTACCAAAATATCACCAATAATTTTATAGTTTTCATATTATGGAATAGTAATATTCGCCAAGATTTCTAATCTTTACGATAAATTTCCATCCTTAAAATTTTCCCTGGGTTACCTCTCCTTATCCAGGTACTTCCACACAACAATTAGGGATGGATTTTCGTAGTGGGAGCAGTCACCTTATGTTCCCATCGGTAGCTCACATGGGAATGAGCCATGAGACATCTTCTTATTATGGTGTACCACCTGGAAGACCACCTGATTCGGATTTGATGGGAGATTTTACATGCATTGATGCTCCTTCCATGGATCCCAGAAGGAAGAGAGCATTAGGAGACCATGCTACAGTGCTAAGAGTATGGGGGAGGTGCAAAGAAAGGGAGAGAATTTTTCCTTTGACTTCACTATCTATTCTCACCTCTCAAATTGCATTGAGGAGATATGTTGCAAGAAGAGAAAATGACACCATCATGAAGCATGGGATGCAATATTTGAATCAGCAGACAAACTTGTTTGAAGAACACTCTTCCCTGCTGGAAGAGAGATGGTGGTCTCACATGCATGCTTTGGCCAAAACAGAGAGGCCTTGCACAAATGATAGCCTTCCATGGAGGACTAACTCCCAAGAGATTCCTTCTTCTCTGAAGCATGTGCATGAGCAAGGAGAGCAGCAAGGAAGGAATAGAAACCTTCCATCTCATACCTTTGGCATGGGAGGTGACCAAAAGGAGAAGAGTGCGAGGTATGGCCTTCCAACATACACCTTGGACATGGAGGATGTCAAGGAGAAGGGAAAAAACATGGAATCCACTTTAGTTGGCACATTAACAACGTTGTCATTGTTGGACACATTGGATCCCTATTGGAAATCCCAACTGCTGGTAGGATATTCCAAGGATATTCATACTTGCATGATTCTGGATGACTGGTTGCATGAGGGGAGTTATTCAATATCTGAGGGAGTCATCTATAATCATGGTAGGATCTTCTTATCTAGAGCCTTCAAGCTAAAGAAGAAGTTACTACAATGGGCCTATGTGGAGTTCTTTTTTAGCCAAAGTTATCTTATGAAGCTGAACAACACCATCTTAAAGAGCTACTATTGGGACGGCTTTGAAGAAGAACTCTATTAGCATTGTCAAAAATGCATTAGCCTTGTGGAGATGGGGTGGCAACATAGCTCTGTTGGAGAGTTAATTCATCCTTCTCTTTCCCCTCTTGAGGGAGGAGACAGATCTATGCAACACTCCAAATTGATGGGGAGGACTATTGGTGAAGAATGTGCTAAGGTGAAACAAGTTTATTTTTCTAATTATATGCATTCTTCCACCTTGTTTATGTAGGCCATGATTTCAGGGAGGAGATTTTTATCTTTTCAATCTCATGGTAAATTTTGGGCCACAACACTTGCTGTACTTGGCAACTCCCTTGGTGGACAAAGGGAGATCTTGTTTCATGATGGGTGCTTTCCTAAGGCACCAAACATATCTCACACATTCAGTTATAGTGAGATGGCATGGGTTGCAAGTAAGTGGTGGGAAGACCACTTACCACACCTTGGTTTAATGCAGGCAGGAGATGCATTACGTTGGTTCCACGTGTGGGACTATGAACCATCTCCATATGTGCACCTTTCTGTTTTTTTGTTCATTATTTTTCTCCCATACATTGATGACATGCTTGTACCTTTTGTGGGAATCTATGGAGGGAGAATGAGAGGTATGCATGTGCCTGATGAGAAGAAATTTCTCCATGTGTCATGTGTTATATATTTCAGAGGGGACATTTTGCAAACCATGAATGTTTCACATGAGACCTTGTTTTCTTGTGGGATGGATGTTGCACATCTCATATTGACTTTTTGAAAACAATTCATGGAGGTTTGGATTGGGGAGCATCTAGCTTATGATGTGAGCTTGATATTTGATGATGCCACCAATGGAGGAGAAGTCTTGCAACACTCACCTTATTATTTTCTTGAGGACAAGAAACATTTTGGAGGGAAGGATTGTAATATTTCCATTTAGCCCAAGCTAATGGGAATATCTTATTTTTCCTTATTTTATCTTGCATTTCATGTTCATGAATAAAATATGAAGGAGGACATGTAAAACTCCTAAAAACCATGAATAAATCAATGCCCATGTAAACAGAGACATATCTGGGCCATGTAAATAATATCTTGCAGGTGTGAATGAGCTCAAATAACAAGACTGGGTCAACCTTGACCAAATCAACAGTGCAGTCTAGGTTCAATGAACCTCATGGATACACAGCGCAGTTTTAGATGGAGGGTCCACACGTGAAAGGGGTCAAATCATTGAAGTGGTTTAGGGTTTGACAAGGCATTCATCCTATAAAAGGAGGAGGACAACAAGAGAAGGTTGTTGATACTATTATTTTCTGAAGGTTTGTCTATGGAGACACACCTCTTAGGGTTTTCCTGTTTAGGACCCCCACCTCCTTCCTTGAGCAGCTCTTGGAGGAGTATTGTTTTTTTAGTCCACTATCCGGCATTTGGCCAAGCCTCATCTCGAATCTACAACACAGTTATGCTTAGGATTGGGTTGTCCATGTGAGCTGCAGCAAGTGGAACTCTAGATCTGAAAATATCTAGCTTCTATGGGAACCTCTTCTCAGTGAGTGTCTCTTTTAACCTCCTGGAAGAGTGCATCCAAATTTTGAGCTTCAAATGCATAGACTGGTAGTAGGCCAAAGAATTTCCGGGGCCTACAACGCGATCCCTCTTCCATGACTGCGTTATTTGCAAAAGCAGAGTTGCAGGGCATCTTGGCATCAGTTTAGAGGGGGGATATATCTAGTGAAGGGTTTCTTCCTTTCACTGTGGTATTCGTGGATTGGCCAACCAATCCATGTTAGTTCATATATTATATGCTATATATTTTATTATTCAGAATTTTCTGAATAATTCTGCAGATCTGTGACTTGGATCTCAGATCTACTCTTGTACCTTCATGTTTTGCTGAGATCCCCAAGGGGAGTGTATAAAGGAGAATTTCCTGTTTAAAGATCTGATTAGATGTAACATTTTATGTATATATCTGCTGTATATCTAAGTTGTAATCTAATGCATGCTTCAGCGATGGAAACTACGCTGTTAAGCTCTTTCTGCAATTTCTTTTGTTGTAGTGTCTCATTCTGAAGCCTGGTTCCATGTAAACTTATATCTTTCTCTGATATATTGCATAAATCATATCATAGACCTGATATACTGACTTTTATACTTATTTACATGTAAACCGTTCATAAATTACGCTGCATATGCTTCAGTCACATTCTGCATACTCTAGGTCATCGGAAATCAGCAATTTTAAGCCTAGTTGGGATTGGAGGAGTTGTTTAACATATCTAGGATCATTTTTTTAAGCTGAAATTTGATATGGAAGTTGAATATTACCTATTATAGAAGATACAACCGTCATCTCTCCTTATTTTTGCGCAAAAACCTGAATACACTTATTTTAGGGCATAAAACACTACTTTTCCCCACCCTTTTGAGTCAAGAAATGAAGTACAATTGATGCTGTTATTTAGAATTAAGGATCTGTCATCTAGCATCAATTAAATATTATTTCTTTCTACTCTCCAACTTTATAATACCTTAGGGTATTCTCACTGTTGTAGAAAATATCGATATTGCTGCATTTCCCCTCCCGGGAAGGAGGATATAGATAATTTTTTTTTACTGAGGTTCTTTCATATGTTGGTATGATGTTATTTTACATCTAATGAGCTGTTGTACATTGCCATGTTCATGATTTTCTGAAGCTGCACATTGGTAATAACTCAGATTATTCCCAATAGTGTAGTTGTTCCCATTTTGGGATATTACACGGTTTGCCACGTGGCAGGCCTAGAGGCTGTCACATGGCCCCAAGCTGAGGAGCAATGGTATGGTCAAATTTTTATGTAGTCCGATGGATTTGAACCGCAGAACTACCTCCCAAAACTAATGCACCTTACCATTGCACCACAGGGTTAGTACTTAAGCGTTTATGAAACCCGCTCATTGTTAAGGTTTGAAATTGAATACGATGGAAAACATAAAGGGCTAGCCCCATAACCATATGACCCCATCCACATGATCCAAGAGCTGGGGACCCAAGGCTTAACGACAGTGGTTATGTAAAACTTATGGAAAACATTTATGGATGCCATGTGGCCAGCGCATAAACCACATATTAAATGCTAACTCTGGACCATTTCGTGTCTGGGTTAATGCCGATGGTTCTGATGAGGGTGGGTCATGTGACCAACCTGCTTGAAAATTAAATGCTACCGTAGGCAGTTCCACCAATTTTGGGGAAGCGCCACTATTTTTTACGGGAAGGCCAAAAATTGAAGGGATTAACTGGCATTCCTCCACATTTAGTGGGGTTTTTGGGGGACATTGGATAGTTTTTTTTGGGAGGCCATAACTTCCTCATTATTGAACCAAATTGAGTGCAAAGATAGTTAATTTTGGGTTTCTTGAGAATTCTAAGCAGTGTGGAACATGTTTCAGGTTGAAAAGAGGTGATCTATAGCAGTGTTTTCTTCAAGGAAGATGAAGGAGCCATTAGGGCCATCGTGGAGAAGGCAGTGTATTGGGCTATGTTTACATGTTTAGTGTAAATGAAAAGCCATTTCTAGCTATTTTCTATCTTTTGAAGCTGAATTTACAGTTGGTTTTGCCTATCGAGCCATATTTTTACCTGTACAACCATTTTTAGCAAATTAATAGAGCAAGGACATGCCATTGGGGAGCCTTGGACCGACAAATGTAGCCCAGGAGGGGTGAACTGCCTCAACAATTGTTTGTGTATTGTGATGGTGATTTTTACTTGCTGTGTATTTCTATTGTACTATGTTAAACAATAAAATTACTTAACTAATCCTCACACCGAAAACTCAAATACATAACCAAAACTACTTTGTTTAACTTGAAATTCATGGATAACACTTTGCACACTTAATTATATCAGCTTGGATACTTTGCAATGAATTAAAAATATTTCCATTTAGATTAGGTTGGTATTAGAGCTAGAGTTTCTCTCTGCCTTTGTTCTTGTGCAAAGATATATTTGACTGTTTGCAAGGTTTTAATGTTTACTAGGCTTAACCTCAAGAGAGCTGTAAGCATGTCTTCAAGAGAAGGAGAAGTTCTTGAAGACATTGATCCCAAAGAATAAGAATGGGTGTTCAAAAATACATTACTAGACATGACTGAAATGGTGAGGATACTCTACCAACAAAGGAATTAAAGGCTTGAAGGAGAGGGATCTTCAGGAGGAAAGAAAAGTGAAGACAAATCAAAGAAAGGACATGGAGGAAATGGTGTTTCACCATCCCCATATTCATCCTCTTCCTCTACATTGTCATCCTCAACTTCAGTGATTCAATCTCACAAATCCAGTTGGCTCGAGGGGTCCTAACCCAGGTTCGAAGGTTAAGGTTTGTCAACAAAAGACTATACTAGTGGCCCTTTCGGTAGTGACTTTCTTGCGCAGGCCAAAGTCTCACCCAAAGCAGTATGGGTGGGTAATGGAACCAGGTTTCAACACCCTGAGAGAGATAGCAGGTAATTCAAACCATTCGGTAACTATCAGAACTACGCAGTCAAAGGTCGTTCACAGGACTTTCAATGATTAACCAGAGTGCAGTTTTACCAGATTTATATAACAGGCTCGCATCCATGTACGAACATCCAAGTATAAGCATAAAACAATATATTTGCAGCAAACTTAATCATATTTCCGATACAGTTATCATAACACAGATAATTCAGAGTTCGTAACAGAATCACATATAAGTCGAGTCCATAATAACCATAACATGATAGATCAAACAACATAAGATATCCACAATACTTCGCATATATTACTTATCAAACAGTCTCTTACATACCCCAAAACCAACCTATGCACACATCCAGTAGGGTTTGCACACGGCAGGACTGAGGATCTCCATGCACATAGCCAACAGGAATCCTAACCCAATAACCCAATCCCAGATCTAACAATTCACACTTAGCAGCAATCTCTATTTATTCCTACCTATTGACTCAAAAAGGTTCAACTATTTATAGTACTTTAGCCTACGCATCCATTGTCCGCAAACCGCAGTTTGCGGACTCTTGGTCTACCCTTGGCCCGCTTACAATGTATTAGGGGCTTTCACCCACCAAAAAACTCCTGCGCTAGACTAAATATAATAAAAAATATAAAAAATGGACCAATTTCGCAGCTTGAAGGAGACCCTGTTCCAACAGTCCCCCAATACAATTTTGTGACTGTCCTGAGTCACTTGTGGCAGTGGGGTCTCCACCTACGCCTGTATGGCTACTCTAGCCATAGAGTCATTTGATCCGATACAGTTTGAGCTGGTTACCATTGATGTAGCTGGGGAGCTTATCTCTGCGCATGGTAGCAAGCCTAACCGCTCCGCCATCCGTAATCTCCTAAACTGTGTAGGGACCAATCCAATGCTACTAAAACTTCCCAATATGCTTTTCAAACTGGCTATCATATAAGAGGACCAATTGGCCATCCGCAAAAGTCTTTTGGTGAATGTGTCAATCATGCCAAGCTTTGTCGCGGGCCTTCTAGACTTGCTGATGGAAATTCACAAAAACCGATCTTCCTCCAAAGCAATAAGCTGCACTAATCGCTCTTCAATGATGTATGGTTCTACCATGATTTTAGATTCTACGATACATAGACTAGGAACAATATACTCTGTGGGCATAACGGCTTGTTTACCATAAACCATCTTGAATGGGGTCTTTCCCATTAACTTCTTGCAGGTCATTCGATAGGCCCAGAGGACCGACGGGATGCACACGTCCCCATCGCTGCGATCAACATTGCATACCTTGGTCAGCATCTGCACCAATATTTTATTAAAATATTTAACTGTGTCATTGTCCTGGGGGTGATACGACATGCTCTTCGCATGATGGATCCGGAATTCCTTAGTCAAAGCTCAGATTATTTCATTAACAAATTGCGTACCTATATCGCTCATGAGAATCTTCGGACATTCAAACTTGGTCAGGATTTTTTCAAAGATGAAATGCGCAGTGGTATCCGTAGTACAATCCTTTACTGCTTGTGCTTCTGCCCACCTAGTCACATAGTCGGTGGCCGTAATAATGTAGCATGCACCCGTCTTTTTTCTTGGGGGATTGATAGGCCCGATGAAGTCGATAGCCCACTTATCAAATGCTTGTAGGGCCATTTGTGGTTGAAGGGGCATTTCATCTCTACGGGAAGTCATCCCTATTCCTTGGAATGTATCGCAAACTTTACAGTAGTCATGGGCGTCAGTATGCAGGGTTGGGCACCATAACCCAGCCCTCAAGATATTTTGCATTGTTGCCTTCCCTGCGTAGTGACCTCCTTCTACGCCGTCATGAGTTTCGGTCAAGAGAGCATGCCTTTCATGTTCCAAAACATATCGCCACAATACTTCATCTACCTCAATCTTATATTAGTGTCCTGTGATGATAGTAAAGTCTACTGCCTGGTTGACTAATACTTTTTTCTGCTATACAGAGTACTTTGGAGGCACCATCCTGGTAGTCAAGAATTGAATTATATCAACGAAGTGTGCATCTACTACCTTGATAGAAAATAGCTGCACATGAGACAATCCAGCTTCCAGGTCGGTTGGGTTCTCCCCACTCTCTATTCGGGACAAGTTGTATGGCCCAACATTCAACTTGCATGGCTTGACTATGATTTCAAAGTCATATTCCTGAAATAGAAGTAGACACCGACATATTCCCCCCCCCAACACAGGCTTATTGACCAGGTATTTTAAATTTGAATGGTCTCTGAACATTTTGAGGTGACCTCCTAGCAAGTACTGTCGATATTTTTACAACGCATAAACCATGGTCAGTCCCTCCCGCTTGATGGTGGAGTAGTTCCATTCCGTGCCAGAGAGCTTCCTACTTGCAAAGGCAACTGGATGGTCAATATCTCCTTCCCCTGGCTGCGTAAGGATAGCCCCGAGAGGAATTCCTGATGCATCTACATGAACATGAAATACCTTCTCTCAATCTAGAAAGATGAGAATAGGTGCCGAGACCATCTTTTCCTTTAGTAGCTTGAAGCGTTTTTTGGCATTCGTCACTCCAAAAGAATGAAAAATCCTTCTTGAGAAATTTTTCCATAGGGGTAGTAATCAACACATAGCCTTGAATTAATTTCCTATAGTAGCCTGTGTGTCCAAGGATCGAGTGCAACTGTTTCTCTATTGTTGGTACTGGCAAATTTATGATAACTGTGATTTTGGAAGGACCTACCATTAGTCCTTGCCGACAAACTATGTGGCCGTGCAAGATTCTGAAGGGTACACAAAAAATACACTTCTTGACATTTAGGGAAATCTGGTGTTTTCAGCAGGCATCCAGCATCATCCGTAGGTTTGAGACATGTGCCTTGACCAGGCTGAAGACAGTCCAATCATCAAAATACACCTCGAGGAACTTGTGAATGAATTCTTTGAACACTGCGAAAACGACCCCCAAGAAGATCGCAGGGGCGTTTTTGAGTCCAAACAACAGAAAGTATACTGAAAAGATCCCCATTCAGTGGCGAACGCAGTTTTGCTGTGGTCCTCAAGTGTGAACCTATTCATGAAAGAGTATGCTTCCTTTCAACAGGTTCGATGATCCCTGCAGCAAGCATTTTATCGAGCTCCTCCTTGACCTTCTGCTTATATTTTGGTTTCAACCTATAAAGTCACTACTTTATGGGCCACGCATCGGGTTTGAGGGTGATATTCATGAAACCTAAGTACCTCGTGATACCCTTTAGCTCAAAAAATTTTGTAGGGAACAAGTCTTGATATTTTGTAAGTAATTCAACCACTTTACCTACTGTATTCTCATCCCAGTAGTCCCCGATCTTAGCCAATTTAGGGTGCTATTTCATCCCAATGTTTACTTCGCGTAGTTTGAGAGGCTTAGTGACATCCACTTCCCCTAGTGGAGGTCCTTCAATGGCATGTTCCCCTTCAGACTCCGGGATAGAGACAGCTCGCAGATCATCTTCACCTTCCTCACTTTCCAAGCTGCGACAGTTGAAAATATCTTGCATCTACGTTTCCCATGTCGGCATTCTGAATATTGCAGAAGAGCTGGTCTTGCCAACCACAAATGTATCTGTGTCCTGCAGAGCTTCGTCAAGCACCTCAGAACCCTCTATCAATCCAAATATTCCTATAAAGTCATTCTTCAAAGTTTCCCAGTGGCAGGTGTGCTGATGTAGCTCCACATTGAGGTACTAGGCAGTGGGGATTGGACCCAACATGTGAATGAATAAGTGAACCCACTCCCCTGTAGTTCGGTAGTCCCATGCCTCCATCCATGCAACCACGTGTTCACGCAGATCCCCTAGGCCAAGGAATAACTTGACCTGTAGCTCCGCTGGGGTCTCAAATCGCAAGAGCATATTGCTCCGACAATCCTCCCATGTTGGGAACACTTCCTTATGTGTCTCCTACCATCATGTAGGGATTGCATGCATTTCTAGGTTAAGGGCCCATAACCTTCGTTCCCTGGGAACCTCGGCTTCAAATTCCCATAGAAAGTCCCTAACATTACTAGAACCATAAAAATAAGGTAGATCTCTTACCTCAGAGGGGATGCGACAGAAGTTCTTCATGATCCGAAGACATCTCAACACAGAGACATCATGTAACCAGTTTTTCCAATTCTCCATCTCTCCATCAAAGTCAGAGAAACATTCGTTGTCCTTTTCCCAGCAAAGTACCCCCTCCGCCGTGTGGTTGATCCAGTCTTCATCTCGTGCAGTCAACTTATATATGTGATCTACATCCTCTTTGTCACGCACTGGTTTTGTGTATTGTTCACCCTCTGCTGGATCTAATGGTAGTATTACCCTTGTACCGTTATTCTCGAATACCATGCTTCTCTTCTTTAGGTTAATGATGCCTCCCATATCGATGGTCCAATCCAAGCCTAGGAGAGCAGGGTAGGGGTCTGTATCTTCGACAATTTGAATTATTTTTAAGTCAGCCTGGACCCTAACCCCTACGATATCCACCACAATATTTGATAGTCTACCTAATGGAATGATCTTCTGTTGATTGGCCATACGTTGATGGATAGTGGACCATTCCAACTTAGGTTCCCCCATGTGTTGCCAAGTTTTTTTAGGTAATAAATTCGTGTTTGACCCTAGGTCCAAAATAACCTGATCCATTTCATAATCACCGATCTATGCAATCAACCCCATCTCTCTACCGGTGTGTTTCTTATACCCACATATTTTATGTATGTCCTTGATTTCTAGAGGGAGGATAGGTCGTGTTGCACAACTATCTATCAATTCCTGAAGATTTTCCACAGCCTTCGGGTTACGCAGCAGCTTTATACATGCTTGTAAAAAGGGCTTGACCTCCTCATCTATCTTGAGGTCCTCAGGCGACTGCGAAGTAGATGCCTCTACCTCGGCAAAGCCCTTGAGAGTTGCGATAAATGGTTCTTTATCCTTTTTTAGATCCAACCCTTCCTGTTTTCTAACTCTTGGTTGGACCAATGGCTCGTTTGTATTTTTCTTCCCAGGCCCCTCGGTGGCCGTCCCACTATGTGTTATGAAATTCACGATTGGATCTTTGTCTCATAGTTCCACCTTAACCCTCTGCACATTTTTCATAGGTGTCGCCTGCTTTTCCTACATCTTCGCTATCAAGACTGGGCAATCTTCAATTGCATGGTCCAACTGCCTGCAATACCGACAGGTCTATCTTGTGGGGTTCAGACAGTCCCTGGAAAAATGCCCTACATCCACATTTATAACAGATGAGTTTCCCTCATCCCTAAACTACGCTTCCACCTATTCCGCTTCCCCTTCCCCTTACTAGGGATTCCCCTATGCTCGAGAGCGATCTAGGTGAGGATGGGTCCGACTGCACCCTATAGAGATTCCCCCGATCGATCATCATATCATACGTTTCGTGGTTCTATTCATCATGTCCCACTTACCTACAGAACCTGCACCATTTCTGTTTTACTTCTGGGACGTACGTAGCAAGGCGGGGACAATGGTTTGTGTTGTGTAGCCCTGCAACGTGAAAATCATCGCACCATAGTGCTAGCCTACTTGGTCTTGCTACTTCCTTAGGGTGCAGTGGACTAGGTCCCCCAGCCTGCATGTAGTATGTTAACAGCGGGAAGTTATCCTTGGTGTGACCATTCATCTTGCAATGTATGCACCATATTTCTGGGCTAGCCTCTGGGCCTCGCTCCTTCTGCAGGTTCTGGATCTCCATATGCATTGCCTCCAGTTGTCCTTGGATCTACTAGATGCCTAGCTGGGCCTCGTCTCTAGGCATAGCTTCTAACTTCATAGTGACCTTCAGGGATTTTTCTGGTGATTCGAATGTTTGGTGACCCATAGGTACACGCAGGTGAGGCAAGAACATAGTAATGAACCACTCACTGTGATGTATGTCTTTGTACTAAAATCCTCCTTCCCTGATCACCTTATTTAGCCATTGATCGACCTCCCATACAGATTCAGGAGGCCCTTGCTTGAAATCCTTTAGATTGACAACTATTTTAGAATAGGACTTAGGCTTCTTGAACTGTTGTTTTAAGGCGTTCTTGACCTCTTTGATGGTTGAGTTTACATGTTGTCTGATGTATCCCATGTACCAATCCAAAGCTCTTCCTTCGAAGGCAAGGGACAATTGTGCCCTCTTCATTGCATCACTAGCTACGTTTGTTGTACTCCATACCAATTCTGCGACAAACTAGAACTGCTTCATGTCCTCATCTCCCACAGCCTTAAAGGTAGGAAATTTCCTGTGCACAGCCATGTCGTCTTCTGGTGGTGGAGGTGTAGGTTAATTCTTACCCCTGTGCTGGTTTGAAATTGGTGTAGCTGGAGAACTCTGCACAGCTGCTTCTCTTACCAGGTTGTAGACAGATCCACCTCCTTCTAGGTTGGTCTGATAGTATTTTCCGCTTCGTGTCATACTTCCGTCTGGCTCAGCAGTCACTTAGTGTGGTTACACAGGATACTTTTTTCCCACAGTAATATCTCAATCAGCAATGGTAAAGTCTTCAAAAATTTACCCCTAAATCCTTTGAAGAATCTCTGCTCTTCTTCGGAGTAAGAGATGAATTGATCAATGGAAAATTCTGTCACAAATCCTCTTAACACACTGTCCACCTAGTGATCTACGATGCGAGTGATGGTATTTTCAATATTCTCTGACTATTGGATCAATTTTTGGGTCCACTGTGTGACCCCTTCCAACACTTCTGAAAGTCGAGAAACCTTTTGAGCCACTCATGGAGCTCGATCGCAATAGTTACGAAGAAGATCTCGTAGATCTCTGTGAAAATATACCTATTTTTCCACACTTCGGTGGTAAACCTCTTACTATGGTTTTGTTTCACTACAAATTCCTAAACCATTCATCATTTTCTTTTCTTTTTTTCAGGTTTCCAGTATAGCCTTGGCATTACCCGATCCCTCTCTCAAAATTCTCTCGATCTTGGCAATGGAGCCATTTTTTGGCTCGAGGGGTCCTGACCCAGGTTCGGAGGTTAAGGTTTGCCAACAAACCCCTATACTATTGGCCCTTTCGGCAGTGACCTGCTTGCGCAGGCCAAAGTATCACCTGAAGCCGTATGGGTGGGTGCTGGAACTAGTTTTCCGCACCCTGAGAGCGAGAGCAGGTAAGTCAAACTGTTCGGTAACTATCAGATCTACGCAGCCAGAGGTCATTTGCAGGACTTTCAATGATTAACCAGAGTTCAGTTTTACCAGATTTATATAACAGGATCGCATCCATGTGTGGAAAAAAAAGTATAAGCATAAAACAATATATTCATAGCAGACTTAATCGGATTGCAGATACAGTTATCATAACACAGATAATTCGCAGCCCATAAACACATATCATTCGCAGTTCGTAACAGAATCACATTTAATTTGAGTCCACAATAACCATAACCAGATAGATCAAATAGCATCAAATATCCACAATACTTCACATATATTACTTATCAAATAGTCTCTTACATACCCAAAAACCCACCTGCGCACATAGCCAGCAGGGTCCGCACACAACAGGACTGAGGATCTCCACGCACACAACCAGTAGGAGTCCTAACTCAATAACCCAATCCCAAATCTAACAATTCACACTTAGAATCAATCTCTATTCATTCCTACCTATTGACTCAAAAAGGTTCAACTATTTCTAGTACTTTATCCTACACATCCCATGGTCCGCAAACCACGGTTTGCGGACTCTTGGTCTACCCTTGGCCCGCTTAAAATGTATTAAGGGCTTTGACCCGCCCCTAAACCCTTGCACTAGACTAGATATAATAAAAAATATAAAAAATGAACCAGTTTCGCAGCTTGCAGGAGACCCTGTTCCAACAGGTCCAAGAACACTGGTAAAAGTCCATTTTTAAAGCTTGATGTTAAGTTTGAGTTGCTTATATTTAATGGTGAATTCAATGTAGAAAAAATTGACAATTGGATAAGGCAGTTGGAGGTTTACTTGAGGATACAAAACCTTCATGATGACGACACCAAGATTCAAATAGCTTCTTTGAGAATGGAAGGTGCAACATTGGTTTGGTAGGAAGCCAAAACCAAGGAGGAGATTAGAAAGCATGGTAAGATCACTTTATCATGGGCTTACTTCATTGTTGCAATTAGGCAACAATTTTATCCATTAGCTCATTTACAAAAGGCTATCATGAATTGGAAAATTTTTAGACAACTTAAGGGACAAAATGTACAAGACTATACCCAAGAGTTTAGGAGAAGAGGTATTTTACTAGGAATTGATTTGCATAGCCAAGAAAATTTGCTGAAATATATAGGTGGTTTACACATCTACCTTAGACATACTATCCTTATGTTCAATCCTACTAGTCTAGACGAGGTTTGTGTCCAAGCCACGCATTTAGATGCTAGAGGGAAAATGGAAAAAGAGAAATGAAAATTCTAGGAAAGAGGAGGGGAAATTCTTCTATAAAAATTGTTCCAAAAGAAGCCATGCTGAGGACCATTGTTGGAAACTTCATCCAGAGTTGAAACCATAAAAATTTAAAACCAAAAATAAGGCCAAAGAGAAAGACAAGACAATTGCAATCGTTGAACAAGACTCAGGGTCTGAATTAGGAGATGAAACTAAAAGCATAGCTATGGCACTAAAGAACATAAAGGGTAAAGAGATTGTAAATGAAACAAAACCCAGTTCTAGATTTTCAAACTATCACATAGAAGCTCCAAGTGAAGAGAAGAGAATTGAGTTTTTTCATGTGAGGATAATTTCCAAACACACAAAGATAGGCACACTATTTGATACTGGGTCACAAGTGAACCTTATTTCTAAAGACTTAGTCAAGAAGCTGAATCTTGAAACCATTCCACATCCTAAACCTTATCCTCTTGGTTGTATTTTCAAGGATGAAAATTTATAGGTTTCAAGGAAGTGCATGTTGCACTTCGCCATAACAGCTCATTATATTGACATGGTTGAATTAGATGTTGTTCCGCTTGATATTACAGGTGTGGTGTTGGGAAGTCCTTACTTGTATGATAGGAAAGCTATCTTCCATCGCCATGAGATGAAATACCATTTATTCAAGGATGGCAAGGATTTTATTGTGAGAGAACATCACAAAAATCTAGACTCATCTTTAGTGAATGTTGGGCAGATGAAAAGGCTTGTCAATGCAAGTCAAAATTTGAATTTGTTGATAATTAAGAAAAAAGAATTTGTACATAATCCTTTTCATGTTTATGATGATGTAAATAATCGGTTGTTTCAATCTGAAATCAAGTCATCTTAGGAAGAAGATGACAAGATGTTGTAGCAATTGTCTTTGGTGTTGATCGGTGCAGAAAACAAAGTGTTAGTGCAAGGTGGTGCAAAAATCCAAGAGAGGGTGAAGCATGCAAGTAAAGAGGACACAAAGTTCAGCAATGATCATTATTGGTTTCAGAATGGCAGAGTACTATGGTGAGGAAACTTGGTCAGGAATTGACACAAGTACATGGCTTATTCAACAAAAAAATCACCATAAGGACAGTTGGCAAGGTGAATCTCATTTTCAGTTTTCCTTGAAGGTAGACGAATGTAGGAACAATATGTTTTCTGCAAATTTCAGTTGTTGTTCTGCAAGTTTTGATAATTGGCAGCATGACACAGTGAAAGTTAGCAACATTCGTTCAACAAATTCAAGGAAGAATTTGTTGTTTTATGAGAAGCTCGATTTAATGAAGTCAGGGAGATTTCAGTGGATCAGGATTGGAAGAGTGGAGAATCAATCTCCTCATCTTCAGTTTCAGTAGTCCAGAGAGATTTTGGGGTCCAAAAGCTTCCCATTAGGGAGGTGTGATCAGGAGATCATGTCCAAGTTATGAAAAATGCTCAAAAATGAAAGTGCTCAGAAGTGATTTCAATCTAAATGACCGGAATGGTCTCATCGCTGCGATCTTGGTGCTGCAAAAAATTCTCAAATCCGAGGTCTTATGAAAATGCTATTGAGGTTTGAAATCGTCCAGTAAACTCCAAAATTCGGTTGATCAAGTTTGACTTTTTACTTTGGAAAAATTTAAAAAAGGATATTCTAAGGAATATTTTGAGAATATTCCTTAGAATATTCCCCAAAATGTTCCTTGGAATATTCCAAAGGGGCTAATAATACTTCGACAAGTGGAAATTTATGGTTGGTTGGTGGATTGAATTTATAGTGTTGTGGCCAATTACGGGCTGCCACGTGGCAGGCCCGGAGGCCATCAGGTGGGCCTAGGCCGAGGAGAAATGGTATGGTAAAATTTTTATGTAGTCCGATGGATTTGAACCTCTGACCTACCTCCCACAAAGAACGCGCTTTACCATTGCACCACAGGGTTAGTACTTAAGCATTTATGAAACCCACTCATTGTTAAGGTTTGAAATTGAATACAACGAAAAATGTAAAGGGCTAGCCCCATAACCATATGACCCCATCCACATGACCCGAGAGCTAGGGACCCAAGGATTAATGATGGAGGTTATGCAAAATGTATGGAAAATTGCTATGAATGCCATGTGGCCAGCGCATAAACCACATATTAAATGTTAACTCTAAACCATTTCGTGCATGGGTTAATGCCGACGGTTCTGGCGGGGGTGGGTCACGTGACCACCCCGCCTCAACATTAAATGCTACTGTTGGAAGTTTCACCGAATCTGGGGAAGAGCCACTATTTTTTATGGGAAGGCTAAAATTGAATGGATTAAATAGCATTCCTTCACATTTAGTGGGGTTTTTGGGGGACATTGGGCGGTTTTCTTTGGGAGGCCATAAATTCCTTATTATTGAACCAAATTGAGTGCAAAAATAGTCAATTTTGGGTCTATTGAGCATTATGAGAAGTTTGGAACAGGTTTCAGGTTGAAAAGAGGTGATATACAATAGATTTTTCTTCAAGGAAGATGAAGGAGCCATAAGGGCCATCATGGAGAAGGCAGTGTATTGGGCTATCTTTACCTGTTTAGTGTAAATGAAAAGCCATTTCTAGCTATTTTATATCTTCTGAAGCTAAATTTACAGTTTTTTTTTCCTATTGAGGCATATTTTTACCTGTACAACCATTTTGAGCAAATTAATATAGCAAGGACATGCCATTGGGGAGCCTTGGACCAACAGATGTAGCCCAGGAGGGGTGAACTGCCGAAAAAATTTGGTGTGTATTGTGATGGAAATTTTTATCAATGTGTATTTCTGTTGTACTATGTTAAATAGTAAAATTACTTAACTAATCCTCAAACTGAAAACTCAAATACATAACCAAAACTACTTTGTTTAACCTACAATTCATGGAGAACACGTTGCACACTTAATTATATCAGTTTGGATACTTTGCATAGCGTTACAAATATTTCCATTTAGATCAGTATCTAGATGATTTGACAATTTTTTTTGGTTCTGATGATCAGGATTTGTATTATTTGAGAATTTCCTTTCAGAAATCCAAGGAGTTTGGGGAAGAAGACTGTTTTTGCCTTGGAGGAAGGCAAAGTTCTTGGTCATATAATTTCCAAATATGGCACTCGCATTGATCCTTCCATAGTAGAAGCCATTTAGAAGATAGACTTTCTGCGTAACAAAAAAGAGGTACAGGCTTTCAATGGTAAGGTGAACTTCTTACGCATATTTGTCCCTAATTTAGCTAATCATTTAAGAGAAATGAATAATACGTTGAAGAAGGACAACAGTGTAAAATGGACCACCGATGCTATGAATATTTTCAACTTGGTAAAGCTTGATTTAAGAACAACCCTTGTTTTGGTTAGTCTATATTATACTAGTGATTTCATAATATTTTCGTTTGCATCCGAGCATACTTTAGCTATAGTTTTAATGAAAACTAGAGATCAGGTTCAGCAACCTATTTCTTTCGTTAGTCGAGCCATTTGAGATGCTGCTCTTCACTATAAAATTATAGAGAAACAAGCTTTGGCCCTAATCAAAGCTTTAAAATATTTCTGTATCTATATTCTACATTCACAGATTGTTGCCTATGTTCCAAATGCAGCTGTGAAACAGATTCTCACACAGACTGATCCTAAAGGTTGGAGAGGTAGGTGGATAGCAGCTATGCTAGAGTATGATCTCGAGATAAGGCATACCAAACTTATCAAGGGACAGGGGTTAGCCAAGCTGATGGCTGAATCCAACTTGCATGCTCTAGAAATAAACCTTGTTGCAACAATGTTAGATGATGAAGAAGATGGCACTCTAATATAGGTATCTAAAATGTTTCTTACTTCACCATGGTGTTCTGATATAGTATATGTTATTTAGCACTTATCTCCTCCTCCTAGAGTGTCACAAAGTCAGGGTAGGTCTTTGAAATTGAAATATGCTAAATAATTCATTCTAGGAAGTACCCTTTATTAGAAAGATCCATGAGGAGTGCTTTTGAATTTTCTGGTTGAAGATGAAGCTAAGTAGGTAATGGATGGCTTTCATAGGGGAGATTGTCAAGGCCATTTGTTTTGGAAAACAACCGCTAAAACATTGTTGAGAGAAGGGTACTATTGGTAAAATTTATTTTCCGATTTATACAAAACAGTCACAAATTGTCATGAATGTCATATTTTTCAAGGAAAAAGGAAACTCCTTCCTCTTCCACTGAAACCTGTTGTACTAAATGCTCCTTTTCAACAGTGGGGACTTGATTTTATTGGGGAAATTCATCCCACATCTTCTACACAGCATAGATGGATTCTAACAACTACCGACTACTTTAGCAAGTGGATCGAGGCTATTCCTACAAGGAAATCTATGGAAACAGTAATCATTCAATTTTTAGAATCCAATATTTTGTCTCGTTTTGGTTGTCCTCACAAAATTATTACAGATAATGTTGCAAAATTTAAGTCAAAGAAGATGGTTGAGTTTTGTCACAAGTATAATATCATATTAGGTCATTCCACCGCATATTATCCATAGGACAATGGATTAGCTGAGTCCTCTAATAAATCTTTAGTCAATATCATCAAGAAAATGCTAGAGGAGAACAAGAAAAATTGGCACAGGAAGCTTACCAATGCTTTGTCGGTAGATCGAGTGAGCACAAAGAACTCAATAAGTATGTTACCTTTTGAACTATTTTATGGTACAAATACAATGTTCCCTACATCACTTATAGTTCCAGTAATGAGACTATTGCAAGAGGCAGATAGTGAAGAAGATGATATGCAACGTCGAATCAATCAAATGATTCACCTTCAAAAAACAACAGAGGAAGTTTATCAAATTAGTTCTAAGCTTCAGAAGAGAATTAAGAAGATTTATGATCACAAAACCAAAGAAGATAAATTTCTGCTGGAGGATGTAGTGCTGAGATGGGATGCAAGAAATGAAGATAAAGGTAAGCACGGGAAGTTTGAAAATTTTTGGAAGGGACCCTACAAGATCTTCGCTTATCAAGGACATAATGCCTATTTTCTATAGGAGATGAATGGAGAGGAATTTTCAAGAGGACCAATCAATGGTAGGCTCTTGGAACATTATTATTTCTATTGTAGTTTCTGAAAGAATGTTTCACTTTCATTGTACATACCAATTTATATTTTCTGCAAAGTTTGGGGCAGAAGATAATCTAGGCTTGGGGCCACAAGTGAAGGCTATAAAACCTGTTGATTTTCCATTGTTTTCATATTTTTGGATTCAGTTTTGAGTTAGTGTTAGATTTAGTTTTTGAGTCATTTTCCAATTTCGTTAAATGGTTTTTGAGTCAGTTTTAATAATTTGCAATTTTTTGGATCGTTTAACCATATTTACCCGATGGCTAGGCACTTGGTCTATGGTGTTCTTGACACCTCCAAGGAGCTGCCATCCCTAGTAAGGCCAATGTTAGTTCTAGTATTGGTATACTTCCACCAGGGATCAAAACACATTTGCATGTACATCTTAGGTGTTTGATATTGAATAATGTTTTTATCATTCTGTTGGGTCATCACATAAATTTGATCTGCTGGTGGTTGTCATTGTAAAATAAAATTTTTCTCCCTCTAAGATTCATATTTATGACATTCCCATGTCCCTTTGAGCATAATAACACTTATGGAAATGTTCTTTTCACTTGAAAGTTTTTAAGTCAAGATCTCATTCAAAATCAGGTTGAAAAAGAAGTTTCATTAGGTCATTAGGGTTTTTCATTTTTCAAGGTCACTCCTTCATTCCGATGATTTCAGTACATATATGAGAGGGATTGAAATAATATCATCATGATTTTTTCATTATACTTCAAAGGTTATATTTTCAATTTGAAGACTTTTTTATCAAAATGCCATTTGATAGAAAAGTCATCTATGTAATTTATTTTACTTTTTCAAATGTAATTTTATGCTACTATATGTAGTAATGAAATCCCAAAGTTGTCAAAGTTATCATTTCAAGCCTTAGTGAGCAAAAGAGAAGCCAAATCCATGAGTTCAACAATCTGCAATATAAAAAGTGTCAAAGACTATCAGTGATAAAAGGAAAAAAATACATCAATATTAGAAAAGTGGATATTCAAAGTTAAATCAAAATTCACTTGGTTATAAAAGCCCATAAGAAATTTCAAAAGAGTCATTTTTTCCTTTCAAAGTGTAAGAAGCATTCAGAAAATGAGAATTTGTGAGCTTTTGAAGCGAAATTGGGCCAAACTTCTTGGCGCTGCGCATTTAGAGACCGGCGTTGCGTGTTTACACCAGCAACGCGCGCCTGTACCTTAGCACTCCGCCCTTGCCAGAAGTTTTTCCTGTATTTTTTGAACGTGTTGCGTGCTTGGAGACTGGCACTATGCATTTTTACAAGTGTTTTGCGCTCACACAGTGGTGATGCGCGCCTAGGCAGGGAAGATTTTTGAGTGTTCTAGCAATCCAAACAAGTTCAAAAGATTTCCAGATTTCCCCAAGACACCCTAAAAGTGGTAAGTACATATCATAACCCTATTTTTAAGCTATTTGGTGATTCTAAAATTAATTTAAGTGAAACCATAATGAAACCCTATTTACAAGTTTGTGATCAATGTTTATACATTTGTTTCATCCTCCTAAACAAAATATCAGTCATAGATAGGGTAATTTCATTGACCTAGGGTTTTCATTGATTTAAATTTCCCCTTCAGTCATTCCCTACACTAATTCCCTTCACCTTTCAAGCTATCCATCTCATTCCCTTCCCCTCATCTCATTTCACTTGTACCCTAGGGTTTCATAAATCAGAATTTGAAGATGTCAAAAGAAGAAAATAGTGGCATTGTTGGTGAGGAAAAATGCCAACGATAAATGACCATAAGGGAGGGAAAATAAATAGGCTTGAACCCATAATGATAAGAGAATTTATATCCTCTCCTCTCACTGTCTCTTTCTTCAAACAGGTGGGCTTATTTGAGTTTTGTGAGAGAGTGCAACAAGTCCAAAATCACTCGTAGTTAACAAGATTATTCATCATCAATCAACATGATAGGTAGGTCACTCTTGCTAGGGTTACTTTTGAGATGTCCACCAATGCTATTGCATTTTCTATAGGGATACTTAGTGTGGGAGAGACGTGGTTTAAAGAAGCAAACTCGGACATGAGTTATTTTGAACCATACCTCAAACCTAGGTACAAAGATCATAAGAAGTCCATTTTCCCTTTTTCTCATCTCCTTGACCGGTATGTGCCAATGATGAGGATAATAATGAAATACTTCACTTGTGAGGAGAGGTTTCTCGACCCTACTCATACCATATCTATTTCCTCATGCATTTTACTAGAGTAAGAATGATACACATACCATACTATCTTTTCCACAGCATTGACAAGATGGCTTACATTGTGCAAAAGAGCTAGATTACAATCAGAAAATGCAAAGCCTATTTCATCATTCACTCATTAATATGGTGATCTTGCATCAGCTCCATCAGAAAAAAAAAAATTCACGGGATGCATTAATTTCAAATAATTTTTTCACTACCCCACCTGTCATCATGAGCAGGATATACCTTCATCATCTCATCCTCCCATATACACTTCTCCATCACATCCCGCTGCTCATACATCAACACCCACTCACATCCATTCACCTGATGTTGATCCTACCTCATCACCTTTCTACAACCCTTCACCACCACATCAGGATACGAGAGCATCAAGCAGTGAAAGGGACATTGAGGTAGCTGGCACTAAAATGACTGATATTGAGCCATCTTCCTTGACATATTAGAGAGGCCATATACATGTGTTTTCTTCACATGGTGTGAAAGGGTCCATGCCTTGTTCATCACCAAAATAGGTAGACAAGGGAAAGGAAATGGCTACAGAGCATATTATTATTGAGGAGGAGGACAAACATGAAACTGAGTAGGAGTTTTAGTTGATTGACCTTGATGATGAGGATGAGGTTAGAATCACCAATGCATTGATTAGAGGAAAGGAGGCCAAGATTAGTGAGCTTAAAGCTAATCATGGTAGAGCAAGGAATGTGATTGACTTTCTTGACTTAGAGAATGAGCAGCTGAAGACAAAGAAGATCATCGGTGAGGTCAAGGAAATCAGAGCTCATAGAGAGGTAGGAAAGGCCAAGGCCTTACTGGATGAGACCTTGGGAATTTTTTATGACAATGAAGATGAGGAAGATCAATTTCCTAGATGGAGACCAAAGACCATTGGGCTAAATAAGTATTTACCTCGGGAAAGGCAGAAAGAGGCTAAATTGGCGGAGCAACTTACTCCAAGTGAGATTATTGCCATAGAGATTGATGGAGACGGAGAGTCTTGGCTTGAGAGAGCCGATTTTCATCTGGAGGGCCTATTAGAGAAGGCAAAGAAAGACACTGACAATTAGAGCAAGATGGAAAAACACTATGCCATGAGAAGCAAGATTGCAAGCGCCAAGCTCAAACATGCCCATGCAAATATTTGGGCTTTGACCGAGTGAAAGGAGAAAGAGAAATTAGACATACTTGCTCAAGTGTCTCACCATGCCTCTAACTTGTAAATCAATAATCAAATTCACAAGTTTGGCACATGTGGCACTTTTGTGCAATTTTTTATTATTGGGACAATTTAACATGTAGAAAATTGGCTAAACGCGCAACGCCATTGGCAGTGCGCTCTTTTTTGGTCCATCCAAATGGAAAATGGTCAGCATCATAATATTCCTAGTGATGAGTACAGCAACCTGAAAAAGTGTCAGGATATTTAGAGTAAACCTGGTCCCTCAATGAGGCTAAAAATCATCAAAAATTCATGTTTCTGCCCTCTTTTTGACCTTGGCGCTGCGCATTTACCAGTCTTGGGAGAACAGGTTTTTGGCAGGGCTGATGGAAACCATTTTGAAAAGTGAAAGCATATCTAGAAACTAAACTCAGGTACCTTTCCAATGAGTGATGATGGAGCTGATTTGGACAAGGGTAAGGCCTCCAAATGTGGCTTACAAAAGAGGTCAAAGATTTTGTCATGGCATTGCGTGTTTACCAAGGAATTTACGGTTTTACCAGTTTACTCAAATTTTGAAGTTTCACCTATGTTTCACTTTTTACTATGGATAAATGAGAATTTACCAATGTAAATTTCATGTTTTAATTTTACCTAAGATAGATACATTAGGTAAATCATTAGTTGAGGTAAAATTTATCTGTTCTAAAAGATAGGAATGAGTCACTTTCCTCATCCTAGGCTTTAGCATTCAGTTCAGATTTTGATGTAACAACTCCCTCACCTCATGGATTCGACCCCTGAGGATGGGAGGACATGATTTTTAAGTTTATAAGTGGTATTTTTTAAGTCTTTTTAATGGTTGGCACCAGTTGAAGAGAAGGTATTGATCAAATATCATTCTAGCTTGGACATTAATGGAAAATTGTAACAATTTTCTTGGGATCCCTGTGGTATGAGTTTTAAAGATTTTTTCTTCTCTGTGATTGATTTTTTAGAATGTATTGTTAATTCATAAACCATTTCACATCTATAATATACTTGATTTTAAGTTTGAAAGACATAATTCATATCTAGTTATTCTCTGTTTTGGGAAATTTAGTATAATGTGTTCATTTTCTTCAGTTTAGAGAAAATACATTTAAGATGCTTTCTCTAGCTCCTCACTAGTATTTCCATCTCATTCAATCCTATTTGAATGTAAAATTTTTACCTACTTTGCCCCATCAAACATACTACAATTTCATCCTTTTGGCCCTGATCTATCCCCTTGACGTAATCCATGTTTAGTAAGCCCAACCCGAAAATCAAAATCAAAACCTCGATTATTTTTTCGGTAGCCTAAAATATTTTTTATCCAACCCTCTTGTCTGTAATTATATCGAGAGATCCCTCTATGACTTAGTAGGGCTAGATACAAAATTCCAAAGTTTGGTTTGATTTTACCTTAGGATTTCCTTCTTCAGCCTGAGGATCAATCCTAGTGATAACATGGAGTATGTTTCTTTGTAGACCTATCCGAAGAAATGGAGGATGTGGAGGATGCTTTTTTAGTCAATTTGATGTCTCAAATTACTATCATGAATTATCGACTGAGGTTAGTAATTTGATGAAGTGTGGTGCACTATATATGCTTAGGTAACCTTATTCTCTTACTTTTTTCTGTATGTTTATGTTATTTTGGGGATTTTGTATCTTATGTATAAAATTGGTCTAAGAAATGAAATATCAAAATGCTAGTAAATAATCAAATATAAATGAATTTTAACGATGAAAACTAATTCTTAAAGAAGTAAGAAAATGAAATGTTGTTTTTATTCTAAGAAAAGAAATTTAGTTACAAACTATTTTGAATGGAATATGAAATATAAAAGAAGGAAGAAAATAAAATGTTCATTAACTAATCTAAATTGCATAGAAATAAATCAAACTTTGAATGATGTTAGTAGGATGGCAAAACATCTATGAAAAATATCTAACTAGTTGAAAAAAAAGCACTATTCTAAATCTAATTACATTCAAATGACAAGATGAAATCATTTCATATCTTATCCATTGAAAAATTTTAGTCCTATGAAAACAGAGCATTTGTTCTATTTTAAAAACACAATTATAATTTAATTCTGTGCTAACTTAATCTAATTTTATTCCATGGATTGAAAGCATAAATCCTATTACTAAGAATTTAAATAAAAATGTTGATTCAAATAAAAATCAAATACAAAGCATGTTTAAGAACTATAACTGTTATATGACCGAATACCCAAATCTGATCCAATTGAAAAATGACAGAGCCACTTTCTTGAGATGACTTAGTGAGCACAAGATTACATAGCTGATTGGAAACCAATCTAAGAAAGAATTCATAAACAGTAAGCAAATTAAACTATGATTTGACAGGAATCCATCTATGAAAACAATATGAATTCACCTATGAATTGACAAGAACAGAAATAACGAATCAACAGGAAATTAAATGACAGGATTCAGACTACAAAACAATTAAAAACCTTCTTTCCGTGCAGGGGCCCTCTACAACATAATGAGTCAAAAATTTAATGGACTACATGCACATCCATTAGGGGATTTTTGAGGTCTAAAATGGGCCTCCTAAAGAAATAACAAAATATTAGCTAAACCAATAAAACAATATTTATGAATTTGCAATTCATTTATTGCACCACAATCCATGTAACCATGGTTAAATTAAATTGAAAAGTTGTACCAAAATAAAATTAATAAAACAATTGTATTGATGTGACTATAAATAAGAATGAGTTTTTCAAGAAAAGTCATTATCATTGAATAACTAATGCATGTGTCCTTTATACTTAAATAACTTAAAATAAAATATAAATATAGACTCATAAATTCTTAATTATATATTATGTTATTAATTAAAATTTGTATTATTTAAATTGTATAATAACATGTAATTAATGTAGTAAATAAAAATAACATAATAAATGTAATATATTATTTTATGTATGAATTCCATATTACAGATTAAATTGATTTGATTTATAACATAATAATAAATATTATATAATATATATTCTATATCATTTAGATTATTTTTCATAATATTATATATAATAATATATAATATTAATATAATCGTAATGAAATGATTTGAGTTCTATTTAAAATTAAAGAAAAAAAGTATTGAAATAGATTTAATTTATATTTATAAGTATAATATAAGATTTATATACATTGAAATTTAGATTTATTTTTGCCCCAAACTATGTTGAACCTAATATAACTTTTTTCAACATACAAAACTAATATACCTTTTTTCATCACACAAAATTAAGAAGTTTTTTTTTTTTTTCTTTCACTTTAATATTTTTGTATTGTTATTAATACTATATTAATATTATTTATAGATTTGATTTATCCTAAAATTAAAAAGTTACATTTTTGTTTATTTTTATTTCGTATGTATAATATATATGTATAGATATCAACTTCTAATTAATTTGAAATTGTAATATTAAATAAAATGAGATGAAAATATAATTTAAAAATTCATATAAGAAAATATACAAATATAATATCTATTCAAAAATGTGTAAAGGCATGAAGATTGTGTAGAAATATGTATTGTTCCTTTCAAAAAATATGAAATGAAAATAATAATATTTTATTATGAAATGGAATTTTTATGAGTACTTTACTTTTTGACTTTAAAAGTACTTAGAGTACTACAATGGTTAACCATGAGTTTTTTTCCACCATTGAGAATGTGACAAGTAAGTACCTTTAACTCAAGAAATGCCACTTCAACCATTAGGGGTGATGTCATCCCCTAAAATATGATTGATTCTCATAAAGTGAATTTTGATTTTACATTTTCCTTGGGAGGCCCATTTTAGACCTCAAAATTCCCCTAATGAATCGATCTAGAATTGATCTTCTTATTATAAAAATTAGAGCTTCAAAAGTATACACCAAATTATCAAAAGTAGGATTGTTTCCTGTTTTCAAAAGATCGGTATTTATATAAGTTTGATATTTAAATGGTTGAGGAATTTCCTCCTATATAAAAAAAATAGAGGTGAAACTATAAGTCTCGATAGAAGAAAATTATTTAATGGCCATCTCTTGATTTGCTATGTTAGAGAAAATCGAGAGTATTTTGTTCGTAGATCACATTCTTTGACCAACCTTGACCGTGAGCATAGGCATGTTTTATCTTTCAATTCGAATAGGTGGATGGGATAAAATTCATGTGTGGATCATTCTAGAGATACCCATATGACCCATTTTCTTATTTTCTTCTCAAAACCTGTCAAACCATAACAGTAGTTGCAGAAACAATGATTAGTTGCAGAATTACACACATTCTGTAGCTAATTACATAAATTCATTTAAATAATAATAAACATCATAATAGACCTTAGATATGATTTAAATTCTTTCTCTGATATGGAATATGTAATTATCATTGATTGGAGTCATGAGTTTGTGAAAAGGAAGTAAGAAATGATGAAAAAGGGTTTCAAAATAACAACAGTTTTGAGGTTCAACATACCCCCACTAAGACACCATTTTATGTCCTCATGAAATTTACCAAAAATGTGAGCCTTCACCTCCTATTTCATTAGTTCGGATACCTCTACTAATACATCCAGCTTCCTCTTCTTTCCTTTCCTTGAAGTGATTGCCATTGTAAGTTTTCTCATCAGGAGTTTGTATTTTAGGTTGATGACTTTGTTGTTCAGATATTTGTTATTTTTCTTCATATTATTATTCTTTTTATACCACAACCCTAAATGTAAGATATTTTTATCACTGTTGACCTTCTCCGAGTGATTATGTTCTTTTAGGATTTCATTTTCTTGTTTAATGTGCCTATTCAATATCTCCAGCTCATAAATTTCTTGCTTGAGGTTGTTTACCAAAGGTTACTATGGACTGATAGGTTGTTATTCCACACTTGGATTTTCTTGTGCATGTCTTTTATCCAATGACTCAATCTAGTCATATATATCTTGCTCCCTTGGGTGAATTTCCAGGGATTTCCTACTTGGACTGTGTACAAGACTATGTGCAGGAGTGTGTATAGGACTGTGTGTAGGAGAGACAGTGATGGGCAATGGAACTTGAATTTATTCATCTAAATTAAAAAATTATGCCTTCGGTGATGGTGTCTTCTTCAAGGGTTTACGAAGTCTAGAGATTATCCTTGGCTATGGAGGGTTTAAGTCTTCTAAACTTGTAAATTTTCTCTTTTTCTATACATTGGCTCTCTTTTTGACTCCACTCCGTTTCTTATTTTTCATTAACTCTGCAATGGTGAGTTCTTCCTCTTCTTGCTGAGGTTAAGGTGAGGATTTCTTCTCAATACATGTATCGACCTTTCTCCTTCTACCTTTTTTGGTTTTTTCATCCTTAGGCTGCTATGGTTCATCTTGAAAGTGATTTCTAATTCGGAAACTTTCCCAGGAGTCTCCTACACATTTTACATGGAATTCAAGAAGTATATTTATTAGTCCATGATGGTGCATGGTATTGTCTATGAATTAGACTCTTTTATAGAAATTCGCTGACATTTTGTTTAGACTGTTCAGCAGGAAGTATGGGAGGTTTATTTCTCCATCTTCCAAAAAGTTCATTAACAATCGGGCATCATAAACAAACATACAACCAAATCTTCCTTATCAAGTAATAAACTTTTGTAAAATTAAAAGCATATTTACCCATTTTTTTTTTAGTGTTGAGCTAGGAATTCCTTTCTTGTAAAAAATTGTGTCCATACATAGATTCTTTAGAAACAATTTCCATTCTTCATTGTGAATTTACTTGTTATTAAACCATCTCTCGCTATTTCTCGGGAGTTTTGTAGCTTCGGAAACAAAGTATTTTGTCACTGAGAATTTTATATCTCAAATTTTGACCTTTGTACTGTCGAAATATCTTGGAAAGGATTTTCTTACCTCCTTATGGAATTCGGAAAAATTATCCATCAACCAGATCCATTACGCCTTCTACAACATTTCCTTTACCTGAGGATAACCCTCCATGAATTTTTCTCCCACAGGTTCAGTTCTCACTATGAGACCCATGTCTCTATCATGAGGCGTTTCACCTTCAGAACTGTTCTTCTTTGATCGAGTGAACTGATGTTGCAGATTTGGATTAATTATGTTGAAGGTTTGTAAAGAAGTACAGGTGAAATATATATTCAGCGAGGTTTAAAGAAGGTAGATGAGTGGGTTACGAAAGTAAGACATAACCGAAAATCATTAATGGAAAAATACCCTATGGCTTACTATGAGATATGATATGGATGTTGTGGTCAGATTTTGAAATTGTGATGTGAATCTGAATACAATCAATTCTAATGATGACATATTGAGGCGACATATGGTCATCTAATTTATATACTGATGTTTTTGGTCTTATTACTTAAAAAATATTTTGTAACAGTATAACTTTGAACTAACCTTTGTTGTTCTTTTCTTTGTGATGATTCTTCAGGTATCATTTTAGCATGATCTTCAATGGAGTCCTCAATTTATTCTGTGTCGTATTTTTGCCTCAGTAGGCCGTAAAAAAATGCAACAGAGCTGCAAAATGTGATGACAGTTGTAGAATATCCTAAGGGCTGCAGAATTGTAGCGATTCTATAGCTACCTCTTTTATTGCTTCATAGAAAGAAAGGGAACAAAGAATTTGGGATTTTAGAATGGGAGAAAATATAAGATGTTAGAACTTCTGATTTTCATCTTGTATTTTCTGTATAAGGATGTCAATCATTGATAGGTTTTCATACTTATAAAATTATTATTATTATTATTATTATTATTTTAAATAATATATATCTATCTATATATATATTATTTATTTATTTATTTATTTTTATTTTTAGATATGAAAATAAAAATAATACTAAGTTTGGGAAGAAGAAAGATTCTTCATCACCAACTTCACATCAGTATTGTCTTCAAATGTTTTGATAAATTCTTCCTTTGTAATTGGCTTATGATAGAATTTTAATCGATTTCCATTCACAAGAAGAGGTACCTTTCCTTCATCAATTGTCCGTATCCCGACTGCTCCATTTTCAAAGATTTTTTCGATCTCATAAGGCCCAAGCCAATGAGTCTAAAATTTTCCTTGGAAGTATTTGAACTTTGAATCAAACAAAAGTGCCCAATATCATATTTGGAATTTTCTCTCTTTTATGTACTTATCATGCCATTTGGACCTTTGTTTCTAGATTAGATTGGTTCTTTGAACTGCATCTTGCCTAATCTCATCAAACTCATTAAGTTGTTCCATTCTATGGTTTTGGGCTTATGATAAATTAAGTCCCAATCTGACTGCTATCTTGAAGGTTTTGATATGAAATTCTATAGGAAATAGGACTTGCTTCGCATAAACAAGTTCATAGGGGGAATATCTTGTTGTATTCCTTCATGTAGTCTGGTATGTCGATAAGGCTTCAGGAAGCCTATCTACCCAATCCTTCCTATGTAGATGTACAATATTTGTGAGGATTTCCTTGATCAATTTATTGGTGGACTCCACTTGAACATTTTCTTGTGGATAATATGGAGTGAACTTTTTATGTTTAACCTTGTATTCATCCGCACCACATTAGATGTAAACTGAGATCCCTGATCTATCACAATTTCCCTTGGGACACCAAAATGAGCGAAAATATCCTCAAAGAGAAATGAAACTACAACATTTTCATTAGGAATAGAAAGTGATTTAGCCTCTACCCATTTAGTGACATAATCAATGCAAACTAGAATGTACCTCTTTTGTCTTGATGTTGGATTGATTGTTTCAACAAAATACAGGGCCCATTTTTCAAATGGTTTGACGACTACCTAAGGTTTTAAGGGAATTTCATTTGTAGGAACAAGTTTCCCTATTCTTAGACATCCTTCACACCTTTTGACATACTCTTTAGCATATTTAAATATGTATGGTCAATAATATCATAAATGAAGGATTTTATAGGGAGTCCTCTTATCAACAAAGTATTCGCCACAAGGTTTATCATGGCATGCCTTTAGAATTTCAGGAATTTCATCTTGTTGAAAAAACCTTATGATGGTGATATTTGCACCTGTTTTATACAATTCATCATTAACCCATGAGTATAATGCACTTGTTTAAATAATTCTTCTTTTCTCTCTAGGAAACAAGTATGATGGTAATTTTCTTATAGCTAAGTAGTTAGAAATCTATGCAAACCATGGAGATTTAGTAGATATTGCAAAGAGATATTCATCAGAAAAATTATCCTCTACTGGAGTATCATTATTTTTGTTTTGAATTCAAGACAAGAAATCAACAACTTTGTTTTGTTTTCTAGGTCAGTCTAGAATGGTAATGTTAAATTATTGCAGGAGTAATAGCCATCTTCTAATTCTGCTATTAGTAATAGATTTATTCATTAAGTACCTAATTGCAGAATGGTCTGTGTGAATAAAGGTTTCATAGCTAGTGATGTAGTTTCTAAATTTGTTAATAGCATGGGTTGTTCTAGAAATTCCTTTTTAGTTACAATGTAATTTAACTCAGCAGGAGTCAAATTTTTACTTGTGTAATAGATGGCATAGGGGATCAAATGTTTTTTCCCTAGTACAACTCCCTGAATTGTATCTGAAGCATCTATTGAAATCTAAAAAGGTATTTTCCAATTTGGACCTCCTAAAATGGGTGTTTCAAAATTTTTTTCTTTTAAAGTTTCAAATGCTAGTTGGAAATCAGGATTCCAACGAAATTCACAATCTTTGAGAAGTAGTTTGAAGGGTAGAGATGCTATTTCGGAGAAGTTTTCTATAAATATCTTATAATACCCTTTAAATCCCAGAAAAATTCTAACATCCTTTTGAAAACTTGGAATTGATAATTTGGAGATGAATTCAACTTTAGATGAGTCTACTTTAATTCCATCGCCTGAAATGTGATGTCTTAAAAAAATTTCTTCAGTAAACATCATAAATAATTTTTCATGAATTAATGAAAGATTTTTTTCTTTTCATGTTTTAATAACCTTTTCCATGTTTTCAAGATCTTCTTCAAATGAATTTCCATAAACTGTAAAATCATCCATATATACTTCCACACAATAATTTATTAGATCAGAGAAAATTCATAATATGTCCCTCTAGAATGTTGCAGGTGCATTTCACAATCCAAAAGGAAGTACTCTCTAAGCATAGGTTCCCCATGGATAGGTGAATGTGGTTTTTTCTTGGTCTTCAGGTGCTACTTGAATTTGATTGTAACCACTAAAACCATTCAAAAATGAGAAATACTTATTTCATGCTAATGTATCTAGTACTTGATCTATGAGAGGAAATGGGAAATGATATTTTATCGTAGCTTTATTAAAATCTCGATAATCAATGCATAACCTCCATTTACCATTCTTTTTAGGTACAATCACCAAGGGAGAAATCCACTCACTTTTAGAATTTCGATAGATGAAGTTTACATTCAGCAGTTTTTGCAATTATTCTTTCACAAATTCCCTAAGATTTGGGTTTGTCCTTCTATGAGGTTGTCTGATAGGCCTAGAGTTTTCCTCAATGTAGATATGATGTATAAAATTATCAGGACTAATTCCTTTCATGTCAGTGTGATCCCATGCATATGCAGAAGAATGTTTTTGTAATGTTTTGATTAACTCTTCTTGTTGGAAATTTTCTAAGTTTCTGTTTATGTTTAAAGATTTTGCTCGAAAGATTTCAATTGTAGAGTTACCAAATTCTTCCATATAATATTTTGACATCTGTCTAGATGACAAGTATTCAATATTGCATTGTTCTTCAGAAATATAATCATCTTCATATTGTGAGGATTTTCAAAGTTTTCTATTGAATTTAAGATTTGAATTTCTTCACTAATATAAGAAATAGTAAAGAGAGGTTGTTTCTCATTTTCATTGTCGATCCATTCTTTATATCCTATTTCTGTGATTGTTTTTTCTGGAGGATATAGAGTGAATTTGTTTTTTGAGTTTCCATCAAAAATAAACATATCGCCAGATCTACAACTAATGAAAGCATCAATTATAGCTAACCAAAGCCTTCCTAAAATTAATGGATGTCCCCCTAGGTTGTTCTTGAGAGTTAGGATCATGAAGTCAACTAAATACTCCCAAGATTCTAAGGACACATATATGTCTTCTAATACAAGATCTTGATTGATTATTGATCTATCTGCTAATTGCAATAATGCTGGTGTATACTGAAGATTTGGAAGCCTAAGTTGTTCTATAGTCTGTCTGCTCATGATGTTGATGGATGATCCTAAGTCAATTAATGTACTTGGAATCTCAATTCCATTAATATGTGTTTTTATAACTAGAATTATTGGGTCCAAATTTTTTTGTATGGCTACTTTTCCCATCATAATGTCAACAATTTTTCCTATTAACTGAATCCTTTTTATTTTTTTTTGTTTATCATCCTGATTTTTTCATGCCAAACTCTATTATTGTTTTGGCTAGAATAGGAATCTCTTTAATGGCTTGCAACAAAGGATTTTTTATACAAAAAATTTTCAACACATCTAGAAAATCATAATTAGGGAACAATTTTTTTTTTCTATCCCTCTATCGATTTGTAATTTGTCAGGAAAAGGAGGGTTAGAAATGGACACTGAAGGTTTCTCTATTATACGAGTTGAGTTTATTGGATCTTTCTATTTTTCATTTTCAAAATTTCGGTTCTATTGAAGAGATTTCCCTTCTTTAGAACTTTTATTTGGCTGTAGAGAAATTTCTTCATCAAAATCATATTTTTCTTTAGTAACAACATAAGGATTTTCCCTTTCTAATATTCTACTAGATCTAAGTTGGAAATTGTTAAGATCCAGTGGGGTAATCATGTAAGCTGGAAAGTTGTGTCCTTATTTTTTATAATAATTTTGAGTATTTTTGTTATTTGGGTTTGGTAACGGCTGGGTAGATAGTTTATTTGTTCTCTGTGGATATGGAAATGAAAGTTGTGGATTCTTATTTTGGATTTCGGGTGGTTGATTTTGTTGTGGAAAATGTTGTGGAGGATAATTTGGATAGGGTTGTGGGTATTGGAGATACTGAGAGTATCTGCAATAAGAATTTTTCATCCCTTGTGTCCAAGGTTTAGGCTGGGACCAAGGTTGTTACCATAACGAATTCCAATTGTTCGATGGGGGCTAATTATACACTTGGTTATTAAAACCTTGATTTTGTGCCCCGTTCCATGGTATTCTAGAGATGAAACAAAGAGGATCTACTGGAGATGGAGTTACCTCTTCTTCTTGAAAGACAACCTTCAGACCTGGTGTAGAGGGACATTTTTTTGTTTCATGATTTTACACACAAATAACACAAATATCTATGACTTTTACATCAAGGGGACACTCTCTTAAAGCATGTTTCTTTCTGCATTTAGGATAGAAAATAGTTAAGGCATCAGTTTCAACTCTCTATTTTTTTTTCTAATTTCATGGCGTGAATTTTTTCACTGAGACTCCCTTAGATATCCGTCTTAAATTCATCAAGAATATTTCCAATTTATGCCCTACTCACTGTTCCAGTTACAGATTTATTTATTCTAGAGAGAATAGTATCTCTTGCGTTTTTCCCAGTTTTTTATTTTCCTCTTGGGAGATGAATGCATAATTTAGCAATTTTAGGTAATGGTAATTGAGAGATATCTCATTTTCCCATCATTTTAAGGATATCTATCCATTCATCTCTAATGGATTTCAATAAGAGAGATTTTAAAGTATCCTTATCTAGATGTTCCATCTTAGCTCTCTTAATATTATAAGTGAATCTCTTAATTTGATCTTCTAAGTTTTCATCCTCTCTCTGCATAATTTTAAATACTTCATCCTTCCTGTTAATAGGTGTGAAATAATCTAGATATCTTTGAAAAAATGCAGTTATTATCTCATCCCATGTCCTAATAGATTGTGTTATCAAACCCATGAACCATTTTAGAGCTACAACCTTGAGTGTTGCATGGAATAGATTCAATTTCTAAGAGTCTTGTAAGTAGTCATAAGATCTAGATAAGACTTCCAATTCAAATAAAAATGTTTGAGGATCCTTAGTCCTTAATCCATGGAAATTGGGAAGGACAGAAGGTGAAATGTTTTTCATTGTAAAATTTGTATCCTCATCAACTATACGAAATCCAACAGGGTTAGGATCTCCTCTACCTCTACCTCTTCCTCCATATATTCCTCTACCTCGTTGTCTACCTCTTCCTCCTCCTATTAAGGCATCTCCATTCATAACTTCTCCTCCTCCTTCTTCTTCTTCCATTATAGATTCCTTAAGGCTAATGTAAGGTTCTAACTGTAGGGTTATTTGTTCTTCCTTTGGTTCTTATATCAATGGGATATTAAAGAAAGTTTCTTCTTCTTCTGCCTCACTAGGGATTTCTAACTCTTGAGCTAGAAAATGTTTTCCTGTAGAGCTGAAAAAGGTTACTCCATCTATTGGAGATCTAAGATCTTCTTCTTCTAAGATTGCCTCAATAGATGAATTTGGAGAATCTCCTGGTTTGATTTCTGATCTTAAGACTTCAGGAAGTCTATGTCTTGAGGTGAAAAATGGAATATGAGTTTGAGATGGTGGTGTCACACTACGTGGTCTTGGTGGGGTGAGTGGTGTTGTAGGAATCAAACTTCTACTTCTAGCTATGAATCTAACCCTGGAGTCTCTTTCTCTAAGCATGAACTAATTTTTTTTTAATGTAAGAAATAAGGTTTCCTAAATTCACTTCCCTGGAAATGGCACCAAAATGTTTAGTCAATCTCATGTCTCAAATTGCTATCATGAATTATCGACCAAGGTTAGTAATTTGATGAAGTGTGGTGCACTATATATTCTTAGGTAACCTTTTTCTCTTACACTGTTGTGTATGTGTATGTTGTTTTTGGGATTTTGTATCTTATGTCTAAAATTCATCTAAGAAATGAAATCTCTAAATGCTAGTGAATAATAAAATCTAAATGAATTTTAATGATGAAAACCAATTCTTAAAGAAGGAAGAAAAGGAAATGTTGTTTTTATTATTTGAAGTAAATTGAATTACAAAATATTTTTAATGGAATATTAAAAATCTAACATAAGGAAGAAAAGGAAATGTTCATTAACTAATATAAATTGCATAAAAATAAATAAAACTTTGAATTATGTTAGTAGGCCAACAAAACATCTATGAAAAATATCTAACTAATTTAAAACATAGAACTATTATAAATCTAATTGCATTCAAATGATAAGATCAAATCATTTCATACCTTATCCATTGAAATCTTTTAGTCCTATGAAAGGATAGAATTTGTTCTATTTTAAAAACACAATTCTAATTTAATTATGTCCTAACTTAATATAATTCTATTCCATGGATTGAAAGCATAAATCCTATTACTAAGAATTTAAATGAAAATGATGATTGAAATAGAAAAAAAATACAAAGCATGTTTAAAAAATACAATTGTTGGATGACAGAATACCCAAATCTGATCAAATTGGAAAATGACAGAGCCACTTTCTTGAGATTACTTAGCAAGCACAAGATTACATAACTAATTTGAAACCAATCTAAGAAAGAATTCATAAATAGTAAGAAAAATAAACTATGAATTGACAGGAATCTAACTATGGAAAAAATAATGGAAACAATATGAATTTAACTATGAATTGACAAGAATAGAAATAATGAATCAATAGGAAATTAAATGACAAAATTCAAACTATGAAACAATTAAAAACCTATTTTATCTGCAAGGGCCCTCTGCAACATACTGAGTCGAAAATATAATGGACTACGTGTGCATCAAAGGATCTGGAACTGATATTCTTATTATCAAAAACAAAGTTTCAAAAGCATACACCGAATTATCAAAATTAGGATTGTTTCCCAGTTTCAAAAGAACAATATCTATACAAGTTTCAGCTTTAACTGTTTGAGGAATTTCTACCTATAGAAAAAAAAGAGAATTGAAATTAGAAGTCGTGATAGAGGAAAATTATTTAATGCTCATCTCTCTATTTTCTATGTCAGAGAAAATTGAGAGTATTTCGTTCACAGATCATGTTCTTTGACCAAACTTGACCATGACCATAGGCACATTTTCTCTTTCAATTTGAATAGTTGGATGGGATACAATCGATGTGTGGATCATTTCGGAGATACCCATATTTCCCATTTCCTTATTTCATTGTAAAAACCTATCAAACAATAACAATTACTACAGAAACAATGATTAGTTGTAGAATTGCACACATTCTGTAGCTAATTATAGAAATTCATTTAAATAATAAGAAACATCATAATATAGGGTAGAGATTATTTAAATGATTTATTTGATATGTAATATGTTAATTATCATTGATTGGTGTCATTATTTTGTGAAAAGAAAGGAATAAATGATGAAAAAGGGTGTCAAAATAAGAAGAGTTTTGAGGTTCAATAGTGCTACCATAGGAGGAAAATATATGCTAATAGAAGTGGGGAGCTTTCAAAGTAAAATTTCTAATACATAAGAATTGTATTAATCTAATTATATATTTTCATCATCTCGAGCTAGCTCCAGGTCTGAGAGAGATGACGTGCTAGTAAGTTTCAAACAATCTAGTGTCCATAACCTAATATTCTACACTACCCCACCTCCAAGGTGGCCACTTTTCATCTGATAAGATCAAGAATGTCAGGATGAAATTATACAATTTGTTTGCTAATCCACATAACACTACGTGGGTGTCCCCTTCGTCTGCCTCTGCAATGACAACGACCATGTTATCTTATCTTGAGGAGGAAGCTTGGGTTGCAATGGCTTGGGGAGCTAGGAGAGCCTGACTTGTGTTCACTTCAGTTCGATGTAGGAAGAATGAGGGAATGTATGCGAAGCTGATTAAAAGACATGGTTGTGGGAATTAATTATAGAATGAGGTGTGATAGGAGAAGGATCAACAAGTAGGTGTAGAAAAGATATGCGGTACAATATACCTTAACATAAGAGCAGATAAAATGGAGGAAATCACATGGGGCAGTATCACATGGCCACTAGATTTTCGTGAGCATCATGTCAACATTAAATGGTGTTCAAACCATGATAATGAAGCTCATTTGGTGAGGAGACACCCAGATATGGGTCATATAAATATTTCTATATTTATAGAAATGTGAAATTTTTATAAAAAAAATAATATTATTAAGAATCAACATAGATTGCTATTAATTCCAAATCAATTCCAAATGTACCAGGCCCCTAGAGAAATTAAATATCTCAATCTACAAACATTTACTCATGTTTTACATTCATAAGGAAATTTTCATCTTGAGAGATTTCATCCCTTTAGATACATGATACATTTAGAGTTAGGATAGATCTCAACTAGTTAAAAAATATGGAACATTATATTTCTTGAATGTGTGATATGGATGGACATATAATTCTTAGAAATTGGAACAAATAATAAAGCTATAAGGAGATAATTAGTATGTATTTAGATAAAAAGAACTAACTTAATTTAAATATTAACATCGATAACTTACTTTAATGATTAAAATGATTAAAATGATTAAAATGTAACTTATAATTAATTTTTACAATTTAATATCACTTTCAACTAAACTATACTTAGATCCATCTTAACCACAAATCTAACCAATCAAAAAATGGATCAAATTTATTCATGTGCAAAGAATTTTTTGTAAATACAAGTAATACTATAAAGAATCAACATAGATTGAGCTTAATTCCAAATCAATTCCAAATCTACGAAGCCCCTAGAGAAATAAAATCTCTCAAATTGAGAACCTTTACTCAAGTTTTACATTCATAAGGAAATTTCCATCTTGACATTTTTTATCCCTTTAAATACTTGATACATATAGAGTCAAGATAGTTCTATATAGCTAAAAAATTTGAAACATGATATTTCTTGAATCCATGATATGGATGGACAAGTCATTCTTAGGAATTGGAACAAATAATAAATATACAAAGAAGTAAGTAGTATTGATTTAGATAGCAAGAAATAAATTTATTTGAAGATTAACATCTATAACTTAATTTAAAGAATAAATTGTATAAAAATTACATTATAATTATTTTTTTAATGTAATATCACATTCAACCAAACTAGTATAGATCCTTCTTAAATGTTAGGGTCCTATAAATTATTGTGATCAATTTATGGTTATCTTGTTTTTATCCCATGGGATGTTGTCAATAATATTTTCATTATGTAAATTATTTTCAGTATTTAAAAGAAAAAATATGAAAAAAAAAAAAAAAAAAATAGAATAAATAATTTAAGAAAGAAAAAAAAATACAAAGAAAAAAAAATGCAAAGACAAAGGAGAATAAGAGGGGAATAATATATATATATATATATATATATATATATATATATATATATATATATATATATATATATATATATATATATATATATATATATATATATATATATATATATATGTGTGTGTGTGTGTGAAAATAAATAAAAATGATAAAAACCCCCAGAGGGCGTGCCAATTAAAATGTTCTCATAAATTTTCAATAATGGATTAATTAAAATATTTATTTGCATTAAAAATTTTGTTATAATATATGTGAAATGAACTTTTTTTATGTTGTCGTAACCATTGCACATCAATCAACGAGGGAGATTGTCCCCACCGAGATCAACAACGGGGAAAATTTTTCAGATCCACCCGACCTTTTGGGACTTAACGGGGGGGGGGGCAGGGGGGGGGGGTCTTGAAAGCCGAATTATTACAAACACCACCCAAATGATGTTTCAGCTCTTGAAAGTTTTTAAGGTCCCCTCCCAAACCCATTTACCACTCCTAACTACCCCCCCCCCTCCCCCACAAAAATCTGCCACCCCCTCACTCTTGTCGCCCGCCATCTATGCACATATTGTCACACCATTCGTCCTACTTCCTGCCATCCATGTCACTCCCTCACTACGTCACCTGACTGTTAGCTTTCAAAATTACCTGCCAAATTTTTAAATGAATGTTAAAAATAAAAAATCCTATAGCCAATCGACCCATTTTCTTATTAAATGCCTTTGCTCCCAAAACGGTAACAAATATATTATGACCCTTATTAATTTCATTCTAGAAACCCCTCATAAACCTGAAAATTCCTCCCTATCAACAAACTTTCAATATGTGTAGGTCAAGCTCGAGTAAATCTAAAGTTATCAAGCGCGATTTGTCAGTCATCCCTTTACAAAATTCAATCAAAGAAGTATTCTGGTAACTCTGTTCTTTCTTTTTTATATGTTATTGTAAATTTCAGCATGAAAGGGAAAATGAAAGATGCCCAAGGAGGAACCCATGATACCACATGTCCTGAACCTTGATATATATCCCCTGATTGATACCCAATAAAAATTAGTCGAGAGCCTACACGAGTTCAATCTATACGAGCTTCATAATTGGGAAAAAGAAAAATAAAATAGCAATGGCACTTTGAGCATATGGGAATTATTTCTTCCTAAAATTCCCTTCCCTCAAACCCACTTTCACCCTGACTTCTCTTCCTGGTGTCATATAAGATACCTCCCTAGTCAAAAAGAAGTAATTCCCCATGACAATGAGGTCCTTTTTTCCATTTCTTGAGAGAGTATTTTCCAATCCTTAAAGATAAATCCCCATGCATCCCCGCATCCATTTTATTCTAATGCATTAATGGAAATATATAAAAATATTACCTTCCCTAAGCGAGGCTAAATTTTTTGCATGCTTTTTACCAGAAAGTGCTGAGGTGCACAGAAAAATTCCCCCATTCATTGTTTCCATTTTCTCTGAAATGTCAAAACAAGTAATTTCTATTGTTACTCGCTTACTAGGATATTATACATATCAGTAGGTATGTTATCTCTCCAATAATTCTCAAAAGTTTTGATATATTTATTTTAGTTTTAAAGAATATCAGAGGTAACCAAAACCCCACTTTTAAGCCTTAAGATATAGCCATTCCTAATGCTCAGAGAGGGCTCTCTCTATATGATTTAACTTTGTTGATTTATATTTGATTTTAGGCTAGTTATATAGGGAAAATTTGTTTTGGGTTTTTATTTGGTTTGGTGGTGAAATCACTTACTTATATATATAGCTATAGGTCTGTATCCCATTGGGAAAATGGAGTCAATGTGTCAAGCAGTCAGATCAGGATAAATGTCTAAAGGTAAATGTTTACAGGGAAAGATAGCTGAGTTACTTCAGATCTTCAAGGCTAATGGTGAAAATGGTTTTGATCAGGATAAAAGAGAAATTAAGGGTTCTTAAATCCAGATTATGAGTGAAAAGGTAGAGGTCAATCAAAATCATGGAGCAATTTAGGGTTCCCTAATATGGATATCAGTAGAAAACATATAAATGATAATCAGTCAAAACATAGTCCTTTTAACATATTCTGAAATACAATTCCTGATTTATCATTCAGATTTAGAACACATTTAAGAATAGATGGAAAACATAAGAAATTAACAAGATAACAATTGAAATACTTCACTACAGTGGCCCAACACATGAATCTTGTAATATGATGCTTTATTTCCTATGATCCTATATGTTGACATGAAATTGATACAAAAATCCTTAGGTTTAGAATAGTATAAATACATAAATGTTCAAAAGTTCATCCACCCTCAATACTTCCTAATGAGAAGTATTTATACAAAAACATGTACAAAATATCCTAGAATAAAATTATGAATTTTTTATGGAAAAGAAATATCTTCATGCAAGAAGATAGTGACAGCTCCCTAACTAATGCAAGCTGTCCTTTTTTATTGAAATAAAATAGCTTCTTGTTTTTATTTTATCACTTCTTTCTCTCTTTACTGTTTGATGAAGGCTGCAGCTCGACATTGAGGTGTCCTTTACGTTGGCAGATTATTCTTTACTCTGATTTTGTCTTCAACCTTTTATCTGATACACTTTAACTAGTACTCTTTACTGCAAAAACCTGTTAATGGTGGTGTAAAAACAACAAACTCTATTTTTTCTTTCACTACTTTGAGCTCACTGTAATATGATGTTACAGTAGATCAGTCAACTGCTCCAAGAACTCAACTTCTACCAATTTTATCTTCATAAGGTTTCTGAATTTTTCATCAGGTTCAATATATTTTGAAAATGTTGATTTGTTTACAAATAAGTGTTTTACTTCATGCTGTAAGTAGAACATATTTTCAAAATTCTTATATAGTACCTTCCCTGTTGGGATTCTCTGCAAATATTATTTATTCACCTACTCTTTGGAAAAATTTCTTATCATTTTTTCATAATCCTCCTGCTTCATTAATTTGTCATTAATCACTAGAGTATTAGGAAGGTCTTTTTGCCTTAGAACATCAAACTTAATCATAAATCTTGTAATTGCAATTTCCATGTTCTCGCACTTTTCCTCTAATTGTGTCATCAAATTATTCTTGGATATTACCTTCCTAACTTCTAGGATGGTTTCAGTTCTGTTTGTAATTCCAATTTCTTCCAGCTCTTGTTTATTTTTGGAATTGAGAAATTTTATAATTTCTAGAGCCTCTTCAGGGTTTTTACCTAGATCTTCTTTCGTCTTATAAATTGCTTCTTTTGTTGATTCCAATAAATCTTTCTGCTCATAGATTACCTATATGGATGGCCAAATATCATTTGAATTCTTTAATGATATTGGACCATAATTGATGCTTAATATGTGCCATAGGTTTCTTCAAAGTTAATTCTTTTTCAAAATTCTTGAGTTGTTCATTCAACCTGTTGGCTTTTTGTTCTTCATTCTTGGCATTTATTTGGGCAAGTTTCTTAGCATCTTCAAGATTTTTTATTTTAACATGTTTATCTCATTGGTTTGGATAGACATTTCTTGCATTTCCTTTACCAATTTACTTACCTCATCTGATTGTTGTGCTGATGTTGTTGAAGATTCACTGGTTGAGGTTATAGATGAAGTAACTGGAACTGTTGTGGCCATTGGAACATTAGGAGCCAGTGTTTCTGCCAAAGTAGATGGTACTCTTGTTGTAACTATAGGAATCACAGTGGCAGGAACTTCCTGTACTTATTTGGCTTCTTTCTCTTGGACCACTTTGTCCATTTCAAGTTCCATTCTTTAATCTGGGTTGTTAGCTGTAAAATGAGATTCACGATCTCATATTTTTTATTGGAACCATGTAAAACCTCTTTAGCTTGAGGATGCTCTGTAATGGGTAGCTTCAATTGTTTCTTAAGTGCATCAATATCATCACTCTTCTTTTTGATCAATTCATCTACAACTTTTATATTTCGAGGATCATATCCTACTTCAATCACTAGCTCTTCTAATGATTTGATTCTGGTATCCTTTGCATATGAAGATGTATTCTCCAATTTGAGCTAATATCTTACATTTATCAAATTTTTTTGAAGCTTCTATGCACTCATGGCCTTGGTGGTCATGGTGGAGTAAATCCTCTCTCCTTCTTGCTTATGAAATTCAATTTGATCCAGAGGATGAATATCCTGAATTGGAACTTCAAAATCCATATTTTTGTAATCAGAGTATGATTTACGAGCTGGAACTGTGGGCTGAAGAGTTGTCATAAGCATCTTTTTTTTATTATATTCAAAGGAAGAAAACAGCCCATTCTAAATGATGGGACTTTGCTTTAAATACTGAGAATATATTTCATTTTTGATTTCTTCATTTTTTTTCTTAATGTCCTTGTATATTTCCTTTATATCCATATCTTTTTTAGTTGTTTTCTTATATGAAAAAACTTCTATAATGTGTTGTTTTTGAATTAACAGTGTATTACAAGGGGTTGGATGTTGTTCCTCTTCCATTATTGTAGGAGGTACAGTGTCTTTTTCTGCAATTTCTGTGTCAATAACTTCTACTGTCTCCTTTTATTTACTAGCAGGATTAAGCTTTGGATTTTTTTATGTATCTTAGTTTGAATTTTGTCTCTGTAGTAATCTCAATTGTATAAGACCCTTCCTCCCTGTCTATTTTTACACTTTTGTCTTCTTGGGATGGAGTTTGAATAGCATCACTTGCCTCTGCCAATGTATTCTCTAACCATTGATATTGTTTTGAGAATTTCTCAATATATCGATTCTTTTCATGTATATATGGAGTAAATTTGCACCTAACTCACATTTTTCTGATATTACTAAGGGGATCATAATACCAAATAAAGGTAGGACTAAATTTGAGCTCCTGCAACTATTTTTCTGCCTCTGGACCTACTTCTCTATTATTATAGATGAATGGGCCAACCTAGCTCTTTAACTTGAATTGTGTTTTCTTCTTTTCAATTAAGAAATTGACAACATCTGAATTTAAAATCTGTCTTATATACTCCAGAGCAAATAACCTCATAGGGAGGTATTTTTGCAATTTGTAAGGGATAAGGCTTGACCCATAAACTCTGATTTTAGTGTGTTTTTGGTATAAGTACTAATCACATGTCCATTTATGTTTAGATAGTTGCAAAAATTTATTTATTTCATTGCTAATTCTAGGCTTCACACTGCTATTTACCAAATTGATCAATGGATGAGCGAAAGAATCTGTGAACTCTGAATAAGTAAACTCGTTTGAATCGTTCCTTATCAAGGAAGTCGAGAATATGAAAGATTGTGGATTTCCTTCCACATCAATATTCTGAAGGTTTATAGGATAATTTTCAGACTGAAAATATAAGAACGTGTGGAATAGGAATGAAGAATACCTAAAGACACCTTCAGAAGGCAATTTGACTAATTCCTCATGGATACTGTCAGTAATACATTGGAAAAAGTTAAATATAGTAGTATGAGGCTGACCAGGTGTAAAAGTGGAAAAGAAACCAAGTACTACTACATCAACATGTTCATTTGTGAAATAGCCAAGGATGAAAGACAATATGGAAATAATATGTCTAGTCCTTTCTCAGAATTTAGCAGAGGAGTATGGAGGGTTGAGCTTGGTAATTTCCACATAGGATGGCATGAAGGTTTGAAAAATCTGGAATCTTTTGGGAAAATCCAAATCCAAGTAGAACTTATTGAGGGCTTCAATAGATAAAGGAACTTCATTTTTCCCAAGCTGTAATTGAAGCATCTGGTTGATAGAATCAGCTGTTATAGTAAAAAAACTTCCTTTTCAGGGTTCACAATGGCACTTTGATTAGGAGAGTAGCATGATTGGCATATTTTTATTGCTTATGGGCATTATTGAGTATTGGGAACAACTATTTAGGAAAGTTTTATTCCCAGATAAACACGTCATCATCCTGATCTAGGGATTTCTCTTGGCTCCAACAAAGGAGGTCAAGAGGATTGAATTCTGTAACAATATCAGTAATTTTGAAGTCTACATCTTCTAGGGGAATATGCTCTACATCTACAATAGGGGCTTTTAGAGGTTTGATCACAAGAGTGCTTTTGGAAGCCATAGATTTGTATGATTTATCAATTTCAATATTTTTGACCTTTAAAACAATGATTTAGGCCTGTAAAACACTTTTGTTTGTTTAAAAAAATTGCAAAAGGATTTTAGGTATGACATGGGTTCTATCCTTTGTCTACAAAAGGTATAATTTCTGATCAATTACGTCAAGTTGTAACTTCTGTATCAAAATATAAATTTCCTGACCTTATAGCCTTCATCAAATGATATCTAGGGTTTACAGTAGACTTTATATAATAAAGCAATCTTTAGGACATCAAAAGGATGCCTAATAACTATAGGAAAGGTTTTTAAAGGTCTTAGAGGATTTATCAGGTCTATAGATGGCTAAACTTAATCAGTATATTGAATATGTGTTTCTTAATATTCCAAGGTTTCAGAATTTGGGAGAGGATTACTCAGAGTTTGCAGAATTAAAGGATTTATGAAGAAATAGGGTTTTTTGTAATTACACAAGCTTCTAAATGATTCATTTAACAATATAACTCTTTTAGATTGATGAATGAGTTTTTTCCTCTGAAGAATAGCTGGGAAATTTTGAATTTCGTTGTGTAGAAGGGTTTATAGGGTTGGAAAGATTTCAGAAGTTTTTTCTTGTCTTTATAGACACTCCAATGGCTTCTGAAGTAATTTTAGCAGTCGAATTTGGTGAATTCTGTTTGTTTTTAGGCCATAAATAGAGTCGACGACATTTAACTCAGTTTGGAATTCTCTTTTGGTGTGAAAAACGGTAACAGAAGGGTTATAAACAATTTTATTGAACAGTGAACACATTAAACGTAGGTGAATTAAAATAGGAGGGTGGTTTTGGTGCTGGGGAGGAAAAATCGTCAGGCGGTTTTTGCAACGTTCAAAGGTGGTAAGCAGCATTGGAACAATCGATATGATCCAATGGAATTAAAACACGTGGAGGTGAGAGAAAACCTAAAAACTCCGTTTATCGCAAGTTTTGGGTTTGTTTAATCATCACGCTGAGAAATTTGTGATATACGATCTCCACTGTTTAATGTGGGAGATGGAGAGCGAATGATGCGGATCGTGCGATAAAGCTGCGGGTGAAATGGTGTGGGGCATTGGTTTTTAATACAGCAAGAAGTGGAATATGTATTTAAACATAAAGTTTAATACATAGTTTTGATAGGCATATATTAATGTTTTAATCAAATGAAATGTATATAAGTGTAACATTAACATTGGCGGGGGTTATTATATAGCGGGAATAGGTTTAGCCTATTGGATGAGCGGGAATAATATATGACATGGGAAAATAGAACATAGATTAAAGCTAAAACATGGGTGGGAAATAATAATAAAAGGAATTAATCTGATACGGGCTCAAAGGTGAATAAAGGATTTAATATATAAATTAATGTTTATTAATGAATGAAATGAGGGAAAATACACTAAGAATAGTGTAAAACATGATATAGGGATTAATTTTATTGTTGTGGGTCTTGAAATAATATTTATGTATTTACACATAGGATAAATTATTTTTTGCGTTTTTGGATATTTTTAGGGTAAAAGGGTAATTAGTTAAAGGGACTTTACTTTCCTTAAGTATAATGTGTTTTAAACTTACGAAAAGGGGATTTTTGCAAAGAAAACAAAATAATAATGGGAAAAGGAAAAATGAAGGAGAAATAATGAAAATGGAGGGGATGAAGTATTTTTACAAGGGGATGATTTGTTCAAGGAAGTTAGTGACTGAAATGACCAATTTTCTGCTTATCCATGATTGTAAAACCTGCTTCTGCATACCCATATGGTACCCTAACATTTTTTTTTCATTTACCTGGGTGCATTTGAGCTTCCAAACCTTTGTTCATTTTTCTTCTAAAACAACGAACTAGCTAATTATATCCTTATATCTTTCAATCGCTCATATTAAGTTGTTGAGCTCCTTATTATTCTCTACCAAACTACTGATTTTCCAAGATTAAACTGTTTGGATAGATCTTTATTCTCTATCTAATAACATGAAATTTAAAGTATGAGAGGTTAAGATTATGATATTTAACCTTCATGGATTGTGCCATTTTATCAAGCTGCACACAATCTTTATTTTGCAGAAAAAGTAAATAGTAGTGGAATTTGGATTTTCATCACTTCCATGTTTTATTTTTATCTCTTTTTCTTTGGGGTACATTTTCTATTTTATTTTTTGATATTTTTTCTTTTAAGTCCTTTCATTTTTCTTTTAGTACTTTTACCCTCATTACATTTTTTTTTTTCTAATATGGGAAAACAATTTGTAGAAAGAAAAGTATGTACATATTACAAGACAATTCAAAGTCAATTCAAAAATTATGAATCCTATTATTATAGGACCCTAACAGTGGCTCCACATGGGGATGGCATTTCCTGGTGAAATGTCAAGAACTTTGAGACTAGTAGCCTTTTAATTTTGACTTTGCTAGCCTTGGAACTATTTTCTAAGATATGCATTATTACTACTTATGATATTTTATCCTTCAAAGCTTAGGGCGTTCTCTCTAGGCTTCAACTTTTCTAGAAAAATATTGAACCCAATCTAAAATCTTCAATGTTATGTACAATTATTAAAGTAAACAAAGTGAACTATTTGTTATTCTGAGGAATAGTAACGCTTCAGGATTCTACTATTGACAGGTCCACCTGGAAGATCTGATCCATCCAAATCCTTCGAAAAGAAAGCACTGTTAACTCTGTAATGACAAATAACATAACGACCCTTCCATAATAAATCAAATTTCCCATATTTACCTTTCTCTTCTCTCCTTGAATCCCACTTTATAACTTTGTCACCTATATAAAAATAATCTTCCTCAGTCTTCTTATCAAATATTTTTTTAATATTTTCTTGAACAACTTGAGACTTGAGACTGACCTCTTCTCTAGTTTTTTGCAAGTGTATGGTTTGGTTAATCCTTCTTTGAATATCATTGGTTTCAACTTGCAGTTCTTGAATTATCTTCATTACTAGTACTCCTAAAGAGGATGGAAAAATAGAATCCATCCCATAAACAAGTTGGTAAGGGGATGCACCAATATATTTCCTTATGGTAAGTCTATCTGCCCATAAGGCATTCACCAACCTTTTGTTCCAAGTTTTGTTATTTTCTTCTAGTAGTTTCTTAATGATATTCACAAGGCTTTTATTGGAGGAATCAACAAGGCCATTACCTTGAGGGTAATAACCAGTAGAATGGCCAATGGTAATGTGGTATTTATTATAGAAGTCAATCATATTTTTGAACTTGAATGCAGTCGCAATATCAGTGATGATCTTTTGTGGGCATCCAAATCTTGAGAGTATGTTTTTTTCTAAAAATGAAATTATGACAGTGTCAGAGGCTTGCCTCGAAGGTATGGCTTCTATCCACTTAGTGAAATAGTCTGTGGCTGTCAAAATCCATTTGTGTTGGGGTGAGGATGGAGGGTGAATTTCACCAATGAAGTCATGACCCCATTGCTAAAAAGGAATTTCTGTAGAGATGGGTTTTAAGGGTAAAGGTAGCAGCTTTTTTTTTCCTTCAAACATTTGGCACTTGTGACAAGATGTCACATACTTGTTTACATTTGCAAACAAGGTAGGGTAGTAAAAACCAGCTCCCAAGATTTTATCTGCAGTAGTATTCCAGTAAATATATCCTCCACAGTCACCTACATGAAACTCTTCCAAAAATTTATCGATTTCTTCTTTAAGCAAACAATTCAATAAAATTCCACCATGATCTTTCCAAAACAATGCATTTTCTATGATACAAAATATTATTTCCTTTAACTTTAAAAATCTAGCTTTAGTTCTTGATAATCTAGGAGGATCTTGTAAATTTAGTAATACAAATATAATATCTGCATACCATGGTGAGTCTGAAAAAATACTTCATTGATCTATGGAGTCACCATCTCTTCCTGATCATCTACTTGGGCAAAAAAATCAATATCTAAAGTAAGACAATTTGATTCAGCCATGAGTTTGGATAAACCTTGACCATTTATGAGTTTGGTGGGCTTAATTTCTATGCCATATTCCAAAACAGTGGAAATCCACTTGGCTCTTTTACCATCAGGTCCATTCTATGTTAGAATGTCCTTTAGAACTGCATTTGGAACATAAGAAATGATATGCGAATAAAGGATGTACACTTTAAAGTTTTTGATAGCTTTCACTAAAGCTAGTGCTTGATTTTCCATTATGTTGTACTTTAAAGTGGCATATCTAAGTGATTTGCTAAAAAATAAATGGGCTGCTCATAGGCCTGATCATTTTTCTGCAATAAAACTGCAGCAATAGTATGTTCTGAAGCAAAGGAAAAAATAATGAAATCTCTTTTCAAATCAGGACTTATAAGTACTGGTGTTTTTTTCAAGGCTTGTTTAATTGATTCAAATTATTTCTTGGCCTCCACAGTCCATTTAAGTACTGAGTATTTTTTCAACATATTGTTAAGTTCTCTAATAATTTCAGTTAGATTTGAGATGAATCTTCTGAGAAAGTTGATTTTACTTAAGAAAGATTGCAATTGTTTACTATTCCTAACATGACTAATGTTTAGAATGACCTTTATTCTTGTCGGGTCTATCCTAATTCCCTCTTAGATATTATATTTCCTAATAATTTACCTTCTTCCAATACAAATAAAGTCTTTTTAGGATTTAGAGAGATGTAAATTTCCTACACTTGATAAGGACTTGTCTGAGATGATCTAGATGTTCATTTTCAGTTTTCGAAAATACAATAGTATCATCTAGATAAATCACAAGGAATTCTTGAATTTATTTAGCAAAATCTATATCCATAGCTCTTTGAAAACGGGCTCCTGCATTCATTAATCCAAAAGTCATTTTTACATACATGAAAGTGCCCCAAGGAGTAGTAAAAAAAGTTTTAGGTTGGTCTTCTGGTTGAACTAAAATCTGGTTATATCCAGAGAATCCATCAAGTAATGAAATTATGGAAGAAGAAATCAACCTATATAAAATGTGGTCCATCTTGGGGAGAGGGTAGTTGTCTTTTAAGGACACTTTATTCAAATTCTGTAAATCAACACACATTATTATTTCCCCTGTCTTTTTGCTAGTGGGAACTAGATTTCAAACCTAATCAGAATATCTGATTGGTGCAATTATTTAGGCTTCATACTTTCTCTTGACCTCTTTCTCAATAAAAGGCATCAAAACTGGATTGATTCTTATAATATTCTATTTAAAAGGTTTTTGAAATTCTTTTATGTGTATTTTGTGCTCTGTTATACTAGTGTCATAGGATTTTAAGTCTCCATAACTCGATGCAAATACATCCCGAAATTCCTTAAACAGAGCTATGTATTTTAATTTTTATTCTTGAGGTAAGGCTTCTGAAAGTTTAATCATCTTAGGTTTTAATTATGTTCCTATATTTTACTCTTCAATATCAGATCTTAATGGTTCCATCTTAGGTTTCCTTGCAACATCATTTGAATCAAAAAGATCTTTTAAAGGGGCTAATCCCTTAGGTAAAGGGTTGTTCTTAAGGTTTAAAATGTCAGAATCATCATCTGCTAACTCTTCAATCTCTACTTTCTCTAAATTATCTATTTCTACTTGAGTAAATTTAGTGGGTTTAGCAAACTCTAAGTTATTTATATCTACATTGTTTATGTCAATCTCACTATCTATGGTTTGATCTATTGTACAATCTGTGTCTATATTACAATTCTAATATTCTCCTTCATTATTAATGAAATGATAAATATGTTGATCCTGTGAAAATATTTGCCAATATTTAATATTATCTGGTATTGTAGGCCCGTGTTTAACTTCTGTTGTATATCTATGATTTGGTTGAAATGGAAGATTACAAGTACTAGAAAAAGTTGCTAAGTTGTGTGCCTGTATGTTCCATTTTCTAGGAATTGTATCAAAGTCACATTCAAGCAGTTGCTTAATCAGATCTAATACAATATATCTATATTGGCTTAAACTTGGATTATATACAGAATATTCTCCTAGACTATGTTTCATTGTTAATTTAGAGTCTCCAATGATTGACACCCTTTTAGCTCCTAAAATTCTAACAATCTGCAGTCCTAAAATAAGAGCTTCATATTCAGCCATGGTTTTTTTACATTTGAAGTTTAATCTAAAAGCATGACCTTATTCATGATTTCTTTCTATATTATGTATCCAAACTCCTGCTCCTGCTTTTAATTTGTTAATTGATCCATGAAAATCTAGCTGCCACATTGATTCATAAAAAATGTTCTCAATGTTTGGTGCTTTCTTTTTTTGTTTTAGTTCAGTGTTGTTTTCAATCACAGTTTTATAATTACATAAAATGAATGATTCCATATCAGTAGCTGTAGAGTAACTAGGATATTATCGAGGTCTTTATACACTACTAACCATGTACTTCATTAATGTTTCTCTGTAAAGTTTCTTGGGTTGGCAAAAAGCTAACATTGTTGCATATGACATATCAAGTTGTAGAGATCCCTGCAGTTTAGCTCCCCATGAGAAAGATAACATATAACAACATTCCATTCATACTACAATATCCATGACTATGATTTTTCCAAGGTATTGAACTAAAGTAAGACATAAATATTTTATCAAGCCTAAACATTTCACTTTACTGGAGTCAAATGAGAAGAGATCTTTATAAGGTCTAGTGATGTCTAGATTCAAGGTTTTCATTATGTCTTTTGGCATCAAATTGTGGGAAGCCACTGAATCTAGAATTTTATTATGTAAAATCTGATCATGAACACTTAAGCTAATGTATAAAGGTGGAACTGCTCCATCTTGGTGTTTCCCATTAACATCATGACCAAATATTAGTTATGGTTGATCATCACTCAAATTTACAAAATATTCTCCATCATTCATATTTAAAGTCTCAGTGATATGTGTTTTGTATAGGCCAGGTTTTACCAATTATGTTAAAGGAATTGGTATCTTCGATTTGGCAATTTCAGCTTGGATATTAAATGGTGCCTGTGATTTTTCTAGCTGAATTATTTCTTCTTTTATAATTGTAGTTTGGGTGGGTTTTTCTTCTTATTCTATAGTTTTTTTTCATTCTCTGTTTATATTTCCATTGTTTTACTGCTTTTAATTTCCTTTTCAGGGACAGTTTGAGATGTAGTGGAAATATTTGCAGATTTTGTGCTTTTAGCAATTGTTTTAGCAGTGGCTACTTTAGGATCAGCTGATTTTGGATGAGTAGTAGATATTTTTGAGTCTAAAATTTTTGTTTTAGTAGAAATTTTTTTCTTGGTAGCAACATATTTTTGAGGATATTTTGATTTTTTGACATCATCATCTGTGATGTCAAAAATTTTAGGACTAGGTGAAATTTTGGGACTTGAAAATTTTTGAGTTGAATTAGAGTTTTGCTTGGTTTCCCTAGGGATAATTTGCAGAACTTTAGTGGTAGGAGCCTATATTGTCTTCATTTTTTGAGTTTGGGAATATTTCTTAATAGAAGGATCTACATTTTTCTTTCTCCTAAGGTTTTATTGCTTATGAACTTCATTAATTACAAACTCATAATCTTGCTTGTAATCAAAAGACTCACCAGAATCTAATTGTAGTTGTTGTAATTCATATAACTCATGTTATTATTGTGTAAGAAAAATAGTGTTATCATCATTAATGCCCATTAGATTAATGGTGTCTTCATCATCTTTGTTTTTATTAGAACTTTCAACATAGTTCTCTTGGAAAGGTGGTCTTATTGTTGGGTCAGGTGTTGATTCCCTAGATTTTCTAGTGTTGGTGTTTTTCCTTAAATTGGGATTTCTAATTTAAGGTCCTTCTTGTTGGTTATCCCATTGTGGCTTCCTTTCCATATTATCTAACCTATCCATCATTCTCTCTAATTTTTTTTTCTAATTGATCTATTTTCAAATCTGAAGTGGATGTTTCCTCTTTTATTGTCACTCTCCTTTCATTTCTTAATCTGGCTTTCTTTGATAACAAATTTTCCTCTACACTAACAACATTACTTTGCATCTGATCTAAAGTTTCTAGATTTCTCTCTTTCAGTTGATAGGCTATATCTATATCAAATCCATAAGGGAATTTAATAAGGATAAAGTCTGGAGGAGTTTTAAGATTAGTAGGAATTGCATTATAAATACTGTTATATCTAGTACAATAATCTTGAATTGTTTCATTTAGTGCTCTTCTTAAGATTTCAAATTCAGATAAGATTTGTGCTGGATTTTTATTTTTCTCCCATCTATTAAGAAACATTCTATGAAAAACTACTAAATCAAAAATACTACCAACATTCAAACTTTTAAACCACTTTTTTTACCTCACTAGTTAAATTTTGAGAAAAAGTCTCATTTGGACATCATCATCATCAATTTCATGTAGTTCAAAATATTCTGTCATTTTATTAACATGATTTTGTGAAATATAATGATTGGTTCCATCAAATTGAGGTATTTTTCTTTGATAATCCTGAGGCATGTTATGTAACTGTGCTGGTAGGACTAAGGGATCATATTTGGCAGCCATGGCTTGGATTCTAGCTTGGCTAGAGGTAAGTTTGAAGTGCTTGGTGAAGAAATAGAAGTACTCACTGATGTAGTTAAAGAACTTGTAGATGAGATTGGGATATAATAATATGTACTTGCAAATGATGTTGAGATACTAGGGGATGAACTTGAGGTGGTGAAAGATGGAAATAAAATTCTAGGTTGAAATGGTTGCTTGGGAAAGAATGAGCGTGTGGAATGAAGTGTGGTGGAAATAATGGATGAATTGGTAGTGAATTGGGATGAACCTACTGATTCTAAAATACTGATATCAAAATGGCTGGTAGAAGGATTAGGGGTATAGGCTGATAAAGAAGTCAATTCTACTGAATGTTGTAAATAAACTTCATCAAATTATTTAATCAAAGTTGCAGTTATGGCATCAAGTTTATCATAAACTTCAAAAATGTTTTGATCATAATCAACTAAAACAATTTCCTTCCTAGTTTCAATGAATGAAATAAAATCAGGATCTATTACAGTATTATGTAAGTCGCTTTCTGGTCTAGTTCTAAACAAATATTGTTCAAAATTTAAATCAAATTCTATGTCTTGTAAACTTGATAGTTGTTTTGGAAGGTAATTTTCTTTAACTAATGAAATATTATTAGCTAAATCTTCTACTCTTTTGTTTTTCTTTCCAATTTTGTCAAGATTATCTACTATAACAGCAGGTTGTAGATCTAGATTTGACCTAGTATAGTAGACTCTTTTAGAAGCTAGAATTACAATTTTTATGAAAATATACTCACAAATTATTTAAAACAATCTTAAGGTGAAAAAATAATTGAATATGTTTCCTTTAAGATCTATTTAAAAACTAAGGATTGGTTAATTCCCCAGTATGGTCACTAGTATGTTATCACTCCAATAATTCTCAAAAGTTGTGAGATTTTTTATTTTATTTTTAAAGAATATCATAGGTAACCACAAACCTACATTTATTCCTTAGGATGTAGCCCTTCCTAATGCTTAGAGAGTGCTCTTTCTATGTGATTTAACTTTTTTTATTTATATTTGGTTTTAGGCTAGTTATATAGGGGAAATTGGTTTTGGGTTTTGATTTGGTTTGGTGGTGAAATCACTCAGATGGATAGCTATAGGTTTGTATCCCATTGGGAAAATGGAGTCAATGTGTCAAGAAGTCAGATCATGATCAAGGTCTAAAGGTAAATTTTTACAGCGCAAGGTAGCTGAGTTACTTCATATCTTCAAGGCTGATGGTGAAAATGGTTCTGATCGAGACAAAAGAGAAATTAAGGGTTGTTAAATCCAGATTATGAGTGAAAAGGTAGAGGTCAATCGAAATCGGGGAGAAATTAAGGGTTCCCTAATCTAGATATCAGTAGAAAACATATAAATGATAAGCAGTCAAAACATAGTGTTTTTAACATATTCTAAAATAAAATTCTCGATTTATCATTTAGATTTACAACACATTTATGAATAGATGGAAAACATCAGAAATTTAATAAGATAACAAGTGAAATACTTCACTACAGTGGCCAAACACATGGATCCTGTAATATGATGCTTTATTTCCTGTGATCCAGTCTAGTGACATGAAATTGATACAAAAACCCCTAGGTTCATAATAGCATAACTACATAGATGTTCAGCAATTCATCCACCCTCAATACTTCCTAATGAGAAGTATTTATACTAAAAATTTTACAAAATATCCTAGAATAAACTTAGGAATTTTTTATGGAAAATAAATATCTTCATGCAAGAAGACAGTGACAACTCACTAAATAATGCTAGTTGTCCTTTTTTATTGAAATAAAATAGCTTGTTGTTTTGATTTTATCACTGTTTTCTCTCTTTACTATTTGATGAAGGCTGCAACTAGACATTGAGGTGTCCTTTACACTGGCAGATTCATCTTTACTCTAATTTTGTCTTCAACCTTTTACCTGATACACTTTAACTGATACTCTTTACCGCAAAAAAATGTCAATGCTGGTGTAAAAACAACAAAATCTATTTTTTTCTTTCACTTCTTTGTGCTTATTTTAATCTAATATTACAGTATATCAGTCAAGTTCTCCCAGGACTCAGCTTCTAGAAATTTTATCTTCATCAGCATTCTGAAGTTTTCATCAGCTTCATTATATTTTGAAAATGTTTGTTTCTTCAAAAATAAGTGTTTTACTTCATGCTGTAAGTAAAACAAATTTTCGAAATTCTTATGTAGTACCTCCCCTGTTGGGATTCCCTGCAAAGTTGGTTTATTCACCTACTCTTTGGAAAAATCTCTTATATTTTTGTCATAATCCTCGTGCTTCATTAATATTTCATTAATCACTAGAGGATTAGGAAGGCCTTTTTGCCTTAGAACATCAAACTTGATCATAAATCTTGTAATTGTAATTTCAATGTGCTCGCACTTTTCCTCTAATTGTGTCATCAAATTCTTCTTTGATATTACCTTCCTAAATTCTAGGATGGTTTCAGTTCTGTCTGTAATTCCAATTTCTTCCAGCTCTTGTTTATTTTTGGAATTGAGAAATTTGATAATTTCTAGAGCCTCTTCAGGTTTTTTACCTAGCTCTCCTTTTGTCTTTTGTATTGCTTCTTTTGTTGATTTCAATAAATATTTCTTCTCATAGATTACCTGTATGGATGACAAAATACGATTGAATACTTCAATGATATTGGACCATAATTGTTGCTTAATATGGGCCATAGGTTCCTTCAAAGTTAATTCTTTTTACAACTTCTTGAGTTGTTCATTCAACCTGTTGGAATTTTGTTCTTCATTCATGGCATTTATTTGGGCAAGTTTCTTAGCATCTTCAAGATTTTTTATTTGTTCTTTTGACCTGTTTATCTCACTAGTTTGGATAGACATGTATTGCATTTCCTTTACTAATTTACTTGCCTCGTCTGATTGCTGTGCTGATGTTGTTGAAGATTCAGTGGCTAAGGTTTTAGATGAAGTAACTTGAACTGTTGTGGCCATTGGAACATTGGGAGCTAGCGTTTCTGCTAAATTAGATGGTAATAATGTTGTAACTACAGGAATCACACTGGCCGGAACTTCTTGTACTTTGTCGGTTTCTTTCTCTTGGACCAATTTGTCCATTTCAAGTTCCATTTCTTTAATCTGGGTTGTTAGCTATAAAATGAGACTCATCATTTTATAGCTAACATTGGAATCCTGTAAAACGTCTTTAGCTTGAGGATGCTCTGTAGGGGGAAGCTTCAATTGTTTCTCAAGTGCAACAATATCAGCATTCTCCTTTTTGATCAATTCCTCTGCAGCTTTTATATTCCGAGGATCATATCCTACTTCAATCACTAGCTCTTCTAAGGATTTTATTTTGGTATCCTTTGCATATGAATATGCCTTCTCCAATTTGAGTTGATCTCTTACACTTATCGAAGTTTTTTAAAGCTTCTGTGCACTCATGGCCTTGGTGGTTATGGTGGAGTAAATTATCTCTCCTGCTTACTTATGAAATTCAATATGATCCAAAGGATGAATATCCTAAACTAGAACTTAAAAATCCATCTTTTTATAATCAGAGGATGATTTAGGAGTTGGAGCTATGGGTTGAAGAACTGTCATCAACATCTTTTTGTTCTTGTAGTCAAAGGTTGAAAGTAGCCTGTTCTGATTTCTAGGAGTTCTCTTTAAATACTGAGAATATATTTCATTTTTGATTTGTTCATTTTTGGCCTTAATCTCCTTATATATTTCCTTTATGTCCATGTATTTTTCAGTTTTTTTCTTGGATGAATACACTTCTATACAATGTTGTTTCTGAATTAACTATGTATTAGAAGTGGTTGGCTGTTGTTCCTCTTCAATTACTGTAGGAGGTATAGTGTCTGTTTCTGCAATTTTTGTGTCAATAACTTCTACTATCTCCTTTTCTTTACTGGCAGAATTAAGCTTTGGATTTTTTCTGTATCTTAGTTTCAATTTTGTCTCTATAGTAGTCTCACCTGTATAAGACCCTTCCTCCTTGTTTCTTTTTACACTTATGTCTTCTTGGGCTGGAGTTTGCAAAGTTTGAATAGTATCACTTTTCTTCTCAACCTCTACCAATGTATTCTCTAACCAAGATTGTTTTGAGAAGTTCTCAATATCTGGCTTATTTTCATGTATGTAAGGAGTCAATTTGCACTTAACTCTCATTTTTCTTATAATACCAAGGGAATCATAGTACCAAAGAAAACTAGGACTGAATTTGAACTCCTGCAATTTTTTTTCTACCTCTGGACCTACTTCTTTATCATTACAGATGAATTGGCCAACCTGCTTCTTTAACTTGAATTGTGTTTTTCTTCTTTCCAATTAAGAAATTGACAACATCTTAATTTATAATCTGTATTACATACTCCAGAGAAAATAACCTCTTAGGGAGGAATTTTGGAAGTTTGTAAGGGATAAGAGTTGATCCGTAGACTCTAGTTTCAGTGTGATTTTAGTACAAGTACAAATCACTTGTCCTGTTATGTTTGGATAGTTGCAAACTTTGATTTCTCAATGGTACTATAGCCACACACCAATGCTTTTTGAATTCGATCACAACAATGAAAGAATCAGAACTCGGTCAGTAAAATGAATCCTTCCTTATCAAGGCGCGAAGTCCAGAATATGACAAATTATGTATTTCCTTCCACATCAAGCTTTTGAAGGTTTAGAAAACTTTGATCGAAAATATAAGAACATGGAATAGTAATGAAGAATACCTAAACACACCTTCAAGGAAATTTGACTAATTTCTCAGGATACTATCAACAATATATTGGGAAAGATTTAGATAGTAGTAGAGTCACCATGTGTAAAAGTGGCAAGAAACCTGCTAATCGCCATCAAAGATGTTCATCTCATGAAATATCCAAGGATTAAAGACAACATGGAAATAATATGTCTAGTTCTTTCTAAGAATTTTAGCAGAGGAGTATGGAGGATGAGCTTGGAATTTCCACATAGGATGCAATGAAGGCTTGAAAATCTCTTTTAATCTTTTTGGAAAGCCAAATAAAAATTAGAACTTAGTGATGGCTTCAATAGATAAAGTAACTTCATTTTGGCCCAACAGAATTAAGCATATGGCTCTGAGTAGTCTCAACTATTATAGTAAACAAAACTATCTTTTAAGGGTTCACAGCTATTTTGATCAAAGAGGAGAAAAGTGGATTAGCATAGTTTGTCATTTTCTACATTGTTGAGTATGGGGAACAACATATTTAGGCAAGTTTGATTCCATGAGAAACACTTCATAGCCCTGAGCTGCGTATTTGGTCAATAGGAGCTCAAGAAGATTGAACCATGTAAACAAGATTTAAGTTTGAAGTCTACATCTACCAAGGGAATATTCTCTACATCTACAATAGGGGGTTGTAGAGGGTTGATCACAAGAGTTCTTTTGTAAGCCATTGATTTGTCTAATTTATCAATTTCAATATTTTTGACCTTTAAAACAATGATTTAGGCCTGTAAAATACTTCTATAAATTTAAAAAGTTTGCAGAAGGATTTTAGATATGACAAGGATTCTATCATTTATCTGTAAAAGGTATAATTTCTGATCAATTATGTCAACTTGTAACTTCTGTATCAAAAGAGAAATTTCTTGACCTTATAGCCTTCATCAAATGATATCTAGGGTTTACAATGGAATTTCTGTAATAAAACAATATTTATGACATCAAAATGATGCCTAAGAACTGTAGGAAAGGGTTTTTAAGGTATCAAAGGCTTTCTCAAGTCTACGGATGGCTAAACTTAATAAATTTACTCAATTTGTGTTTCTTAATATTCTAGGGTTTCAGCATTTGGGAGAGGATAAATCTAAGTTTGCAGTATCAAAGTATTTATGAAGAAAGAAGGTTTTCTATAACTACACAGGCTCCTAAATGATTCATTTAACAATATAACTCTTTTATATTCATGAATGAGTCTTTTTCCTCTTAAGAATACCTAGGAAATTTGGAATTTTGTTGTGTAGAAGGGTTTCTGGGGTTGGAAAGCTTTCAAAAGCTTTTTCTTGTCTTTATGGGTACTCTGATGGCTTCTGTAGTGATTGCAGTAGTCAAATTTGGTGAATTCTGTTTTTTTTAGGCTAAAAATAGAGTCAGCAACATTCAACTCAGTTTGGAATGCTTTTTATGTGATGAAAACGATAAGAGAAGGGTATGAATGAATGCATTCGAGCATTTTTATAAACAATTTGATTGAATAATGAACGCATTAAACACAGGTCAATTCAAATAGGAGGGTGGTTTGAGCGTTGGGGAGGAAAAATCGTTAGGTGGTTTTCACAATGTTCAAAGGCAATAAGCAGGATTGGAACGATCAATGCGATCCAATGGAATTAAGACACGTGGAGGTGAGAGAAAATCCAAAAACTATGTTTATCACAGGCTTTAGGTTTGTTTAATCATCGAGCTAATAAATGTGCGATATGAGATCTCCACCATTGGATCTCGGAGATGGAGATCGAATGGTGCAAATCGTGTGATAAAGTTGTGGGATGAAATGGCGTGGGGCCCAGGCTTTTAATACAGTGGGAAGTGGAATATGTATTTAAACATAAAATTTAATACATAGTTTTGATAGGCAGATATTAATGTTTTAATCAAATGAAATGTATATAAGTGTAACATTAACATAGTAAATGGTTATTATATAGTGGGAATAGTTTTAACCTATGAGATGAGCGGGAATAATATATCACATGGGAAAATAGAACATAGGTTAAAAATAAAATATGGGTGGGAAATAATAATAAAAGGAATTAATCTAATACGGGCTGAAAGATGAATCAAGGATTTTATATATAAATTAATGTCTAATAATGAATGAAATGAGGGAAAATACGCTAAGCCTAGTGTAAAACATGGTATAGGGATGAATTTCATTATTGTGGGTCTCGAAATAATATTTTTGTATTTACACTTAGGATAAAGTATTTTTTTGGTTTTTGGATATTTTTAGAGTAAAAGGGAAATTAGTTAAAGGTATTTTACTTTCCTTAAGTATAAAGGGTTTTAAACTTAGGAAAAGGGGATTTTGCAAAGAAAAATGAATGATAATGGGAAAAGGAAAAATTAAGGAGCAAGAATGAAAATGGAGGGGATGAAGTATTTTTACAAGGGGATGATTTTTTGAAGGAAGTTAGTGACTGAAATGACCAATTTTCTGCTTATCCATGATTGTAAAAACTGCTTTTGCCTACCCATATGCTACCCTAACATTTTTTATTCATTTACCTGGGTGCATTTGAGCTTCCAAAACTTTGTTCATTTTTCTTCTAAAACAAAAAATTAACTAATTCTATCCTTATTTCTTCCAAGGGCTCAGATTAAGCTGTTGAGCTCCTTATTATTCTCTAGCTACCTATTGATCTGCCAATATTAAACTATTTGGCTAGATCTTTATTCTCTATCTAATAGCTTGAAATTTAAAGTATGAGAGGTTAAGATTAAGTTATTTAACCTTCATGGATTGTGGCATTGTAACAAGTTTCACACAAACTTTATTTTGTAGAAAAAGTAAATAGCAGTGGAATTTGGATTTGCATAAGTTTCTTGTTTTATTTTTATCTCTTTTTGTTTGGGGTCCATTTTCTATTTTCTTTTTCGATATTTTTTCTTTTAAGTCCTTTGATTTTTCTTTTAGGACTTTTAACCTCTTTACATTTTTTATTTTTTATTTTTATAATATGGGAAAACAATTTGCAGAAAGAAAATTATGTATATATTACAAGACTAATCAAGGTCAATTCAAAAACTATGAATCCTATTATTATAGGACCCTATCAAGGTTGATGAAGTTGTTTTAGGATTCTTATCAGTATTTACAGTTGGGAAGAAACCTTCAGTTCTTCTTTTAATTATAGTTTGTATGATAACATGCATGCTCAATTTATGAAGTATAAAACTAAAGGTGTGTTCAAACACGAATCAGTTTTACTGTAACTGATGTTATTTCACCAGACATACAGATTCAAATTTCCATTCCAAAAGGTGGATGATAAGGGTAATCCATTATCATTAATCCATTGGACTTCTCTAGTTGGAAATAACTCATAAGAGTATTCATATACTGATTTTTAGGATAAGTTTATATATATATTATTGTGTCTACTTAGCAGTAATATCTTCCCGAGAATTTCACTAGAAATCAAGTAAGTTTTGCACCTTTTGTAGCAGACAAAGGTTGGAGACTCGTACTTGTATGAGTATACATGAATCATAATTTGTGGATTAGAGCTTCCTCCCTACATAATACATGTATTTGTGCCAGTCAAGATTTTTTCACTAGAACACACTAGACAAATGTTGAGCATGGATGAATTACACTTTGTATCTAATAAGCATAAGGAGCAATTAAAATTGGAGGCTCATGTAGGTCCCTACATTGTAAATACTAGAGCAACCACAAAAGAAGTGGAAGAAATTTTTAAGGAGATGGAACTCAAACCAAGCTTCACATGGTCCTATGATCCTTTAAGAATAATTTAGAAGCTAAGAGTCAGTAGAAGAAAAAATGAAATTGGTGAGGGTCATGCTTGTGACGAACCTTAAAGGTTCGTCACCAATGTCACATATGGTGACGGTCCTTAAAAAAGCATCACTGTAAGTGTATATAGTGATGGTCCTTTAAGGTTCGTCACCAAAGCCATTTTCAATGACACTTTTGGTGAGGGTCGTTAAAGGCCCATCACTGATTCTCTCTTTGGTGACACTTCTAGTGACAAACTTTTAATGGCCCTCAACAATTCTCTTTTTGTTACTTTTGGTGATGGTCAAAAATTGTTCATCACCATTGATCATTCCAATGAGTTTTTGATAACTCTATATTCCTGTTAATATATTTTTTTTCAAAACATAACAATTTAAGGCCATTATTGTGGAGTATTTTTTTTTATATTTCCAAGGCCATAGTGGTTAGAATCAATCAATTTTTTAAGAAGTAATTAGTGTGTATCATTTCCCTCAAGTAATCACTAGTCGAATAGAGTTTTCCTATGAGTCAACACATGATTTATATCTAGTAATTTTATTATCTATCAAATTCCCTTTAGATAAATTTCCACTAGTGTGTATATGAAATATATTATTTAATACATAATCAAGCTGAGACAATTCTATTAATGAGAAATACCTAACACTCCTCAACAATCCGGGCATGCCTTAAACTAATGCTTTGTCACACACTAACATTACTTAGCACCTTGCATGCCTTGGAACATCTTTGTACCTAGAAAATCTTGTCATGAAACTAACGCCCAAGCACATTGTGGCATATCCTAGCACAACATGGAACTCTCCTAGCATGTGTTGGCATGCATGTAGTCCCTAGAATGCCCTGGAACACCTTGGTTGAATGCATTGACATGCATTAACACGTGGAACACAATGCCACTTGGCATGTATTGGGACCTATTATGAGTGTGACTAGCGTGCCCCTTTTGAAAAAGATAAAGTCCTAACTTATTAACCTCTTATGTGTTTATTTCCTTACATTTTAGATTGGTTCTTCCTTTTGTTTCCTTGACACTTCGTGACACATATTGACATACCTTGGCACCATGCACATGCTTAGCACCTGACATGTATTGGCATATATTGGCACTATTTGGAACATATAATTAGCACACCATGTGTAATATTTCTAATTAGTGACAGCTAATTGGAATATTAGACTTTGTATAGTTTTGTCGTCTATGGTTTGTAAGTAAATAAAAAGTGAGTAAAGAGGGTCTAACTCACTCAAGTAGAATAAGACATCTGCCTAGTAGCACAACATTGTGACTCAAGGGGAGTCAACGGGGACCAAACACCACATAGAGAAGGGGGGCCTACGTGCACTCTAGAAGCTTCTGTGTAGATAAGGATGAGGATGTGGAGGAGAGAGAGGCTATGAAGGGTTTTGGAGGGAAACCAATGTTATAAAAGATGGAGTAGCCTCCTCATTTGGATCATTCTTGAGTTGATGATTTTGGAGTGAGACTTATGTCTTCTTGAGCACGCTGGCTGTTTAGCCTGTCTACAGCACCGTTTAGTGCATTGAGTGTCTTCGGTCAGAGATCTTGCCCTTAGCCCCAGGGGAATTTGAGTGCCTACTGGGGCAAGGTTTTTTTTTCAGTATTTTTTGAGTCGTTTCATTGTTTGGGTTTGTTGCGAAACTGGAGCTTAGAGAGACTGTGCAGTCACTGGGAGAGAGGACATAGTCCCTTGTGGAAGAGCTTCGGATTGGGGTTTCTGCAGGAGATTTCACCAGGATTTTGAGCAAGGGGTCAGCCTTTGCCCCTAGGAGAATTTTGGCAGAGTTTGTGGCAGTATTTCAGTTGTTTTCATCTAGCCACTGCGCAGAGCCTTGGAGGCCAGCGTAATTCACTGGGGAGGCAGTTTCTGGTGATTTTCGGGGTTTGCCATTATAGGAATGGTTTTTGGATCTTGTCTAGGTTGTTGAAGAGAGGAGATTTGCGGATTTTCAGCTCATTTCGGCAAGGTGATCAGCCCCTAATCTTCAGTCCATTCCAGTAGCAGCAGCTACATGGCATTTTTCCAGCAGTTGGGACGCAGTCCATAGAGTAGCCATTTCTTGTCTTTTCTGAGAGTGTTTTCTATCTTTCTTTGGGCAATATTGCTTCTTTTACTTCAGCCAATTTCTTAGACTAATAAAATGGCTCAGCATTTTATCTCTATGTTTTCTGGATGAGTTTCCATAATTGCCATTGTTGCCGTAGTCTCTGTATTCTCTTTCTATTCCTACTATTGTTTTTGAGCGCTCTAGTTCTATACCACTTCGTGTGTTTATCTTTCACTCTTAGATAGAGTTTGGAAAGGGCCAGGTAGCCTTCGGATCTCATCCTCTTTTAGAGGCAAAATATCCGGTAAATGCCCTCCTAGTCTATCTATGGTTGGACTTTTGCCATGTTTAGAGATATCCCCGAAACGGGATATTACAGTGGTATCAGAGCATAGTTCTGGCTCAGCCTGTGGTCTATGACATCAGGGAAGAGACCGTACAGAAGAAATAAGTATAGAGATTGTGAGCGTAGGTTGGAGGCCACCTACGAAGAGGAAGACTGTGCCTGGGTAGAGGACGCAGATCAGGAGAGAGAGCCTGTGACGGACACAGATGAGATGGAGCTTGTAGTAGATTTAAGAGAGAAAGAACCGATGGCAGAAGACATAGAGGCCAAACAGTTTGGAGAGACACTCCTCAAGTCTGTGCAGGATTTAGCTAGACAGATTGAGGTGATGGGCCAGAGGTTCACAACTATGGAGGCTAGGCACCGTGAGACTTAAGGGGTTTTCCAGGTCGGAGAGGGATCAGGTACATCCCATCATTTGCCGGAGCGGGGTGATGCTCAGTGTGATACTTCTCAGCCGACGGCTTCATGTGCACCTACCCACTCTACCATGCCCACTTTCTTGGGAGCAGATAGAGGGGAAGGAGCCTGGCAGGAGGCAGAGCCTCGACACTTAGATGAGTATTTTGCAAAGTATTAGTCCTACGGGCAAGATTTCAGGGATGCTCTCACATTCAGAGATTTTGTGCAGCTATAGCGGGACAATAGACCCCGCGACCATCATAGAGGGCACCGGCATTACCATGATGGAGATTCCCACCGTGCCTCTAGTAGATTTCATTTTCCTAAATTTGATGGATCATCAAAAATTTCGGCAAAGTCTTGCGTGGAGAAGCTGGACATCTATTTCCAGCTTAACCAGATGTCGGAGACAGAGGCCATCAAGGTGGCAACATTACATTTGGATGGTGAGGCCGAGGACTGATGGTTCCATGGGATGGTGACACTTGGGCATTCCATAGTGACGACATATGCCGAGTTTACCAGGAGATTGATAGAGCGTTTTTACCAGAGGGATCTGAAACAACATTTTTTTGAGCTGACGAAGCTCAAACAGACAGAGAGCCTAGAGACATACGTTGCAGATTTCTTGAGGGTTTCGATGATGGTGCCAAATATATTCGCGACACGGGTGATCTATATGTTTATGGAGGGATTTGTAGAGCCACTTCGAGGTCTAGTTAGATCCACTAGACCAGCTACACGCCAATATGCTATTATTAGGACCAGGGATTTGCAGGATGCATTGCCGAGGATGCGGACACATTACCTTGAGAGGCAGGCTTTCCAGCCCAAGGGGAAGGATGTGAGGGTTCCTCCTCCCAAGGGGAATCCAGGACGGACACAGGTAGATGATGAGGCCAAGAGGGAGTTGAGGAAGAAGCGGCTGTGCTTCACTTGTCAAGAGCCGTGGGCACCAGGGCATAGGTGTGCTGCTGGCAAGGCACATTTCATTAAGGTATTCTCCGATGATAGCAGGGAAGAGGATGAGGAGGATGATGAGGAGGCAGGAGATATTCAGATGGCATAGGATCAGTTGTCGCCTCCACCTCCAGGGACAGGAGGTGCATATTTTTCACCCACAGGAGTGGCCCTTGCAGCTTTGCGAGGAGTTCCTAAGTATTTGACGTTGCGTGTACATGGGACAGTACGTGGCTAGTGAGTATCAGTCTCGGTTGACAGTGGGGCAACCCACAACTTCATTGATGCACAGATGGTAGAGCAGAGGGGTATACCGACCGAGAGTTTTGACGGGTTTTTAGTTTTGGTCCCAGGAGCCCAGACGATGCAGTGTGCCCGGTATGTTCCAGAGTTAGCAGTGACGATGGGTACTTACACCGTGACTGATCACTTTTTTCTAGTCAACATACTAGATACCAATGTGGTACTGGGTGTTCAGTGGCTGATTACTGTGGGGAAGGTCACCATGGATTGGGAGGCCTTATAGGTGGAGTGGGCTGACAAGAAGACCGGGAAGCATGAGAAGATCTGCGGGATGCATACTTACCCACCTCAAACAGTGTCAGCTCACCGAATGGAGGCAGACTTCCGAAAGGGAGACATATAGTGGGCGGTTGAGTTGCGGGCATCAGAGGCAGATACCACCGGTTGAGCAGTTCATCCAGAGATACAGGCCATCCTTGACAGGCATGAGGTAGTGTTTGGAGATATACCACCAGGTCAGCCACCAGATAGGGGGTTTGAGCATACCATCAAGCTTGAGCAGGGGATCCAGGTAGTGATCACTACACCCTATAGGCATCCCAAAGCCTATCGGGATGAGATTGAGTGGGCCATCCAGGATTTGTTGGCTCTTAGACACATCAGACCGAGCACGAGTCCGTTTGCTTCTTCTGTAGTGCTGGTGAAGAAGAAGGACGGGACCTTGAGGATGTGTATTGACTACAAGGCCCTGAACAAGAAGACTCTGAATAACAGGTACCCTATACCCAGGATCGATGAGCTGATGGATGAGCTGAGAGGAGCTAAGTTCTTCTCAAAGATTGATTTGAGATCAGGGTACCATCAGATTCGCGTGAGGGAACATGACATTCCCAAGACCGCCTTCAGGTGTCATTATGGGCACTTTGAGTTTTTGGTTATGCCTTTTGGGCTGACCAATGCACCAGCCACCTTTCAGTCTTGCATGAACCATATCTTCCGTAGTCATCGGAGGAAGTTTGTATTGGTTTTATTTGATGACATACTCATATATAGCAAGACGTGGGAGAAGCATCTCCAGCATATAGAGGCAGTGCTATGCATCTTGGAAGAGCAACAGTTCTATGCTAAGTTATCCAAGTGTGAGTTTGGGATGACAGAGATGCTGTATCTAGGCCACATCATATGGAGTGGATGGAGTGAGGGTCCACGAGGAGAAGATTAGAGGCATCAGAGATTGGCCGGAGCCGAAGAATGTGATGGAACTTCGAGTGTTCATTGGGATATGTACCTATTATAAGAAGTTCGTTAGAGGTTTCTCACAGCTTGCTGCACCCCTTACAGATTTGACAAAGAAAGGAGCATTCGGTTGGACAGATACAACGCAGCAAGCCTTTGATAGGCTCAAGGTGGTGATGAGTAGCTGCCTAGTGCTTGCGTTGCCGGATTTTACGCAGCCATTTATCTTGGAGTGTGATGCATCGGGAGAGGGGATCGACGCAGTACTGATGCAGGGGGGACACCCTATAGATTTTGAGAGCCGGAAGCTCCTTCCACATGAGAGGTTGTATTCCATATATGAGAAGGAGATGTTGGCCATCATGCATGCATTGGCCAAATTCCGGCATTATCTCTTAGGGATCAGATTCAGGGTGAGGACTGACCACAATAGCCTCAGGTTCTTTTCGGAGCAAAAACATCTACAAGAGAGGTAGCAGAAGTGGATCAGTAAGATCCAAGCATATGAATTTGACATTGAGTATGTCAAGGGTAAGAGTAACGTGGTAGCAGATGCCCTTTCATGTATACCAACCATGTTATCTCTTATGAGCTTGGACATAGATTGGAGGGCTCGACTTTTAGTTGAGTACTCCAAGGACAGGTTTGCATGTGAGGTGCTGGACAGACAGGTGGCGGATGATAGGTATAGGGTGATCGATGAGATCATCTATTTTAGGGAGAGGATCTTCTTGACTGAGGGATCTCAACTTAAGAAGAAGATACTCCAGGCATCACATAATTCTCCATCGGCAGGCCATCAAGGGTTTACCAAAACCTACAGGGCCATTAGGGAGAGGTTATCATGGAAGGGCCTCGAGGAGGACGTACTCCAGCACATCACGGAGTGCGATGTCTATCAGAGGAACAAGGGGGAGATGAGCTATCTCTCAAGGTTGCTGCAACCTCTTCCCATTCCAGAGGGGAAATGGGAGAGCATATCAATGGATTTCATCACAGGGTTGCCCACGGTGCAGGGCAAGGATTGTATCTTTTTCATCGTTGATCGACTGGCAAAGTATGCACACTTTCTCGCCATATCCGCACATTACACAGCAGCACAGTTGGCTGAGCTATTCTTCTGAGAAATTTTCAGGTTGCATGGTCTTCCTAAGACCATCATCAGTGACAGAGACAGCCGCTTCATGGGTGGATTTTGGCAGGAGCTTTTCTGGCTAGTGGGGACGGAGTTGACACCGAGTACCAGTTGCCACCCATAGACGGATGGACAAACGGAGATAGTTAACAAGTGGTTGGAGGGCTACTTGTGTAACTATGTCAGTGGGCAGTAGTGAGCATGGTTGAGGTGGTTGCATTTGGGGGAGTACTACTACAACTTGACACATCACATGTTTATTGGTATGTCACCATTTTATACTTTGTATGGGTACCATCCTTTATCATTTGCTAATGTGATGTTCGGTGCGAGTAAGGCTCTTAGAGCCAAGATGTGGATCCAAGAGAGTTAGGACATCCTCTGAGCTCTCAAGGAAAATATGGCTACAACACAGATCCAGTAGAAGCTGTATGTCAACAGAGGTCGGGTGGAGTGACATTTTGAGGTAGGGGACTTGGTCTACTTACGCTTACAGCCATACTGACAGTCATCGCTGAAGCAGAAGGGAGCTGAGAAGCTCAAGCCTCATTTTTACTGGCCATACAGGGTGATACGTAGGATTGGGCAGGTTGCATATGAGTTGGAGCTGCCCCAAGGAAGCAAGATCCACAACATCCTCCATGTATCATGCCTGAAGAAGCAGCTGGGACAGCAGGTGACAGTGATAGAGGAGTTACCACCTACAGATGATGAGGGGCACTTGGTGTTGCAGCCGGAGACCATTATTGATACCAGGGAGAGGCAGTTACAGAGCAAGACAGTCCAGGAATTCTTGGTGAGGTGGAAGAATTTTCCAGATGAGGATGCCACTTGGGAGAGCGAGAAGATTTTGCAGCATCCATCACTTCAGTTGCTTGAGGGCAAGCAACATTTTGCTAGGGGGGAATGTAATATTCCTAATTAGCGACATCTAATTGGAATATTAGACTTTGTATAGTTTTGTCATCTATGGTTTGTAAATAAATAAAAAGTGAGTAAAGAGGGTCTAACTCACTTAAGTATAATAAGACATCCGCCTAGTAGCACAACGTTATGACTCAAGGGGAGTCAAGGGGGGCCAAACACCACGTAGAGGAGGGGGGCCAAACACCACGTAGAGGAGGGGGGCCTACATGCAGTCTAGAAGCTTCTACGCAGATAAGGATGAGGATGTGGAGGAGAGAGAGGCTACGACGGGTTTTGGAGGGAAACCAATGTTATAAAAGATGGAGGAGCCTCCTCATTTGGATAATTCTTGAGTTGATGATTTTGGAGTGAGACTTATGTCTTCTTGAGCACGTTGGTTGTTTAACCTGTCTGCAGCACTGTTTAGTGCATTGAGTGTCTCTAGTCGAAGATCTCGCCCTTAGCCCCGGTGGACTTCGAGTGCCTGCTCGGGCAAGGTTTGTTTTTCAGTATTTTGTGAGTCGTTTCATTGTTTGGGTTTGTTGTGGAGTTGGAGCTTAGAGAGACTACGCAGTCATTGGGAGAGAGGACACATTCCCTTGTGGAGGAGCTTCGGATTGGGGTTTCTGCAAGAGATTTCATCGGGATTTTGAGTAGGGGGTCAGCCTTTTCCTCTAGGAGACTTTTGGCGGAGTTTGTGGCAGTATTTCAGCTGTTTTCATCTAGCCACTGCGCAGAGCCTTAGGGGCCAGCGTAATTCACTGGGGAGGCAGTTTCTGGTGATTTTCTGGGTTGGCCATTCTTGGAATGGTTTTTGGATCTTGTCTGGGTTATTGAGGAGAGGATATTTTCCAATTTTCATCTCATTCCGGCAAGGGGATCATCCCCTAATCTCCAGTCCATTCCAGCAGTAGCAGCTACACGGCATTTTTCCAGCAGCTGGGACGCAGTCCATAGAGCAGTCCTTTATTTTTTTTTCTGAGAGTGTTTTATATCTTGCTTTGGGCAAGATCACTTCTTTTACTTCATTCCATTTCTCAGACTAATAAAATGGCTCAGCATTTTCTCTCTATGTTTTCTGGATGAGTTGTCGTATTCTCTTTCTATTCCTACTATTGTTTTTGAGCGCTCTAGTTCTATACCACTTGGTGTGTTTATCTTTCGCTCTTAGAAAGAGTCTGGAAAGGGCCAGGTAGCCTCCAGATCTTGTCCTCTTTTAGAGGTGAAATATCCGGTAAATGCCCTCCCAGTCTATCTTTGGTTGGAGTTTTGTCGTGTTTAGAGATATCCCCGAAACGGGATATTACACCGTGGAACTCCCTAGCACACTTTGGAACTTCTTTACGTGCCATGATATTCCCTAGCATGCCTTACCAATTCTTATCATACCTTTTCACTCCATCCTTGGCATGACATACAACACTCATTAACACTAGTCTCTGGCAGACGTTCCTTATATTCATTAACTTCCTTGAATTTTGATCTAGTGCTCCCTTCATGTTTTTTCCTATTAATCCATAACACTCCTAAACATGCATTAGCGCTCTCTAGCACACCTTAGCACTCTTCAACATGTCATTCCACTTCATAGCATGCATAACAGTCCCTAACACATATTGGGGCTTGGCACGTGTTGGTGCTTGGAAAGTCTTAGCATGTATGGAACACGTTGAGATGCCTTCGTATGATTTGGCATGGTTTAATATTAAATTTATTTGAGATCAATTTTTGGGAAGTAGATGAGAAGAAACAAAGGAAGACTTGGCACTTAGAATGCACCAAGACTTTGCACTTGGCGCCTATTGGCGCCTAGTGTTGGTGTGCCTATCATGCCCCTCTTAGAAAAGGTAAATTGACGACTAATTAACCCTCTTATGTGTTCATTTCCCTGTATTTTAATTTGTTTCTCCCTTTTTCTGCCTTGACATTCCTTGGCATGCATTGATAATAGCACATCTTATCATGTTTGACATGCCTTCGCACTATCTGGCACATCTTATCATTCCCCAGCACACCTTGGCACTCGTTTCCTCACAACTAGCCTTTAAATTTTTTCATGACTTGGGAACCCAATCAAGTCCTTGGCTACTGCAGTTCATGTGAAAACATTGGCCTTATTCAACTGCAAAAACTTTACCAATTGCACCTACTACAATTATAGTATTCCTTGTTCACCTAAGAACTGCCTATAACTCATCTTATGCCACTCATGTCCAATCTCAACTTGTCCTGCTTAACTATTTACGAAGACAAGGATCACATCATCTATCCATGGCCATAAAACAACTATGAAGCATAGCTTACATAGACAATATTTCACATGTATGTTCAGTTCATATAAACAATACAACATTAACTGAGAGTTTACAAGAAACATAAGATTCACAAGGCACACAAGATATAAGCTGACATAAGTTGAGTGCCCCAAAACTTATACACAACAATTTACAATATGCAATTATCTAGAATATTTTAAAACATGAGAATGTAGCCAAAGTGTACCACATCTCATATAAAAAAAAATAACTGAAGGAAAAATAATGTTGTGCCTAGCACAAAGTGATCTCCCTTTGTCTAAAACTGTTATGTCGAGCCCCTTATAGCAACCATAGCCTTGCCTCCTTTAAATCTAATCTAAACTTCTCCTAACACACTTCATCCTTAGCACATTTGAATTCGCTAACACTCCCTTGCACACACTCTTATTTGTTCCTTTCCATGCATTTTGACCTAGTTATCCCTTGATATGCCCAACACCTCCCCATTACTCTAGTTCAACATGCACTGACATTGTACGACATGTGTTAGCATGCCTTTCCATTCCATTGTGTGCGCTGACCCTCCCTAGCTATCATTCACTCACAACTACCCATACTTAATTTTCAGCTTAGGAACCCAACCAAGCCCTCACTTGACTACAAGAGCTTGACCAAGTTATAGTTACTACAACTCGACTATATTGTTGAATTGTGTAGTTTGGGAGGTACTCCAAAAGACTACTGAGATGGCATTGTGTGAGTTTGGTCACAAAAGGCTTTGTGGAAATAGAAGCAAAGAAAATGGATTTTGGACCCAAGATGGGGTTTAAAATCTAAAAGAAAATTAAAAAGGAAAATTAATATTTCATAAGGTCTAAGTGGATAAAACCCGTAAGTTCTAGAGGGTTCCTAAGAGGTCTAGGAAAAACTATTTAAGGAGTCCTTAGGATGAAGGAAATAACATCAAGTGAGAAGGAGCTTATTTGATCAAGGGGGTGAAGAGACATGTAGTCCTAAAGAGGCCATGATCATTATCATGTATATCATTCATTAAGATGCCTCAGTATGCTGCGGCAGGGTTTAATATTAAATTTATTTGAGATCAGTGATTGGAAAGTAGAAGAGAAGTAACAGAGGATGATTTGGTACTTAGAATGCACTAACACTTGGCACTTGACACTCATTTCCAACTAGTTTTGGTGTGCATATCATTCCCCTCTTGGAAAATGTAAATCGATGACTTATTAACCCTATGATGTGTTCATTTCCTTGCATTTTAACTTGTTTCTCCTTTTTGTTTCCTTTATAGTCCCTAGCATGTATTGTCACCCCATTGCAAATATTGGCATGTTTTATCACTTGAAACATCTTAGCATATTTATTTTTCTTTGAAGTATCTAACACATGTTAGCATTCCCTAACATTCGTTGGCACTCATGCCCTCACAAATATCCTTACATTTTTTCATGACTTGGGAACCCAATCAAGTCCTTAGCTACTCCAGATCATGTGACATTGGTTTGTTTCAGCTGTAACAACTTGATCAATTGCACCTACTACAAGTAGATTGTGTCTTGTTCACCTAAGAACTTCCTATACCTCATCTTATGCTAGTGATGTCCAAGCTAAACTTTTCCCAGTTAAGAACTTACCAAGACACGGATCACATCTAGCCATGGCCATAAAACAACTAAGAAACATAGCTTACATAGGCATATTTCACATGTATGTCTAGTTCATATAAACAGTATAGCATTAACTGAGAGTTGGAAAGAACCACGGGATACACAAGGCACACAAGATATAGGTCGGCACAAGTCGAGTTCCCCAAAAATTATACATAACAATGTACAATATGGAATTGTCTAAAATAGTTTAAAACATGAGCATTTGGCCAAAGTGTGCCACATGTCATATAAAATAATATATAAAGGAAAAATAGTGTTATGCCCAACACAAAGTCTCCCTTTGTTTAAAATTTCTTTGTTGAGCCCCTTATCGCAATCATAGGCTAGCCTCTTACAAATCCTATTATGAACTTTTTCTAACACACTTCATTCTTGGCACACTTGAATTCACTGGGACTCCCTGGAACACACTTATTTTCTCATTTCCATGCATTTTTACCTAGTACTACCTTCTGATACCTCGACACTCCTTAACACTCCTCAACATGCATTGACATTGTCCAGAATGTGTTAGCACACCTTTTCATTCCTTGGCATTCCCTAACCCTTCCTAGTTATCATGCCCTCACAACTACCCTTACTTAATTTTCAACTTGGGAACCCAACCAAGTCCTCACTTGACTATAGGAGCTTGACCAAGTTACGATTAATAAAACTAGACTGTGTTGTTAAATTGTGTAGATTGGGAGGTACTCCACAAGCCTAGTGAGAATGGTTTCTATGATTTTGACCACAAAATGTTTTGTGGAAAAATAAAGCAAGCGAAGGGGCTTTGGACCTGAGATGCGGTTTAAAATATAAAATAAAATTAAAAAGAAAATAATATTTCCTAAGGTATAAGTAGATAAATTTCGTAAGTTATAGAGTGTTCTTAAGATTTCTAGCTAGGAAAAGCTATTTAAGGAGGCCTTAGTATGAAGGCAAGAACATCAAGTGAGAAGGAACTCATTTTATCAAGGAGGCTAGGAGAGATGTAGTCCTAAAGTAGGTCTAGTTAGAGGTCTAAGTAAGCATTGCTAAAGGGAGGCCATCATCATCCACCAAGAGTAAGATCATCATGTGAGGGTTGACAAGAGTGTCACATACCTTAATGGGTTCAAGATAGGAAGTAAGAATATGGCATATTGTTGGTTCTCTTAGGGCTGATAAAGCTCAAGAGAGGCGACTCATGAGAATTTAGGCATGCAATTTCAGTGGTGTTTCTGTGTGAAGTCTGCATCAAATTTTGAAATATTAGAGAGGGTTGAGACCCTACCTTGTGTTATTTACTAGGTTGTGAGGTCTATGATAAATACCAACACAAATGGAGGAGGGTCTGCACTAAAATTTATGGCCAGAATAGAAGTAGTCATAGGTGTAATATTGGCTGAAGTAACCGTAGCTTGAGGGTCATAGAGATCTAAAGTTTAGGTCAAGATTGAGTCAAAGAAATGACTAGAATTTATGGATCCATATGAGCTAGGTTGATTCTCTTATGGAGGAAAGATTTTTATTTTTTGCTATGGATGGATATGGTTTGTTCTAAATCAATTAGAATATAATTATAATTCCCTATTTAGGGAGGTTTCCTAGCATGTTCCGACAATAAGGTATGTCATTAATACTGTGAAAAATTTTCATATAAGAAGAGGGTTTGTGAGCCTTAGAGAGAGGATTATCTCTGCAATATATACCACAAATTTGGAAGATGGTTTGAAGAAGTATGTGCGGAGATAGAAAATCCAAAGGAAGGTGGAACCTAAGTAGAGGATTGAGCAGAATAAATTTTCCATATGGGGAATGGATTGACATGAAGAGCAGTTGATTTTGTTGGACTGTCCATAGAGTTTTGGATAGAGATCTGAAGCAGCCTATAAATAGTTAGTCAATGGACTATTAATGGATGATTTATGACCCTAGTTAAGTCATCTACAAATTGTTAGAAGGATGTTAAGATGAGTAGTTCAGATTTTCTCATAGATTTGACCACAAAAAATTGGTACAAAAGAATAGTGATTTTTAGAGGACTCAAATCACTATTAGGTAGCATATTTGAAGAGCCCTAGATGAGCGTAGTGTTCTAGGCACTAGATCGGTAAAAAATATTACTATGGTTGGGAGAATTGATGGGAATCCAAGTACAATTGGAGGGTTAGTAGGTGAATGTCAAGGAAGAGCTCTAATTCATGTACTTGTGAAGGAAAACAACACTGGTAGAAGGGTAGGTGTATTGGGCCTAAGGACATGCATAATTTGAAGGACTAAAGTAGCAGTCAAGTGGGCTAGCCAACTAGCCCTATTTCACTGTATTGTAGAGTATTGCATCATTGAGAAGAAGGGAAACCTCCATATCCGTAGACTTTTCATCTTGGAGCAGCAGTATGGCAAAAGTTGGTAGACCAATGAGTTGTTCACAACATAGTAGTGAACAGCTAATCAAAAACTTTAAGTGTTGTAGACCTTAAGGGAAAAAAGAGGTACTTAAAGGGAAAGGTTTTTTGAGCCAAGTTCAGTAACATAAAGGAGTTTAGTTCATTGATAGAGGTAGATTCAAGAGTTGCATAATGGGAGGAGGAGGATCTACCAAATGTGTTCAAGAAATGTGGATTGAAAGGGCTATTTGTGTCCATAATAAAAAATTGGGTCAAGTGTTGTCTTGTTCAAGGTATATTCGTTGTCAAAGGACTAACACCAAGCCCTAGTTGTATTCATTGTATCAGTGTGATTGTAAAGGGCCATCATCCCTGGTACGAGAGCTCTAGCCTATTCTATTACAGTTTGTAATTTAACAAAGAAAGGTTGGAAATGTCAATGGACAGAGATATGAAGCAACCTATAAATAGTTAGTAAATGGACTGTTAATGGATGATTTTTGACCCTAGTCCAGTCATCTACAAATTATTAGAAGGATGATAAGATGAGTAGTTCAGATTTTTTCATAGATTGGACAACAAAAAATTGGTACACAAGAATATTGATTTTGAGAGGACTCAACTCACTATCAGGTGGCATATTTGAAGAGCCCTAGATGTGGGTAGTGTTGTGGGCACTAGATCAGTAAAAAAAATTATTGTGGTTGAGAAAATAGATGGCAATCCAAGTACAAATCGAGGGTTGTTGGGTGACTGTCAAAGAAGAGCTCTAACTCATGTACTTGTGAAGGAAACAATGTTGGTAGGAGGGTAGGTGTATTGGGCCCAAGGACGTGCAGAATGTGAAGAACTAAAGTAGCAGTCAAGTGGGCTAGCCAACTAGCCCTAGTTCACTGTATTGTAGAGTATTACGTCATTGAGAAGAAGGGAAACCTATATATCCCTAGATTTGTCATTTTGGAGCAGTAGTATGGCAAAACTGGGTAGACCAAAGAGTTGTTCACAACATAGTAGTGAACATCTAATCAAAAACTTGAAGTGTTTTAGACCTTAAGGGAAAAAAGAGTTACTTAGAGGGAAAAGTTTTTTGAGCCGAGTTCAATAAAATAAAGGAGTTTAGTTCATTGATAGAGGCAGATTGAGGAGTTGCATAATCGGAGGAAAGAGGATCTGCCAGATGTGTTCAAGACATGTGGATTGAAAGGGCTATGTATGTCCACAATAAAAAATTGGGTCAAGTGTTGTCTTGTTCAAGGTATATTGGTTTTTAAAGGACTAACACCAAGCCCTAGTTGTATTCCTTGTACCATCTTTATTGTAAAGGGCCATGATACCTGGTTCGAGAGCTCTAGCCTATTCTATTACAGTTTGTAATTTAACGAAGAAAGGTTTGAAAAAGTTACAAATTTTCATGTGCACTAATTGATTCCCTAATGTGTGTAGATCTCATTGTGAAAATTTGATGTGTTGTGACACTTGAGTGTGTTTGCATCAAATATTCTAAAACCAAACCCAAATTCTCATTTGTTGTGGAAATTAAACACATGCCTTCTTCACCTAAGAACTACATGTAACTCATATTAGAATACTCATGTCCAATCTCAATTGATCCCACTTAACAAGTTACCAAGACAAGGCTCATCACATACAACTGTGGTCGTAAAACAAATAAGAAACATAGTTTACATATTGACATGCATTAACAACTAAAATGTCCTAAATACCTTGGAATTATGTGGCATGTGTTATAATCCCCTACATTCCGTAGTCTTGTCACTCCCCTCTTGCCATGTCTGACACTCGCTGAAACCCCCAACACACCCTCTTATTCATTCATTTCCATTATTTTTGACTTGACGATTTATGTTTGATGGGGTGCATGTCTAGAAAGATTTCCTTTAAGAGAATAAAAGAATGACCTCACCATTACTGACATATGTAATTGAGATATTCTACTTGAATGACATTAGGAAACTACACAATAGATTTTAAGAATGACATTTTTTTGGTTTTTTGTTATGGTGTGAGAGTGGTAATAATTGAGTGGTAATAATAAGGTGTTTGAATTCTTCTGAGGTAGTCTACAAATATTTGTTACAGGAGTAAAAAATTTACGTTTTTGTTACATTTGATGGATCTTGTGCATGTATGGCATGCCAAAGGTTTAAAGAAAAAACATTTGCATGACGAGAAAAAAATAGCCAACAGGGAAGGTTAAACTGCATTTGAAGAGAACGATTCTAATTTTAATTTTTTTATAATGTTTTATTTCCGCTTGCAAACAAAATCACCCTCCATGAGCACGAGAAAGGGGAACCTTGTGGTGAGGATCCTGACGGATTTCGAAGAGGGATGCACTACTCCTTTGCATCGTTTGAGGTAGCTTGTTAATGCCATAGTTGTGGAGATGCATGCCGAATTGGCCTCTAAGGGGAAGTAATCTCAAGATGTTGCTCACCTTCTTCGACAACCTTCTCACCAGGTATTTATAAAATGAACTTCCGGAAATGACCAAGTTGAATCATTTTCTTTTTCTATTTTTTGATTGCGTTCAACTTGTTGAAACCCTATATTTTAATTCCATGGAAGCGAATTTATTGAGTTGGTTTGATTTCGATTTCTTGAATTGCATGTTGTGTTCGTAGTAGTCTCTGACCTATTTTAGAATTTTTTTGGTCTAGACCCCATAATATTTGGTATGTCTGTCTGTTGTCAACTTATTGATGGAGATATTTAAACTCTTGAGGCCTTCCAGCAACCAAATATTTTCATCCGAGCCTACCTCTGATGAATCTGGTGTAGTCTAGAGAGCTTGCAATTCTAGATTCATTCTAGAAGAAACCCTGACAACTAGTTATGTTTCAATGATAACAAGTGCAAACTCTGTATGCCCTTCCAACTTGCAGGAATTGTACCAATTAAATGATTGTGGCCCAAGTTAAGATACAAAAGCTACTTATGTTTCCACATGAAGCTAGAACAGATCCTGTGAGGTAGTTAGCTAAGAGAGAAAATACCGAAAGGTATTTCATTAACCCAATCTCAGGAGGGATTTTTCCTTCCAATAAATTCTCTGGTAAATATACTATCAGGTGCCTATGTAACCTATGGAGTCTCCGAGAGTGATTGAAAGCATGCTGCCATGAAGTTATGGATCGATTAACCATGCAATTCGAAAATCATTGATGTGCGCCTCAAACTGTACATCAAGAATATTTCTGTGTAAATGCATGTCTAAACTACCATTGGAACTTAAATAGAGTATAAGGATTTTGACATCCCAATTGGAAATTACATCCATAATTTTTGGAAGGTTCCGATACCTGATTTTACCCAGTGTCTTTCACTCTGCCATAAATCAGCTTTGGGCATCTGCTTCTAATTCAAATGTGAGCTTCTTGATTTCCACTGTCATCCCATTAACAAGCTACCCTTTGTACAAGGTGTTACATGTGTTCTTCCAAGTTTCTGTAATCCAGTAGTGAAAGAGAATGTGGAGACAACCTACAAATTTTAGAGAGATTAAATGATATGTAAAAATAAATATATATATATAATTGTATTTGATAATAAAAGTAACAATTTTTGCATCACATTTCATTATTTTGAAGACATTGCAATTTTTTCACTTAAAGTTTCATTGTCATGGAAGCATGGGGATCGTTCCTAAAACCTTGGTGAGCATTTGGGTTGTACTCAACATTGGCTAATGTTATGAAGATAAATTTTATGAGTGTTGATAATTCCTTGTAAGGCTTTACTGTAAGATAATTAAAAAACATGCCCTTAAAAAAGCTATACAATAAATTTCTACGAAGAGGTCTGACTTTAACAAGGAGTTTTAACAATTCTCAACAAGCGTGCACAACATCCAAGAATGCTTGAAATCTTTAATTATGCTCAAGGTATTATTTGATACAATCCTGTAGCCTCAAACATAGCCCTGCAAACTGTCTAGAAGTTTTTCACCACAGATTCTGAACTCTTTTTCTAATGCAATAGGCCTAAATTTCACTGAAAACGCAGGTCCAAGACTTCTCTGTCAATGATTTTGAGGAAATATACAGATCTGAGAGTTTAAGTGCTACTATTGCAGATGTGATGGAGCTACATGTCTGAGCTTTGGTTATACACCTATTCCTATGGTATAATGCTCCAAATATTTGAGCCTTCCACACAAAACGAGGATTTATGCCTCTTAGACAAGTTCGAACTGTTGTAGCTTGAGGCTGTAATCAGAAATTTTATCATCTGAAAATTTACCTTTGCAATCTGAATTCTGAAGATGACACCACGTGTCTGTAATATAGGTCCTAAAAATTTGCTACACCATTTTACAAATGAAGGTTTGAGCCTCAAAAAACGGATCTCTATTGTAATCAAAATTTAAGGTATCAAACATAGCTTATTTTTCCCATTTTTCCCAAATATATCCTTCTCGGCCTCCTTTATTATGTTACTATATTACCTCTGAAATTCTTAACCGAAATAAGTGAGTAAAAGTGATAGTGAGCTCTTCTATTTATATGAATTTGAATTGAAATAAAGGGACATGTCCTTTTGGAGTGAGAATGACATGTATATCAGAGTGTAGCCTGTAGGTCGGCTAGCAATTAAATATATATATTTTTAACTTAAAAATTCAATTTGTCACCAAGCACTAGGATTTTGGGGGCAAGTAAGGACTTGTTAGAAAGAGGAAAAATTTCTCTTCAAGATGGTCTAGGAATCATTGTGATAGCATCCAAGCTGCCAAAATTTATTTTTCTTCGTGATTGTTCTAGGAATTTGGGACAACAAGAGGTCATAGTGTCATTATGTGAGTCATCAATTTTATCCATGTCATCATGATAGTGTAGCATCCATGTCATCATGTAGCTGCCAACCAAGTCATGAGGAGCCATTATGTATGACATCATCAAGTGTGGTAATTTATGTATATTCCTCCATATGTCATCAAGTGATCATCATTGCCACTTAAGGTCTAGATCACTATGAACATCTATCAAGGCACGTGATTGGTACTTGGCATCATCATGGATGAAAATTATCAGGATGAAAATTATCTCTTATTCTGAACACTAGGTGTCATCAAAATGCATACTATATGTAGATATCATTTCAACTGGAAATGTTACGTGAAGTAGAACCACTATCCTTTACATTGTAATATCTATATATATACAAAAGTCATTTTTATCTAGACATCTTGTAGCTTGAATAAGGGGTCAGTATAGATACAAATGTATACCCATAGCCTCGGTTCAGGTAGATCCAACAGCTCAAAAAAAGAATCGACTTGTAGTTGCGCTTCATGCTTCTCTTTAGCCATGGTGGTACTTTGAATTGAGATCTTATGAAGCACTGAACTTGATCATCTTTAGCCTTAACAAGATATGAACAGAAATGTGCATTGACATGATTGAACTAAGATTTACACTGCACCAATGTACAAGGGTATATATATCTTTCATGCCTGCCACATTTCACTGTCATTTTAGATCATTGTCTTGAGTTAGGATCACGGTCACGTTTCTTGCTTACTCAAAATGATAATAGTTGCCATAACTGAGAGTATGTCACATCACATGGGTATATAGCGGAGCTTAGATTTTTATGGAGACAACTCTCATTTTAATCACTATCATACTTGCAAATGTATCACTATTATATGACCTAATTGCTACTATGTACCACAGTCTCAAGGGTTACTGTTATGTAATAAGGTTACTGCATATATAACAAGAATGACTGCCCTATAACAAGGTTGTTACCAGTTATTCAAGGTTATATATCATAAATATCAAGATCATTTTTATACATCAGGCTTATTTTCATATACATATCACTTGTCGAGTCTGCGCCAATCTCCATAGTTGGCACACGTATCCCTTGGTGCAACGAGGATTAGCACTTAAGAAATGTCATTAAGTGATCAAATTAACCAAGAGATTAGTGGTAAATCTCATGGTTAAGTAAAGTCCTTTGCATTATACGATAAGTTATTTTTATAAGATTAATGAGTTACATGGCCTCGAATACAAGTTTGGCCTTGCAAATAGATATCTTCCAGAATGAAGTCTTCATTCAAACCCAAACACTCTAAACACCATTTATATCCATGATATGTGCAACTGGGCTATCAACATGCCTTTTAACAGATCAAGCCATAAGTAATGTTATGCAACGAATACAAGTTCAAGAATAATGTATCATGCCACAGAGTAGAATACACAGTTCCACCAGATCCACTAATAAACATACATTGCAACGTAAAGACAAACATTAGTCTTGACCAGTAAAATATCCATGACTATGCCAGTAATGGATATTGCACACTATAATGAGTACGTCAAGCAACCATACATGCTCATGAAATTCAGGTAAAGGTATCAATCACCACAGGGATTTTCAATCCCTCACAACCATGAGAACATTAACATAAAGATCTTATTATAGACAGACATAGATATCACATTCGTTCATAACAATTCTAATACATACATTGCTATAGCACAACCACATCAGTTATAATTCATAGTGAAACATAGATATTTACAAGTAAAAATACTTATTTGTTCACTTAAATGATTGCTAATTGAGGGAGGGACTTCCACTCTTCACCGAACCATAGGTTGACTGCATTGAAATATTTCTTTCAGTTGATCACACCCGAGCTCAAGGGAATTCACACCGATGCCAATCAACCAATTCATATAGGAATATTGACTTCACAGTGTCTCCACCCACTTGCAGGGATTCCAGAGCCCACAATGCTTCCACCTACTAATAACTATAGGGAACCATAGCCCCTATGTGTCCATCTGCTCAACAGGGATCCAAAGCACACACTACTTCCTCCTACAAATCCCTGTAAGTAGCCAAATTCACAGAGTATCCACGCTGCCAAAGCAGAATCCAGAGCACATTGTGTTCGACCTGCTCCCCCACAGGTATTCATAAACAGAGTGTCTCCACCTGTATACTTCTCTCTTGCGCCTACACCGCTCCTTGATCTCCTTTCTTATTCGATATCACTTCATAATCTTGTATGCCTATCCAAGAATAATCCCTATGAGTGAACCTTGCTCACTTGCTTGAATTTTTGTTGCTGAGCCCACGACGTCTCTCTTCCTCATCTCACCAACTACTTCCTCTGTCCATTTGTCTTGTCTCTCCTGTCGGTGTCTTTTCTTCTGTTGACCCTTGTTTGCATCATGTGCGTAGACCACACCACACGCTCCTTGAAGCCAGAGGTGGTATGGGCTTGTCCTTCAATTGGGAAGCCCATGATCAACCTCCCTGTCTATTGTTCACACCATTAAACCCATTCAGAAAAAAACTGATGGCATATTAAATGAATAGCCTTCAGTTTAACCACTTCCTAAGCAACAACTCATCCTTAGATATCTGAATCCATGCCTACTCCCCTCAGCCCAGTCAATGTTTACATTTCTACATCATTTACATGAATTATAATTCATATAATTATTTACAATAGGGATAGAAAAAAGGGCTATCACACCTGGAAACATAGGACTCGGTGAAAAGGGAGTATGGGAGAATCTCATTTTTTGAGAGGGATGTTCCTTCGTATGAGGAAACAACCCCTTTTGGATTATCCATTTCCTAGTAGTGTTGGGAGCATGGGGAGCGTGTCCCTTACCTTCAGGATCATATCCTCGTGTAACATTGAAAGAAACAAAATTGTGTTTGTTTTAAATAAAAATGATGATCTCTCTTTGGATTTCTTTAAAAGAAAGATTGAAATCTGTTATCCCTAGATTCCAACTCATGTAACTTGTGTGAGTAGTTGCATTTTGAACCTTCACTATAGCCATTTGTAAATGTCTGAGATTTGATGAAATGATTAAATGAAATTTGTAACAGCCATATGCATATTTTAATTGAATAAAAAGCTGACTGGTCATCATTAATTAAATGATTGTATGAATGTGATTGCTATATGCAATATTTTCTAGGGTATTTCTGATAGATGACAAGATTTGTAAATGAATATTGACTCAAAGATTGTACAGTTCTTGTCTCAATTTTTTATTACTTACCTTCTGTACATGTTAACAATGCTTGGTTTTTTCAGTAAAAATTAGGGTTAATCTTGTATTTTTGTTGTTTGATAGGTTTGATAGCTCAAACGTTCTTTTGTACCTTGCAACCAAACTATACCTTACGTACTTTTTCTGGTCATACTGGGTCTATAATGTCTCCTGATTTCCACCTAAACAATCAATATCTTATTTTCTCTTGTGATGGGGAAAGTGAAGTCTGTTACTGGAGTGTTAACCAGGATGCGTGCACCAGATATTTCAAGGTAGCTTTCATTGAAAATATTAATTGGCATGACTCTTAAGAAATGCATTTTATTATTGAAACCAGTCATTGAAGTATGAATTTGTGTTGACTGGGTAAACTGTGGTGATTTACAGGGTGGTATGAGTCAAGTGCGATTTCAGCCTCATCTTGGTAGGTACCTTGTTGCAGCGACTGAGAATGTTGTGAAAATATTTGATGTCGAGATTGGAACTTTATTGCATTCTCTACAGGTTTGTTTATTGTTCATATGCACTCTATTTTCACTTATATGTGATTCTTAATGCTCCAATTGTGCTTAAAGCATGGGAAATAGGAGAGATGCGGAGGAAATATTGATGCATGCAATTGATAGTTCCCTGCTTCCCTCTAGGCTAGGCAACCGTTCTTTAGATTATGTTGTGTCCCATTCATAGCTGCTGCTAATTTTAGAAATATGGCCTCCTTTCAAATAAGAAATTAACATTTGTTGCATGCCCTTGTAGTTCCTATTTGTATGATGCATCCACATGGACAATATTTTTTTTGTTTCTTCTTCTTTCCAAAGTGTTGCTTGTAGTGAGTTCTTACCAATGTAAGCCAACCTAAATACTGGTAGGCTTGTACATTTTAGAGCCACATCCTGTCATACCACAGGGCTTCGAATTATCTTAGAGATAACCACATACCTGTAAATGTCTCTGCTAGTCCCAAGAAATCAGGTTGTTTGTCGAACTCTAGTAGGCTTGGTCCCTCTGCTTAGGGATACTATTAACCTTAAAGGCTATGGCTGGCTCAGACTTCTGAAGAACACTGTACAATTACCCTAGAAAATGTAATTTTTCGCTTTTGTCGCTCTCTTGGACAATACTGCACTAATAACCTGCTTGACTCAATTATGTTGCACTGGTTTGCAAGGTCTATGTAATCTAGAGTAAAATGCAACAACCACAAAGATAAGTACTTGTGGAATTTGTGATACCAAATTGACCCCTGTTCAATAATTGTTTGGGCCAACATTGAGCCATGTGAAATACTTCCAAAATCCAATTTTGATTTCTCAATCTCATGTCAAACAATAAGTAATTTTAGAGTACAAGCACATTGTATTTGTCTATTACGCTATTTTAAGATGGTTTCCACATCATAATTGACTCTTGGTCGACCACCCTTCCCTTCTGTGCTAAAAATGAAAACTCTAAATCGTTTAAGCTTAAAATGCTTTCCATTCTTTTACTGTGGATAAGGTACTCAACTTTATGCAAGGGATTTGGGTCCCATTGTTCCTCTGGATACAAAATATCATGTGAGTTAGCTATTCTTCTAGTATCATGAAGAGCACTCTTCAAAAACATTTCACATTGATCACCTCTGCCAATTCTTGTTTATTTTTTAATTATATTAGAACAATTCTTGTCCCCCAGAGCATGAAAAAGAGTGGGTACAAATTCATTCGTCGATCATGTTCTAGGATATTTATACAAAATAGTCAGGTACATGTCTACAACTACAAATATTTGTGGGATCACGTCATATAAGTTTCACTTAAATTTTTTGATAAATATTTTAGGTTCTTGAATGGGTTGTATAGGGTTTCTGCCACAAGATTATGCATTGGAATGTTCTCCTTTAGCTATCTTTTCATTGCACTCAATAGGCCTATAGTTGTGAACCAATGGTTCATTGGTTCCAACATCGTTGAGTTGAATATTTAACTTGGCATCAGCTCTTTCACTCATGGTGTTGACACCAATGCAATGATGCAAGAAAATAGTCCACTCACGATGAACCACATCCTCAATTTGCTAGAGACCATATTTCCTCTGAAAAATATTATAAGGCTGATGATCATATCCAAACTTGTTACTCCTGCTAGTAGCCTTTTAAAAAAAAAAAATCTTGCAATTCATGTTTTTGGTTACCTGTGCATTTGTAGATCTTATTGATGTGAATCACACTTTGAAAGGTACCCCATAAGCTGAGTGGTCAGAGCAGCCAAATCATGTTTATGACTACGTTGCGAAATTTCCTCTTGCTAGTTTTAAGATCATTTTGACCTATATCATCGATCATTCTAGAATGCACCTTTTCCAGGCCCCAAATTTGTCCCTCAGTGTCGACTTGATGTGGATTTGTTAGATGTTCACTGTCTACATTTCCTTGTTAAAATATAGTGCACGAATGATTGTCCACATGTTCATGGAGAAGAGAATATATTTGCATTTGATGTGGTCTAGAGAGAATTTTTATTGGGGTCAATCCCGTATTCTTCATCAATGATTTTCTTGAAATCGCTTTCCTTGTTAGCACTGTAGTTGTAAATATCATTGAGGGTTTCATTACAGGTTTCATCAATCTTCTGGGGCTGTCCAACTTCATTATTGTCAACAATAGAGCCATATAGAGGTGGAAATGGATCTGTATGACTGAGAGTTTCATTAATTGTGTGTTTATAACATACATTTTGTTTTTCTACCATGGAATATTCATGACATATGTAAATAACTTTGTCTTCTAGATGAGTATTGACAGTAAAAGGGAGAAACTTCCCTATCGCATCAGCATTGAGGAATAAGTTTAGATCATATGCATCAAAAATATGGGGACCATCAGATTCCATGATATAGGATATTTGAGGGTTGAACTATAAAATTAATTGTTTCTTCACTCAGATAATCATGAGGGTCACATTATTACTTTCATGGTTTTGGAAAACCATTTGAGTTTATTGACCTCGAACTCTAGGAAACCATGATTACTTCCATTTATTTCTTAAACGATCATGATTAAAATCAAAGTTCAACATGGGGGTACATTGCTTCTCTACTCAAACTCACAATGGAATTTCGAGGTGCCAATTATATTACCATGAAAATCTGTAGCTCCCTTACTTTCACTGTTTGAAAAAAATAGGATTAGTGTGCTTGTAGTATAATTCTGTGACCTCAAAAAAAAATTTAGGATTTAAATTATCAACAAGGGAAGCATGATCTTCATCATACTCTCCAAATGGTTGATCCTTTTGGGTAGAAACATGGTTTTTACCCGACTAGAACTGCATACATCTTGTATCATTGGTGGAACTATTAAAAAAAAATCATTTCCTATGTTTATTGCTTTTTCATGTTGGAAACCATGACTAGCCTCCTCACAATGGTGAAAATTATTATCATGCTCCTTTTTTTCATGCAAATATTTCGTAGAATATAGGACACATACATCAACACATACCAATTCTTTGATGAGGATGGGGTTTTTTGTGGGGCTATATTGGTCACAAAGTAGCTTGTCCATCGTGAACTAATCTTGTGAATTTGGAGGGTCCCTTTCAGTGATATTGTTATCATATTCAAGAGGGGTGGGAGCTTCTTCTTCTTGTATGGCCGCCACAAGGTCTTGAAAGGTGGTTTCATCCTATATTGTCTTTGGATCCCATGTTTAGCACAAAATTTACTGAAATATTTTAAGTAGAATTCCCCACCAGTATCATATATAAGAGAGGCAATATGACAACCTAATTGTTTCTCTATCAATGCTTTTAAATTTTTAAATTCATTAAACACATCATAGTTTAATTATAGAAAATATACCCACTTTTTTCTACTGAAATAATCAACAAATGGAAGGAAGTACCTAGCACCAGTGGTTGATGTCATGTTCATTGGTCCACATATGTTTGAAAGTACCAACTAAAGGACCCTCTACACTCTCCAAGCTTGTGCTTCATAAAATGGTATTCAACGTAGCTTCCCTGCCTGACAAGCTCTGCAAACTCTGTGGATCTTCTACAGAATGTTAGGAAGTCCATCCACTAGTTTCTCTCATGCCAAATGAGAGAGATAGGTCAATTTGAGGTGCCCATACATATGATGCCATAAGGGTGATATATTTTGCAATAACAATTTCCTTTAACTTACGATTTCTAATAAGATCAATATTCAAAAATCTTAAGACAGTGAAAGCTAAGAGATTCATCTAAAATGGATCATTATCATCTTGGACATAGAAAGAACTCATCATTCCATAGTTTCCCAAAAGGTCAAACAACCTCAATTATATGTTGAAAATACCACTTGATTTGAGGTTAAAATCCTAAGCCATCAAATTCTCAAGTGCAAAGGTGAAATAAGAAATGTACGAGTCACTTTAGGAGATCAATATTTCTTTTGAAATTTATTCTTCCTTCAACTAGAGGGAATGATGAGATCCTAGGAGTTTAAACTTTAGTGTTTTTAAACCTTGGGAAAATATGACATGAATCATATGAAATGTTTATTTCCATTAAGCATGAGGGTATAATGATTAACTTGAATGGTCTTTAACACAATCCCTCTAGATTTGTTTCTTCAAATGTGAGGGCACCCACTCTCATAAAGGACATGTTGGGAGTTTAAACTTTAGTGTTTTCAAACCTTGGGCACATATGACATGAATCATATGAAATGTTTATTCCTATTAAGCATGAGGGTAGAATGATTCACCTAAACGGTCTATAACACAATACCTCTAGATTCGTCTCTTCAAATGTTAGGGCACCCACTCTCATGTTCACATTTACTGATATTAGCCTTTAGGAAAAGATAAGAAAACATAAATTGGACTAATGTATCAATCCATGTGAACATGATACCAATTCTCTTTCTCACACACTCAATGTGCAAACTTTGTCTCCTAAAGGACATGATTTGGGAAATATATCAATTTCCTCAAAAACATAGGTTCGAGTCAATTCCTCATGCAACATGATACTAAGAAGTTGCTAAGTTGTCTCCTGCTAATATGCTAAATTGCTCAGCATCAGTTCAGAAATTCTAGATGACTCTCATGGTGTTGCAATGTTATTTAATCTTATAAGTTGGCATACTTTCTTAGTCCCATAGTGGTGAAAAAATTTCCTCAACTATTAATCCTAAAGAAGCCCAATAATGGGTGAACACGGATAGGCCATCTTTACTTTTATCACATGTTTTCCATCTCACTTAGACACTTATTTTGGGAACTCTTATACATTTACTATGTCAGTTTGCTAAGGCCTAAGACGGGCAAAATAAATAACAAGTGTGTGCAAGCAGCAACACACTTGACTAGATTGAACTCGACCTAGTCTTATGATGGATGTAAATTTTAAGGGCTTCTTTCCTAATTCAAAATCACTGAAGATATATAAAATAATTATTTCATTTCTCCTACAATTCCAATAGTGCACATGGAAAGCTTCTCTTCAAATCTTTTTTGTTCCATATGGTAGGCCTATAAATAAACTAAGCTTGTACTATCATAATGAAAACATGACCTGCAAGTCACCACTATATTTTGGTTTTTTGAAGGCTGCTGCACTAGTGAAGTATAAACTATTGAATAAGTTTCAAGCTTTGGAGAAGTCACAATATATATTATAATTTTGTCTTACAGATTGGCCTCTTAACCAATTTTTTCTAGGAATGTATCTTATGAAAAAATAAGTTCTTTCCTAAAAGATTATGACCCTCTTGAACATAACAAGTTCACTAGAACATTCGAAGCAAATATCTAATGCATGCATCATGCTACCACTATAAGCCACTGTACAAAATAGAAACCAAGGTGAAAAAGGATCTACAACTACATTGTAGACGTGTTACAGTGACAAAATTTCTTGAATGTCTATTCTCCAACATCCATAGCATTACCAAAAATAATCATAGTTTGTATTTAACTCCAAATAATATACATTCTAATAAGAAGTTGCCAATCATAGTTTTACCTTGTGTTAATGATTTTCCTTATGCCCTTCTCTCATTTTTAGTCAAAAACTAGATTTCCTATATTCATGACATTTCTACTGTAATATGACCAACTATCAGACAACTATCTCACTATAATTCTAGATAAAATGAGTAGTGTACCCAAATAATAAAGAAACTGAAAATGATAGTAGATATTGCAGGGTAAGAAACTAAATAGGTAGTACGCATGATATGCTATTCCATAATTCACTACCTTCCCCTTTATAAACTAGTTTCTACAACAATTCCACTGCATATTAGTTCTTTATGTTGCTATTTATTGAGATTTTGGCTCACACAGGGATTAAAATCAGCCTTTCCACAGGAGATATATATGGTGTATGCAATTGGCATACCTTTGTTGTTACTGTAACTAACATTTCCTGACAAGAAGCTACAATTGAAACATTGAATTTAATTGTTTTGGCTTCCTGATTGTCATGTATGGAATATAAAATACCAGCTGTCCATTGGGATTCATACGTGACCAAATGAAAAAGGCTTTAACTGTTGATAAATTCAAAAATGTGACCGGATGGGATTGGAGGGATTTTGTGCAAATTATAATGAAAAGTAAAAAGGTGAAGGCCTACACCTCTAGTGCAGTGATAGCAGGGTTTCCTATTTATAATCATCTAGAGTTATTATTATTATTATTTCATTTCTTTCTGACTGTTTCTCCCTAGTCAAGGTGTTTCTCAAGTTTCTCAGCTTTGAATTCTAAACACGCTGCTTGATGCCTTGCAGTGGAAACACCTCACATCTTAGCATAGGTCCAAGATCTAGTTCTAGTACAATAGCGCAAATTGTGGAAGATTTGGTAAGTGCCTGCTACTAAAGGCCTTTCCACTGTGACCCAAGTGCTATTTGGCCACAACTAGAAGGTTAGTGCATTGGACAAAATAGAATTTTGTGTGCGTTGATGGTGCACACAGGGCATCTTTTTGCAAGCCCTTTTTCCCATCATGTGCAAGATCAATTTGCATCTGCAAGATGCACATAGGATTCTCTTTGCCCAATAAAATAACCTTCTACTGTTGCATGAGCTTCTAGCCTCTTTAGACTAAGGAACTGTCCATAATTTTTTCACTCTTAGTTCGTATTTATCCTATGATTCTAGTATGATTGCAAAACTTTTGCCTTCAAATTCCTTCTCATTGTTTCTGCCATAGCCTCAGAGCTACTCGGGTTTGGGCTTGTTCCCTAGATATCTCTTGGGGTTTGGACCAACCTTCTGATCTATTGGTATCATTTCTATAACTCCAACAGGTATATCACTTATCATAGGCATTTTTGTTTCTCCAAAATGCCGTTACTCTCGCAAAATGGTGCATTCTAATTTCAGATTCTTTCTCCCACAACTCAACATGTTGTGTGAAATGTGGTGCCTGTTGGGTGATTTCGATGGCTTCTACAAACTAGTTATTAGACAATGTTTCTAACCTATTAGGAAAGAGCTACTTATTTGTGGCTTCCGTTAAGACAATTGTTGGTATTGATTGTTCATTAATATATTAAAAAGTTCATTATCGGGGATTAATGTTTCAATTTTATCAAGTTTCTCTTGTTTCATATTCAACACAAGATGGACTTTGCATGCACTTAGTTCATTGGAGAAAGGCTTTCTAGCTTGCCTTGAATACTAAAAGAAAATTACAGAAGCGATCCTTAAACATGGAGCATCATTTACAAGAACTCAAGCTCCTCTCAATGGATGTTTTCTAATCCATCTTCTTTTGCTCCTTCACCTTGTCATCTTCATTTCTTTACAAGGCATGACAAAGATACCCATAAGTCTAAATTTTAGCCCAAAAGAAATTGTAATGATAGTGGAAATGTTATGAGAATATTGTTATTATCACTAATGGTCTGCCCATTCTAATGCGAGATGTCTTAAGAAAAGAGTTCTTAACAAATATTTTAGTGGATGAGAAAAATGAAGGAGAAGGTTAAAATGATTACAGTAAAAAATCCCAGTTACATAAGTGGTTGTTGTGGACTTCCCAATCCATGGTGGGAATGCCTCTGCTACTACGTACGGTAATTCTAACAATTCAAAAAAAAATGGAAAAACAATTATAAGCCCACAATTAGTCGTAATCATCATTGACTACTTCACTTTAGACAAGGATGCTTTGTTTGTGCAAAACTATTTCATTATAGTTAATGGTAGTGATAAAAATATTATTTCACAAGATCATGTCACTTTTCTTAATTTTCCTTCAAAATATTAACCTCGGTCTAAAATTTTAGGGTTGGATGAACGATAAGGAACCAATGCAAATTATGAAGGTCCGTCAATTCAATTTTGCTATTGACCACTCTTTGATAGTACTAAGTATGATGGCACTCTTGTTGATTGTTGTGGTCTTATTCCTTGGAAGGTTTTATCAACACAATTGCCATGCAAGCTATTATAAATTGTCTTGAAACTTCCCTATTTTTGCAGAGAAGTGAGCATCATGCTAGTGATTAATTTAAAACTGTATTTTAGTGGAAAAATTCACTATTTTTTGGTGAAATAGTTCATAATTTATTCTTATCCTTTTTTGCAAGTGTACTAGTCACGATAATAAATGTGTGGTTTACTTCAGAGGGTTCTTAGTTCTTTCTAGATACACTTTTCATCATTTTCTTTGAATACTTCTCTAGTGCTCATGAGTTCCATGTTGTTATGTTTATTGGTTGTTTATATGGAAACATTTTCCTGAGGTTCTGCAAGGTAAATCCAAATGCAAAAAATATCATTTACATATTGATATTTGTTCAAGAAATTCTTGTGTGATACTTGAATTTCATAAACCTAGATTTATATTTCGTTATCTATATCAATATATAAGAACATACCCATGGATTGTTCATATTTCTCAAACTTTGGAGTTGTTTCTTTCTTGTTTCATGTTCTTTTATATTGTTATGTTGTGATTCAAATTTCTAGTTGTGCTTTCCAGTTATTCTCCTACGTAGTACATGCTTTGTTAGATTATATCAAAAGTTATTCTTATTGTCTTTTTTATTATGTATATTGAACATATTATTTATAGCAACTTTTGATATTCCTATATCTTCTATTCCTTTGGTGTATCTTTTGACCTTTAGGGGAAATTCTACCTGGTCCCCTGCCCCAGATAAAAGAGATTTAATGAAATCTGAATATCATAAGGATTGGTCTGCATCCTCCACTTATTCGTGGAATATTGATAATTGCACTGAAGCAGAAATTTTATCAGTAATGCATTCTATGCTTGTTTGTTATAGAAATTATTGAGCTGATGATATTGGCCCCATTAATTCTACCAGAAGAATTATTGGTGGTTTTTAAGGATCTTTACATTCTTGGTTGAAAGCTAAAACATTAAACGATCATACTCTGTTAGCTACATGGGAAAATTCACAAGTTCTAAATGCAGATGGCACTGTTACTATATATGGATCCAACAACATCACTGCCTGTAAATAATATGATTGGTTATTTACTCTATGGCATCACTGTGAACTTCATTGGTTTCCCACAAATCAATAATGATTTGACTGCTATCACTCTGGTTGCTATGAAACTCCATAATATGCAGCATTTTGATGAATACTTTAATGAGTTCTTACATAGATTGCACACTCTATCTCCTGAACTCATTCTTGAGTCTAAGTGGAAAGAAATATTCATCTCTTCTTTACCATTATGGGTTTCACAAGCCATAGTCACCAAGATGCCAGGAAAGATTGGTGATTACAAATTTGATGTAATCAGGCAAGCAGTCAAAGCCATAATTGTTGAGCTCTGCTCACAAATGAAGATTTCTCAAGCAACAACAAATCCCAAAAATCCCCATGGCTATCAACAATTGTGCAAACAATGGCATATTTCTGCCCCAAAAAATTCAGAGGGGAGGGAACGGAGTAAGAAGAAAAAGTTTTCTTCAAAGAAATTTTCAGGCAAAAGAATCATTCATATGAAAAAACCCAAAGATTATAAAATAACATAGCTATATTCCAGAAAGAAAGAAGTTAAATGCTACCACTGTGGAAAGCAAGGACATATTTCCCCAAATTGTCCAGATCTAGAAAAAGACAAGAAGAAAGGAAAACCAGATAAAGGTAAAAAGAAAGTTTTCTACAGAAACAAATCTGGTAAGGTAAATTATATGAATTTTCCTGATAGCTGTGATGAATTAACTAGTGAAGAAGAATCAGATAATGTAAATAGGTTTGATTCTGATACTTCTGACTCTGATGAAGAATACTGCAATGATCCACATTGTGAAGAATGTTTTAAAGATGATTGTGATTGCAGTGATCCGGATGTTTGTCAATGTCATTCAATAAATATGATGAAGCAATCAGAGGAATATGAACAAAAAAGAAAATTTTTCACTCAAATGATGGCAGCCACAGACCCCCAGCTGAAATATATGTATAAATAATTATTGCTTAAGAAATTGAACTCCAGAATACCAAATCAGAATAATCCTAACAGAGGATATGTGCCACCAGCGTCTCTTTTTTTAGTTGAAGCTTTAACAAGACAATTTAGGCAAGAAGAATTTGGAGAAGACCTTCCACAGACATTTCCCAATATTCAAAAAGCAATGAAAGAACTGAGAAAGACAGTAAAAGAGAATAGGAGACTTTGTATTGAAAGCCATCAGGACTGTCAGCTCAAAAAGATAAAGTTTGAAAATGAACCAGGATCCAGTTCAGCCCAGCCTGTTTTCTCAGGATAGACACAGAATTACATCTACCATCACAAGCCCTCTAAAGGAGTAGAAATTCATGAGCATCATTCTGATGAAGAAACAAAAGATGATCGAAGTGGTTTAGGCTACAATCAAATTACTGGAGATGTAATGTATTGTATCAAATTAAAGGTAAGAATCGGTTCAAAAATTGAATATTGGAAAGTCCTTATGGATACTGGTTCTAGACTTAATATTGTAAGTGATACAGTGATAGAGTCTCATCTCAGAAGACCTACTAGTTGTCCAAAATTCAAAACATCCAGTGGTGATATTAGAACGACTTCAGAAGCCTCAGTTGATATTTTTCTGACAAAATCAATTGGAATCAAAGTTGTTTATCCCATTGTTACAGGTATGGATTGTGCAATGTACCTAGGGACACCTTTCTTTCAGAATTTCCAAAAACATGGAGCAAAGTTTGACCTGCATACAAGGCGATTTGGCTACTTTTTGGAGCTAGAAGGTAAAGAATTATTTTTCCCTTTCATCAATTCTAGTTCTCCTAACAGAATAAAGAGGATTGAAAGATTGGAAAATCTATTACATAAAATGGAAAAGAAAAAGGATATTCTCAGAATTGATGAAAATCTTGAACAAGGGAAATTTGATAAAGAAATAGTCAATCTCAAGAATAAATTTTTGGAATGTTGTTCAGAGGACCCCAATGCTTTTTGGCATGTGCACAAGCATGAAGTGGAGCTACCATTGAAGAAATATTTTAATGGGAAGCTCAGAAGATCAAAAGCCATCCCAATGAACCAAGAACAAATGATTCTCTGCAAGAAAGAGATCAAGGATCTCTTACAAAAGGGGCTGATCAGAAAAACCAAGAGTCCAATAGCCTGTTTTGCATTTTATGTTAATAAACATGCAGAGATAGCCAGAGGAAAACCCAGTTTAGTAGTAAATTATAAAGCTTTCAATAATTTACTGGACTATGATGCTTATCCACCTACAAAGCCATCTACCATCTTGGCACAGATCTCCAGATCCAAGATCTTTTCTAAATTTGATTTAAAGTTTGAATTTAGGCAAGTGGGAATTAAAGAATCTGACAAATGGAAAACTGCTTTTTTAGTCCCTGAAGGCCATTTTGAGTGGAATATAATGCCCTTCGGATTGATAAATGCTCCTTCAGCCTTCCAACGCATCATGGATGAAACATTTGAAGGTATGGAAGATTTCATTAAGAAGTGCATTGATGACATTTTGGTTCATTCAGAAGATATTCCTGCTCACATAAAACATTTGAAGTTATTTCTCCAAAGAGTTAAAGAAAAAGGAATAGTTCTTTCTGAGTAAAAAATGAAGTTATTCAGGACAATGATAGATTTTTTGGGCTACAACATACAATTTGGCTCCTACCAGGTAATCCAGAGAAGTCTAGACTTCATTGATAATTTCCCTAATGAAATTTTGGATAAAACTCAATTGCAGAGGTTTCTAGGAAGCCTTAATTATGTTTCCAAATTTCTTCAACATTGTGCCCAAGAAAGAAAACTTTTGAATCAAAGACTGCAAAAGAAACCCATCCCATGGAATGAAGAATGCACCAGAGTTGTCCAAAGGATTAAAGAAAGAATTCGCAGAATCCATCCTCTCAATCCAATTCAAGAAAATTGGAAGAAAGTGATCTTGACAGATGCAAGTAATATAGGTTGGGGAGCTGTTCTCTGTCAAGAAGATCCAGAACAAGAAAAAGGTACAATAGAAATATGCCAGTATGCCTCTGGATTATGGTCAAAAACTCAGAAGAATTGGGCAAGCCTCAAGAAGGAACTCAGAGAAGTCTGTTTGGGAATAGAGAAATTCAAAGACTTTGTGATCTATACAAAGTTTTTAGTAAAAACTGACTGTCAGGCATTAAAGTTCGCCATCCAGAAATGTGATTTGAAGATGCTTCCATGGTAAGATGGATGATGACCCTCAGTCAATATAAATTTGAAATAGAATTCATTCCTGGTCATAAGCATTCTTTTGTTGATATGTTGTCTAGAGAATTTTTAGAAAAGAATTCTATTCATTCTCTAACTTGTAATTTCATTAGAATATCTGAGGATTATATTGAAATAGAAGCAGTCCATGGATGGGTCAGATATGATAATATCAGTAGTACCAGTCTTTTAGATCATGATGATGGCTGGTATCCAATAAAGGAGATAAGGTGGAGAGAAGGTATTCCCCATCTCTGGACTTGGGATGATCAAGAAGTTGAAAATGATTTGGCCATTCAAGAGCTTGATTATTTGGTTCACATTGGTAACATATCTTATGAAATATTTTATGAAGATGATAACAGAATTGGAAATTGCAAATTAACAATCAGAAGGTTTAATAATCCTTCTAGGAGAAACAATTATGATCCTGAAAGACAGAAGACTGCCTTTTTCCAGATGATGAATTTGGAAAATATTTCTTCTAATTTCTTCTATCATATGCAATTTGATTTTAGCTATGAAAATTGGCCAACAGAAAGGATAAATCAAGAAGACCCTCTTCCAGATTGGTTTGAAGGATGGTGGAAGATTTACGGACTCAGTGGTATTCTTACAATGCCTTATCAATTCACCAGACTGAAGATTGATGGATTCTCTGCACCCGGCATGCTTCAGACAAGAGTCCTGTACAAAACACTTAAAGATCTGATTGAACTAGGAGATATTGCTTTTCTAAATGCTTTGAGAAGATGTGGTCATACTCATTGGTTCGTAGCCCAAAGGATCAGTGCAAGACAACTTGCCCAGAGTACCGATGGAACTCAAATGGAGTACAATGATTTCCATCAACAATCAGATCCCGATGCCAATCCTTTTGAACGGATAAATTTCCTCCAGCTGCCAGAAGATCATGAAAGTAAGATTTGGGAATCAGAAAAGGAAGTGACAGTTCAATACTTTTCCACCTATCTAATAGGTCATTTCCGACATAGTTACTATACACCTCCATAAGTTGCATTCTTTGTACTGTAAAGTCTTTCTAACCGACAATGGAGTTAGACGTTTCTTTCATGGGTTCTTCGTAAAAGAATCTCCATTTTGTACACACACTTACACTTAGTACATAGGTATGTCACGGAAGCTCTGCGCGGATGTCATTTCGGTGTTACCCGAAATCAATGCTTCCTGACATTTTACTTTCTGTCATGTAATAATGGTAAATATTTTTATACCCTTGCACAGGACTATCAAATATATTTTGGACGATTTACTTTAGTTTCCTTATGACATTCATAAAATATTTTGATACCCTTGCACGGGAATATCAAATCTATTTCGGACGATTTGCTTTAGGTAAAGAGATGACCCAAGATTTGATATGCGGGCACAGATGATCGGACGAGAATCTTTACTTTTGAGTCATGAGTCTCTCGGATGTAGAAATTCTTTGGCTATTTAAGAAGATCTTGGGCCAAAGAGAAGACATTCGATTTTGAGTCTAGAGTCTAGAGTAAGACTTGAGCAGCCTACGTCTCCATGTGCGAGCATAGGGAAGAATCTAAAGTGGCCGGGTCTTTTAGGATTTGAGTCTTGTTTGATCTTTAGACTGAGTCTGCTTTGTGTGCCAGGTAGCCTACATATTTCTCTTGCTATGCAAGGATATATATCTGTTAAATGCCACAGCAATCTATCTCAGGGAAGATTGAGTCTTGTTGTTGTTGTGTAATAACATCCAATTTCTCTCAGTAATAAAATGAGCTCTTGTTGTTGTTGTGTAATATCATCCAGTTTCTCTCAGTAATAAAATGGTATCAGAGCCAAGTTTGTATTTCGTTTGAGCATATTGTTGGGAACATCTGAGTTTGTTTGAGTCTCGATAATGTATGTTGCCTATTAAGCCGAGGATGGCGTCGATGGCGATTGAAGACTAGGAGATTAGAACTCCTTTCCAGGAAGAGCCGCGAAACACTGCTCTGTTTGCGATCGTGTTGCTGATAAAACTGGTACACAGCATTTTACAGATTTCTGTCTTTACTCTGAAACTGCATATCTTGTTTACAAAGTCTTCCGCTCTATCTGTCTTTCCTAGTCTAAGATGGATTCATTATCTGCATCTAGTTCTCGTCATGAGTTTGGAGATAAATCATTTGATGAACTCCTAAAGGAACAAGAAGAAGCAAATCTAGAACGCAGAAACTCTAATGTTAATGAATCTATAGTTCTTGATCGATCTATTAATTTATTCTCAGAACCAGTTGCTTCTGACTCTTGGACCCTTCCAAAAATTGACCCTAAGAATGTTTATAAGAATGTAGGATTACTGGATTCCATCCAGTTCTGGAGATATAAGGTTAAAGAGGAAGTTCTGCAAACCACCTCCAATAATAATATCCTTCATTCTTTAAACATTATAAACCAGCCCGAGTTTGATGCTGCCCGAAAAGCTGGTTATAATTTTTCTCATTTTGGCCATGTCCAAATTTCTATTCAGCCTCTGCACAGAAAAGGCCAAGATGTTGCTTTCTTTTCATGTGTTTTTGATAGAAGATGGAGAACTTTCCCTAAAGCTCTCATTGGTGGTTGTCAAGGCACCCTTGCCTATGGTCCTTCTTCATGGTCCTACTTCCCCGATTTCTCTATAGCATTAACAGATCAAAATGCTATAAATGCTGTCATGCTAGGCTTACAGACTCACGGTTATGATGATTTTGATGATGACAGTAAAAATATAGCCATCTGGTGGTCCTCTGTAGTCAAATTATATAAAAAAACCACACCTTCAATGGTTAAATCTGTATCATCCCAGTCAGAATTCACTACCCTGATTACTCATGATTATGGTATGAATCTCATAGCCCCCCAGATGATCCCCAGATCTGCACTAAAACCCCCCACAGAATGGGTTACTAAATGGGAATCTATCAGAAAACCTACTCGGCCATCACCTGTCAATTCTTCTACAATCTTTACTACCGGAGATGGTAATGTCCACACTATTTTCCCAGAATCTCGCGTTGAGCATGGTGGACCTTCTGTTAATATTTCCACATCTGTAAATACCACTCCCACATTCTCATTTGATCCTATATTTATAGATACTGTAAAAAGACTAGTCTTGATGTTGTTGTGTAATATCATTCAGTTTCTCTCGGTAATAAAATGGTGGAGTCCATACTGTTTTCCCAGAATCTCGCGTTGAGCGTGGTGGACCTTCTGTTAATATTTCCACATCTGTAAATACCACTCCCACATTCTCAGTTGATCCTATATTTGTAGATACTGTAAAAAGACTAGTCTTGAGCGAAATTGCTTCATCTAGTAACCCTTTAGCTGATGTCTGTGACCATCCTCACTGTTCGAAAACCTTCTGTCAATTCTCCTCACAACCCCCAAATCCACATGGCAACATTGAAGAAGACATAAGAAGAATAAATATGATTACTTTTGTTCCTAACAAAAGTAAGTCTGAAGAGGGATATACAATGACACGTTTCTTCAACTTTCATGAAGAAATAATTATAGAGTCTACACAAAAAAATAGTCACCAAGGTTTAGGATTTGTTGATGGATCAAAAATTCCATCATACAGAAAGAATCCTAGAAATAAAATTCTGAAGCATGTAGAGATTCCTTAAGACAATGAAATTATTGCATTCTTGAAAATCTATAAAGGAATCAGTCCATATGATCCCGAAGATCAATGGAAGAAGAAAATGTTCAATTGGGACATTTTCACTCATAAATCTGAAAATAGGTATGTTGAAGAACTTATACTGCTGCCTAAAGAAGAAAGAAAAACCTTCAACAACCAGAAGAATGAGGAATGGAAAAATTGGATGAAATCCAGAAACCAATGGATTTCTTTTTATGAATGGTATTATCCTTCCTCAAATCAGATAGAATAATCCTTAAGGAAAATTTTCTTAAATCAGGCTAGACAGAAAAGGATTCAAGATGTTGATAATTTTGTAGCAGACAAGATGGAATCAAACCTTGTTACTATTCCATCTCCACTTGTGATTCCAGAATTTTCTCCTAAAATTCAGAACATGTTATCCAAGCCCAATCTGCCTAGAGATTTGTAGGCCATAAGGACAAAGGGAGAAAAGATGGTAAGGGATATCTAAAATTGTTTACAGGTAAATATGATTAGATCTGGTTCCCCTGCAAAGCATAAATGGGAAATTTTTGATGGTCAGATCTATGAGATAGACAATGATTTTCCTCCATGGAAAAATTTTGTTATCAGAAAAAATGATGGAAAAATATTTAAGCTTTTTACCATCCAGACAGAGGATTCTGTAAAATACTCTGTCCTTGCCACAAACTGGACAAACCTTTCACTTTCCAATTTGGAAAAATATTTAAGAGATCGACATAAATCCATAGAAGAAATGAATAACATTATAAAAGAGATGATGAATAGAATGTTGCAGAAGCAGGATTATGCTTTGGTTTGTTTAAATGATAATATCAATACCTTAGTAGAAAATGATAAGCATATAGATGAAAGCCTGGATAAACTGAGAATATCCACAAACAAAAAAATCATTGATGCAGTTTTAGTGCATGGGAAACATTGTTAAGGTAAACTCTAGTCTTGATATTATCAAGAAACAAGTTCTAAATTTTTCCAATTCTATTGATTCATTGAAGAATAAGCCTTCCTCTGATTCATATAATTCGAACTACTTTGTTTAGTGAGCCTTCTTCGTAAATGCCATACACCATATCTGGTTCTGTATCAAGTTTGATAAAGCAGCTTGTAGAAATTGAATTTCCTAAGCTAGGAATTTCTTATCCTTACAGCCTTTTTGTTGCCCCCATTTATTTTGGCCATTTAAAATCAAACCCCATAACTTCCTCTGAACCTATTTCTTCAACTAGTTCCTCTCTCATAGATTGGATCAAGAAGAAAAAGGCAGAGGAGGAACGTACAAAAGAGGAAGAATCAATAGAAAAATGGTATGATGAGAAACAAAAAGAAGATACGGGTATGCACAAGATTGAAATAGAAGAGGAAGAACCTTCTTTAGAAAAAATTGAGGAATATGTACAGAATTTCTCTCCTCAGGACAAAATTCAATTTGGCATCCGTGAAGACAATACAATCCATGCAACCACATCTAGATCCACATGGAATTTTGTCCTGAGGAGAGAAATTCTGTACATATTCCTCAATTTTTTATAAAGAAGGTTCTTCCTCTTTACACAACCTGTATAACAAGAGAAATATATAGGCTAACTGGCACACAAAGCAGACTCAGTATAAAGATCAATTATTTTTGTTGTTGTGTAATATCATCCAGTTTCTCTCAGTAATAAAATGGTATCAGAGCCAAGTTTGTATTTTGTTTGAGCATATTGTTGGGAACATCTGAGTTTGTTTGAGTCTCGATAATGTCTGTTGCCTGTTAAGCTGAGGATGGCGTCGATGGCGTTTGAAGACTAGGAGATTATAACTTCTTCCCAGGAAGAGCCGCGAAACACTGCTCTGTTTGTGATCGTGTTGCTGATAAAACTGGTACAAAACATTTTACAGATTTCTGTCCTTGCATTTAACAGATATATATCCTTGCATAGCAAGAGAAATCTATAGGTTACCTGGCACACAAAGCAGACTCAGAGTGAAGATCGAGTATTGTTGTTGTTGTGTAATATCATCCAGTTTCTCTCAGTAATAAAATGGTATCAGAGCCAAGTTTGTATTTCGTTTGAGCATATTGTTGGGAACATCTGAGTTTATTTGAGGCTCAATAATGCCTGTTGCCTGTTAAGCTGAGGATGGCATCGATGGCATTTAAAGACTAGGATATTATAACTTCTTCCCAGGAAAAGCTGCGAAACACTGCTCTGTTTGCGATCGTGTTGCTGATAAAACTGGTACAGAGCATTTTATATATTTCTGTCTTTACTATGAAACTGATTATCTTGTTTACAAAGTCTTTCGCTCTATCTGTCTTTCCTAGTCTAATATGGATTCATTATCTACATCTATTTCTCATCATGAGTTTGGAGATAAATCATTTGATGAACTCTAAAGGAACAAGAAGAAGCAAATCTAGAACGCAGAAAATCTAATGTTAATGAATCTATAGTTCTTGATCAGCCTATTAATTTATTCTCAGAACCAGTGGCTTCTGACTCTTGGACCCTTCCAAAAATTGACCCTAAGAATCTTTATAAGAATTTAGGATTACTGCATTCCATCCAGTTATGGATATATAAGGTTAAAGAGGAAGTTCTGCAAACCACCTCCAATAATAATATCCTTCATTCTTTAAAAATTATAAACCAACTCGAGTTTGATGCTGCCCGAAAATTTGGCTATAATTTTGCTCATTTTGGCCATGTCCAAATTGGTATTCAGCCTCTGCACAGAAAAGGCCAAGATGTTGCTTTCTTTTCATGTGTTTTTGATAGAAGATGGAGAACTTTCCCTAAAGCTCTCATTGGTGGTTGTCAAGGCACCCTTGCCTATGGTCCTTCTTCATGGTCCTACTTCCCCGATTTATCTATAGCATTAAAAAATCCAAATGCTATAAATGCTCTCATGCTAGGCTTACAGACTCACGGTTATGATGATTTTGATGATGACAGTAAAAATATAGCCATCTGGTGGTCCTCTGTAGTCAAATTCTATAAAAAAACCATTCCTTCAATGGTTAAATCTGTATCATCCCAGTCAGAATTCACTACCCTGATTACTCATGATTATGGTATGAATCTCATAGCCCCCCAGATGATCCCCAGATGTGCACTAAAAACCCCCACAGAATGGGTTACTAAATGGGAATGTATCAGAAAACCTACTCGGCCATCACCTGTCAATTCTTCTATAATCTTTACTACCAGAGATGGTAATGTCCATACTGTTTTCTCATAATCTCACGCTGAGCGTGGTGGACCTTCTATTAATATTTTCACATCTGTAAATACCACTCCCACATTCTCAGTTGATCCTATATTTATAGATACTGTAAAAAGACTAGTATTGATGTTATTGTGTAATATCATCCAGTTTCTCTTAGTAATAAAATGGTGGAGTCCATACTGTTTTCCCAGAATCTCATGCTGAGAGTGGTGGACCTTCTGTTAATATTTTCACATCTGTAAATACCACTCCCACATTCTCAGTTGATCCTATATTTGTAGATACTGTAAAAATACTAGTCTTGAGCGAAATTGCTTCATCCAGTAGCCCTTTAGCTGTTGTCTGTGACCATCCTCACTGTTCGAAAACCTTCTGTCAATTCTCTTCACAACCCCAAAATCCACATGGCAACATTGAAGAAGACAGAAGAAGAATAAATATGATTACTTTTGTTCCTAACAAAAGTAAGTCTGAAGAGGGATATACAAGGACACATTTCTTCAACATTCATGAAGAAATAATTATATAGTCTACACAACAAAATAGTCACCAGGGTTTAGGATTTGTTGATGGATCAGAAACTCCATCATACAGAAAGAATCCTAGAAATAAAATTCTGAAGCATGTAGAGATTCCTTCAGACAGTGAAATTATTGCATTCTTGAAAATCTATAAAGGAATCAATCCATATGATCCTGAAGATCAATGGAAGAAGAAAATGTTCAATTGGGACATTTTCACTCATAAATCTGAAAATAGGTATGTTGAAGAACTTAGACTATTGCCTAAAGAAGAAATAAAAACCTTCAACAACCAAAAGAATGAGGAATGGAAAATTGGATGAAATCCAGAAACCAATGGATTTCTTTTTATGAATGGTATTATCCTTCCTCAAATCAGATAGAAGAATCCTTAAGGAAAATTTTCTTAAATCAGGCTAGACAGAAAAGGATTCAAGATGTTGATAATTTTGTAGCCGACAAGATGGAATCAAACCCTGATACTATTCCATCTCCACTTGTGATTCCAGAATTTTCTCCTAAAATTCAGAACATGCTATCCAAGCCCAATCTTCCTAGAGATTTGCAGGCCATAAGGAAAAAGGGAGAAAAACTGGTAAGGGATATCTGCAATTGTTTGCAAGAAATATGATTAGATCTAGTTCCCTTGCAAACCATAAATGGGAGCTTTTTGATGGTCAGATCTATGAGACAGACAATGATTTTCCTCCATGGAAAAATTTTGTTACCCGAAAAAATGATTGAAAAATATTTAAGCTTTTTCCCATCCAGACAGAGGATTCTGTAAAAGACTCTGTCCTTGCCACAAACTGGACAAACCTTGCACTTTCCAGTTTGGAAAAATATTTAAGAGATCAGCATAAATCCATAGAAGAAATGAATAACATTCTAAAAGAGATCTTGAATAGAATGTTGCAGAAGCAGGATTATGCTTTGGTTTGTTTAAATAATAATATCAATACCTTAGCAGAAAATGATAAGCATATAGCTGAAAGCCTGGATAAACTGAGTATATCCATAGACAAAAAAATCATTGATGCAGCTGTAATGCATGGGAAAGAAATTTTTAAGGTAAACTCCAGTCTTGATATTATCAAGAAACAAGTTCTAAATGTTTCCAATTCCATTGATTCATTGAAGAAGAAGCCTTCCTCTGATTCATATAAGTCCACTACTTTGTTTAGTGATCCTTCTTCGCAGATGCCATACACCATATCTATTTCTGTATCAATTTTGATAAAGCAACCTATAGAAATTGAATTTCCTAAGCCAGGAATTTCTTATCCTTATAGCTTTTTGTTGCCCCCAGTTATTTTGGCCATTTAAAATCAAACCCCATAACTTCCTCTCAACCTAGTTCTTCAACTAGTTCCTCTCTCACAGATTCGATCAAGACGAAAAAGGCAGAGGAGGAACGTACAAAAGAGGAAGAATCAATAGAAAAATGGTATGATGAGAAAAAACAGGAAGATACGGGTCTGCACAAGATTGAAATAGAAGAGGAGGAACCTTCTTTAGAAAAACTTGAGGAATATGTACAGAATTTCTCTCCTCGGGACAAAATTCAATTTGGCATCCCTGAAGACAATACAGTCCATGCAACTACATCTAGATCCACATGGAATTCTACCTGGTCCCCTGCCCCAGATAGAAGAGATTTAATGAAATCTAAATATCATAAGGATTGGTCTACATCCTCCACTTATTCGTGGAATATTGATAATTGCACTGAAGCAAAAGTTTTGTTAGTAATTCATTCTATGCTTGTTTGTTACAGAAATTATTTAGCTAATGATATTGGCCCCATTCATTCTACCAGAAGAATTATTGGTGGTTTTGAAGGATCTTTAGATTCTTGGTTGAAAGTTGAAACATTAAAATATCCTACTCTGTTAGCTACATGGGAAAATTCACAAGTTCTGAATGCAGATGGAACTGTATATATGGATCCAACAACATCACTGCTTGTAAATAATATGATTTTTTGTTTACTCTATGGCATCACTCTGAAATTCATTGTTTTCCCACAAATCAATAATGATTTGATTTCTATCACTCTGGTTGCTATGAAACTCCATAATATGCAGTATTTTGATGAATAATTTAATGATTTCTTACATCGATTGCACACGTTGTCTCCTGAAATCATTCTTGAATCTAAGTGGAAAGAAATATTCATCTCTTCTTTACCATTATGGGTTTCACAGGCCATAGTCACCAAGCTGCCAGGAAATATTGGTGATTACAAATTTGGTGTAATTAGGCAAGCAGTCAAAGCCATAATTTTTGAGATCTGCTCGCAAATGAAGATTGCTCGAGTAGCAAAAAATCCCAAAAAGCCCCATGGCTATCAACAATTGTGTAAACAATGGCATATTTCTGCCCCAAAAAATTCAGAGGGGAGGGAACAGAGTAAGAAGAAAAAGTATTCTTCAAAGAATTTTTCAGGTAAAAGAATCATTCATCAGAAAAAACCCAAAGATTATAAAAGAACACAGCTATATTCCAAAAATAAAGTAGTTAAATGTTACCACTGTGGAAAGCAAGGACATATTTCCCCAAATTGTCCATGTCTAGAAAAAGACAAGAAGAAAGGAAAACCAGATAAAGGTAAAAAGAAAGTTTTCTACAGAAACAAATCTGGTAAGGTAAATTATATGAATTTTCCTGATAACTGTGATGAATTAACTAGTGAAGAAGAATCATATAACGTAAATAGGTTTGATTCTGATACTTCTGACTCTGATGAAGAATACTGCAATGATCCACATTGTGAAGAATGTTTTAAAGATGATTGTGATTGCAGTGATCCAGATGTTTGTCAATGTCATTCAATAAATATGATGAAGCAATCAGAGGCAGATGAACAAAAAAGAATTTTTTTCACTCAAATGATGGCAGCCATAGACCCCCAGCTGAAAGATATGTATAAAGAATTGCTGCTTAAACAATTGAACTCCAGAAAACCAAATCAGAATAATCCTAATAAAGGATATGTGCCACCAGCTTCTCTTTTCTCAGTTGAAGCTTTAACCAGATAATTCAGGCATGAAGACTTTGGAGAAGACCTTCCACAAACATTTCCCAGTATTCACAAAGCAATCAAATAACTAAGAAAGACAATAAAAGAGAATAGGAGACTTTGTATTGAAAGTCATCAGGACTGTCAGCTCAGAAGGATAAAGGTTGAAAATGAACCAGGATCCAGTTCGGCCCAACCTATTTTCTCAGGACAGACACAAAATTACATCTACCATCAGAAGCCATTTAAAGGACTAGAAATTCATGAGCATCATTCTGATGAAGAAACAAAATATGATCGAAGTGGTTTAGGTTGCAGTCAAATTACTGGAGATGTAATGTACTGTATCAAATTAAAGGTAAGAATCGGTTCAAAAATTGAATATTGGAAATTCCTTATGGATACTGGTTCCAGACTTAATTTTGTAAGTGATACAGTGATAGAGTCTCATCTCAGAAGACCTACTAGTTGTCCAAAAGTCACAACAGCCAGTGGTGATATTAGAACGACTTCAGAAGCCTCATTTGATATTTTTTTGACAGAATCAATTGGAATCAAAGTTTTTTGTCCCATTGTTACAGGTATGGATTATGCAATGTACCTAGGGACACGTTTCTTTCATAATTTCCAAAAACATGGAGCAAAGTTTGACTTGCATACAAGGAGATTTGGCTACTTTTTGGAGCTAGAAGGTAAAGAATTATTTTTCCCTTTCATAAATTCTAGTTCTCCTAACAGAATAAAGAGGATTGAAAGATTAGAAAATATATTAGCAAAAATGGAAAAGAAAAAGGAAATTCTCATAATTGATGAAAATATTGAACAAGGGAAATTTGATAAAGAAATAGTCAATCTCAAGAATAAATTTTTGGAATGTTGTTCGGAGGACCCCAATGTTTTTTGGCATGTGCACAAGCATGAAGTGGAGCTACCATTGAATAAATATTTTAATGGGAAGATCAGAAGATCAAAAGCCATCCCAATGAACTAGGAACAAATGATTCTTTGCAAGAAAGAGATCAAGGATCTCTTACAAAAGGGGCTGATCAGAAAAAGCAAGAGTCCAATAGCCTGTTTTGCATTTTATGTTAATAAAAATGCAAAGATAGCAAGAGGAAAACCCAGGCTAGTAGTAAATTATAAACCTTTGAATAATTTACTGGACTATGATGCTTATCCACTTCCAAAGCCATCTACCATCTTGGCACAGATCTCCATATCCAAGATCTTTTCTAAATTTGATTTAAAGTCAGGATTTTGGCAAGTGGGAATTAAAGAATCTGACAAATGGAAAACTGCTTTTTCAGTCCCTGAATACCATTTTGAGTGGAATATAATGCCATTCGGATTGACAAATGCTCCTTCAGCCTTCTAGCACATCATAGATGAAACATTTGAAGGTATGGACGATTTCCTTAAGAAGTACATTGATGACATTTTGGTTCATTCAGAAGATATTCCAGCTCACATAAAACATTTGAAGTTATTTCTCCAAAGAGTTAAAGAAAAAGGAATAGTTCTTTCTGAGTCAAAAATGAAGTTATTCAGGACAATGATAGATTTTTTGGGCTACAACATACAATTTGGCTCCTACCAGGTAATCCAGAGAAGTCTAGACTTCATTGATAATTTCCCTAATGAAATTTTGGATAAAACTCAATTGTAGAGGTTTCTAGGAAGCCTTAATTATGTTTCCAAATTTCTTCAACATTGTGCCCAAGAAAGAAAAATTTTGAATCAAAGACTGCAAAAGGAACCCATCCCATGGAATGAAGAATGCACCGGAGCTGTCCAGAGGATTAAAGAAAGAATTCACAGAATCCAACCTCTCAGTCCAATTCAAGAAAATTGGAATAAAGTGATCTTGACAGATGCAAGTAATATAGGTTGGGAGCCGTTCTCTATCAAGAATATCCAGAACAAGCAAAAGGTACACTAGAAATCTACCAGTATGCCTCTATATTATGGTCAAAAACTCAGAAGAATTGGGCAAGCCTCAAGAAGGAACTCAGAGCAGTCTGTTTGGGAATAGAGAAATTCAAAGACTTTGTGATCTATACAAAGTTTTTAGTAAAAACTGACTGTCAGGCATTAAAGTTCGCCATTCAGAAATGTGATTTTGAATATGCTTCCATGGTAAGATGGATGATGACCCTCAGTCAATATAACTTTGAAATAGAATTCATTCCTGGTCATAAGAATTCTTTTGCTGATATGCTGTCTAGAGAATTTTTAGAAAAGAATTCTATTCGTTCTCTAACTTGTAATTTCATTAGAAGATATGAGGATTATGTTGAAATAGAAGCAGTCCATGGATGGGTCATATATGATAATATCAGTAGTACCAGTCTTTTAGATCATGATGATGAATGGTATCCAATAAAGGAGATAAGGTGGAGAGAAGGTATTCCCAATCTCTGGACTTGGGATGATCAAGAAGTTCAAAATGATTTGGCCCTTCAAGAGCTTCATTATTTGGTTCACATTGGTAACATATCGTATGAAATGTTTTATGAAGATGATAACAGAATTGGAAATTGCAGATTAACAATGAGAAGGTTTAATAATCCTTCTAGGAGAAACAATTATGATCCTGAAAGACAGAAGACTGTCTTTTTCCAGATGATGAATTTAGAAAATATTTCTTCTAATTTCTTCTATCATCTGCAATTTGATTTTAGCTATGAAAATTGGCCAACAGAAAGGATAAATGAAGAATATCCTCTTCCAGATTGGTTTGAAGGATGGTGGAAAATTTACGGACTCAGTGGTATTCTTACAATGCCTTATCAATTCACCAGACTGAAGATTGATGGATTCTCTGCACCCGGCATGCTTCAGACAAGAGTCTTGTACAAAACACTTAAAGATCTGATTGAACTAGAAGATATTGCTTTTCTAAATGCTTTGAGAAGATGCGGTCATACTCATTGGTTTGTAGCCCAAAGGATCAGTGAAAGACAGCTTGCCCAGAGTACCGATGGAACTCAAATGGAGTACAATGATTTCCATCAACAATCAGATCCCGATGCCAATCCTTTGAATGGACAAATTTCCTCCAGCTGCCAGAAGATCATGAAAGTAAGATTTGGGAATCAGAAAATGAAGTGATAGTTCAATAATTTTCCACCTATCTAATAGGTCATTTCCGACATAGTTACTATACACCTCCACAAGTTGCATTCTTTGTACTGTAAAGTCTTTCTAACCGACAATGGAGTTAGACGTTTCTTTCATGGGTTCTTCGTAAAATAATCTCCATTTTGTACACACATTTACACTTAGTACAGAGGTATGTCATGGAAGCTCTGCGCGGATGTCACTTCGGTGTTACCTGAAAGCAATGCTTCCTGACATTTTACTTTTTGTCATGTAATAATGGTAAGGATTTTGATACCCTTGCACGGGACTATCAAATCTGTTTTGGATGATTTACTTTAGTTTCCTTGTGACATCCGTAAAATATTTTGATACCCTTGCACGGGACTATCAAATATATTTCGGACAATTTTCTTTAGGTAAAGAGATGACACAAGATTTGATATGCGGGCACGGATGATCAGAAGAGAATATTTAATTTCGAGTCATGAGTCTCTCGGATGTAGAAATTATTTGGCTATTTAAGAAGATCATGGGCCAAAGAGAAGGCATTCGATTCTGAGTCCAGAGTCTAGAGTAAGACTTGAGCATCCTGCGTCTCTATGTGCGAGCATAGGGAAGAATCTAAAGTGGCTGGGTCTTTTAGAATTTGAGTCTTGTTTGATCTTTAGACTTAGTCTGCTTTGTGTGCCAGGTAGCCTACATATTTCTCTTGCTATGCAAGGATATATATCTGTTAAATGCCACAGCAGTCTATCTCAGTGAAGATCGAGTCTTGTTCTTGTTGTGTAATATCATCCAGTCTCTCTCAGTAATAAAATGGTATATTACTGATATATATCCACATCTAGGTCCACATGGAATTCTACCTGGTCCCCTACTCCAGATAGAAGAGATTTAACGAAATCTAAATATCATAAGGATTGGTCTTCATCCTCCACTTATTCGTGGAATATTGATAATTGCACTGAAGCAGAAGTTTTGTCAGTAACTTGTTGATGTTGTGTAATATCATCCAGTTTCTCTGAGTAATAAAAGGCCAAGATGTTGCTTTCTTTTCATGTGTTTTTGATAGAAGATGGAGAACTTTCCCTAAAGCTCTCATTGGTGGTTGTCAAGGCACCCTTGCCTATGGTCCTACTTCATGGTCCTGCTTCCGTGATTTCTCTATAGCATTAACAGATCGAAATGCTATAAAGAAATCAGGGAAGTAGGACCATAGGCAAGGGTGCCTTGACAACCACCAATGAGAGCTTTAGGGAAAGTTCTCCATCTTCTATAAAAAAGACATGAAAATAAAGAAACATCTTGGCCTTTTCTGTGAAGAGGCTGAATACCAATTTGGACATGGCCAAAATGAGCAAAATTATAACCAACTTTTCGGGCAGCATCAAACTCAGGTTGGTTTATAATGTTTAAAGAATGAAGGATATTATTATGGGAGGTGGTTTGCAGAACTTCCTCTTTAACCTTATATCTCCAGAATTGGATCGAATCCAATAATCCTAAATTCTTATAAACATTCTTAGGGTCAATTTTTGGAAGGGTCCAAGAGTCAGAAGCAACTGGTTCTGAGAATAAATTAATATACCGATCAAGAACTATAGATTCATTAACATTAGAGTTTCTGCATTCTAGATTTGCTTCTTCTTGTTCCTTTAAGAGTTCATCAAATGATTTATCTCCAAACTCATGACGAGAACTAGATGCAGATAATGAATCCATCTTAGACTAGGAAAGACAAATAGAGCGGAAAACTTTGTAAACAAGATATGCAGTTTCAGAGTAAAGACAGAAATCTGTAAAATGTTGTGTACCAGTTTTATCAGCAACATGATCGCAAACAGAGCAGTGTTTCACGGCTCTTCCTGGGAAGAAATTCTAATCTCCTAGTCTTCAAACACCATTGACGCCATCCTTAGCTTAACAGGCAACAGAAATTATCGAGACTCAAAAAAACTCAGATTTTCCCAACAATATGCTCAAACGAAATACAAACTTGGCTCTGATACCATTTTATTACTGAGAGAAACTGGATGATATTACACAACAACAACAAGACTCAATCTTCACTGAGATAGACTGCTATGGCATTTAACAGATATATATCCTTGCATAGCAAGAGAAATCTGTAGCCTACCTGGCACACAAAGCAGACTCAGTCTAAAGATCAAACAAGACTCAAATCCTAAAAGACATGGACACTTTATATTATTCCCTATGCTCGCACATAGAGACGCAGGTTGCTCAAGTCTTACTCTAGACTCTAGACTCAGAATAGAATGCCTTCTCTTTGGCCCCAGATCTTCTTAAATAGACAAAGAATTTCTACATTCGAGAGACTCATGACTCAAAAGTAAATATTCTCGTCTGATCATCCGTGCCCGCATATCAAATCTTGTGTCATCTCTTTACCTAAAGCAAATCGTCCAAAATATATTTGATAGTCCCGTGCAAGGGTATCAAAATATTTTACAGATGTCACAAGGAAACTAAAGTAAATCATCCAAAATAGATTTGATAGTCCCGTGCAACGGTATCAAAATCCTTACCATTATTACATGACAGAAAGTAAAATTTCAGGAAGCATTTCTTTCGGGTAACACCGAAGTGACATTCACGCAGAGCTTCCGTGACATACCTATGTACTAAGTGTAAGTGTGTGTACAAAATGGAGATTATTTTACGAAGAACCCATGAAAGAAACGTCTAACTCCATTGTTGGTTAGAAAGACTTTACAGTACAAAGAATGCAACTTGTGGAGGTGTATAGTAACTATGTCAGAAATGACCTATTAGATACGTGGAAAAGTATTGAAGTGTCAGTTCCTTTTCTGATTCCCAAATCTTACTTTCATGATCTTCTGGAAGCTGGAGGAAATTTATCTATTCAAAAGGATTAGCATCGGAATTTGATTGTTGATGGAAATCATTGTACTCCATTTGAGTTCCATCGATACTCTGGGCAAGCTGTCTTGCACTAATCCTTTGGGCTACGAACCAATGAGTATGACCGCATCTTCTCAAAGCATTTAGAAAGGAAATATCTTCTAGTTCAATCAGATCTTTAAGTGTTTTGTACAAGACTCTTGTCTGAAGCATGCTGGGTGCAAAGAATCCATCAATATTCAGTCTGGTGAATTGATAAGGCATTGTAAGAATACCACTGAGTCCGTAAATCTTTCGCCATCCTTCAAACCAATCTGGAAGAGGATCTTCTTGATTTATCCTTTCTGTTGGCCAATTTTCATAGCTAAAATCAAATTGCAGATGATAGAAGAAATTAGAATAAATATTTTCCAAATTCATCATCTGGAAAAAGGCAGTCTTCTGTCTTTCAGGATCATAATTGTTTCTCCTAGAAGGATTATTAAGCCTTCTAATTGTTAATCTGCAATTTCCAATTCTGTTATCATCTTCATAAAATATTTCATACGATATGTTACCAATGTGAACAAAATAATCAAGCTCTTGAATGGGCAAATCATTTTCAACTTCTTTATCATCGCAAGTCCAGAGATTGGGAATACCTTCTCTCCACCTTATCTCCTTTATTGGATACCAGTCATCATCAAGATCTAAAAGACTGGTACTACTGATATTATCATATCTGACCCATCCATGGACTACTTCTATTTCAATATAATCCTCATATCTTCTAATGAAATTACAAGTTAGAGAATGAATAGAATTCTTTTCTAAAAATTATCTAGACAACATATCAGCAAAAGAATTCTTATGACCAGGAATGAATTCTATTTCAAAGTTATATTGACTGAGGGTCGTCATCCATATTATCATGGCAGCATCTTCAAAATCACATTTCTGGATAGCGAACTTTAATGCCTGACAGTCAATTTTTACTAAAAACTTTTTATAGATCACAAAGTCTTTAAATTTCTCTATTCCCAAACAGACTGCTCTGAGTTCCTTCTTTCTTAATGGAAGAGCACCTTCTTTACAAGTAGGAGGTTGGTGGTTTGATTCCATCATGCCCCGATATTCATATGGAATGACGATGATCAATTTTTGGTGATGGATACTCTTTTGACCAGCACCAATGAGCTTATGGTGACATTTTTCAACCCTCACCAAAATATGAAATGATGACAGTCAACAAATGCCACCATATCTATGCATCAATAGTGACGACCATTAAATATCTGTCACCATAAATCTTTGTTGTTGATATGAAATAGTGAGGGTCATTGTTTATCATTATAGTCATTATTCGTGACGAACCTTGATGTCACAAATGAGTTTATGGTGACGGTCAATGAACATTGCCATATATATATGCACCAATAGTGATGGCCATGAAAGGTCCATAAAAAAAAATCATTTTTGTTCATATGAAATGGTGATGGTCACTATCCGTGACTATAATCAATATTCATGATGGACCTTGAATGTCACCACAACACATACTTTCAGTGACACCACCTTTGGTGATGTTTAGTTTTTTGGTGAAGGAGGCTATTTTCCATCACCATTGCTCATATGAAATGGTGATGGTCACTATCCGTCACTATAAATCATTATTGGTCACCCTTTAGACTTAAAATAAAAATTCCCATGCCTCGGGTCCCCAACAAGATACGAGATGACCAGCATTAAAGCTCGAGTCCACAGCAAGAGCTGAGACCAATACCCAAGCTCAAGGATATCTCGACTCTTGCTGTGGACCCAAGCTTGAGTGTTGGTCGTCTTGGATCTTGATGGGGACCTAAGGGATGGGAATTTTTTTTTTTAAGTCTAAAGGATGACCACGGTTTGGGTGTACTTTTTTGTGACGGACCTTGAATGTCACCACAACACCTATACTTTTGGTGACGCCACCTTTGATGATGTTCAAATTTTGCTGACGAAGGATATTTTTCCCCTCAGCAATGAGCTTATGGTGACCATTTTCGCCCCTCACCAATGTCCTTTTTTCCTGTAGTGAGTTGAAAAATATATCACTCCACATGCACATACATCAAGGTTAGAGATTGAGAAATATTCTAACCAGGAAGAGTGGACTGAAAACACCATGCAGGAGGTTGACGAGCAGCTTGTCTGTAACACTTCTTTACAGACTCCATTTCCAAGAGATAAGGATATTAAAATAATTAGAGAAATCATGTCTCCCACTAATTCAGATTCATGATATTTTTAAGTTTTTAAAAGGAGAAAGTAGATGGAACCTAAGGATAAAATGATCATCAACATCAAAGATTATACACAGAAGAATACTACACAAGAATCATCAGAGGAAAGGGAAAATCAAGATCAAGAAACAATGATCTTAATAGGTTCAATGACTCCCTTCACTAATGTTGAAGACATAACACAGTCACATGGATCCTCTTCATATCAGGTACCTAAACAACAGAAAATTATTTTTGCAATATATAGAGAGATCAAATTGAATAATGAAGCTCTCAAAGCTTCAATATATTCAGAATTCTCAAGGCAAACTACCACCACTCAACATAGATTGTTGTATACATTTGATTCAAAAAAAGGGAAGTTTTAAATGGCCTTTTTAGAGCCCACAATGCTAGTCCCTAGGACTGCTCAAGAGTATAAGGCCTCAATATTTTCAGTTGACACTAAGAAGGTTAATGCAATTGAACACATCGATTTGCAAAAAAAAATAGGTAAGATGATTTCTTCAACATTAACTAGCTCAACCATGACTGCCTCTAAATTATAGATATCTTTAAACAATATGCACTAAAAATTAAAGATTGAAAGGATGTCTTCTCTAGCAAAAAAAACTAGGATTAAGTCTTTGGAATATTTAGTTATCAAGCTAGGACATGATCCTAGTGATGCCATGATAGCCAAAGAGATAATAAAGAGTAAGATTGCAAACAATCAAGCACTTAGAAAACAACTCAAACTCCCATCTAGAGAACACCCTCAAGCTAAAGAAGTCACCACTTTGGAGATGGAGAAAGAAAATTTGTTCCCAATAGTAGTGAAGCAGAATGCTCAAATCCATAAAATGGAGCAAGATATGGAAGCACTACTAAAGGAAAAAGAATAATGCGAAAAAATAGGCACATAAATATTAGGTACATCAGTAGAGGCAACAACTTCATACTCCTCAGAAAAGGTAGGAAAATATTTATGGTAATTGTCTTTGATAAATAAAGAAAAGTAGAAATTGATATAATAACTCACCAATATGGAGGAAAACAAAATCAAGGCAGACAACGCTTATTTGGCAGAAGTGAAAAATGTTTTTAAACTCATTCGAAAGTTCAATAGTATTAGGATAAATCCTTCATAATTCAGTTGTTAGCAGAGGCCAAAAGTAGAATTTGGAAAATTATCAATGCCAATGTTACAAAGTTATGTCCATCCATTAAAATCATTTTTTAACAAGATGAATTTGTTCAGAGATTTAAAGAAGCAGTTGAAACACCAAGTTTGATCATGAACATAGGCCAGAGGAAGCACAAAAAATCATGACATTGTTAAATTATAAAAATAAAGATGAACTCCAGGACTTGAACATACAAGATAGAACATAAACAATAATGGAGGTCAAAAGGGTGTTGAAAAAGGAAAATTTAATGGTGCAGTTTGAGAACAAGTGTAAAGAGTTGTAGCTACAAGCCAAAAGATTTAATAGTAATTTTTCTTTGTTGCAAGATAAAGGACTTCCAGCTCTCAAGAATTCTACTGGAAAAATTATTCTATTAGAAAATTATCAAGAGGAACTATGTAACATTTTTGTGGGTGCCTCCAAATTTGCAAAGAAAAAGGGGAATATCGACGAAGAAGAATTTTTGGAAGGTCTGCATTTCGATCTCCATATTCAACATGAGATCCATAACCTTTTTTCCAACAAGACAACTTTAAAAACCTACACTAAGGTAGATGAAATATTTAGGAATATGATAAACTATTCTATCCCAAATGACAAAAGATGGGATGAGTTACTAGAACATCGAGTAAGCACAACAAGGGATATAAAATTTTGGCAACAAACAAACAAGAAGAGTATGAAAATATCTACAGTGAACAACAAATTTCTGTTAAAATTTGAATAGTGCAGTAGATTTTGTCCACCTTTCCTATTTCTAAAATATCTACATATTTGTTAGATATTATTGTGTAACCAATTGCTTTTTGAAATCCGAAGTTAGTTCAATGGAAATGCTATAAACATTTTGTAAAAAGACTTAGCAAGGGTTGGAACCTGAAAGAAGAAAATATTTTATGTGATCGTAAGCAGTACGTTTTGTAGTAATCAATTCAATAATACGGAGGAAGATTGATCTCAGTATTCTTGTGTCAAGAAAATGGTTATGTTCTCCTTTTGTTAATTATGTTTTCTATTCAGTTTTTATATCAATTTTTTCCTCCTTAAATTTTTTACAAGAAGACTAATTGCCAAATTTATTTCTGATACTCTTCTCTAGCTTGTTATACAATTTCAATGTTTTCTCTCTAAGTATAGAATTCATCTGTGTATGCTCTATATTTAATTGATCATAATTCTAGTTCATCATATCCATACCTCAACAACTCTACAACATCCATGAGTTTTCCTACCTCGTCCTATTTTATCCTTTTTTAATTTTAATTGATTAATGAAGATATTATGACTCCATTCCTAGTGGAATTCTCTTCCATTTTTCAACCAAAATATTAAAAAACCATTTTTCCTTTCATACCTAGCATAAAATACGAACATTAAAATTAAAATCTCTAAAGTTGGAAGGGCTAGATCCAAAATTTAAAAGTGGGTTTGTGGTTACCTTTTTATTTTTCTTCCTCAAACTAACAACTTAGAAAGTGATAATGTTCTGGCAACCATACTCATGAACGATCCAAAAGAAAAATATTTCCTTAGTTAATTTTGATTTTATGTCTCAAGAACTTTTTCTTGTGGCTCAAAACGAAATATAAAATTATGAGGAAGTTTCTGCCCAAAATTGTATATATATATATACCCAATTGGAAATATTTTCTTTGAATATATGGCTTCCAGAAAGGCTTACATAAAATCTCATCCAGGTCCTAATCCTCCCAAATTTTTAAGTAATCTTGAGAAGTTGATTAGGAAAAAAAGTTTCACAGAAATTCAAGCTAGTAATAATCCTTTTCCAAGAGTCAACTCACTCCCATAAATCCTTATAACAGTTGAGGATATTTAGTTTAATTTACCTTTTGATCAGAGTCTTTTCAAAACTAAATCATAAAGCTTTGTCCCCGAAATAGTTGTAAATGAAACTAAATTGACACCATATATCTTTGTACAAAATATTGTGATTTCTCAATCTGATAAATACACCTTACATAAGTTTGAAAGTATTGAAGATTTGGTAGATAAAATAAATAAAAAAATTTAACAATCATTCATACAAAAATCCTCTATTGTTAATTCCCTAGTCCTATCATTCACCTCTCCTTTGGCACCATCTTCTTCTGTTTTTTCTATTTCATCGATGGTTCATACTCCTTCTACATTAGCTCAACAGATTATAACTCCACCATCCTTACTACTCCCAACATCAAGCTCTGTTGTAATTACATCAACCCCTCATATTACAATTACAGAAACCTCATATTCTCCTTTGGTCTTGCAATAACCATTGAATTCCACTTCACAGAATTATGTACAATGCATAAACCAATTTGATGGCACTGAACTTCTCACAACACAACAAAACATAGATAATATGAATGATATCTCAAACTTAGAATAAGTTGACGATGATGATGTGAAAATGAGGCTCTTTGCACAAATTTTGGCAGGGGAAGTTATAAAATGGTTTGACAGATTACCAGATGGTAGTATTGCATATTTGCACCAATTTCATCAATATTTTCTTTCTAGATGTGAAATAAAAAATAATCCACTCCTGATTCTTACAAAATATGAAAATTTCAGAAGAGCCTCAGGTGAAACAGTTCAAGAGTATTGCAATAGATTGAATAATCTTTACAATTCTACCCTAATGACAATAAAACCACCACGTGGGCTAGATTTGATTTTATTTTCAGATGGGTTTGATGCTGATATGGCTTATCAATTGAGAGAAATAAATCTAGTCACCCTAAAATAAATGAAAAGAAATGATGTCAATGTAGAGGAAATTGTTTTGGAAAAAAGGGAAAAGTTAAGGAATCAAAGAAGAGTAACCATTAAAGAAGAACCTTATTCTTCTTCATCAGATGCTAAATTGGACTCTTTAGTTAAAAACATAGAAAGAATTATGGAAAGAATAAGTTTGACTCATAGAGCTCCACCAAGAGAACCTCAAGGAGGGCCTCAAATCAGGAATCCAAATTTCATAAGACAACATCCTCAAATCAAGCAAAGAGAAACAAGAAACGTAGTTGATCAAAAACAGATTAGGCCTCCTTTTCAAGAATTTTTTTCTTAAGAATAATAAGGAACTATAGAAAAACCAGAAGAAGATAAAATTAATCTCTTTGGGGAAGGAGATACTGGTACTCTCTTCATAACCAAGGAGGAAGAATAATATTTCTTATTATCACAGCTAGAGCACATAACTGCAGAATGAGAGGACTATCAAAATGGATATAAAAATTCCATTATGAAAGTACAAAAGCAATATAATCTAAGAAGTAAAAATGTTGCAATAAATCCTACTAAGAATATCCCAACTGATACACCTTCCACAAGTCAAACAAATGTGGACACCTCAAAGGAAGTTCCTAAGAAACAAGATGGAAATGTTAAAGAACCAGAAAAGCCTCAATTTAATTTCAACATTGAGAATGAACTGTCAAATGTTAAAATTCATATCCCATTGCTTGAATTAATGAAAAATGATGTATATATAAATCAAGTTTTAGATGTGTTATGCGGATTAATCCCTCTTGTAGATAAGAGTGATCTCCCTAGTATTCTATGAATATCGAGAAACAAACATCCATTTAGAAACCTTCTTCTCTAGACTAATTGCAATTCATAAATATTATAAACAAAGAAAGAGGACACTCCCCTACCTTGAAATCCAACATTCAATGCAGTATTTTAACCAGTCACTCCAAAGAGGCTTCTCCAGTAAGTAGAACTTGCAATGAAGGACAGAAAAAAGAATTAAAATCATTTGAAACATATAGTAATCAAGAAACGATAATCCAAATTAGTGATCAAGGATTCTAACTATTGATGTTATTCAATAAGCACAAGAAAAACTCAATGAAAAAAAGAGATCCATATGCATTATCTTAAATGAAAAGAGTAACTTTACAACCAGATGCCTTGATGTGGTACAAATTTCTCCCAGGGTCTTGAACAATCGTTCCTCCTTTAGTTTGACAAACCTTCCTCTCTGAAAACCAGCATTGAGTTAGACATAAGGGTGTGATCATTCTCATGCCAACAACAACTACTGTAGAGAGTATGCATTCTTGGGAATTTCTTCAGAAATCACCATATACAAGCTACCCTTGAGATTGAAACATGAGCTCAATTTATAGGGAAATGGAGGTAGTTTCAGTTTCATGCAGAGGGGTATGGATTCCTCTCATGAAGGGATTTGAGCTACATGGACCAAGGGATGAGCTCAATGAGTGGAGGGATAAAGCTCCATTAGTGAAGTGATAAAGCTCGAACTGATCGCGCCTCTAGAAGCTTCCATTTGGGAGAATATTCAACCAGCTGGGCTTCTAGAATTTAATTTTTCCTTTATTTGACATTTTACGGGGGTCCGTAGGTTTTAGTAGCAGAATGTGCGGGGGATGTCGTAGGCTACAGAAAAAATATCAGCAGAACCGTAGGAAAAGGCTAGAAAAAGTGCGGAGGTAGACTTTTAAGGGTTTTAATGAGCTATTCTCCAATTCTAAGATTTGGTTTTGGAACATTAGGGTTTTTGAGTTATAAGGGAGCACAATATAGGTGGTGATAGACCCATATGGATAGTCAAATGTCATGGTGACAAAATAACTTCTAACAAATTTCCCCCTAAAGTGCGAAGTCTGAGGTTTTTCTGAAGAGTGAAGTGCTTTATCATTCCGAGGATTGGATTGTGGACAATGTTTGAAAACCTGTAAAAATATTCAATGCACACACACACACACACACATATATATATATATCATCGCTGAGATAGGCATTCCCATACTCAGATCAAAACTAACTAATTGTTCTGGTACATATATGATTTTAGTATTACATGAAAAGTAGTCACAGTATGGGCGCAACCAACTGTCATAATTAGTATACTATATCATGAATATAAAACTCCTCGTATCTTGGATCGTGGAAACTAGATCCAAGGTCTTGATTTTCGCTTCCTGAACTAGTATTATTCTATCCATGCAATTCATTGTGTCTAACTCGAACATGGTAGAAACCACTTGATTACCAATCAATGATGTGAACTGTTAACAAGTGTGAGAGAAACCACCAATAATGAAAATGGCTCTCAAAGTACTCCAATACAATCCATGAGGTGTGAATGAATGATTTGCAGTCAAACACTTCATAGAATAATTCGATCGAAGGTAAATGATGCAACCTGTTCTCGAAGGCGAGAAACTTGCCATTGGGGCATGCAGATCCCAAGGTACTGATAGGATTCTAGATCAAATTTCTAGATGATGAGTTGTCATCGATAGAAAGTGACTCGTCGTAGTAAAGCCTATGACATGAAACCATTATATCAAGTTTTGAAGAAATATTTGCAAGGAATGACTCAGGGATGGTCAACGCGAATGGATACAATTGTTTGCAATTACTGGTTTATTTGAACCGTCTCTTAAACACATAACAACATTGCAGATGGTTTTGAAGAAATTAACCTAAAGCTGATACCTAGAAACCAGTGGAAGACTTTCAACATGGTTTGATTAACTATTAGAAAATGGATTTCCCAACCCAGGTACAAGTGCGACAAAGTGTCCTGTTCAAGAATGGAATGTTGCTTTTAAACAAGGGTGACAACTGAATTATTTTTCTCTCTTTTTCACCCACCATTACTAGCAAGTACCTCTTTATTTTTGACCAGCTTGAGGAGGATAACATTTTCTTGTTTGTGTAATCTCATCCTTTGGATGATTCCATATTAGTATTAAAATCGAACCCTAAGAAGGAGTGGTTTGGTCTTCTTTGTAATCGACAAGTCCTTTACTGTTAAATTTTAACGAGTCCAGTATAGGAGAAACTCAATGTTTTTCCATTTTAGGATGTCAGAAGAAAAACATACGTAAACTCTGTGGTTTTCCTTTTTTGTAAATTTAGACTCTAAAGCCTGAAAAAGGATAAAATAATACAGGAGAGAACTCTATTGATCATGATTAGTCAACGTATACCTTTTTCATAATTAGTCCATTTCAATCCGGAAAAGGGGTAAACTTATACTAAAGGGACGACTGCTCATTTCCTTTAACGAGTTCGAATAGTCAAGTACTCGGTGATTTTTTCATATTTAAAGAGTCTAAAAAAGGGCTTAAAAGAGAACTCCAAGGTTTCTCTTTTTCATAATTTTTCAAGAGCTCGAAAAAATGATAAAATTATACTCAGCTTCAAAATAATTCTTTTCATCAAAAATCTTATATTCTGCACAAACAATCAAAATATTACACATACCTGTTTCGAAAAAGTAAAAATATTGAAAAATATCCTTTTAAAGTGAAAAATAAATAAAATATAATATTTTATTCATTCAAAAACTATAAAAAGGAGTTAAAAAAAATCATTTTCACCTTTTTTCTTTAGATCAGTGAATTGAGAGCTTTTGGAAAAAAGTTTCGGAGCTAATATCGGGAAAAATGACCATCAATTTTTTCAAAACTAGGTAATCCACATGATCTTGCTCTTCATTTCCATCCATTTCATTTCTATTTTTTAGCTTTAATTTCATTTTTGGGAGGAATTTGTGTTTAAAAATTCGCTCTCAAGGGTTCGCAGGTCATGTGCGCGCTATCTGCGGACCCGGATAATTTTTTAAATAGAAAACTATCGGACTGCCACGATTTTTATGTAGAGCCCACGCGGACATCTGCGATGTCTACTCACAAAAACTACGGAGGTGACATGAATGTTTTAAAATTCACAAATTCTCTTAAAAATTATTTAAGTTTTACACTCCAATGGTTTCTAACTTTAAAATGTGTTTATTTGTACGCTATTCCACCATAATAGAGTGGAGAGAATGTCAGCATGAGGCTATATACAATGAAGCTATGAATGATCTTGAAACAATGCATGTGCTTAAAAATTGTGGTTTATGAAAGCACAAGTAGAGTTGATGACATGGCTAGTAAGTACATGGGAAGTTCAAGACTAATGCTTCATCACTAGTGACCATCAACTCGAAATTGAGCTCTAGGATATCTATTTCCTCACTCGATTATCCCAGAGAGGAGAAAACATATCCTTTTGGGGCTAGACAGGGTGGCCTACCCATTTCCAGCTACAAACAATAGTATTGTAGTGATGAGACTAATCCAAAGGATAATCGCATAAACATTAAAAGTATCCTACGATTAGATCTCAAAGCTATTGCATTTACAGTCACCAGATTGTGTGGGAGTGCAGCTCTACATGTAGCCACTAAATCTCAAATGAAGACCACAATAGAGTGTTTCAGAGGTACCATATTTAACTGGTGCAAAGGGTTATTGGCCAACATGAAAGGCCATTTAACTAGAGTGAAGAATGCAAAGTTGAAAAACTTTGGTTATGGTGCCATTTTGATTTCTTTTTCTTTAGAGAGAATCTCGCTTCTCGCCCATCAAATTTTTCCAATAGATCATGGGGAACCTCGGGAACCTTGTATGGTACGCTGGGTTGCATTAATGGCCTGCCATGGTGGCGATGGAAGTTCAGTGGTTCGGTTCACTCCATCATACTTTATGTGGCTAAGGAACCAAGTCTTTAGAATCAAAGTCTTCCCCTATGCAATTATATATTTCAGAGGTGATCCTAAGATGTAGTAGATCTGATAAGAAAATGTATAGAAATGGAAAATATGCCCAAGAGATAACACCATAGAAGACAAAACTTCAGATCTTCATTAATATCAAAACCCTTAAGGTAGGGCAACACCATACATTCACTCCTTAAGGAAGGAGATCACTCCACAAGCCATATGCTTGCCCATACAATAATCCTTGACATCTCTCAATGGAGAGACTCTAGCCTCTATATAAGTTTCATACATGCAATACCATGGGTATCTCAATACCATACATCCAATACAATGGGAATATCACTTTATTCCCTAGCTACATGTGGTCCCTTAATTAATGTGGGTTAATCACTTTATTTATTAACTATGGCCCAATTATTTATCATTCTCATATTATTACATCATATTATTCCCTTGGGTACCTCCCTCTGTACCCTATATTACCCCCCCTAGGTTTACTACATTACACCCCCCTTAAACATGTTTCATCCCCGAAACATAAGAAGAACACAAATAATAAGATCTACTAAAAATATTATTCCACTGGTACCATTCACATGCATCCAGCCATCCCAGAGAAAGGTGAACACTCGATCTAGTCGATGTCTCACTCGCTTGAGATGAAAGTAGGTTCTGGTGGTTCTTTTGTGTTGATGTGTTGTGGGTGGATCGTCGCACCTCTCTATGTGTCATCTAGGGGTTGTTGTCCTTGTTGCTAATTAGTTTCCACCTTCCTGGTTGTTGTCTTGCTGGGTGATGTGGGTGGTGATATGTTGAAGCTTTAACTGATGGAACATCTTTCATTAATTCTTCCATTATTGGTGATGGAGTAGTGTCAGGTTCTTTTGTTGTTACTTGCTTTGATGTCTGTGTTTGGCTGTCTACCATCAAAGGCTCATCATCTGATGTGTCTGTGTCGTTAGAGATTTGTGCTTCTTCCTCCCTAGTCTCTCCATGGTTCCTAATGCAAATATCGTCCAATGTAATTTTCTTCTTTTTATACTAGAGCTTCATGAATTTCTTTTGCACATTAAAATTGATAGTACCAACAGATTCCATCCAAGGGTGTCCCAAAACAACATCCACAACATCCATATCTGAAGCATAAAAATCAGAATGCAACACATACTTATCCATAGAAATCTTCAAATCTTTATAAATTTGAACATCTTCATTATCAACCTGTATGTTTTCAATATGTTTTGCTGGAACTTGCAATTTTTTAGCCAAATTAACATTGATACAATTATGCTTGCAACTAGGAATGATAGACACAATGATGTTCTCTTTTTGAATACTTCCATTAACCTGTAATATGGAAATATTAGTAGAAAATAAGTCTTTATGTCTCTTAGTGTCTTTCTTTCCGGCTTTAGACCACTTGTCCAAAATGACTTTTTCAAGTTTTTTCTCGGGAAGTTTCCTCACTGCGCTGTCAAGTGAGGTCCACCATTTATTTGCCTCATCTTTCAGATGAAGCCCTATGGAGCATATCCAAAAACTTCGGTATTGAGCCTTGAGATGTTGTAAAAATCTTCAATAGTAGGGCCATCATCTTTTCCTGTAAACTTCATCTTGTGAGAATCCATAAAATAAAGTAAGGGTTTTGAAGAAAATCACTTACTTTGGCAAAAATTTAAAATGGACATTACTCGGTCAATATAACTCAGAATCCTTAATATAACCTGTTTTCGAAAATGGAATAGCCGTTCTGCATCTAACTGTGTGATTGAAATCTTGATCTAGGCACTCTGGAAACACAAATTTGTGCTGCAACTGTCCCGCCGTCACAAAATTTCTGAAAAAATGACTGATTTTAAATCAGTGATAACTCCCTCATCCGGACTCCGATTTGACCGATTTTTTTTTTGAAATTGGGTGATTTTTCAAGGGGAGCTTAGATCTGTAATTGGTTGTCTGAAATTTTGCACCAGAATCTACTAAAACGTCAGGAGAGCCGCCATACAGAAATTGTCGTCAGAAACATTTCTGCAACATAGCTGAATTTAAATCAGCGATATCACCCTCATCCGGACTCCGATTCGACTGATTTTTTTTTTGAAATTGGGTATTTTTCTGTAAGTAATCAGGATCTGATATTTATTTTTGAAAAATTTTCACCAAATTTTCCAGATCTGCTCTACAAACTCGCCGCCCAAAAATTTCCCGCAAAAAAAAGAAAAAAAACAAATCTCCAAGCTCTGCCCAAGAAAGTGCTCTGATACCACTTGTAGTAGATCTGATAAGAAAATGTATAGAAATGGAAAATATGCCCAAGAGATAACACCATAGAAGACAAAACTTCAGATCTTCATTAATATCAAAACCCTTAAGGTAGGGCAACACCATACATTCACTCCTTAAGGAAGGAGATCACTCCACAAGCCATATGCTTGCCAATACAATAATCCTTGACATCTCTCAATGGAGAGTCTCTAACCTCTATATAGGTTTCATACATGTAATACCATGAGTAGTTACCATGGGTCTCTCAATACCATACATCCAATACAATGCGCTTATCACTTTATTCCCTCTCTACATGTGGTCCCTTATATAATGTGGGTTAACCACTTTATTTATTGACTATGGCCCATTTATTGATCATTCTTATATTAATACATCATATTATTCCCTTGGGTACCTCCCTCTGTACCCTATATTATCCCCCATAGGTACACTACATAAGATTTCTTTTCCTCCAGGGGTAGAGTAGGATGAATCCAGTAAGCGAACTATTTTGATTTTTTTAATCTAATTTTTATTTATTTTTATCATCGAATACTGATAACCATATTTAATTGCAGATGTTGGTCCACGAAAACCAGCTACACTTCGCTACTTTGATAGGCAGAAAGCACAACCTATAGCACCACCACAGGATCAGGCAGCAGAGATCCTAGCAGATATAGAACACAACCTGGAGAGGTTAACCATACACATTCCCAAGATAGGGACAAATGACATTCCTCCCCGACTTTAGAGACATGTTACAGGTGTTCGAGTACTGTTTAGGAGATTCCTCCACAAGGTGGCATGTGCCATAGTCTATTACCATGATCATCACCACGGATAGTGGATGATCATTGTGGATCAACATGTTTTGTTTTTTATATCAGTATCTATTAGATCATAAGGTGTTTGAACATATGATCATAGACGATGCAGTATTTTTGAAAACAAACCTATCTATGATATTACTACTTTCTCTGAGTATCTTTTTCAACATGTATCAAATTTTGTTTTTGGTTCACCATGTTAATGTTTTAAATGTCTATTTAGAAAAAAATTAGCTAATTCATCGGCCAATGTGTTTAAATTTCTTGAAATGTGTTGATATTCGATGTAATCAAATTGTCGTTCAAAGAGACGAACCTTGAAAAATAATCTCAATAACTCTGGATTTTTAACTGCATATACCTCGTTTAAATTTAATACAAGGAGTTATAAATCCAACCTAATGATCAAACATCGAATACCAAATGAAATGGAATCAGATAATAACTCAATGAATGTGCTATATTCTGCAATATTGTTCGTTATTTGACAAAGGCATACCCCATGCATAGAAACTAACTCATCGATGGGTGAATAGATAACCCAAGCCATGGAACATGTTAGCTCCCTGTAATCAGCAAGATTGGAAAAAGTCCGATCGCAAGGAGAAACATCATTTCAACCACTTTGGGATTCTAGGATCTAGCCCTCCTGAATCTGGAGAGGGATCTCTCCAATAAGTGCAAAGATGGATTTGTCTTTGAAGTTCTGGGTAATGATATTAGGCTAGTTATGAAGGCCAAGGGTTTTGTTTGTTTTTGGATGGTTGAGCATGATTACTGTTTGAGGTGGAAATTTCTAAATGAAAAGAGTTTCAAAGGTGAGAAGTTGAAAGAAAATAGAATAAGCTTTGGCAAGGAAGATAGATAACTGCAGGTTTTAGTCCATTGGGCTATGGATTCATAATAGGGTTTAATTGAAACAGCAAGAGGCAAAATTGGTCCATGCGGCAAGTCATCTATGTCTAAGGATATCTTTAAAGTTTGATTTATGGAATGAAATGATACAACAAGAAGGGGAGTTAAACAGATGAAGAAAAAAGGGCAGCCTAAGATCTGGTAAGTACTTTTAAACTAGCCATCTTTTGACATACACTTGAGAAAGACATGAAAGTAAACTAGGATCTGGTAAGTACCTTTAAACTAGCCATCCTTTGACACACTTTCAATAGAAAAAATTTAGAAATAGGGGGAACACAAATGATAACAAAGAATGGTCTAAGCTCTGGTAAGTACTTCTAAACTAGCCAGCTTTCAACACATTCCAAGGGAAACTTTCAGTCAGTCTTTTGGGATAAAACTAGGACCAGGGCTCACCATAAATTCCTTAGTTCATCACTACTTAACATGAAATGAAAATAACATTTAAGAACAATATTTAGCTAATAGAATAGGACGAGGGAACACCATCTTTCCTAACTGCTCAACTGAATTAAATCATTCCTAAATAACACAGATTGGAAGAAAACATTCAGATAAAGATTTTCAGTCAGAGAAGGGTACTGATATACAATAGGTCATAACTCTATGCATGTTTTTCTTTATAAGAGAAGATGAAAACAGTGAAAACAGAAACAAAATAACAAGTTACAATGAGAAAAAAATCACCTTCAACATAGACCAGGATCCCATAAATCAACTTGTATTGATGCTCCAAACCAGTTACAGCTTTAAGTCCAATGTTTTAATTTAGAAGTCATCTAAACCTCCCAGAATAACTTATCTATTACAAGAAGAGCTCTAAGAGCCACTGAAAATTATTTACAGATAGAAGTCTCAAGCTCAATTACATTTCAATGTTCAATAGCCAAATCAACCAACCCCTCTCTCATCTTCTGCAGTAGTATTTATAGAAGAACGAGGAGGTGAGATTTGATAAAAGATTGCCAATTATAATTAATACAGTATTAATGGCTTCTAGGCCTTTCTGGGGCTCGATGAATAAGATTACATAGGTGTCCTCTGTATTAAATCATTTACATTAAGATTTAAGCTCGGTGCGAGCTCTTTTTGAATTTTGAGGCTCTGTGTTGTGTAATAGTCACTTTGTTGATATTTTTTACATTAATTTCCTTGGCAGAATTTACTCTCCGAATGCGCTTGAGACAAATATTTGATCCTGATCAATAAATTCAGCCTCTGATATGAATTATTTGAGGTACATGTGGCAACATGGTAGCTGGGAGGAATCGATTTGCCTCAGATGTGGCGGTGGAGGCTTTCTGTCTGATGAACCTTTATGATGTTTCCTTTAACTGTGTTTTAATCGGGGATTAGGCTTTTGATAAACCATCTTAGATGTAATCCCCAAAGATCTGTCTTCAATCTTTTGTTCTGGTGTGTTCCTGTCTTCGACACTGATACTCTTTGATTTGTGCCTGATTCATTGTGTTTGTTGGTGTGTAGGGATGCGCAGGGGTCGTGTGGCATCAATTCCTCATGAATTATTGATGGAACATGGAGTTGAACCCTGCAAAAGATTCCCTTTGATAAATCGAAGGCGGGAGGATCGTCTCCCTCAGCCTTTGACTTTTCTTCAGACATAGCAGAAAACCATTTAAACCCTGCAAAATATGAACAACATTATAAAATCATGCATATATAGTTTTATTGCTTCAGAAGGTGCATGGAGAGAGCATGGCCGTTGGATGGCATCAACCAATGGTAGAAATTGAATAGAGGAGGTCAAAGGAGAGCGGAGGAGGAAATTAAATCGTAATTGTTGATCGTGCAGAGATCGACGGTCGGGAGTGAAGGTGAATAAATAATGAGAAGGGGTCACATTATTTGGAAAAATAAAATAAAAAGTGGAGACAAAGGTTTAAAACCTTTGTTTTGGAGAAAAATGATTAAAAAATTAGTGGAAAGCTCGGGACGAACGTGAGCTGTCGGATGAGATCGGACCACGTGATCAACGGTGGAGATCATATGTCAGAAAAACCTTTTAAAATATGCTCGGACCTCAAAATATTTCAATAAAACCAAGATGAATAAAATTCCCTGGGTCCGCACTTGCTGATTGGTTGAGGAATCAGAGCGATCGAGCTTGGGCCATCGATCTGTGAATCAGCTCAACAGCGGAGAAGTTCAATGAAACACATCGTACCTTGGACTAACACACAGGCTTCTCCAGAGGGCGATCATCGTCCGATGAGTTGGCCTTAGATCGGACAGTGGACGCTAATATTGCGTCGGGCCCATGTCGGACTTTTAACGCATGATGAGGGCAGTATTCAAAATTTTCTCACGGCTACGTGTCGGCCGGTGGATGGCATCGCTGCCAAATGGAAAAAACCGCCTCCCTCTCAAAAGTGGTGCGATAAAGACCTCTTCCGACGTTTCTTTTAATATAACGACAAAAAACATTAAAACCCAAAAATGTAATATAACAAAGGTTTAGCCGGGAGGTTTATATTCATGAAATGGATTAGCGCCTGTGTTTCCCCCGATGTGATAAGCACCCAAATGGCTTAGTGCCTGGTTCTAGCACCAGGGTGTATGGAGGGGAAGCGTTAAAGACTTAGCCCAAGGGGGATTACTTCTATAATATAAAAAATGTGATTTTTATGCAATTTCGATGTTTTTAATGGATGTTGGGGGGCTTCGATAAGGCAAAGAAAGGGTCTTAAACCTTATCAAAGGGGTTTCGATGGAGGAAAAAAGGGGGAAAAGATGAAAATGAAAGATTTCATGGGGGATGAATGGGTTAAAATGAGGTTAGTTTAGAAAGAGGAAAGGAAAGGGAAAAGGAGTTTGCAGCAATATTTTGTCTTGGAAATCAGCAGGATTTCTGAGTGTAAAATGGGCACAGCAGTGAAGATTTGGACGGAGGCATGAGTCATTCAAGTGTCTTCAAGAGCCAACACTTTTTGCAATAAAATTTGTTCCTTGAAGGCTCCATAATGATTTAGCCACCTTTTGGTATAAAAAATTTCATAGGCGGCTAACAGTGGCTCCACTTGGGGATGGTGCCTTCTTGAAGGCATCAAGAACTTAAGACTTGGATTCTCTGGGAGGCTGATCAATGCCTTATTCATTGGGCTGCCTTCCTTTCCGTGGATGATATTATTTTGCTATGAAAACATATTAGCAGCCATAAAAACAATGGATCCTCATCAATACAACCTGTCTACCTACCCAATCCTACTGATCTAACATTTTTTCTTCTTTAGAGTGCACTTGTATTGGCAAACTCTTTTTCAACATTTACTTTTTTGAAAGCAGGAAATGTAATCTATTTCTACTTCTTATATCTCCATGGACTCAGATTGAATAGTTGAGCCCATATGATTCTCTACCTAATCTATTATCTGTTGGGATTAAACTGTCCAATAGAATTTCATTCTATAAATTCTACAACAAAAATTTAAAATCATTCAAGGCAGGATTGAAGAGTCTAACTTGATGCTGGTCTATGGCATAAAAGCAAACTGCACATAGACATTATTTTTCACAAAATTAAAAACAAAATGGAAGGTTTGAGATCTGAAATTTCAAATCATTTCCTTCCTCTTTTCTACAGCTCTGTTTTGACTCTTACTTAAGATGTCTCTCCTTCACTAATTGGTTGAGATTTTAAGCTGTTTAGAACTAGATTTTTACATCTTTTGACTCAGAATTTGAAACAGATTTGAGTCATTCTCTCTCTGAAACTTTAGGTTCAGATTTTGAGCATGTTTGAACCTTTAATTTCTATCCTAAACTATCTACTGATAAGCCAAGATTAAACAATTTGGCAAATCGAATTCACTATCCTATCAGCAGAAAATTTAAAGCTAATTAGTCAAGATTAAGCTGTTTGAATAACTAGAAGTGTGTTCTTCAGGAGTGGCATTTGAGCTTGCACACTTTTAGATTTGTTCCTCTTTTTGGTATGGGGCTATACCTTTTTTGTTTTCACAGTCTGCCCTCTTTTCTTTATTTTCTTTGTTTTTGTATTTTTGATTTTTTATAACTTTGAACGCAATGATGGGTGGAGTATTTATAATGAGAAAAAGATAAAAAGTCTTTTGGAACATAACACAGATCAAGAGAAGTAATGATTAAGCATCCTTCCATTGATAGGACCCCCAAACAATTCTACTCCATTCAACTCCTACAAGAAAAATGCATTATTACTAGCAGTTGAATGGATAGAGTAAGGGCCAAGCCATAAGTTGTCAAATTTCCCATGCTTTCCCTTGTCTTCCCTCCTTGAGTCCCACTTCAAAACTTTGTCCCCAATCTTGAAATTGTTGGCCTTTTTTCTTCTGTCAAAAATTGTTTTAATGATGTCTTGTTTCTGCAATGCTTTGTTATAAACCTCCTCTCTGGTTTGTTGAAGATGAATGGTCTGATTTATTCTTCTGATCATGTCATTTTCTTCAGTTTGCAACTCTTGAATCAACTTAATAACTGGTACACCAATGTTGTTTGGAAAAATTGCATCAGTAACATACACAAGCTGGAAAGGTGACATGTCGATTGATTTCTTCAAGGTCAATCTGTCAGCCCAAAGTGCATGTACTAGCTTTGTGTGCCAAGACTTTTTGTTGTCCTCCAACAGTTTCTTTATTATATTCACTAAACTTTTGTTCGAGGATTCTGCAAGTCCATTACCTTGAGGTTAATAAGCCATGGAATGCCCCAATTTTATCTGATATCTGTGACAGAATTCAACCATCTTCTTTGATCCAAATGATGCTGCATTATCAGTGATGATCTTGGTAGGACAACCAAATCTGGAGAGAATGTTAGTCTCCATGAATTTTATAATAACTGAATCATTGGCCTGCCTACAAGGTATGGCTTCTATCCACTTAGTGAAATATTCTGTGGCAGTGAGAATCCATCTATGCTGGGCAGAAGATGGGGGATGGATTTCTCCTATGAAGTCAAGTCCCCATTGTTGAAAAGGAGCTTCAATAGAGACTGGATGCAGAGGTAGGGGTAGTAGTTTTCTTTTGCCTTCAAAAAGTTGACATTTATGACAGACTATGATCATCTTGTGCACATCATGGAAAAGAGTAGGCCAATAGAAACCAACCCTCAAAATTTTGTTGGCTGTTGTCTTCCAGTACAAATGACCTCCACACTCTCCTTCATGGAACTAGTGCTTAACCTTCTCTGCATCAAACTCGGGAAAACATTTAAGCAATACACCACTTTCATTTTTCCAATAAAGACATTTATCTATAATGCAATAGTTTACAGCTTTCAATTTTAAAAACCTTGCCTTTGTTTTTGTCAACCCAGGAGGTGTATTCAATTAAGAAAAACATAAATTATATCAGCATACCAAGAGGAATTCATAAAATGGTTTTCAACAATGGGAGTTGAGATTTCCTCTTGATCATCCAAAGCATCAATCATATTGATATCAAGAACTTCAAAATTTGATTCAGCCATTAATCTAGCTAGACCTTGGCCTTTGATGAGTTTAGTGGGTTTTATCTCTAAATCATATTCAAGGATAACATCAATCCACTTACCTCTCTTACCATCTGGGTCCTGTGTTAGAATGTCTTTAACAACTGAGTTTGGGACAAAGGCAATGATGTGTGAGTGAAGAATGTATACCCTGAAGTCTTTCAATGCTTTAACCAGAGCAAAATATTGCTTCTCCATAATGTTATACTTAAAAGGAGCATCCTTTAATGCCTTACTAAAGAATGCAATAGGCTGCTCTTGTCCTTGCAGATTTTTCTGTAAAAGGACAACAGCTATGGTATGTTCTGATGAAAATGAAAAAATATAAAATTCCTTTGAAAAATCAGGACTTATTAGAACCGGTGTTTTGGTTAACACTTGTTTCACCAGCTCAAAGGACTTCTTTGCTTTCAAGTTCCATTTTACACCTTGCTCCTCCTTCAAAATGTTTGTGATATTTCTAAGAAGCTCAACCAAGTTGGGGATGAACCTTCTCAAAAAGTTAATCTTTCCAATGAAAGATTGCAACTCCTTGATGTTCTGAGGATGAGAGATTTGCAATATGGCCTCAATCCTTTTGGGATATATTTTAATACCCTCTTCTGAAATAATGTGCCCAAGAAGTTTACCTTCTTGGAGCCCAAATAGTGTTTCCCTAGGGTTTAAAGATATCCCAAACTTTCTGCATTTCTCAAAAAATTTTCTTAAATGTTTTAAATGCTCTTCATCTGTTTTTGAAAATAGAGTGACATCATGAAGGTATACAATGATGAAGTAGCCCAGTTCTTCCGAGAATGCTATGTCCATGGCTCTCTGAAAAGTTGCTCCAGCATTCATTAGACCAAAAGGCATTTTCACATACATGAAAGTGCCCCATGGTGTAGTAAAGGCTGTCTTAAATGGTCAAGATATGAACCAAGATCCGATTGCATTCCCGAATAGCCATCCAAGAAAGAAAATTCTTCTAGACCCTACCACCCTTGTAAAATATGGATCCATCTTATAGGTTATGGGTAGTTGTCCTTCAATGAAGATTTGTTTAAGTCTCTAAAGTCTATACAAAGCCCGATCTCTCATGTTTTCTTCCTAATAGACACCAGATTAGATACCCACTCAAAATATCTAGTAGGGACAATAATACCAGCTTTATACATTTTCATGATTTCCTTCTGAACCAAAGGCAACTGAACAGGGTTTATTCTGCATATTTTTTGTTTGAATGGGTTCTGGTTCTCCCTGAGAGGGATTTGTGTCAGATATTTGTTTAGGATATCACCTTAAGAATCTACAACATCAGAAAACTCTTTAACCAACTCTAAATATTCGAGTTTAATGTGAGATGGTAAACATTTAGACATTTTAATCATTTTCGGTTTTTTCTCACTACCTATATTGCACTCTTACACTTTAGTCTCTACAGGTTCCAGTTTTGGCTTCTTGGCCACATCGTTAAAATCAAACAACTCTTCTAATGGTGTCAGACTGTTTGGCAACCTTTCATCTTTAGAGTGCAGAGTTTCTAACTCCTCTGTTTCTAACTTTGCATTCAATTCTGTTTTGTTTTTAAGTTTTCTAGTCAGAAGATTAATATTGACAAGCTCAGGAGAGAGCTCTTCTTTACCAAGAAAATTTTCTTCACTGCAGTCTGTCTCATTCCTTTTTCCGAGTCAATCAAGTAGTCTGAATTCGCTTCGAATTCGTAAAGTCTTATATTTGTTTTGCCTTCACAAACACCCGTATCATTTCTTTGTTATCGTACTCTGCTGGTCTGAATTTTATCTAAGTTGTGCAATCTTTGGGTTATATGGTGTTAAGCATGTTCTAGTTGCAAAGGATAAATTGTGGGCGGAAATATTTCTTTTTCTTGGGACAAAAATCAGTTTGGACTCCTCAAACGTTTTTAAAAGGTCCATGACATCGTTTCGGTAGGCCCTAAGTCTGGGATGATTTGCGTTATACTCCCCATTGACTTGCCTAATGACTAACTCTGAATCCCCATACACATTGATTCTTCTGGCTCCTAACTTTTTCAATAGATGCAAGCCTAAAAGTAGGGATTCATATTCCGCTATGTTGTTAGAACAATAAAAGTTTAATTTGCAAGAAATGCAGTCTATGTGGTTGTTTTCAGTGTTGGAAATCCAGACACCTGCACCAGCATTGGTCCTAGTGCAGGATCCGTCAAAAAACATACTCCACAGAGGACTATTTTTGGTTTCATCCTGGTTATTATCCTTTTCAACTAACGTGCTTCCTGATTGTTGTGGAATATCATCACTTAGTTGTAACTGTTTTGATTCCCCAAGATTTTCGTTTCTTTGAGGGATGCTTTCTCGACTGTCAAGGTTTAAGAGTAATGGACTCATGACTTGTAGCTCAAGACCTTTGCTTGGTTTTCTAGAGTTTACAGGTTCAGCAAACTGTTCTGATACTCCTGCGTTGTGTTTCTCTTCCTCCCTATCGGCCATTAATCATGTTAAAGTGACTTGTTCACTAAGTGATTCATCGTTAAATAGAATAAAAGAATCAAGGCCTGTATTTACAGAATACATAGGAGAGTTTTGTGGTCTATCTTGGCTTGTAACTGTGTATTGCATATGGGACTCCCTGTAAGGTCTTCTAGTCTGATTGAAAACATGAATAGTCGCATAGGTCATGTCCATATGCATAGTCCCTTGTAACTTAGCCCCCCAAGATCTTGATAATAGCATTCCATATTTTGGGGGCACATCAGCCACAACAATATCCATTACTAAGCACTTGGCTGGAATTTGGGCTAAGTTAACATAGAGGTCTTTGATTAATCCTAAATATTTTACTCTTCTTGAGTCAAAGGAGTAAAAATATTTGTAAGGTCTGGTGATTTCTAGACCAAGGCTCTCCATTATAGCTTTAGGCATTAAATTATGAGAAGCCCCGGAATCATGCATAGCGTAATGAAAAACCTTGTTATGAACATTTAAACTTACATAAAAGGGAGGAATAGGTCCCTCTTGATATCTACCTTCAATCTTAGGGCCAAAAATCAACTTTGGTTGATCATCGTTAAGATTGGCTGTGTCATTAAAGTCCTCTATGTTTAAAGCCTTCAAAATTTGAGTCCTAAATATGTGCTGGGTAGCTAACTCAGTCAAGGCAACAGAGATTTTGATCTTTGAAACTTCCTGCTCTAGGCTGAAAGGAATTTGAATCTTTAAACTGCTGGTCTCAGCCTTATTAGTTGTCACTCTATCAGCGATATCGGCTTGTTGATTTGTCCTATTTACATTTGACAAAATGGTTTTAACAGGAGTACTAGCTGAGATGTTAGTACTACTAATGCCTGCACTTTGTTTTTCATTGTTTTGAGTGCTTTTCTCTTTACCATTATCAGAATTTACAGCCACTGCTTTGTCCTTTTGTTTGAAAACTTTGGGCTTGGTTGCAGTGCTATTTTGTGAAGATTTATCATACGTTTTGTTGTTGGGAGTTTGTTTACTGGTTTGGCTTCTAAGGTCATATTCTCTTTGAGATTCTATGATGACATTTTCCATTTCTTGATAATAACTTTCATCATCATCAACAATGTTACCGATGAAATAGGTAACCTCAATGTTACCTTCTTTTTGAAGTATCAAGAAAAACACTTGATTTTGAAAAAGTGGCGATGCAGAATCAAGAAAAAAAAATTGAGCATGTTTTTGGCACTTTAAGTTTTTTTCATTTTGTTTTTTTTTTTTTTAAGTGATGTTTTTTATGTCGATTTTGAATAGTGGTGGTGTATCATCACCAACATTTTTTTATAGGATTGATTTTGACACTATAGATTTTCTAATGTCTTCTTTTTCTGTGAGATGTTTATTTTTAAGTGCATTTATGTACTTGTGTTTTAAAAACTAAGAAAATAATTTTTTTTTTTAAAATAAAAACTTGTAATGATATCTTCACTTTTTCACATACATAAAAGATGGAAAAAGGGTCAATATTCTAAATTTTATATTTTCTACATGTTTATGTATTGTTAAATAATTTTTCAATGCACATCAAAAAATTGTCGCTAAAAAACCAATATTTTGAACCATATGAAAAAAAAATACAATTTTTCAATATAAATACAATGCAAAAAATACACTTTTACAGAGTTTTTGTTGGAAAAAACATGTTAAATAAACTATTTTTTTGGGAGAATCTTAACAAAAAAACTTAAGAAAACAACATTTTTATTGAATTTTATGTCAAAAAATAATAGCAATCGCATGTTTTTTGCAAAAAAAAGGGTTGTTCTCATAAAATATCAAAGTCTAAACATTACAAGTAAAACTGATTAATAGTTCTAAAAAATAAGTTTTGTTTGCAAGCATAACTTAAACGTCATCAACAATATCAACTAATACATCTTCAACATCATCTAGAATAGCATTGATGGCTTCTTCCGCAACATTTTCTTCTTCATTTTGATCATTGCCGTCTTCTAATGGATCTTTCATGTCAGCAAATCTTCCAAAGTGTCCCTTTCCAATCATTCCATATAATGGTGGTTGAGGTTCCTTTGCTTTTTTTTCCACACGTGATTCATTAAAATCTCCTTTCCTCAAACCAACTTCTTGCTTCGCATCTGGAAGGAATTTAAGAGCGTTAATTCTTTGTTGAATAAATTTGCATTGAACTAGGTCTTTCTCAATGGCAATGCAATTTCTTCCTTTTAGTAGGCAACATGCTAGTGTTGTACCTAATCATCAAGCACAAAAAAATTAAGTAAGAAAATTAGTATGGAGACATAAAAAGTAAAAAAGACAATATTTAAATTTAAATTTGTATAATAAAACTTACCTGAATCTGAGAATAAATCCAAAACCCATTCTCCTTCATTTGAACATAGATCTATAAGATATCTAATCAATGCTTGTGGTTTTTGATAAATGTTAACTATATCTCCTTTTGCATCTTTATCCTCATATGTTAGTTTTCTTACAATTGCATCATAAACCAATACTTGACTATGACTCTTCCCATCTACTCGATTGATAATAATATGCTTATAGCTATCGTATTTTGTCCAACATTCAACATGGATGAACTCACAATAATTTGTAATAGGCTGATCTTTGGAAGAAACAATATTTGACTTTTTCCTGTAACATAACATAGTAAAAGTTAAATTAAATTTTACATGAATAAAAACATTTAGGAGGAATCAAAAATACAATTTCAAAATCTTACCATGTAAGTTGCATCCTTGAGTTTGCTTTACCCTTGAAGCTTGTTAATAACATTGGAAACTGTGTCTGAATGAAATGTCACAAATCGCCAAAGTGGTGATGTTGTCACTTCTTAAAAACCGTAACCACTTTACTAAAAGCTTGATAAGTATATGGTTCTCTATCATATTCAATGTCTGGGAAATTGAAACCATGAGGAATATCTGGAATAACTAGGCCATATTCCCTTTTAGGTATTAGTGATGCAATGTCTTCACAGTCACCTTGTATTATTTGATATTGGACACTGTCGAGACCATTCCAAATGTAATGATTAAGAGTAGGATCTACTTCAACATTCATAAGATGCTTCCTTCTCATGTTCTCCATCTTAATTTTTTCAATAAAGCTTTTGAAAGTATCTGGTACTCCATTTCCATCCTTCTTCGACATCTTTAATGACATATATATATATATATATATATATATATATATATATATATATATATATAAGTAATAAAATAAAAATAGTTAAAATATGAATAAAATAAATTTATAAATCAACATACCTTATTGAATGCAATATAAAACTCTTTTAGTGTTGATGTAAAACTTGCTTCTGGGTAGTTGTGTACAACATCATCCCAACTGTCTTCATTCAACATTTTAACCATGTGTTCTTGTATTTTCATAAAAAAATTCTGACTGAATAAATCAAGTTAAAAACGTTAATATATTGACATGTATAACAAATTCTACCAACATCATTATGTTTTATTTAAAAAAAAATTATAATGAAAGAAAAATAAGAAATAATTCAAGAAACTTACTTTTTAAATTCTGCACACATTTCTTCCATTGATAATTCACCCGACTTCACACGGGCTAATACTGATTTGACTAATTTATTATCCTTCACACCTTGCATTGTTCTCCAAGGTGTAATAGTCATATCCTCTGGAAGCTGCTTCATTTCAGGACCCCCCTTACTGTTGGTACATATTATGAGTTTACTCTTTCTAACCTTTTGATTTTTTATCGAAATATTCTCCCACTGATCAAAAATCTCATCAATCAAATCCCATACCTCCACAGTTCTAAATGCCAACTGAAAAATGTTATCTGTGCCTATGAAGAGATTTGTATTCAATTTTCCATCTTTTTTTTTTTTTCATCAATTTGATAACTTGTTTCCATTAAACATTCATTTCGAAATGCTACACTAACTTGTGTCTTATCCCCACGACATTTTTCTATGAATTCATTATGAATAAATCAGACCCTTTGGATGAAATTCATTTTCATTCTGTACTCATTATCTGCATTATGATCCCATGCCAATATCTTTGATTCCATTTCTATTAAGCCAGCGTAAATGATGCATTTCAATGTTTGAAAAAGATAGTTATTGGGATATTTTGCAATCAATTGTCTCTTAGCCTCTATTGAATGGTTCCCTCCAATTACATAATATTTATAATCAAAACATTTTGTCTTGTCAAATGCTTGTTTGTTGGGAACCTGACATGGATCGACAAGAACCACATAATCCACCACATGCGCATTTGGATTGAGCCTGAACAATGTTTTCAGGTTATGTACATGTAGGTGATGGGCCTTTCTAATTTGATATTAAGATTGTCCTTCATCTGAGCCATAAAATTGGTTAACATTAAGCTCAAATGTTTGGCCACCAAGAATTAATTTTTTCTTCCTCAACTCTTGTCGAATATCATTTTGTTTTGTTTTAATAATGCCATCCTCTAACTCAGCACCTGGTGTTATGATTTCTCTGCTTCTGTGAGAGCTTTCAATTTGTTCTTCACTGCTGCTCACGACCTTTACAGGTTCACCAATATTTGATTTCCTAGTCTTATTGGATAACATATCAGTTTTTTTATAAACATGCTCTCCTTCATGAGGTACAAGAGAGACATCTTTGGCAATTTTTCTTTTTCATGTCTGATCTTTTTTCTCCTTTTGCACAATAGTTCTCATCTCCTCCTCACTAATTCTATCATAATTTTATGTTTCATGTTCGACACCTTCAAAAGAAACATGTTTAAGTTTACTAGATTGACCCACCTTAGTGACTCTTGGTTGATCCCCTCTTTGTATTATTGCAGTGTCACGAGCTATTGCTCTTTGCTTCAATCTCCTTTCCTCTGCTTTGTCTTTGTGGAAAGTTTTGATCACATCCATAACATTTGGCACCAACATATAAATACCATCAAACATGTTTGAAAGACCCGGAACAAAATTCTATGAAACAAAATAAAACATGTCAATGATCAATAATTTATAAAAAATTGAATCATCCTTACAATAATTCATAGAGGAAATAAAAATAAGCATACTTACAATGTTATTTGCAATGTTGCTTGATATTTCCTCAGAAAATTTTGAAGTTATTTCATCTGTGTCATACTTGACGATTAATAGACGATATCTAACCTTCTCACGTTTCTGAGCCTTCCTTGCAAGAACATAAATAGTGTTTGTATTTGGGACCATACATGTCTCGTACTCTGCCCATCACATCATATGGCTCATTTAAGTCAATCATACCACAAATCAGATAGATGTGTATATCAGCCTCCATTTCACTGTCTTCAAGATACCATGAGAAATTGGTTTTATCTATTTCCTCGGCGTTCTTCCAATCAGAAATAAGCTTTAATGAACCTGGTGCCCCACTTGCTTGACTTTTATTAGTGTGTGCAACAATATCCTTATTGCGTCCAACAGTGTCCATAGTGCGTCCAGCTGCAGCTGTAGATTTGGGAGTTGTATCCATAGTGCGTCGAGCTGCAGCTGTAGATTTGGGAGCTGCTGCCCTAGGTGCAGAAACATTCACAGAAATTTTTTTTGATGGCATTTTCCTGATAATATATATATATATATATATATATATATATATATATATATATATATATTACTTAATGGAAAAATATTGCGGATAAAATAAATTTAATAAACAAAATTTATTTCTAAAACTAAATAGTTTGAAATTAAAGCAGTAAAATTAACTATAAAAATTTTCATTTAAAAACAAAATATTATAAATCATATGTATATATATCTATATAATATGTTTTGAATACATTTTATAAAAAATTTAAAAATGTGTTTAAATTGTATAAAATAATTTAAAAAAAATAAACTAGTATTTTCAAACTTCAGTTTTTGTTTAATATTTAAAAAAAAAACAAAAAAGTTACTAACTATTTATAACAAATGTTATAATATTATATATATTTTTTATTTTTTTAATTGTATTGTTATATAGTTTTTTTTTTTATTAATTTATTATATTGTTATATTAAAACAAATGTTTTTTTTTTTAAATTTATTATATTGTATTTTTTTTAAAAATTATATAATGTTTAAAAACAAAACATAATTGTTGTTTAATGATTTTTTTTTTTTTTTTTTTGATATATATGTATTTGTTATATTTTGAAATTTTTAACAATTATTATTTAACAATGTTTTTATTATATTATATAACAATTTAATTATTTTTATTTTATTTTATTTATTTATTTTTTTATATATAACAATGTTTCTATGAACTTTTAATTGTTTTATTAAAACAAATTATTAAAAAAAAAATTAAAAAAAAAAATTAAAGAACAAAATAAAATTAAAAAAAAAATCAAAATTAAAAAATGTTTTATTAAAACAAATTATTAAAAATTAAAAATTAAAAAATTAAAAAAAAAAACCAAAATTAAAAAAAGTTTTATTAAAACAAATTTAAAAAAATAATTTAAAAACAAAATAAAAAATATTTAAAAAATGAATAGCGCAGGCCCGTCCGCTGGGCGCCGGGGGCCGGCCGGGCGGCGCCACGGGGTCAGCCCAGCCGGGGCCGTGAGGCTAGTTGGGCCGCCCCCGTGGTGCCACCTGGCCAGCCCCCCTGCGCGCGTTTGTTTTTTTATTTTATTTTTATTTTTTTTCTATTTTTTTTATTTTTTATTTTTTTTTTTGTTTTTTATTTTTATTTTTAATTTCGATTTTAATTTTTTTTTTAATATAATATAATTATTAAAACATTATTTAATAATAAAAAAAATGTTAAAAATATCAAAATATAACAAATAAAAAAAAAAAAAACAATTTATTAAATCACAATTATGTTTGGTTTCTAAACATTATATAATTTAAAAAAAATATATATATATATAATAAATTAAAAAAAAACATTTTTTTTAATATAACAATATAATAAATTAAAAAAATATATATATATATATATATATCACAATACAATTAATATATATATATATATATATATATAACAAAACAATAAATAAATAAAAATTAAAGATTTAAAATTAAAAAGAATAAAACGAAAATTTAAAATTTAAAAAAAAAAAAGAATAAAATAGAATATAAAATAAAAAAATTCTCAAATTAAAAAAAAAAAAAAAAATAATGAAATCACTGATATATTTATGATTAAAAAAAACAAATAAAAAATGTTATAATATTACTTTTTTTTATGTGCATGGTCGTTTTATGGATTTTTCTGTCTAAATGAACCTATAAGTCTTAAAAAAGAAAAAAAATCTAAATTTTTGTTCTTAAAACCCTAAAAAGTTTGGTTTTTTTTGCATTTTCTTCACTAAAAAAATATTAAAAAATTAAGGTTTTTGAACCTAAAAACCTTTAAAAAGTAGTTTTTGGACACAAAAAAACTATAGAAAATTATATTTTCCCCAAAATCGTCTTTAAATTGACAGAATAAAAGGAAAACTAACCTTTGAAATGAAAAAAGCTGTTGTCACCAATGCCAACACAATGCCTCCACAAAATTACGAATAGCAATACAATGCCTCCAATGCCAATGCAATGCCTTCACGAAGTTACCAATGCCAATGCAACACCTCCACAAAATTACCAATAGCGACACAACGCCTCCAATGCCAATGCAATGCCTCCACGAAGTTACCAATGCCAACGCAACACCTCCAGAAATTTGCTCTAACAAATACCAGAAAACTTGATGTGATGTGATGAATAGAAACAATCATTCCTTTTAAATAGCGAATATTGTCTGATTGGTTTACCGTTTAACGAATGTGGGATTAAAATTTCAAATTTAAAATATTTACATTTAATTTATTATAGTTCATACTATAGTTAAAATACTTATTATTTGGATGTAGTTATCATAGTTAATATTTTATTTAATATTTACATGTACTGAATGTTGAATAATTCAAATATAATCTCAGATTAAAAATTAAAATATGAAATACTTACATGTAGTTAATTATATTTAATATTATAAATAAAATAGTTAATATTTGCATTTAGTTATCATAGTTAATATTTACATGTAATCAATGTTTAAAATCATGGGATTAAATTTTAAAATCTAAAATATGTACATGTAGTTAATTATAGTTTAAATAGTTAATATTTACATCTTGTTATTTTTGTAAATATTTACATGTAGTCATTATAGTTAAATTAGTTAATATTTGCATGTAGGTATTATAGTAATATTATAGTTAATACTTACATCTAGTCAATGTTAAATCATTCAAATAAAAACATTATTTTAGTTTGGAAAGCATCCATGATAGAAATATTTTGTGGATATTTTGAATATAAATATCGGTAAAATATTTCAACATAAACAGTTTATTAAAAAAAATGTTAAATACATTTTTTGACTAATATTTGTACGAAATATATGAAATGAAAATTTTGGAGGGAATTTTTTTCGCGAAATTTTTTGTGGGGAAATTTTGGAGGGAAATTTTTTCGTGAATTTTTTTGGAGGGAGAATTTGGAGGGAAATTTTCAGTCTTTAAGCTATATATTGTAAGTGGGAGAGGAATTTGTATCATTCAACCTATTCTTGTTGAAAGCCATGGTTTCTTCTGATAGCGAAGTTTTTCTTTCTAGAACATCAACATCTTCGTCACGCAACAACTCTATTCAGAGTGATGAATATAACGGGAGTTCGTTCACCATGAATAGAGAGTCAAAAATTTGACTTGGTCATTATCCTAAAGATGATGAGAACAAAATTGATGAGGTGCAGCAAAATGAAATTTCTATAAATCGAGCGCCAGTAATACCACTTACTTTTAATCCTAAGGATTATGAAATCAACAGTGATGAAGGGCATGATGAAGAATTTCCAGAGTCAAAAGTTTCACTTCGTCCTAATCCTAAGGATTATGAGGACACCATTGATGAAGAGGGAGATGAAGAATATCCACTTCAGCTTAATCCTAAGGATTATGCGAGAACAACAAATGAAGAGGGGAATGAAGGATTTGTAGAGTCAAAATATCCACTCTGTCCTAATCCTGAGGAGTATGCCAGCACCACTGATGAAAAGGGGGATGTAAAATTTCCAGAGTCAAAATATCAAATTCATCCTAATCGTAAGGATTATGCGAGCACCACTGATGAAGAGGGGAATTATAATGTTTCAGATTTAAAACATCCACTTCGTCCCAATCCTAAGGATTATGCCAGCACCACTGATGAAGAGGGAAATAAAAAATTTACAGCATCAAAATTTCCACTCCGTCCTAACCCTAAGGATTATGCAAGCACCACTGATGAAGAGGGGGATGAAAAAATTCCAGAGTCAAAATTTCCACTTCGTCTTAATCCTAAGGATTATGTCAGCACCACAGATGAAGAGGGGAATGAAGAATTTGCAAAGTCAAAATATGCACTTCATCCTAATCCTAAGGATTATGTCAGCACCACTGAGGAAGAGGGGAATGAAGAATTTGCAGCGTCAAAATATCCACTTCGTCCTAATCCTAAGGATTATGCCAGCACCACTGACGAAGACATGGATGAATTTCCAAAGCTAAAATTTTCACTTCATCCTAATCATAACGATTATAATTTAACCACTGATGAATGGGGGGATGAAGAATTTCCAATAAATATAGATGAAAGGCATTCACTTATTCCTAATCCTAAGGATTATGAGAGCATCAGTGAGGAAGGGGAGGGTTAGGATGAAGAAATTCTAGTGAATACAAATTCAAAGCTTCCACTTATGCCTAATCCCAAGGATTATGAGAGCACCACTGAGGAAGGGGAGGTTGAAGAGTTTCTTGCAAATGATAATTTTAGAGGCAAAGATCTGAATATTGCATTTTCTCCAAGTGACCATTTCAAAGACACTCATGGTGATGAAGAATTGAATCCTCCCAGGGAAGAATTTGAAAGCATTGGTCAAGATGGTGAAGAATTACTTTTGAGTCAGGGTTACAAAAGTGCCGATGATTCTTGTGAAATGTTTTCTTCAACTGATGATAGTAAAGAAAATTTTCCATGCAATGATGTTGATGAATTTCTTAACTATGTTGAGGATGATGATAGTGGGGATAATATTCCTTCTAATGCTGATGAAACTACTTTTACAAAGGATGATGGAATGATGAAGCCGTTGCAAGAAAATATTGCAACTATGAGTAGGAGTAGACCTTTTCATATCAATCCAAAGCATTCCAGTTATACAAGGGCGAGGAAAAAATATCTCACGACAAGAAGTTCTGTCGTTCATTTGATTTCAAGTGAATGTTGTCGAAGGGATTGCTTGAAAAATATGGATTTCAACTTTGCTTTGGAGAAAAGGAAAGCATATATGTCAATGAATAAAAGCATGCAAAATTCATATTTAGTGGGTTGCATGCAATCTACACTAGCAGGTTATGATTATTATATTGGGAATGTATTTCTTTGCAGAAAGGCGTTCAAAATGTTATATTCAATTGGTAATTGTCGTTTGTCAAGAATCCAGGATAGATTGGAAAGGGATCCCACATATTATTCAGAAGCACGTTATAAACGGGAGGTGGGGCCATTTGCAAATACTGATAAGACATGGATGAAAGACTTCTTTTCAAATCATGGAGAGTGTATGCCAAATAAAGACACAATACATATTCCAGATAATTTCTCGAGACGATAAATATTCATGTTATACAAAGATTATGTAGAAGCTGTTGAAAGAATTGGTAATTTTATTACATATTCTTATTTTACAAGGATATGGAAAACTGAATTCAACAATGTTCATATTCCTAAGAAGACAAGGATGGGGATTTGCAGCACATGTGCTTCTCTTAAAGAAAAAAGAGATAAATGTCAAGGGGCGGAAAGAGGTATGTGTTCAAAACATTGTTTTTTAAAATTTGATACTTATCAACTATGAAAATATATTTATTCATATGTTTCTTTTATTTTATGTACAGATTTCGTTGTCAAAGAACTTCAAGACCATCACAATCAGCAAACAAGTGAAAGGAAAAAGTTGTATAAACATCGAAAGAAGTGTTATGATCATCCAAATAAATATCTGGGATTGATAATTGATGGTATGGACCAAAAGAAAACACTTCTTCCACATTTTTTCCGCATGCCAAAAAAATTACAGGAGGAAAATTTCATTCAGTTTCACTTGGTTGGTTGTATGGTATTTAATGAGAAGATGTTTCCAGGAGTTTTCTTCACAACTGCAAATATTCACAATGATGAAAATCTGACCATAACTATAATCCATGATGTGGTTACTCATTCGTTTGGGATTCTTCCTGAAGTTTTGTATTTACAATTAGACAACACAAGTCGTGAGAACAAAAATCAAGTTCTTTTTGGGTATCTAAACATGCTCATTGAATTGGGGATTTTTGGGTTTGATAATTGATGGTATGGACCAAAAGAAAACACTTCTTCCACATTTTTTCCACATGCCAAAAAAATTACAGGAGGAAAATTTCATTCAGTTTCACTTGGTTGGTTGTATGGTATTTAATGAGAAGATGTTTCCAAGAGTTTTCTTCACAACTCCAAATATTCACAATGATGAAAATATGACCATAACTATAATCCATGATGTGGTTACTCATTGGTCTGGGATTCTTCCTGAAGTTTTGTATTTACAATTAGACAACACAAGTCGTGAGAACAAAAATCAAGTTCTTTTTGGGTATCTAAACATGCTCATTGAATTGGGGATTTTTAAAAAGATAAAGGTTGGTTTCCTTCTTTTTGGGCATACTCATGATCATATTGATCAAATGTTCAGTCGTTTTTCAGTAACATTGAGGAGGAAAGGTGTTGGGAGCCTGCCATCATTAATTGAATGTATTAAGAAATCATATATTCCAGAGCCTGTGTTGGGAAAAATACTGAGAGGGGGGGGTGAATCAGTATTTACTGCATATTCAAAACTTTTACTTTTTCTTTCTTCTAAAACCAATACGCTACTTTCCTGAAACAGACTCGCGTATATACGCGGATACCCTTTATTAAACTCGCGTATACACAGATATCTAATTATGTTATTAGATCTTCACTTAAATCATTCCATCATTCATTCATCAGATGTTTAATAAACAGTAAGCATGAATAGTAAGAGCAGAGTAAACCATCACACAAAGCATCACACATGAACACCAGGATTTTTAGGTGGAAACCCAAGTCGGGAGAAAACCACCGCTGCAGTTGCTCAGCCTCCAATATTTTATTATAGAGAAAACATCTTACAACATATGTGCTGGTGCAGACTCTACCAGCACGCAGGCACCCACCTGCGCTCGTTTACCAGCCTCTCCCGGAAGGGAGCTCCAACCCCCTGACTCGTTTACCAGCCTCTCCTGGAAGGGAGCTACGACCCCCTGCTCTCGTTTACCAGCCTCACCTGGAAGGGAGCTACAACCCCCTGACTGAAGGCTACAACCCTCAGCACCCCTTTGGACCACGTTTCATCAATTTTCACACTGGATCCAACAACTCCAATAGAAAAACACTTGCAGGCCACGTTTCATCATATTTTCAGACTGGACCCTTTCCATATTTTTAAGCTCAAACATACATCATCAACAGATACTTATCAATTCAGACAACACAGATCAGACAACAGTAATACATCAGAATAGATCAGATGTTTCATACCCCATGCTTCAGCAAACCCTAGTTTGCATACGCGCTTTCCTTTCACTGATGTCGCGTATATACGCGCTTTCGTTCATACAAACCAGCGTATACCTCAGTACATATTTCATTGCGCATACGCACTTTATCTTCAGCGAAGCCGCGTATATACGCGCTTCCTCTGTGGCGAAGTAGCATATATATCTTCAATCATTATAGAGCAGCATACTTCTTCAGATCAGATATTCAGTTCAGATTTACCCTTTTACTTCAGACAGATGCTCGCCTCTTCTTGGATCTCATCATTCCATAAACAGATCTAGAAAATAAAAGTACACTACAGATCTAGATCTCCTTCTTCATCATTGGTGCATCACACATTCATATCTAACATCAAACCTTTACCCTTTCCATACAGATATACTTCACAGAGAAGTATTCATTCAAGCTCAGACATCTTGCACCCATACTCATGATTTGCACAATGAATTTCATCTCTTTATATAGGTTTATCCTTTTTCAATACCATGAGCCCCTTTCAATACCATGAGCCCAAAACTACATTACTTCCGATGGTATTCCTGGACAGGGTCAATTAGGTGGATCATTACTCAATACAATGGGTCAATACCATGGTGGTTACCCCTAGTTTTGCACTTTTTGAGCGCTTTTGCCCATACGCGACTTGGTACGTTCTTTTCCGCGTGCATACGCGACTTCCCCTAGACATATCCGCGTATTCCTTGAGACATACTCTTTTTATCATACTTTGAGCACATTCTGAATTCCTTTCTTCATTGCCTTCTGTACACACTGTAGATACATCATATTTTCTTCATCAAGAACATATTCTCTCAAGCACAACTTCATCAAGTAAGTTGTCATCATATTCATCAAGAGGATTGCCATTTAAGGACAACACTCAGCGCCATATTGCTAACAAACATCATATCACATCATATTTACATTATTTACCAAGTCCATCAAGTCAAGCATAACTTCATCAGGTGGATTGCCATCAAGGACAACACATGTCAACAGTCGCATGTCTTCATCTTCATTCAGTAGGTTGCCAACAAGGACAACACTCTGCATCATATTTCCAACAATCTCCCCCTTTGGACTTGATGGCAACCACGATGGTGTTTGGTTACCACAACAGATAAGTAAAATGACACCATGTCACTCTCCCAATTCTTTGACACCATTATCTGCATTCAAACACCACTATTATCTACATTCAAACACCACTCTCCCCCTTTGACATCAAGGGCAAAGGGCGGATCAAAAACCAACATACTCTCCCCCTGAGTTCATGTTGAATCTTCAAACATATTTTCAATGAAGTACATGACTCTATGACTTTCCTATCACCAATGACTCATACTTACATCAACGATCCATCCAAGTGGATTTACATATGAGACTCAACTACCCAACCAAGTGGGTTTACAAAATTTGACTCAGCTACCCAACCAAGTGGGTTTACAAATTCGACAAGTCCTTACAAGACTGAATATTACAATTTTACATCATGGGTCTTATCAAGACCTTTTCATCAAATTACAAATATGAATTTCCATAACCAACACCAGAAAGTCCTCAAGAAAGAGAACATATTTCAGAATCATCATAATGCCAACAATTCATTATACTCAGCAACGCTAAAGCTCCCCCTGAATCTGTGCATCCAAGCATCCTTTCCAAATGATTAAGGCTCCCCCTTAGTTTGTGCATCCTGAACACTTTCACCAACAAATCATCAAGGCATATTTATCAAAACATTAGAAACAGAATTATGAGAACTAGAAAACCACCAGAGATACCAAACAGTATCAGAGATACCAAACCGCACTGCAGTTGTGCTGAAGAGAGCTGACTCCAAGAAAAAATTTGTCAGCAATCAGACATACGCGGCTTTCTGTGCATGAACTCACGTATATACGCGACTTTGTTTCAAGAAACCCACGTATCCAATACCCTCTTCTATATTTTGATCAGATCTGATCCTCAGTGAGGAAAAGACAGTGTTCAGTTTCTTTATGAGATAATTGACAGCATTCCTGGACTGCAGATAGATAGAACAGCGTAGTTGTTTCTTCAAGCGTCATCCAACGATCGTAGCATAAGCCCATTAGGAACCAACCCTTCGGATTCTTTGTAGCATCCATACAATCTTTCCAAGAGAGATTATCATACCAGAGCAACATCTTCAAATAAGTGTCAAGCAATCATTCATGTGGTCCACCACCATCCTACATCACCATGACCTTTAAGATTTAACATGAAGTAACATATGTAGGAAAAGATCTCAGCCATAGTAACAAACTATGCATGAATTATTCTTATCTCTGAATCATAAGACTTCCAATTTCATCCAACAGATAAACTTCAGCAAGTAGTAAACACATCTCATTCAATGTCTCATCATTATAAACTATGTACCAAGCCATCATCATTTGAGTATGAGTATCAAAGAGTAAGTAGTCATATTGCCAACAATGCAATCATTAGTATTCAGCCTGCTGCTCCCCCTAAACCAGTGCTCTTCCTTAACTTGTGCAATCTGAAACACCTTCAACAGCAAGTCATCAGCAACAATCTCTGCATGATCTGTCTTTGTCTCTGAATTATAAGACTTTCATCTCAACAATGAATACTCTTCATTTAACAAGCATACAGGACTCATCCATAAACTTCAACATAAGACATCAAGTATCATATCATTATCATTTAGGACTGAGAAATTAAGCTGATACAGAGTCAAAACTACAGTTATTATCAGTCAGACTGATGCTCCCCCTGAACCTCTGCTCCTGATCTTCAGCTGTCATCCAAATTCTCTTATCCTCAATGCATACGCTACTTTGTCTACTGGAACTCGCGTGTATACGCGACTTTTGTTCATAGAACCCGCGTATGGAAAGTGAAGCATATAAAATTATCATCTTCCTTCATTTCCTCCTGAGTTTGTACCTCCTGTACCTGTCCTTTCTTCACACCAGATGCACTGTCAGAAATACATATAACCAGAATAATCAAATCAACCATGAGAATCATCATGCATTGCTCCCCCTGTGACGATACATTACTAAATCTCATAATGTATCCCACATCATTCCTGCAGTCAATAAGAGAAGTCAGCTTCATAAGCGGATGACTGCAGTAGGGTCAGAATTCCCTACGTTTCTGATCGGTCCTCCATCTTGAATTGAGTGTTTTCTTCAAGAAAATCATTGTCTTCTAGAGCATCCACAAAAATATCCTTTTCTTCTCTAAATTGATTCTTATTCCATCCCTCCATCTTTTTCCAGATTTTTTTAAACTTTCTATTTGTGTGCTGGAAGTTATCCAAATTCTCATATCTGTTCAACCTGCATTCCTTTTCTACATGTCCATACTTGTTACAAGAATAACATCTAATGTGTCCAGAGAAATGAGCATAAGAGTCATAATGAGTATTTCTAATCTTCCTCCTTTTACAATCAGCTGCTTTATGACCATACTTGTTACATGAGAAACAATATCCCCTGAAGAAACTAGAGTACCTTTCTGAGTAGAACCTGTTTGTTTGTGGCTGAATTGATCTGCTCCTGGAATTCGCTGCAACATGCCCATGATTATGACATTTAAAACATTCAACGTTCTTGAATGAATTCCTTTGAGAATTCATGATTGTTGGTTGATATTTTACTTCTTTCAACACTTCAGGTTTTGCATTGACATCCTCTAAATTTTTAGCACTTCCTTGTGAGCTAGATTGACCTTTAAGAGTTTCATGGAAACCAAGACCAAGTTTGATAGCAGGAGACCTTTGATTACTTAGAATATTGTTCAAAGTGTTAGTACTATCTTGAAACCTCAAAATTTTAACCTTTTCTTCTAATTTACCTTTGAGAATGTTTACCTCAACCTCCAAGGCTTGACATTGCTTTGTCATGCTTTCTTCTTTCCTTCTTCCATCTTCTACTTGATCCTTCAGATTTAGGATCTCTTCTTTCAACCAATTTTCGTTTTCTCCACATGTTTGTTCTAGCTCTTCATTCTTCTTATTTTATTTTTCCAGATCTTCTTTGAGAGATATGATTTCTGCTTCAAGGCCTTCCTTTTCAAATGATTGTAGAGGTTCCTCATTTTTCTTACTTGATGCTTCTAGATCTGCTTGCAGAGAGATGATTGCAGCTTCAAGTCCTTCATTCTTCTTGCTTGATATTTCAAGATCTGCTTCTAGTTCTTTAATTTGATTGGATGCATAAGTATGAAACCTTTGATACTTGTCCACCTGTCCATTCAACATTTCTATTTGATCTTTCATTTGAGAGGTCATCTCTTTGTAAATAGAATCTTTCGTATCAATTTCCTTTTGTTTTTCTTCAACTTTGATCTCGATAGCTTCCACAACTTTACTATCTTCACTAGTGTTTTCACAAAGAAGAGTATTACAAGTGGCCTTCTTCTTTTCCTTCTTTGCCATTAGTATTTGTAGAGCTTCGTCAGAAACTTCTGGATCCATACTGTCACTTTCACTATCATAATCTTTGCACATGCAATTAAGTAAGAGACAAGAACAATGATTAATACCTGGTTCATCTTCTTCAATTTTTTCTATACATGATTTCTGAGGTATCTCCTTGTTTCGAGTAGGCTTCTTCTTTTGCTTCTTTGCCATGAGTACTTTCAGATCTTGGTCAGAATCTTCTTCATCTTCACTGGACACTTCATCATCATCTTCTTTTGCATAATAACTCTTTCTCTTTTCAAATTGTTTCCCTTTACCATGCTTTTCTCTATAAGGACATTTAGCGGCATAGTGACCAACTTTTCCACACTCAAAACATTTGAAGGGAAGCTTACCTTTGAATCTTCCAGTACCTAGTTGGAGCTTTCTCACGAAATTCGCTTCTTCTTCATCGGATATATAGCTGGATTCTTTGACAACTTCCTTTTCCTTTCCTTTTGTAGATGCCTTAAAGGCAGCTTCTCTTACTTGAGAAGGACCTCCTTGTCTCATTTCAAAAGCAGTCAGAGTACCATGTAATTGAACAATAGTAAGCGATTGCAGATCTTGCCTTTCTTCAATAGGTGAAACTTTAGAGTCAAATTTTGAAGTCAAAGATCTTAAGACCTTTTCTACCAGAGTAGTATCAGCCATGGTTTCACCCAAATTTCTCATCCGATTTACAATATCATCTAGACGGAGAAAGAAACTGGCAACACTTTCATCACTATGCATCTTCAAATTTTCATATTCAATTCTAAGAGATTGGAGTTTTGCACTTTTTACCTTTGTGTCTCCTTCATAGCTTAGAATGATTTTGTCCCATATTTCTTTTGCTGAATGTAGCTGCATCACTTTAGCAAATTCTGATTCAGACATACTTCCCAATAAGACATTCACTGCTTTGGCATTGATTTCATACTTTTTCTTTCAGCTGCATTAGTAGGAATACTTGTCGGGTATTGATAACCTTCTTCCACGATTGCCCATACATCTGCACCAAGACTTTGTAGATATGATTTTGTTCGTACCTTCCAGAATATCAGATTGCTTCCATTGAATAGAGGTGGCTTTATAGACATTACTCCTTCTTGACTTCCCATTGCGACGGATCTCCTTCAAGCGATCAAGCTTCTGCAGAAGAACCTGCTCTGATACCAATTGTTGGGAAAAATACTGAGAGGGGGGGTGAATCAGTGTTTACTGCATATTCAAAACTTTTACTTTTCTTGTTTCTAAAACCCATACGCTACTTTCCTGAAACAGACTCGCGTATATACGCGGATACCCTTTATGAAACTCGCGTATACATAGATATCTAATTATGTTATTAGATCTTCACTTGAATCATTCCATCATTCATTCATCAGATGTTTAATTAACAGTAAACATGAACAGTAAGAGCAGAGTAAACCATCACACAAAGTATCACACATGAACACCGGGATTTTTAGGTGGAAACCCAAGTCGGGAGAAAACCACCACTGCCGTTGCTCAGCCTTCAATATTTTATTATAGAAAACATCTTACAACATATGTCTTTGACGCGAGACTCTACCGGCACGCGGGCACCACACAGACTCGTTTGACCTCTCCTAGAAGGGAGCTCCAACCCCCGGCTCGTTTACCAGCCTCTCCTGGAAGGGAGCTCCAACCCCCTGACTCGTTTACCAGCCTCACCTGGAAGGGAACTACGACCCCCTGATTGAAGGCTACAGCACCCCCTTGGACCACGTTTCATCAATTTTCACACTGGATCCAACAACTTCAATAGAAAAATACTTGTAGGCCACGTTTCATCATATTTTCAGACTGGACCCTCTTCATACATTTAAGCTCAATCATACAACCAAACTGATACATACCAACTCAGACAACACAAATCAGATAGCAGAAATACAGCAGAACAGATCAGATGTTTCATACCCCATGCTTCAGCAAACCCTAGTTTGCATACACGCTTTCCTTTCACTGATGTCGCGTATATACACGCTTCCGTCCACACAAACCAGCGTATACCTCTATATAAATTTCATTGCGCATACGCGCTTTCTCTTCATCGAAGCCGCGTATATACGCGCTTCCTCTGTGTAGTAGCATATATCTTGATCATTATAGAGCGGCATACTTCTTCGGATCGGATATTCGGTTGATTTACCCTTTTACTTGAGGCCAGTCTCGCCTCTTCTTGGATCTCATCATTCCATAAGCAGATCTAGAAAATAAAAGTACACCTACGATCTAGATCTCCTTCTTCATCATTGGTGCCATCACACATTCATATCTAACATCAAACCTTTACCCGCTCCATACGAGATATACTTCTGGAAGTATTCATTCAAGCTCAGACATCTTGCACCCACACTCATGATTTGCACAATGAATTTCATCTCTTTATATAGGTTTATCCTTTTTCAATACCATGAGCCCCTTTCAATACCATGAGCCCAAAAATACATTACTTCCAATGGTATTCCTGGACGGGGTCAATTAGGCGGATCATTACCCAATACAATGGGTCAATACCATGGTGGTTACCCCTAGTTTTGCACTTTTTGAGCACTTTTTGCCCATACGCGACTTGGCACGTTCTTTCCCGCGTGCATACGCGACTTCCCCTAGACATATCCGCGTATGCCTTGAGACATACTAGATTGAGCACATTCTGAATTCCTTTCTTCATTGCCTTGTACTGTTTATTAGATACATCACTTCTTTTCTTCATCAAGAACATATTCTCTCAAGCACAACTTCATCAAGTAAGTTGTCATCATCTTCATCAAGAGGATTGCCATTTAAGGACAACACTCAGCGCCATATTGCTAACAAACATCATATCACATCAGATTTACATTATTTACCAAGTCCATCAAGTCAAGCATAAATTCATTAGGTGGATTGCCATCAAGGGCAACACATGTCAACAGTCGCATGTCTTCATCTTCATTCAGTAGGTTGCCAACAAGGACAACACTCTGCATCATATTTCCAACAGCCTGTTTTTCATGTGTTGGAAGAAACTATTGACATGCGAAGGTTTATTTTTGGATCGCATGGTGAGGATAAATGCATTGAACAACTTAACGACATTAGCTTCCAGCATCAATTTCGTATCAAAAAAATTGATGGGATAACACTTATATGGGGCAAGAAGTATTCAACTATTGAAGAATAGGGACCATCATCAGGTTTAGCATTTTTGAAGTTCATTCCAGAGCGTCCAATGTTTTCATCAAAGATATTGTTATTACAGTCAGTTTCTGAACTCCATAATGCACGAAGGCAGAAGAGAGACATAAATTATTCTGAATGTCTAGAGGAAATCAAAATATGTATTAGAGATACATATGAATACTTCGATGTTGCTGATTCAGTTTGGTGGGAGTCTTTTTTCAGTAATCAAAGTGATATGATTTCAAGATCAATAAATGGGGATACGCTTTTGAAGACTCCTTTTTTTTTGCCACAAAATATGCCAAATGAACATGAACATCAGGAAACACAAAATGTTGAACAACAATAGCCTCAAGCTATTATTAATTCCCCAAAGGTAGAGGAAAGAGAAATATATATTGGTTCTAGAAGATCACATCCACAACGTGAAGCCATGGAAGACCTTTACAGGGGTTCTGTGCAGGATCTTAAAGGAGGGATGCATGATAGCAGTGTTAGCAGATGAAGATCCACTTGGCTATCCATTCTGGATTGCTAAGGTTATAAAGGTCATTAATGAAAATGAAGAGATTATAGCTGTTGATGTACATTGGTATGCCACAAGTACCTATCCTTTCAATGGTGTGTAAAAGCCGGAGATGGTAGTGGAAAAAAGAATTGGCAGAAAGAGAAAAATAAAGGGCACAAATATAAATCGTCGCCGCACATATGTCTTAAAATTGGAGGATGTTGACATACTTGTGTATGACTTCAATTTGACAAAGAGAGAAACTCTTCGGTTGCAGACCATAAATATTTTGATGAAATTGCTACCAGAACAATTACTGTTGAAATGGGACTCTGCAGAATGTAAACGTAGATCTACAAGACTTTTGAACTCTGAAATGGTGGGCATGCATGTTGACTCAGATGGAGCACTAGTTGATGAAAGAGAAGAATATGGATCATCTTCATCTGCATCGAGCCATTCATCTGAAGATGTAGATTATGATGGTGTGCCAGAACCTATGGCTGATTTTGAATAACTATCTAAGAGAATTTTATGTAATTGATGTTTGCATGGTAACTTGAAATAAAAATTTTGACTTCCATATCATTTTTCATGAAGTTATGAGACATTTCTATGTTTGTTGGATTATATGTTTTAATTATGAAGAATTCATTTCTTTAGAATATCGACAATGTAACAATGAATTACAAAAATAGTTTATGTTATATTCAATGTACCAATGTTGATATTTTAATTATAAGTAAAATAGAAAATAGAAACTAATGTTGAATTTTTAGATTATGCAGTGATATTACCATGATATTATGTATTGTTACCATTTGGTATAAGATACTTTTAAAAGTTTTAATAATTATATGCGTCATTCAAACAGAACACTTTGTTTTGATGCTTGATTTTTAGGTTTGCTTGAAATTATATTTAAATTTGTCTTATGCTAAGATTTGAAAAAATATAAGTTTTTATCCTTTAAAATTAAAATTACTCTCACTTGTTTCTGTTCAATGATATTTTTTTCATTTACTTGTTCATTTTTTTAAATCTTTAAGTCTTATAATTTCTCCATAATTTCATTGTTCAAGTATGTTGAACACTTAAGATTGAAAAACTTTAGATTTACAACTTGTCATTAAGGTTTTTATGCGCTACCAAATTTTATCTTTAAGGTTATGGTTGACAATAATTACAATTTTGGAGTTGTTTAAAGTCAAGATATTTTATGTTTAACAACATGCATGAAAATTGTTCGAAATGATAAGCCCTTCAGACATGTATTTGTTTATCTTTAACATCATCTATCAAAAATGCTAGAAATTTACGATTTTAAAAAATTTCCTAATATGTTGTCTTTAATTCCATTGTTACAAGTATCAAAATTATGACACAATTTTGTTTTTTGTTATTCCAGCATCAATTGGTTTTGTTTTGAGGGTTTTTTTTCAATCCTTTTTTTAAAAAAAAAATTTTTTTTAGCATAATTTTATAAAATGTTGAAATTTGACCTTCAAAAAACACCAAGTGCGTTCTGGAAGACACACTTTTTGTTTTTGGGGTTTTTTTTCATGTTTTTTGAGACTTTTTGGGCTAGAGTTCCCGTTTTGAGGTCAGGTTACCTATTTCATCGGTAATAGTGTTCATGTCTTTTGTCCTCATAAGGTGTGTATAAACCTTTTTTTCTATCATAATGAATCTCAAAGTCATCATTATCTACCCCCACCATGTTGATGTCATCTTCCTCTGTTATCTCATCTATTTCCTCAACCTCAATTACATAGTTTTTGATGAAAGGGAGGAGTGATCTATTGATCATCTTCCCTAGGTATGTTTGGAGGTTGGTTCCTTCTAAAATTCTGATTCTGGTTTTGGTTTCTGTTTTGAGGAGAAGTTTGGCTTTGAATGGCTTGTGCTCTCTCAAGGATGCTCATTTTCTTCATCATCTCCTCCATCATTCTCTCCATATTTGAGTTGGAAGTAGAAGGTGTGTTTTCCTCTCTTAAAGACACTCTCTTCCCATTTTTCATTCTTTCTCTCTTCTCTATCAAGTTGAATTCCATAACAAGAGCTCCTTTTTGCATCTCTTCAAGAGTTGCAGGATCTCTCTCTCTCTCAGCTGATAGGCCATCTCAGGGTCTAACCCTTCAGGAAACTTGTTTAAAGCTTAGCCTTGCGAAGGTTTTAGATCTGGGGAAAGGGCATTATACACACCGTTAAATCTAGTGCAATAAGCCTGCACACTTTCCCCAGTGTTTCTACGGAGGTTCTTGTAATCAGAGAGGACTTGGAGAGGGTTAATATTCACTTCCCATTTGTTTAACAATGTTTGATGGAAGGCTTGGAGATCATTGATACTATGGGGGGTTAAACCTTTAAACCATTTTCTTACTTCTCCCCCTAGACTTTGAGCAAATAATCTAAGTTTGACAAAATCATCATCAATTTCATTTCTGTGAAAGTAGTCATTCATCTTATCCACATGTTGTGATGAAATTGTAGCATTACTAGCATCATATAATGGAATTTTGGACTGATAGTCCAGTGGGAGATTGACTAATGGTACAGGAAGGACTAAGGGAGCATACCATGCTGCCATGATATGTGGTGGGGGTGGATTCACAAGGGGTGGATTAAAAAAAGGGAAAGTGGGCTGAAGTGGAGTGGTTTGAACATTGGATGTAGGGTGAGCAGAAGTGGATGGACCAAGAGTAGATTGCTAAGTTGATCTTGGATGAGAGACACCTAAGTTTTGAAAGAAATGTAAATCAGGAGGTGTTGTTTCTCTGCTACCAAGATGTTTGCTTGTTTCAGGAGATGAGAGTGAAGACTCAGAATCTAACTGATCTAAATCACCAAGAGACCTAGTTCTAAAGGGATTTACTAAGTCAACTTGTGATTGTTGTAGAGCTGAAAGATTTTCAGGAACTGAATTAGATCTAAAGGGTGATCTAAAAACAGTTGATAATTTAATCCTAGGAGACTTCCTAAGAATACTTTTTGGGTTATCAACTATCTCAGGTGGATCAGGGTCAGGATAGGCTCTAGTGTGAATCTTTCTAGGAGCCACTATGCTGTGTTTTTCAGACCCAAATAAACAGGAAAAGTTCAACCAGGTATGACAGTATTTGAGAGGTTAACTACTTTGTTTACACAAATTTTAATCCTATGGTCCTCTAACTGAGTTTTAATGATATTACAATGATAAGGGTTCTTCCCAGTGGAGTCTTAAGGTCTGCTTAGGATTGTGGAGTCGCAAAGTGGAATTTTTTAGCTCATTTTCAGAGGTAAAAGGTTTTATGGTCCACCACCATGTTTATGGGATACCAATCTGAAATATTTTTGGTGTTTTTCTGAGTTATTTTTCTGTTGTGTGGTTTCTAATAATATCCTAACTCTGTTTCAAAACTTCGCTACGGTTATGAGACAAAGACAGTGTACTCTTATGGCTAAGCTAGATGATTTTTCAAGGTTAGATAAAGACTCATGAGAATCCTAAGTTTTACCTAGTTTTTCATTGATTCAAACAAGTTTCATAATTATTACCATTTCTTGGTAGTGCTTGAAAAGGCTGCTTTTAACTCACAAATTTTTATGAAATTTTAAAGGGAACCAAAGATTCTAGGTTCGATCCCCAGCGGAGTCGCCAGAAATGTTAGTTGCTGGTGGCTCGGCTGGTTAATATAACAAACGTTTCTTTGAAACAAATCTCTGATATCCTATGGTTACCTTACAATGAAAATGATTTTGGGTTCGGTTCCCTGGCAGAGTCGCCAGAAATGTTAGTTGCTGGTGGCTCAGCTGGTTAATATAGAAAATGTTTCTTTGAAACAAATCTCTGATATCCTATGGTTACCTTAAAATGAAAATGATTCTGGGTTCGGTCCCCAGTGGAGTCGCCAGAGATGTTAGCTCCTTGTAATCAGCAAGATTGCCAAAAGTCTGACCGCAGGGAGAAACATCGTTTCAACCACTTTGGAATTCTAGGATCTAGCCTTCCTGAATCCGGAGAGGGACCTCTCCAATAAGTGCAAAAATGGATTTGTCTTTGAAGTTTTGGGTAATGATATTAGGCTAGTTATGAAGGCCAAGGGTTTTGTTTGTTTTTGGATGGTTGAGCATGATTACTGTTTGAGGTGGAAAGTTCTAAATGCAAATAGTTTCAAAGGTGAGAAGTTGCAAGCAAATAGAATAAGCTTTGGCCAGGAAGATAGATAACTGCAGGTTTTAGTCCATTGGGCTATGGAGTCATAATAGGCTTTAATTGAAACAACAAGAGGCAAGAGTGGTCCATGGGGAAAGTCATATATGTCTAAGGATCTCTTTAAAGTTTGATTTATGGAATGAAATGATACAACAAGAAGGGGAATTAAACAGATGAAGAACAAAGGGTAGCCTAAGATCTGGTAAGTACTTTTAAACTAGCAAGCTTTTGACATACACTTGAGAAAGACATGAAAGTAAACTAGGATCTGGTAAGTACCTTTAAACTAGCCAGCCTTTGATAAAATTTCAATAGAAAACATTTAAAAATAGGGGGAACACAAATGATAACAAAGAATGGTCTAAGATCTGGTGAGTACTTCTAAACTAGCCAGCTTTCAGCACATTCCAAGGGAAACTTTCAGTTAGTCTTTTGGGATAAAACTAGGACCAGGGCTCATCGTAAATTCCTTAGTTCATCACTACTTAACATGAAATGAAAATAATATTTAAGAACAGTATTCAGCTAAGAGAATAGGACGATGGAACGCTAGCATTCCTAACTGCTCAACTGAATTAAATCGTTCCTAAATAACACAGATTGGAAGAAGACATTCAGATAAAGATTTTCAGTCAGAGAAGGGTAGTGATATATAGTAGGTCATAACTCTATGCATGCTGTTCTTTATAAGAGAATATGGACACAGTGAAAACATAAACAAAATAACAAGTTACAATGAGAAAAACATCACCGTCAACATAGACCAGGATCCCATAAATTAGCTTGTATTGATACTCCAAACCAGTTACAGCTTTAAGTCCAATGCTTAAATTTAGCAGTCATCTACACCTCCCAGACTAAATTATCTATTACAAGCAGAGCTCCAAGAGCCAGTGAAAATTATTTACGGATATAAGTCTCAAGCTCAATTACATTTTAATGTTCAGTAGCCAAATCAACCAACCCCTCTCTCATCTTATGCAATGGTATTTATAGAAGAATGAGGAGGTGAGATCTGATAAAATATCTCCAATTATAACTAATACAGTCTTAATGGCTTCTTGGCCTTTCTGGGACTCGATGAAGAAGCTTACATAGGTGTCCTCTGTATTAAATCATTTACATTAGGATATAATCTCGGTGGGAGCTCTTTTTGACTTTTGAGGCTCTGTGTTGTGTAATAGTCACTCTGTTGATATTTTTCACATTAAGTTCCTTGGCAGAATTTACTCTCTGACTGCGCTTGAGATAAATATCTATTCCTGATCAATAACTTCGGCCTATGATATGAATGCTTTGAGGTATAGGTGGCAACATGGTAGCTAGGAGGAATCGATTTGCCTCATATGTGGCGGTCGACGCTTTCTGTCTGATGAACCTTTATGATTTTTCCTTTAAGTATGTTTTAATCGGGGATTAGGCTTTTGATAAACCATCTTAGATGTAATCCCCAAAGATCTGTCTTCAATATTATTTTCTGGCGTGTTCCTGTCTTCGACACTGATACTCTTTGATTTGTGCCTGATTCATTGTGTTTGTTGGTGTGTAGGGTTGCGCATGGGTCGTATGGAATCAATGCCTCATGAATTATTGATGGAATGTGGAGTTGAACCCTGAAAAATATTCTCTTTGATAAATCAAAGGCGGGAGGATCGTCACCCTCAGCCTTTGAATTTTCTTCAGACATAGCAGAAAACCATTTAAACCATACAAAATACGAACAACATTATAAATATTGCATATATAGTTTTACTGCTTCAGAAGGCGCATGGAGAGAGCATGGCCGTTGGATGGCATCATCCAACGGTCGAAATTGAATAGAAGAGGTCAGAGGAGAGTGGAGGAGGAAATTAAATCAGAACCGTCGATCACGCAGAGATCGCCGGTCGGGAGTGAAGGTGAATAAATAACGAGAAGGGGTCACATTATTCAGAAAAATAAAATAAAAAGCGGAGACAAAGGTTTAAAACCTTTGTTTCGGAGAAAAATGATTAAAAAATGAGTGGAGAGCTCTGGATGAACGTGAGCCGTCGAATGAGATCGGACCACGTGATCAACGATGGAGATCATATGTCAGAAAAACCTTATAAAATACGCCCAGACCTCAAAATATTTCAATAAAACCAAACTGAATAAAATTCCCTGGGTCTACACTTGCTGACTGGGCGAGGAATCAGAGCGATCGAGCTTGGGCCGTCAATCTGCAGATCCGATCGATGGCGGAGAATTTCAATGAAACGCGGCGTACCTTGGACTAACATACGGGCTTCTCCAGAGGGCGACCACCGTCCGATGAGATGGACTTAGATCGGACGATGGACGTTAATATCACGCCAGACCCATGTCCGACTTTTAATGTGCGATGAGGGTAGTATCTGAAATTTTATCAAGGCCAAGTGTCGGCTGGTGGATGGCATCAATGCCAAATGGAAAAAACCGGCTCCCTCTCAAAAGTGGTGCGATAAAGACCGCTTCCGGCCTTTCTTTTAATATAACGACAAAAAACATTAAAACCCAAAAATGTAATATAACAAAGGTTTAGCCGGGAGGTTTATATTCATGAAATAGATTAGCGCCTGTGTTTCCCTCGATGCGATAAGCACCCAAATGGCTTAGCGCATGGTTCCAGCACCAGGGCGTATGGAGGGGAAGGGTTAAAGACTTAGCCCAAGGGGGCTTATATCTATAATATAAAAAAAACGTGATTTTTATGCAATTTCGATGTTTTTAATGGACGTTTGGGGGTTTCGATAAGGCAAAGAAAGGGTCTTAAACCTTATCAAAGTGGTTTTGATGGAGGAAAAAACCGGGAAAAGATGAAAATGAAAGATTTCATGGGGGATGAAGGGGTTAAAATGAGGTTAATTTAGAAAGAGGAAAGGAAAGGGAAAAGGAGTTTGCAGTAGTATTTTGTCTTGGACATCATCAGGATTTCTGAGTGTAAAATGGGCACAACAGTGAAGATTTGGACAGAGGCATGAGGCCTTTAAGAGTCTTCAAGAGACAACACTTTTTGCAATAAAATTTGTTCCTTGAAGGCTCCAAAATGATTTAACCACCTTTTGGTATAACAAATTTCATAGGTGGCTAACAGAACAAATACTCTGTGTACTACGAGAGGCACCATCAGCAAAACCAATGTACATTTGAAGGGATTTCAACATCTCCAATATCAAGAGTAATCAAGATAAGTAGCGATAATAGTAACAAAAAACTTAAACTTGGCACACTATATAAAAAGTAACTAATTTACAAGTGAGATCTTCACACAAAATTCAAGTATAATATCTATTAAGATCAAGACCATTTATGGGCTTCTCTAAAGAGACCTCGTCATAATCAGTCAATTCATAGGCCCCTTTTGCAAGTACTCACTTGACAATGTAATGACCATGCCACATCGGTTCGAATTTCCCGGCACTTATCTTATCATTAGCTTGATCATATACTAAGAGTAGTTCACCTTTTGAAAAAAACATGAGGGGTAACACTTCGATCATACTGAGCTTTCAAATATTTCTTATGAGCTTTGGAAGCTAATGCAGCGGTGCACTGAGTCTAATCTAATTATGCCAAGTACAAAAAGTTTTTCTCCTCTTCAGAGGTTGCTGGTAGTAGCTCAGTGGCTAATTGGAGTGACGGTATTTCACATGCAATCGGTAAAAAAACTTCCAAACCATATACCAGTTGAAAAGGAGTGAAACTTGTAGTCTTTTTTGTTGAGGTCGGTATGCCCATAGTGCCAGAAAAAATATGGTATGCCAATTCGATTTGTGGGTTCCGACAATCGGTTTAATCATGGCGGTTAAAACCTTGTTGAGGGCTTCAACTTGATCATTATCCTACAGGTAATATTGAGTAGAATTATCATGGCGCGGGGCAAGTTTATTAGAAAGTTCAGTCATCATTATATTTCGAAAATGAATCCCATGTTCTATGATAATAGCTTGAGGCACACCCAAATGAGCAATCACATGATTGAATACGAACGTAGTTGTAGTTTTTCCATATGTCACGAATGTAGGCATCGCCTCGACCCATTTGGTAAAGTAATCTACAACGAGAATAATATACCCATGCCCCCCAACCAAGTGAGGGTTACATGTAATGAAATCAGTGCCCCATTTTGCAAAATGACGACAACAATGATTGGGTGAAGAGGAGCTGGAGGCGCACGTATTTTTCGATCAAAAAATTGGCAGTTGTGGCATTTTCGGACAGCAATAATAAAATATTTGAACAATGACGGCCAAAAATAACCAGCGCGCAATGTATTTTGGGTTGTGGCAAAGCCAAACATATGACCACCACACGATCCAGAGTGGAAACCATTCAATACCCTTTCTGCTCCTTTATGAGTTATACAAGATCGAAAAACAAAATCTGGACCACGACGATAAAGATGTCTCCAATGATATTCTATTGTTGGGATTGATATCGGATTATCCATCGATTTAAACATGAAAGCTCTGGTTGAAAGGTTTGGGTATGAAGATATATGATGATATCTCTCTACCATGGATATAACATACTGATAAGAAACATAGATTCATCTGCGATGGGATTCTCTAACACGGTTTTTGTCTCATTATTGGGAAAGTCAGAGATGATTTTTGCAAACACCAGTGATTCCTTTGATTTAGATTTTTTGAATTCGAAATCAAACTCTTGTAGGATGATAATCCATTTAGAGTATTTTCCCACGAGTAATTGTTTTTTCAAAATATACATCATCGAGCAACATTTATATATCACAGTTGTTTTACGTAACAGTATGTAGTGACAGAATTGTTGGACAACTTTTATTGCTACCAAGGCCAATTTCTCCACACGAAAATATTTGATTTTTTTCAGGTTTAGATTCTGACTTAGATAATAGATCACATGCTCATTGTGAGATACATCCTCTTGAACCAGAACCATTCCAATGGTGGAATCAGAGGCTGCTAAGCATAAAAAGTAGTCCTCATGGTAATTGGGTGGATGCAATAACAGTGCATGGGTTAACGCATGTTTTAAGACATCAAAATATCGATCAGAAATCTCATCCCAAATAAAAGGAAAACTTTGTTTAAACAACTGCATAAGAACTTTTCTTAACTCAACATAGTTCGGTATAAACCTATGTAGAAAATTTGCTTTCCCTTACAAAATTTGGAGTTGGCGAAGTGTGGAAGGAGGAGGTAAATTGATGATGGCCTCAACCTTCGAGGGGTCGACATGAATGCCAGATTTCGAAACGATGAATCCTAGTAATCATCCTAACTGCACACAAAAAACACATTTGTGTGGGTTCAAACGAATCTTGTAATGCCTACATCTCATGGAAATAGCTCATGTGCAGGATGATCTTCCCTGTGTAAAGAGTGAGCAGGTAAGTCATCTAGAAAGTGTTGTACAATATGTTTGATATCATGAAAAGCATAAGACATGGCCCTTTCAAAAGTTGCACTAGCATTATTTAATCCGAAAGGTAATTTGCAATAAGAAAATGTACCCCAAGGACATAGAAACTTTTTTTTTGGTTGATCAGCAGGGAGTATGTTGATTTGACTATATCTGAAAAATCCATCCTAAATGAGAAAATTTCATTTCCAGCACAATCATCAATAGTTTGGTCGATATAGTGGGTAGGATAATTGTCTTTTGTACATGCTTTATTAATATCCCTATAATCAACGAATACTCGTATAGTCCATTGTTTCTTGGTAACAAGAACTATATTAGATACCTAATTAGTCAATGGAATTGGATAAATAAATCCTCCTCGCAATAGTTTTTCAACTTCATCTTTGATAGCATCAAATTTTCGTGGATGTATTGGATGTAAATTTTTTCTAATAGGCTTGGCATCCGGGTATGTCTTAATTTCATGAATGAAAATTTTTGGATCGATTCCTGGCATCTCTTCATAAGACGAGGCAAATATGTCTCAAAATTCCCGAAATAGGGTTTTATATGTATTAATCTCTTAAATCGTACAAGAAACACCTATATGAATGTTTTCAATAATTCCATGTTTAACTAATATGTCGATAGGAACAGTTGTAGAAATGTTTCCCAAATTAGTCTCAGAATCTGAATTTGTAATCAATATGGGATTCTACGATTCCTCGACATAATCAATTATAAAAATAGACGAAAAATAAGTTTCAAACCTATCAAGTTCAGGTAAAAACAAATATTTATGATGTAGATCATCCCAGGGTAATTCATCTAAAGACAAAAATTCTCGAATACTTTCAATAATGTGAAATACTTGTTGAAAGGGATCGAAAACTGATGTGAAGGCTGAGTTTGATAGTGAATAAGATTCTTTGGTGGTCACATTCATTTGATTGGGGGTAGTTGAAAGTGTGTCAGAAAATGACTGTACTTCCACATATGCCATTTCAAAAGGACTCAAAGGCATCTTTCCATTGAACGAATCCAGTTCTGATTCTAAAGGCACTTCCCAAGTGTCATTCGAATGGTATAATGCTTGTGAAATCATATTGATGTTGTCAATGGTATGCGGTACGTTGGGTGGAGGCATAAAGAAATTTCCTATGAAAGTGGAGTCCTTTACTAAACCTACTCCAACATCTTCATATGGGATAGTCAATTTTCCAACATGTTAGATACTATCTATAGAAGCAGGGTTAGATGAATAATATGGCAACTGATCAACTTTCAAAATATATACTTTATGAGGAAACATGATTAACCGAAAGAAGGATGAAATGACAGAAGTCATGGAATAAGACCAATTACCATCGAAACGAAGGTTGTAATCCAGAGGGGCATCAACAACTTCCACATCAAAATTAACATTTTTTCCTTCTACTTCTATAGGTAGGTCCTGGAGTATTCCGTACGAATGAAATCCTCTTCCATCAAATGCTTTAAGGATTGTCGGTGATTGGTTGAGTGTTGGAGAACTGCTATTTTTCCAATAATTTAATGACATTATGCACGTGTATGCCCCTTCATCAATAATAGTATGAAAGAATCGTCTGTTTTTAACTAATACTAGAACCTAAAAAGCCATCTGATGAGGGAGTCTCAGTGTAAAATTTTCTAGATCAAAGACCATGACGTTAGAATCCTGAGGATTGATATCTCTGATAGCTGATAATAGTAATTTCCTTTGTGCTAGACATGATTATAACACTTCTAAGGTTGACATTGCTGAAGGGGATATCGCCAAGTCTTCAACAATGTTGTAATTCTGAGCAGCTCTCGCATGTGGGTTGAAAGATGATTTTCGAAGTACACCTTTAGTAGGTGGTTTAACCACAAAATTAGGATTAGGTTTCTAGATATGATGTGGATCGAAAACCAAATGAGGTACAACTGCTGTTTGACTAGAATTTTCTGTCTCTTTACCAGTTACAGGATTTTTAGTTCCATATTCTTGTGATCGCGTTGCCACCATAACCGCAAACATCATTAAAATATATGTTGATGAATTTGAAGAAGATCCTATCATTTTACTATCTTGAATGGGAATAGGATCCTTCAAGACAGTAGGTGTGGGTGAACCTTTAACAAACTTAGAGACCTCAGACTAATGTGGGCACTCTTTCATAAAGTGATCCTCATCACAGATAAGACAAGGATAATGAGGTTTCCACTTATCATCAGTTGGTTCATTCTTTTCGGTTTTATCTATGGGAGATGTAGTTTGCTTGCTTTTATTCTTTCCTTTCTTCTTATTACTGGTTTTAGATTTAGCTATAGATGAGTCTACAACATGGATGCCAACAAAATTTTCAACGAAAGAATCTCCTTTTGGTGAATCTAGTAAAGTTATGATAGGAGAAGTATTTTTGGAGCACTTCTTCTTACTCTTATTAGTGCTAACTAAACCAATTACACCATTTGTAGCATGAAAAACTGAAGGTGTTGCATTTATTTGACCAGGATGTGGTAAGTCATAAATTTTTTCGTATAAAGTACCAGACTATGTATATACAAGGTCTAAGTATTGAGCTTGAGAAATGACCTGTTCTTCCATAAAACCCCCTCCCTTAGCCACATCTTCAGTGATATTTTGCAGAAATGACTTGATAAAACATTCTACCCAGATCTGATCCGAAATAAGAAATTTCACTAAACGTCTTATAAATCTCCATTCATGTATGTGATCTGAAATTTATGTAGACGTATATTGTTTTAATGAAGTTAAGAGTTTCGTGCCATTATCGTATCGGAATGGAAACTGAAAGTGTGTTAAGGGTGTTGTTTCTAACCCATTGAAATTGTTGAATGAGCCACATGGTAGTTCAATATACCATATTGCATATAAACCTATCAATTTTATTTGAAACAATATTAATAGAATGGAATCAACAATTCAAGAGGTGGTAAGTCACGACATGGTTTGAGGGGTCTTCTCTTGATTTACCTTCGAACTTAGGAATATCACTCAGCAACCTATTCGGCATTAGCGACCAATACGGAAGATAATAAATCAGATCATTCATTAGGCATGAAAAATCAGGTAAAGCCAAAGTTGCTATGAATGGTAACTGACGGTTAGGGTCCTGCTGAGAAAATTGATAATTTTGCAGAACTATACTAGTACCAGGAGGAGGATATCCAAGATAACGTGGAATAGCCTATGCATTTTCGATTGGAATTCCTTCCAGATAACCATGGTATGGTTGATGTTGGTATACTAGATTCTGTGCTACAGGTCCATATTGATACTGCCCTTGATATGGTTGATAAACAAACTGAGGTTGCCTTGTTATAGTTTTACTTGTTGTAGGTTGTCCCACAAGGATCTGAATAGTAGTCTAAACTGTGGGTCCAGGTTGAGGAGCAGTGACTTGAGGGATTTGCTGTGATACTTGAGGGGCTGTAGAAATAGGGGCTACAGAAATTCCAGGGATAGGTATGGTAGGCTGAACAGAGGTTGGTACAGCAGTTTGAGGTGGAGTTTTAGGTGTACTCGGACCAGGCTACTAAACATTACTAGGTGCAGATACCTGTGGTATAACTTGAAGCGTAGGTTGGACAAGTTGCTGGATTTTTTTTGTAAGAAATTGGATGAGCAGGATGATTATAAGGTACTTGAATGTTAGGTTGAATTTTTTTTTATTCAAGGATGGATTCCACACCGTGTTTACTCCAGGATATGGAGCTCCCATTGAAGGTTATGCTACGTAAGATGGACCATATCCTGGTTGATAATTTGGAACGTAATCTTGATAGTTGGCTTGATAATTTCCACTAAGAGATCGAACTCCCTGAAACAACTGTTGTTCCTGGTAGAAATTTGGCCCTAAAGGAGGCTGCTATCCTTGGAAAGACAATTTCCTGGCATAGGGTACTATCCTTGAAAAGGTTGCGGACCCTGAATAGAGTACTGCGCTTGAGGTTGATATTGTCCTTGAGGTATGTACTTGCCTTGAGGTATGTACTCTCCTTTGGGTGTATATTGTCCTTGAGGTTGCCCCCCAGGCGGTAAATTACTACCTTGAGGATGCCCCATAGGTGGTAAATAACTACTTTGAGGGTTAGGTTTAGGAATGTTTCCATACATCATGTAAACTTGTTCCACGTTCAAATTTTCGCTATGATATTCATTTGGACCAGGTGTTTGTATAAGATTTTCGGGAGAGGGATCTACTCCTGAGAAAGTACCAGAAAGCAACTAGTACCCTGGAGGAATGAAAGTGCAACCATAAAAATATGTTTTGGCGATGTAGAAAACATGGATGACTCACCAGATATGTTAAATGAAGGTCTGTAATTACCTCTTGGTATAACATAAAAAGGAATTTAGGGTGGCAAATAGTTTAGACCAAAATTATGTATAAATTCAGTTAACTGAGAATACCAAGGATCTTGTTTGAAAGGATTATAATATTAAATCAATTCACTAGCCCTATGATCTAAACATTCTTGATGTGAAGGAAGAACAATTTCTTCTTCTACATCAGTAATCTCTTCAATGCTAATGAGGACAAGAGGAAGGTTCTCAGTGATGCAAAACTTCAGTCGCGGTGAATGAGGACGACCAGGGGTTGGAGTGATGAAGTTTAAAGCAGGCTCAGACATAGTAGGTTCAGTTTCCTGTTCATAAATTTCAAACTCAGTAGCTGATAATTCACTAGTTTTGGAAGCAAGTTCAACTAGTTCATAAATTGTACGTTTTCTTCGAGAACTTTCTGTTGTTTGAGGTTGATATAATTCGTAATAAGGATGTATAATTACTGATTTTTCCTATTTTTCATTTGATCCAATCCCTGATGGTTGTCCTTTCTTATATTTAAGCTGTTCTAACTGATTTGGTGAGTAGTCAAGTGGTTTCCCCTGCATTCTACGTGATTGTCTTGGTAATTCAGCCACGATTAAAAGTTTAACACATGAAATCAAAGAAAATTTCAACAAAATATCCTAAATTCTTTAAGGAAAAAATTAGATTGATCACATGCCTACAAAATCTAAGATAGCAATCCACACATAAACAATATGTTTCCACACTAAAAAAACTAGTTGGTGATGAAGTCCAACGTTGTAGAATTTTAATGTGGAAAACTTGGCGGTTGGAATAGTTACCCCGAAAAATTTCTTAATGAAATAGTTTGGTGCAAGTGTCTCCACTTATGCCATCTTGAAGTTAAAATTACCCTCCAGAAATTCCAAGTGAGTCTAGTTGACGTCTTCTCTAGGTACAGTGTGACCTTCTGTCCACCGTCACCTTGGGAAAAAACCTAAATTTTATAGTAACTAAGGTCACCAATGGAAACAAATGTAACTGGGGGAACAGTCTATGATATGATATACAAACAAGGGCAGAGTAACAATCTCAATCCACTTGAAGGATCCTCGATATAATCCAAGTTTTACCAACAAGTGACCCTAGGCTCCTCGACAATGGTCTATCCGAGGTTTACCGTTGTTAGTACATGCACATCTGCTATCTTTCCCAATGAGATAGGTACGATTACCTCACTGGTTCCGACATGATCTCGTACTTGACTCTTCTAAGAAGAGCTTCCCAAAGCACAAATGCTACAATTAGATTTTCCTACCACAAGATTGCTACATGTTTGTTTGAACTGTCTTGGAATGTTAATAACAACCTGTTCCAAGACACTAGCCTATGCTATGTTGGTGGAATGATCCCTAGAAAATGTAAAATATCTAGATTGATTTTATTAAAGCATTTATTTTTAATTTGGTTGTCACTTAAGGAAGAAGGTATGGAAGTTAAACTTCAATGATGTTTGTGACCCGACTCAAAAATATGCTAAATGCATCTAAATGAAAAGTGCAACTCTTTTCTTTTCAATGAATCTTATTTAAGGGAAAGATTGAGAGATTTAAAAAATTTCAAAGCACCAATTCTTTCATTCATAAACAAAATCTTTGAAAATAAGACTATTTCTTTGAGAACTCAATTTTCAAAATGATCAATTACTTGTTATAAATGAAATTCCTTTAAAAATCAGAACAAAAACTACAAATCAATAAACAAACTATTTCCAAAAGAAAACACTATCTAAAAAACTCTAAAACATAAAATTAAAAATAAAGTAAAAAATCTAATTTTGAAGTCTATCTGAAAAGTTTGAAGACGTTTTCTCCTAGTTTGTGATCGAACTAAGAAAAATTTCTACTTATCTCAACATAAATGAAAACATCAAAAAATGGTTCGGTGTGAAAATCAGGCTTTAATAAGCTAAAAGCTCTTCCAAAATTGCAAATGAAAACGTAATCAATTTTCACAAAAGTAAGGTTTGCAATGGTTTTAATGGCTCAGAAAGAGAACATAATCATACCACTAAGATGAGGTATAAAAGGGTATCTTATATGGAGTAGCAATAATGTAGGGAAAACACTCACTTATAATATGCAAATAGGATGATTAATCACAAAAATGAAAAAGTTGCTGAAAATAAATTCACACATAAGATTTTAAAGCTAAGATAGACTGGGGAAAACACAAAGAATAAGGTGATTTGGCTCCTAAGAAGATAATTATTAAGTTTTTCAAAAAATTTCAAAATTTCTGCAAGTTCTAATGGAAAACAGTGTGGTACTGCATTGTTTTGAACTAAAAACTGCATATCTTGTCGCACTGTTTTCCGATGAAAAATATGGAGGAAAGGGAAAGTATATAAAAAAGAAATATTCAGCCTTTCTTTTCAGGGGTTCTTAAAGGTTATCTACCCAACCTAATCTTAGACAAAATAAAATTAGAAAACTCTCAAAATTCAAACTAAAAAATAAAAAAGGAAAACTAAGTTCTATTCCCCAGTGGAGTTGCCATTTTGTTATGCGGATTAATCCCTCTTGCAGACAAGAGAGATCTCCCTAGTATTCTACAAATAGATAGAAGAAAACATCCATTTAGAAACCTTTTTCTCTAGACTAATTCCAATTCAGAATTATTATAAACAAATAAAGAGGACATGCCCCTACCTTGAAATCCAATGTTCGATGCAGTATTTTATCCAGTCGCTCCAAAGAGGCTTCTCCAGTAAGTAGAACCTACAATCAAAGACAGACAAAAGAATTAAAAGCATCTGCAACATATAATAATCAAGAAAATATAATCCAACTTAGTGATCAAGGAGTCTAATTATTGATGTTATTCAATAATCACAAGAACAACTCAATGAGAAAAAGAGATCCATATGTATTATCTTATATGAAAAGAGTAAATTTACAACTGGTGCCCTGATGTCATACAAGTTTCTCCCGAGGTCCTGAAAAATGGTTCCTCCTTCAGTTTGAAAAGGCTACCTCTCTGAATACCAGCATAGAGTTATGGACATAAGGGTGTGATCATTCTCATGCCAACAAAAACTAGTGTAGAGAGTATGCACACTTGGGAATTCCTTCAACAATTACATATCCAAGGTACCCTTGAGACTGAAACATGAGCTCAATTTATAGGTAAATGGAGGTATTTTTAGTTCCATGAAGAGGGGGATGGATTCCTCTCATGAAGGGATTTGAGCTCCATGGACCAAGGGATAAGCTCCATCAGTGGAGGGATAAAGCTCCATGAGTGGAGGATAAAGCTCGAACTGATCGCACCTCTAGAAGCTTCCAGTTGGGAGAATATCTGACTAGGTGGGCTTCTATAATTTACTTTTTCCTTTATTTGACTTTTTATTGGGGCCCGCGGGCTCTAGTAGCATAATGTGCTTCTCTGTCGTAGGCTATAGAAAAAATATCCATGAACCCACAGGAAAAGGCTAGAAAAAGTGCGGAAGTAGACTTTTAAGGGTTTTAATGAGATTTCCTCCAATTCCACGACTTGGTTTAGGAACGTTAGGGTTTTTGAATTCTAAGGGAGCATAGTATAGGTGGTGAAAGACCCATATGGATAGTCAAATGTCATGGTGACAAAATAACATGTAACGAAAGGAACTAAAATCGAAGAAGGAACATATAGTGTTTATATAACTGATGACCATCCTAGATTACTATTTTGACCTAAAGTATATGGAATTCTACAAGATGGAAATGTTCCTCCATTCTATATTAGTATTAACATTCATTATTTTTATCCTGCATAATGCCATGTTATTTTCTAGTGCTTCTCACACACTGCTGCCAAAGGTAATTATGGAAAAATTTAGATTAGACTTGACCAGACCTTACAAAGACTTTTACTCTTTTGATTGAAATAGAGTAAGATGTCTTGAATTAATAAAATATTTGTGTGTAAACCTTACTCATATTCTAGCAAAAAGACTAGCAATGAACATTGTTGTGGTAGGCATCCCTCCAAAATATGTGCCTCTCTTACTAAGATCATGGGGATAAAAGTTGAAAGGAACATTTCATATGTATATGACATATGAAACTATTCGTGTTTTTGGTCAACAAAGAATATTGTATCGAGAGACTCTTACGAAATACATGGTAAGTTATTAAAACAAACCCAATAATTATCCAGTTTATTCTGTACATTCAGAGATGGATTCTTTCATCCTACATAATTATATGTGTTTGGAAGGAGAAGTTCAAGCTGTGGGAATTCAATCAAAAGAAATAGAAAATGGAAAAATACAAATTGAAATTGAAATAAAGGAACAATAAGATGGCTTACAGAACATGGACTTCGATGGAGTGGTCAGCAAAGAAGCGGTTGCAGCTCGAGTATGGATTTCAAACATGAAATCAAGCACATCAAAGAAATATTCATATAAAATTTATTTGAGTGTAGAAATAATGTTGTTGAACATGAGGCTTTATTATTAGGTCTCCAAAAGTTAAAAATATTAGGATCGAAAATAATTTCAATTCATGGAGACTCAGAGCTTATTATAAAATAGACCAAAGGTGAACATTCAGCCAAACATCCTAGGATGAGAGCATATAGGAATGATGTTTTAGAATTTTTACAGTGTTTTCCATAATATCAATTATCATTAATTCCCAGAAATAAACATGTATTTGATGATGCATTAGTTACCTCAACAAGTACATGTAAAATTCCTTTTCGAGAAATTAAGAAGATAGAGATTGATGTAAAACATAGGACTGCAATCCCTCATAATATTAGATAATGGCAAGTATTTCATAGTGAAAAAAAAATCAACTCTTTTTTTCAAGTGAAGGATGAATTTGAGAATTTTTTCATTGACACAGGAAACAATATTGATGGTAGTGAAAAGGAAACCATTTTTAATCATACTAGTGAAGAATTTTAAGAATATGAAGTAATACAGTTTAAAAAAAACACAATACCAAGAGGTCTAGCTCCACTTGAAGAATTGCTTTATTTTAACAATGTTGATAAGAAGTCCACAATACATCCAACTAGATATGAAGTAGAAGATTGCAATATAGGTATTGAAGAAAACCCCATTATTTTGAAACTTTAAAATTCCTTTCCTCTATAAGAAAAGAAAACATACATTTATTTTTTAAAATAATACACTAGTGTTTTTGCGTGGGGATATCAGGATTTAAAGGTTTATGATTAAGGTATTATTCAACATATTATTCCTATTAAAGAAGATCAAAAACCTTTCAAACAGAAGCTGAGAAGAGTAAATCCTGTTTTTTTTTCCCTTCATTGAGACAGAAGTTAGAAAACCCTTCAATGATAAAATCATAGTTACCTTGATATTTTCCAAATGGATGCCAAATTTAGTGCGAGTAAGGGAAAAGTATAGAGAAATAAGGTTTTTTCTCGACTTCAAGAATCTGAATAAGGTTTCCCTAAAGGACAATTATCCTTTAAAAAAAATGGATCATTTACTTTAGAGTGTAGTTAGGTCCAACAAAATATTATTTCTTAATGGTTTTTGTGGTTATAACGAGATTTTAGTGCATCCACATGATCAAGATAAGACAGGCTTCACAACACCATGGGGAACATTTATCTATGTCAAGTTGCCTTTTGGAGTTATGAATGCAGCAAAAAATTTTCAAAGAGCAATGGATATTTCTTTTCCGGATGAAGAGGATAGGTTGATTGTCATATATCTTGATGACATTCTTGTTTTCTCAAAATTTCATGAGCATCATGTGCATCACTTAATAATTTTATTTGAAAAATGCAAATAGTATGGCATTTCTTTAAACCCAAAGAAATGTCTTTTTGGGATGGAAGAGGGAAAATTATTAGGCCAGATAATCTCAAAGGATGGTATCAAAATTGATCCCAATAGGATTGAAGCAATCCTAAAAATTTATCCCCCAAGAAATAAGAAGGAATTGAAATCTTTTACTGGTATAGTAAAATTTTAAGGAGATGTATTCCTAATTTGGCTAAAATTTTGAAAAACATCATTCATATGTTAAGGAAAGACAATGAAATAAAATGGAGCACTGAAGCAAGAACATGATTCACTGAAGTAAAGTTATCTTTGACCCATGCTCCTAATTTAATTCTCTTGGATTACACTAAATATTTCATAATATTTTATTTTTCTTTAGAACACACTATTTTTGCAGTAATGTTACATAAAAACAAATAAGGTCATGAGGAAACTATAACCGTTGAAGTATAATATCATGGAAAAGAAAGATTTTTATTTATTCAACACCTTAAAAGACTTCAGAGTGTATGTATTTCATTCTCACATAATTTCTTTTGTTCCAAGTGCATTAGTGGAGGATATCCCTACTCAAAATTACCCAGATGGAAAACGAGGTAAATGGATAGCAATTATTTTGGAATATGAGATTGAGTTAAAACCAACAAAGCTTATCAAAGTTCAAGAGTTAGACAAATTAATGGGTGAATCAAATTTTCATACAGTCGATATAAACTTTGTAGCTTCTTTGGATGGAGAAGAGGAGCTAGCGACTCCACAGGTATCATAAAGTTTTTTCACTCCCCCCTCATATACATTTATTTTTTATGTCTTGAAGAAGTTACAAGTCCCGCCCTGGTTTATAGAAAACCAAGGCAATATTTATTAAATCCAAATTTGTGAAGTTATGCATTTTAGACCAAGCTTTATATTGGAAAGATGTTGTAGGAATATTATTAAATTTTTTGGTGAAGATGAAGCTGACAAGATAATGTAGGAATTTCATAAAGGTGATTGTGGAGGACATCTTTAATGGAAAGCCACAACAAAAAGATCCAGAGACCTGGTTTTTACTGGCCTACCGTGTTTTCCGACATTCATAATAAGGTTTCAAATTGTTATCAATGTCAAATCTTTGAAGGCAAGATGAAGCTCTTACCTTTACCTTTGAAGCTTATTTCAATATAGGTGCCTTTCCAACATGGGGGTTTAGTATCATATTGTGCTAGGACATTGTACTGCCTATTTTCCTCAAGGAAATGGGTTAGAAAATTTTTCTAACAAGATCTTGGTTAACAAAATAAATATTTTAGTGTAGGAAAACAATAAATCCTGGCATAAGAAATTGATAAATACTCTATGGGCTGATAGGATAAGCACTACGAAAATTTTCAAGGATGGAAGTTTATCTTAAAGTTTATAAACCTTGGCGAATATTGCTAGTCCCTAATATCCAAATTTTAAAATTCTTGATGATAATTTTGTAAAAATGTTTAGATTTGTATTTTTTTTATATTAAACAATACATAATATTGGTGATTTTTAAGGTAAAATAATTTTATATTATAAAATATGGGCGAATTTATTTTTAGAAAAATGGAAATTAGCGAATCTATTTTTTGGAAAAAAGCATGGAATGTTAGCCCCCCTGCGAATATTAGCCCCTAAAATTTTCATACAAAGAAGCCAATTGGGATGTCACCTTTCCAATTGGTCTATGGAGTATATGCAGTTTTTCCTACCTCCCTAGTAATTACAGTGTTAAAATTATTGCAAGAACTAGATGTTGAAACAAACAATGCACAAAGAAGGATAAACTAGATGATACAATTCCAGCAAACCAGAGAATAACTATACAATAGCACATAGATAATTTAGGATAAGATCAAAAGAATCCATGACATGAGGGTTAAAGTAGATAATTTCCAGCTAGATGACCTTTTTTTTAAGTGGGATGCCACAAATGAGGAAAATGGAAAGGATGGAAAGTTAGACAGTTTATGGAAAGGACCTTACAAAATTGAAGGCTTTTGGTGTAACAATGCATTTTTGTTAAATGATTTGACTGGATAAGGACTGCCAGGAGGACCTGTAAATGGCACGTTGCTCAAGCACTATTTCACTTGATGTCATATAAGTTGTTTTTTTACACATATCATTGTATATATCATTTTATCTTTTTAATACATGTGAGGGTGGCTTCCATTAAGAATTGAACCCCGCAGAGAAGGACCTAAGCTTCTAATGAGTTTCCTACCATATATATGAAGTAACAATTGATTAATATTTCAATCAAAGGAAAAATAAACTACTGCCCAATGGAAGAAAGCTACTAATCTATGGTGTTCTTGACACCTCACAGGGAGGATGCTATCCCCATTGGAGGCATTGTTAGGGTCCTATAAATTATAATGATTAATTAATGGTTATTTGGATTTTCTCCCATGGGACATTGTAAATAATATTTCCATTGTGTAAATTATTTTCAGTATTTAACAGAAAAAATAAAGAAAAGGAAAATTAAGAAATAGAAGAAAGAAATACAAATAAAAATGGTAAAAAAAAATAGAAAGAAAAAAAGACAAAGGAAAAGCAAAATAAGAGGGGAATACAAAAATATATCTGTGAACAAAAATGAAAAAAAATGATAAAAAAACCCCATAGGGTGCACCAATTAAAATTTCACCATAACTTTTCAATAAAGGTTTAATTAAAACCTTTATTTTCATTAAAATTTGTGTTATAATATATGTGAAATGACCTTTTGTTATCTTGTTGTAATAATTGTGCATCAATCAATGGTGGAGATTTTCCCTGCCCAGATCAATGGCAGGGAAAATGTTTCGGACCCCCTCGACCCTTTGGGACGTAGCAGAGGGGGGGCGGGCTTGAAAAGTGAATTTTTGCAAACACCAGCCACATGATGTGTCATATGATCAAGGTTTTCAGGGGCGTCTTGTTTGGCCTCTAAAATGTCATTCATTTTCACCTTCATTTCCACCATCTTACCCCCATTATGTAACTCTAAAGCCCCATATCCTTACATTAAGTAACCATTTTCATTATCATATGGGTTTAACATTAACATTTTCCAAGTCATTAATTTTAAGTATTTTAAGTGAATTTGTGATTAAATATTATGAAATTAACATGTTTTCATATATATCTAAAAGTGTTATGAATTTTTTGATATTGTAGGCCTTGTTGGAGATTCTGGAAGGGTCCTATTTGGCCATCCAACCACAAATTCGAATTTCAAATTACAACTCATAAGGATTTGTGGAATATTACTAGAGGATGTAGATCAATAAATATGCAAATTCAAAGGAGAAGAATCATGGATAAGGAAATTTTGGGAGGACATGTATCTTACATTTTTAGATGATTTGTTGTAACCATAAGAGATAAATGTGGATTAAGGAGAGATTTGAGGATTTGTACATATTTTGTAGTTATCCTTGATTTTTGTATACATAGGAGTGCACCCTTCATACAAAGGGTGGTCAATTGTAAGTTGTTAATTATATGTTGTGAGCTAGTGGTTAGAGGTTAGAGGTAGCTAGTTGTTAGTTACTAGTTGGAGGTTTCAAGTTACATCCAAGATGTGATTTGTAAAGTGAGGAGAGAGAATTCTTGTAATATCTTGTAGCTTTATGTTTATGAAATACATACTTCTATTTTGATCTCCAAGATGTGATAGTTCATTCAGTGTTCTTTTTAAGAAACAGAGGCCCCCCATCAACCACAATTTGCACATATTTGTACATATTGGTAACATAATATGTTTTTTTATTTGATTTATTTTATGCAAGTGTGCCTTTTCCTTTCAGTAAGTGTGATTTAATTTTCAGCATGTGTGATTTCAATTATGAAATTGTGGTGTGATTTCATTTATGCAAGTGTGGTGCGATTTCAATTCTGCAAGAGTGATCTCCCTCATGCAAGTGTGATTTCAATTCTGCAAGAGTGATCTCCTTCATGCAAGTGTGATTTCAATTTCTTTATGTTTGGTTTCATTCAGTTTAGTTTCAATTAATTTATTATGTTTTTAAATTAGCTTTAATTTTATTATATTAATCTAATCTAAAATATAACCACTTAGTACATATATTACACACATACCTCGTCAGTTTACGAAATCCCATGTTGAAAATTAAATGGCAAAGATTTAATTCACAATTAAAACACCGAACATCTTGGCATAGTTGTCGGGGAATTATATGTAGGTGTTTATTTTGAAGTTTTAAACAATTCATTATAGTTGCATTCATTTTTAAGTGCATGGTTAAAATCATATTATAATCATTTTTCATATTAGATTTCAATAATTTTCAAATTTTTTTATTAATTTGTGTGCATGACAGGAATTTTCAACTAGTTGGAGTAACTCACAGACGATTAAGGAGTTCGAAGAATGTCCTTCCAAGAACTCTCTCGAATTCTTGTAACAACTGCGATATCTTCTTCTCAAGAAGAGTATATTTTAACTACATTCAAAAATTTATCTTTCTTTCCACCTCCACAAGAAGATCTTCAAGTCTCTTTTGATTCCTCTTGTCAATTTGTTGAAGAGACTCAAGAATGATGCAATAGTATTGATAGGGAGAAACTACTAGAATCTGAGTAATGCATAATAAAGGAGGATATTCAAAGTGATTTAAACCAAGAAAGGAATTAGGAATGTCATGGCCTTATTGAAAGATGGTTCCAATCAAGGATAAAGTCAACTTATTTCTTAATTGCATTATCAAAAAAATTGGTTTATCATGCTTTGATGTGTTTTAATGCATATTTTTCAGAACTAAGCACGAATATATTTTTACTCCTGTTATGCACATGGTTACACTGGAGATATGCATACACTTAAAATAAATTTTCTATTTCCAATAAAGTAGAGTCGGATAGAATTAATGAATAAAACCAAGTTTGGTGATGTTTTAATTTTATTCAAGTTAAATTTCATTTCATTTGTAATGTTATTTATTGCTCGTGTAGTAAGAGCCACCCATCTCACTAATCATTTGTAGGAAAATGTAAAAAGAGAAGGAATATTTGAGAAGAAGGAGAATAAATAAGAGTTTTGAAAGCCACAATCTGAATTTATAGATCAAATCCTTTCACTTTGTCTTTTTAGTTTAACATTTCAAATGAATCAAGAATTTCAATATTAATGAGTATGCTCTCTTCTTTCAATCTCTACAACCTAGAAGATCGGAAAGTAAAATTGAATAGAATTATTTTTAAAACTTTGCAGTAAAAATTGGACAAGAGATCTAAATTCCTACTGAAAATTACAATTATAGGCTTTTATATAGCTCAAATAGCTAAATTGATTCCTCCAATGGATCCATCACTGTCGAAAACCCATTTTTGACTATTTTTGAACCTCATTTGGCCAAAAATTGAGTAAAATATGACTGTTTTATTTTTTTTCCCAATTTTGTTGTTAATTATCCTATAATTCAACCCAAACCTGACCTGCACCCTCAAAAGAGGAATGAATTGCAAATATGGTATTTCCGATCGGTGGTCAAATTTTTAGGATGGTTAAAACCACCCCAAAATCCTTCACATCTGTGGTCATATGGCACCATGTGCCTTGGGGCTAAGCCCCTTTCAAAAAATACACCCATATTAGACTTTAAATACATTTTTGGGAGTATAGTTTAAAAAGGAATACGTTAGCCAAGCTTGTAAAGGCACTTTGTCGCAAGGTTGGAGGTCATGGTTGCGATTCCCATGGAGCAGTTTTTCACCCTACACAAAATTTTGGTCACCACAAGGAGGCCACATGGAAACCATTGGTTGGTCCATGTGGCACTCACTCATTGCCCCTCCACAACAAACTATTAACCAATAAAAGACAGGTACGTGTAACCAGTAAAACAATGACAAGTGTCAGTCACGAATTGGCCAATTAAAGTACAGTCAAACAATGGAAAGTGTCATGATCTAGTTAACATACAGACTGCTGACTGGGCATTCCTAAAACTCAAAAACTCATTTTTTTAGCTTTTTAACAAAATGATCAGAACGTGATTCCGAGAGCATCCGAAGCTGGATTTTACTGAAACAAATTGTGTTGGATTCATAGCGATGAGATCTTCGCTTTAGCATTGATTTCAAGTTGATCCAATAATTTTTAATTTTGAGTATTTTCTTGATCCAAGAGATCATGGATAAGGGTGGAGTGCTAGAGAAAAATGATAAATATATTTACAGACTTAGACTTTCATTAAAACCTGGAAATATTAAAAATCCAACTACAATAATTGAAAAAACGACCATCCAAGTCTAATTACATGTTTTAAAGTGGCAAGGCAGTGCAATGATCCTTATTTTTGGTATATGCAGAATTAACACAATTCATTAACTTATGAAAATTTGGTTTCTTATCTATTGATGAAGAATTAATTTTTTGGAGAATAGGGTTCAAGCTCAAAATTGGTTAGAAACAAAATGAAGAAGTCACCAAAAAAATAATAACATGCGATCCATGGTACTAATAAGGAAAAAGTACATTTAATTTTTCACCTCGAATTTATTTTTTTAGTATTATTTCTAAGTTTTTTTGTGTATACATCAAATGAAGAGGGAAAAATAACCTCTCTATTTTGATAGTATTACATTTAATTGCATAAATTGCTAAGTTTTTTCAGGTTGCATGACGATGGAAGAAGGGCACTATATGCACAAGTACCCTTTTAAATGCCAAGTTTATTTCTGAAGAGAATGATCATTCAATGTAAAATCAGCTCCAATACACCATTACTAATAAAAAAAATACCCTTTTTACCATTACTACACATTTTAATCCTACTGTCGATCCATAATTATCCATCTCCCTCCTACCAAAAACTCCTTTCCCTTTGCAATATTAACACTTTCCTGCTTAATTTTCACTCACCCTTAACCCAAAAATAAAGTAATTCAACTCCCTTAAAAAGTTGAGTCACCCCATTTTCCTTTTCCTTTCTATTAAATAAACCTTGATTCAATGCAAATTTTTCATTTATAGTCCTTCAAATTATTATTTCATACTCACGCTACATGATGGAGGATTCATTAAGGTCTCCCTTCTAACAAGTTTTGACCCATCAACTCTCACACATCATTTCGGATCAAAACTAGACATATTTCAAGTACCTTGAGGCTTGCATGACTTAATGACAAGGATTTCTACTGACAGAGATGATCCCTCTAGCCCTAGGATGGGTTTAGTAACAATAGGGAAGAATTAGAAGCCTACTTTCCTAGATTTTAAATGCATGAAAATCATGAATAGATCACCTACCTCAATATGATACTATTCATTGCTTGAATCCTTTGACCCTTTGCGCCCCGTAGTCAGATCCTTTCCATTGTCAGCGCTTGGTTACCTGCACAAGGGATAAAGCAACAACAACTGTGAATGAGTAACATATATTTTGCATATACAATATACCTATTTTATCAAGGAGAAATAAGAATCCAATCATACATTAAAGACAAGAATGGAAAGCACGAATCAATTGTATTATATTAAAATAGAGAGGTGGAGTTACTACCCACACCTTTACGTCGCAACTCTCCTTCGACGAGTACGGATCCATACATGTCTCCAAATCACTCATTGCAACTTCATGTGAAGGGAAAAATGTATCAACTCTCGCTTGATACCTATAGCAACAAATATCTCTCTCGAGTTCTTCTATCTCTGTTCTAACTAGCAGAGCTATGGGAGAATTTCCATTTTATAGAAATGGAGGAGGGAGCATCGATCCACTCAAGGTGGGAAAATGGGTTATCCCTTTTGGTGGCTCCACTTTTGTAGGAACAAGACCCCAAAGGGAGAAGCTTTAGGAACAAACAACCAAATCTCCGCCAAGAATCTTCTAGATCTCGAAGCTCCACTTCCATTTAAAAAAAAATTATAGAAGAGTATTGACACGGGTATGATATTAATTTCTAGCGCTGATCGGCGCTGTTGTAGACAAAAAAAATCCATCGACGCAAGAGAGACACGTAGAGGTTGCGCCGATCCAAATTATCATGTTTTCATTAGGGGAATTTTAAGGTCTAAAATGGTTCTCCTAAGAAAAATGTACAACTAAAATAAAATTTATAAGAACCAATAGGATTCAAGATGATGATGTCAACCATGGGGGATGTTTCACCATTTTTTAAGTAAAAAGGTAAAAAGATTAAAAAATAATAAAATAATAAAACTAATTTTTCAACTCGTATTTTCAACTCATCTCCCAAACTATTTATTCAAATTTCGAGCAGGAGTACTCGTTGGATAAAAAATTTAATTCCTCATCCAAGAAGTACTCATGTTGCATATTTTCGATGGATCCTACTACATGTAAAACGAGATATACATGAAAAAATATGATTCCAATCACATTTTTCATGTATTTCTCTTTTTTCTTGTAGTAGGGCCCATCGAAAGTATGCAACATGGATACTCCTTGGATGAGGAATTAAATTTTGCATCCAATGAGTACTCCTGCACGAAATTTGAGTAAACATTTTGGGAGATAAGTTGAAAATAAGAATTCAAAAAGTATTTTTTTATTTTTTCCCCTCTACAATGTGAGGATGTAATGTAATATTATTTTATTATTTCCACTATTATTTTTAATTCCCTTAGGAGTCCCATTTTATACCTAAAAATTCCCCTAATGCAAGGAGTTGCTTCAGGAATGGTCAACAGAGAGTTTACTCATTATGATAGAAGGGATATGATGGCACATTTTAATGATGGAAAATAGACACAGGGGTCATTGTTAGGGGTCTCTAGGATCAGGAACATGGAATACAAGAATAGTGAAAAATTGTTGTGTAATAATCTCGCCCATAAACATCAGGAAAACATCAATGTCCCATGTTTGTCAGATACTTTAGGTGGCTCAACTACAACACATCTATTCCTACCTAGTAAGATGCACTTAGGAATCTTGACTCTCATTGACATCAATGGTGATTAGTCTCGTGTTGGTTAATGGAATTCATTAATGGCTAGTAATCCAAAAATTTATTTTCTATGTTCGACATCGACACATCTATTCACATAGATAAAAATTATGCCACCGAGTGGGAACAATAGAAGACTACATGATTTCAGCAGTTTGTAGCAAGACTCAATTTAGAATTTAGGAGCCGTAGCAATAAAGATTCCAATATCATCCTCAATTGATACAGGCAAGAGAAATAAGAAGAAAGATAAGATTCTTTTAGTTCACATTCCACGATTGAGCAACAACGACCACACTCTTTACATAGCTTGTCCACTATTGAGGTAGAGTGAAGGCATTTTGTTTTCTAATCTTTAATCAAATAATTCGTTAAATGCTAAAATTGTGATTTTGGAAAATCCCTAACCACATTTATATTACTTTTCTCATTTGACAAAAAATAAAAACACCTTTAGCTGGGGGGAAGGGATATTAATTCATGTTTCATATTCACATGTCAAATTTCATTTCACCCTAACCAACAATTTTTTTCCAACCACCTATTATTGCATTTTGATTCTAAAATATTATGTGTTTTGAAATGATCAATTGATGAGCATAATAAATGACTTACTTTCACTATGGGACTTTTAAAAAAAATCCTCATTTTTTTCAAGTATTTTGATGCAACAAAAAAATAACGAAAGTATTGTTACACAAGAACCAATACTCATAAAATTTTGGTTGTCACACAAGAAACAACCATAAAAAAATACATGTTGCAATCAAATGTATTTCAAAGTACACTTTGCAAAAATAATAAAATTTTCAAATGATATGAGTATGGAATGTAATTAAAAGAGAATCAATACAAAGCCAAAGCTCATATAGAAGAAAAACATTTCAAGAAGATATACTGATGATTAAGGGAAATAATGCAATAGTTGCATGAGGACATGAAATATCTTCAGTTGGGGGGTATGTTGGGCCTCTAAAATTTCATCCACTTTCACCTTAATTTCCATCATTTTACCCTCATTTCGTAACCCTATAGCCCCATAACCTTACATTAAGTAACCATTTTCATTATCATATGGGTTAAACTTTAATATTTTCAAAGTAATTAATTTTAAATATTTTAAGTGAATTTGCGATTAAATATTAGGAAATTAACATGTTTTCATATATATCTAAAAGTGTTATGAGGTTTTTGATCTTGTAGGCCTACTTGGAGATTATATAAGGGTCATATTTGGCCATCCTACCAGAAATTCTAATTTCAAATCGTAATTCATAAATATTTGTGGAATATTTCTAAAGGACGTGGATCATTATCTATGCACATTCAAAGGAGAAGAATCATGGATAAGAAAATTTTGAGAGGATATGTATCTTACCTTTTTAGATGATTGGTTGTAACCACAAGAGATAAATATGGATTTATGAGAGATTTGAGGATATGTATTTATTGTATATCTATCCTTGATTTTTGTATAAACAAGATTTCACCCTTCATACAAAGGGTGGTCAATTGTAAGTTGTGAGCTAGAGGTATCTAGTTGTGAGTTTCTAGTTGGAGGTTTCAACTTCAATCCAAGATGTGATTTGTAAAGGGAGGAGAGAGAATTCTTGTAAGATCTTGTAACTTAATCATTATGAAATACATAATTCTATTTTTATCTGAAAGATGAGATAGTTGATTTAGTGTGCTTGTTGAGCAATGGAGGGCCACCATCAACCACAGTTTACATATTTGTACATATTGGTAACATAGTATAGTTTTGTTATTTTATTTCTTTTATGAAAGTGTGCCCTTTCCTTTCACTATGTGTGATTTAATTTCTAGCATGAGTGATTTCAATTATGCAAGTGCAAATGTGGTGTGATTTCAATTTTGTGAGAGTGATCTCCTTTATGCAAGTGTGATTTGAATTTGTTTATGCTTGGTTTGATTTGGTTTAGATTGGATTAATTTATTATGTTTTGTAATTATTTTAATTGCATTATATTAATCTAATCCGAAATGTAACCACCTTATATAGAGATTTACCTCAAAATTAAATCACCTAACAATTCCCTTCCAAAAACCATTTACCACTCCTACTCCCCCCCCCTCGCCGAAAAAATGCCACTCCCTCACTCTTTTTACCCATCACCTCTACCCATCCACTCGTGCCATTTTTCATACTTCTCACCATTCACGTCACTCTTGCACCATGTCACCTTACTATTAAATCTCAAAAATACCTGCCAAATTTGAAAATGAATGTTATAAAATTAAATTCCCTCATGCCAATTGATATGTTTTCATATTAAATGCCTATGCTCCTGAAATGATAACAATTGCATTATGATACCCATTAATTCTGGTATAGCAACCCCTCATAAACCTGCAACTTCATCCCTTTTAACACCCTTTCAATCTTTGCAGGTCAAGCTCGAGCCAATCTGAAGTTATCGAGCGCCATATGTTAGTCATCCCTCAACAAAATTCAATGAAGCAAGGAGTCTTGTAACTTTTCTCTTTCATTTTTATCTATTATTGAGAACTTTAGTGTGAAAGGGAAATGGAAAGATTCTCGAGGAGGATCCCATGATACACCCTGTCCCTGACCTTCATGTAACTCCCCTGATCGATACCGAATACAAACTAGCCAAGACCGAGTGTGACACTACAAGGAAAAGACCCTCTAGTGGAGGTTATAAAGGAGGTTTTTAGTGTTATAAAATTAGCCAAAATTGTCAAAAAACATATGCTACCACATATGTTTATGGTTACAGAGGTTTTTGCGAAGCTTTTAATGGAAATTCAACACAACCAAAAAAAAATGGGCGACCGGAGATTATTACGGATGTTTTTTTCATCGGTGCGCTAATCAAGATTTAACACACCGGTGCGTACATGTGCACGGTGCCCTGGGGCAGTCTAACGAGAATGCACCAGGCCGTTAAGGTATAAAACAACACCGGGCGTAGTGTTGGTGATACAATGCACGGGGCAGTTATAATTGGTCTTGGGAATTGAGCGGCGCCCATAGATCGTATCAATGCGCTGGTGTGTAGACTTATAGAAACGCTCTGGTGTGTCCCTTCACACAGATGCACTGAGCATTATAATTGGTATCGGTATTCGTGCAGTGCAAATATGTCATACAAATACACCGGTGCATATAGACTCTTAAACGCCCCTGTGCGCAATATCACACAAATGCATGGAGATTTATAATTGGTATTGATATTCGTGCGGTGCCCATAGGTTGTCTAAATGCACTAATGCATATAGACACAAAAACTCCTCGGTGCATAGTATCACACAAACGCACCGATATTTATAATTTGTATCTGTATTCGTGCGGTGCTATTAGGTCGTAAAAAGGCACCGATGCGTAGATAGACATAAACGCACCGGAGAGCCATACCGCACAAACGTCTCAATATTTTTAACTGGTTTTAGTATTTTTGCGGTGCCCATATGTCATAAAAACACACCGGGGTGCTTAAGAATACAAGCGCACCAATGTAAGTATACACACACCGGTTTTCATTTTGTATTTTGCAGAAACATCGACCTGTGACAGTGCAATTATTGTGATTTTTTAAAATTCATTATTCATCAAAAGTCGCCACATATTATAACAATATTCATATTAATTAAATTTTTATTAATGCATTTGAATGTGATGCTTGGATTAATTTGTTTTTACATATCGAAATTATTGTGGTTTTTTTAAATTCATTTTTCATCAAAAGTCGACACATATATATCTTATAACAATATTCATATGAATTAATTTTTTATTAGTGCATTTGAGAACGACAATGGAGAATGCAATAGAGACAATAGAGAACGCGATAGAATAAATTAAAACATTTTCTATTATATATATATATATATATATATATATATATATATATATATATATATATATATATATATATATATATATATATATATATATGAATAAGATATTCTTTGTTTCATATGTACAGATGGATGGATATATCTCTTTAGTTTTTTAATCAATAGACTATGTCCATTACATTAAAGAAAATGTTTGATTTCACAGACATTTTTCAAAAAATAGAACGCCTTTCTTTTATATCCAAACATAGTGATCATCATTCTTCGCTTGAACTGCTATCACTACTAGAGCTACGTCCATGACTTGGGTTATTTTCAGAAATGTTTTGTTGGTGGTGTTGATTGTTTTCTTCTTCTTCACCTTCCATCTAGAAACATAAAAATAAACTGTAATGAGTGTATATACATTGGTGAGAATAATGAAAATTTCAATATTAAATAAAATACGTCGATGTAAATCGAAAGAGATGACGTACCAATGCAACAATTGACTAATAAACTATGCACATTCTTTCAAAACCATGTAACATGCCATCTTTCAAGATTTAATCTGTTGGCGCAGTGCCATACTTTCTTTCCTACAAGTTATATACCCCATAACAAATCATATATTTAATATAAAATATTTATTTTTTCTATTAATTATAGACAGAGCTAATTAAAACAAGATTGATAGATGCTTACAAATTCCACAATTAAGTTCTAATATGCCAACATATACACATAACCCATATTTAACCCAATTTCAATCAATTCCTCTAATGGTTCTTCTTTGTATGTTAGCACTTGTTTGAAGACATTCAATGATGATTTTTCTAAAACAACTTAAAAAATATAGAAATGAAATCTAGTTAAGTTGTTATAAGGAAGTAACAATTACTCACAAACTTAGATATCAATCATTTTCTTCCTTGTCATCCTGTTTGATGTGCTGAATGGGTTCCATTTTCTTTTCTTTTCTGCAAGAAAATACTTGAAAATTAATATTTAATGCTAAATTATTTATTTATTTTACCTAATTATCGAAAAAATCAATGATTACATATTACATTTGAAGCAAGTTGTTGTTGAGATGGCTCCTCCAGCAATGCAATTTTGTCCATTTATTTGACCATCTCCTTGTACACCTTCTTGGACATTCCTACTAGAATATTTCTGATATCAGCTCGTTCATCTTTTGAGATATTCATAATCTTCCTGAAAATGTAACATGACAATAAATTATTTAATTTTTATATTGATATATGTAAAATTAAGTATAACAAAAGTGATATTTATAAATAATTCTAGACAAACATTTAAAGGAATATTGCTTTTTCATTCCTTCATTTTTGTTGTTGTATGTTTTTTCTATTAAAAGTCTGACATGTCTCATTGACCAATTCTCTGGAAACTCTTCCTGTAGTTTACATAAAATTTGGTTCTTGGAATTATTGGATTGGTTTTTGTATTGTAAGTGGAAAGAACATCTATACATTCATTCCACTAGATCCCTCAAACTTTTGTAAAAGATTTTCCGCCTTGAGTTAACCTTCAGCACCACTCCAGATAAGCTAAGGACCAATTCATTTTCATTTTCATGTTTTATTTTTTTCTTTTCTTAGAACAACATTCCTTTTCTGAGTCGTTGGTCCCTGTAGAACATTAAATAGATGTGAATTAATAGTCTTTTTCACACATGTTATCTAACAATTTTAATTATATTATTAATGAAAACTAAAAAAAGAAGCTCATATGGATTGATAGTATTTTTTCATTCACCTGATTCATCCTTTTGCAATTTTTCCATCAAGCTTTTACGCTCTTCTGGTCCTAGATCAGAAATAATCTTATCGAACTTTATCATTTTGTGGCTATGCATGATACACAGTAAATAATACATATTAGTTAAACTTGCATATAGTTCAAAAATATTTTTTTTGTAAAAAATTTACAAAGAACTTGTCTTTTTTTTTTTTCTTGATGTGTTATCAGTATTTTTGTTACTTGATCTCTTGTCACTCATTTCTTTATCAATCCCAAAGCTATACCATACCATTCAATAATATATTAATAAATAAATTGTCAACTTTTCAAGTAAAAAAAAAAAATTCAAAAACCCGGTGCACCATTCATGGTTTACACACAACCTCCGATGAGTGTCTCTCTTCCAAACGCACTACCATAATAGTATAATAGACCGTACGGTGCTCTATGTCAACAAGGAGCACCAATGTGTTACATGTCAATGACCGCATCGGTTAACCATGATAAAATAATAAAAATTGTTCAGTGTTAGTTTTTTAGTAGAAATCGGTGCCATATTTTACATATGGCACACTAGTAAAAAAAAATAAAAATTATCACATTATATTTGGTGGTGCGCTTTTAAAATAAAGAGCCCCGGTGCGTTACGTACTCCAGGTGTGCCGATAAAAAAATGTTTTTTTTTTTTTCAATTCATGCCAGGGCCCACATGGATTGGGATTTGACTATGCTAATCGTCCTGTCAGTTGGATGTCTTAGGTCTATATTTAGCAATATAAACCCTATAAATCTAAATTGAAAAGCCCTAATTCTGAAATCACAGAAAGAGGAAGAAGAAAAGGGAGAAACAAGAAGAATGTAGGGTTTGTATCTTTTGAAAAAAAAAATTTCCGAAACAGAATGTTCGCAGTGCGACATAATCAAATAGCGCAGTGACTGCATATTTTACAAATGACGTACTTAAATTTTTTTTTTTTTTCTAATTTTTTATCGTAGTACTTTCATGGTGTGCTGGGAGAACAAAGCGCACCGGTGCGGTATTCCGCACAGGGTGCACTAATTTTTTTATTTTTTTTTTTACACAAGGGCCGACATGGATTGGGATCAAACTATGCAGGTCTCCCATTGGTTGGATGTCTTAGGCTTATATTTAGCAATACAAACCCTATAAATATAAATTGAAAATTCCTAATTCTAAAGTAACAAAAAGTGGGAGAAGAAAGAGAAAAAACAAAAAGAATGTACGGTTTTGTTTGTTTATGTTTTTTTTTCAAAATAGCACATGTGTGATGCGCCATAATGAAATAGCGCACCGATGCCATATGTTACATATGGTGCAACGATTAAAAAATAAAATAATATATATATATATATATATATATATATATATATATATATATATATATATATATATATATATATATTTGATCACTATACTTTCGTGGTGCGCTGTTATAACCAAGCGCACCAGTGCGCTACTATAACCGAGCACGCCAGTGCGCTATGTTACGTAGGACGCACCGACAAAAAAAAAGTTAGTGTTTTTTAAGATTGACGCAAGGGCCGACATGGATTGGGGTCTGAATCTGCAGGTCCTCATGTTGGTTGGATTTCTTAGGCTTATATTTAGCAATACAAATCCTATAAATATAAATTGAAAAACCCTGATTCTGAAATCACAGAAAGTGGGAGAAGAAACGGCAAAAGCAAAAAGAATGTAGGGTTTGTTTCTAAAATGGTTTTCTTTTAAATCAGCACGTTTACGGTGCAACATAATAAAATAGTGCACCGATGCCATATGTTACGTATGGCGAACTGATAATTTTTATTTTATTTTTTTTCACTGTACTTTCGCAGTGCACTTCTATAACGGAGCGCATCAGTGCACTCTGTTACGTAGGGCACACCGATGAAAAAAATCTGTATTTTTTTAAGATTGACGTAAGGGCCAACATGGATTGGGATCCGAATATGCAAGTTGTCCCGTGGGTTGGATGTCTTATGACTATACAAACCCTATAAATATAAATTGAAAAGAAAGAGGGAGAAGAATGGGAAAAAATAAAAAGAATCTAGGGTTTTGTTTGTAAAAATGGATTTCTTTTTTATTTTTGTTTCTGAAAATTGTAGAAAAGGTAAACAAAAAAAGCAGAAAAAAAAAAAGTTAAAAAAACAATAAGGTTTGATTTTTTTATTTCATTTCATATAAAAAAATACAGAAAAAAGTAAAAAAAAACAATAGACTTTGATTTCTTATTTTACTGCATAAAAAAAATTCTAGAAAAAAATACAAAAAAACAATAAACTTCCTCACATCGTTTGAAATTCTATGGTACAAGGTTTGACTAACTAGAGGTTTGGAATTCTGATTGTCTGAATACTTCCATTCGAATTTATTTCCCTGCTCCACATTGCTCTCGTGCTCTGTTTGCTCCAGGTATGTATCCTACAAATTTTTGGCTGAAATATTTTGCAAAAATAGTGAAATAATGAAAAGTGTTTTGCATTTAAAGAAATGTTTTACGAAATTAGATTTTTGAAAATATTTTGCCCTCCATTTTTCAATTTACCATTTTTTTTTCACTTAAAGAAAATAGGGTTGGGATTTTTTTATTTGCAGTTATTCGTTTACCGGTGTGTTATTTAATTTAACCGCACCAGTGCATCCTTTTATAAAATACACGGGTGCATAAAATAAAATAAAAACTCAGTGGTGCGGTAATCTGTACATTATGCACCAGAATGACATTGAATTTTGTGCACCAAAATTTATTGTTGTTTTTCTCAAATGGAGGGAGAAAATATCATATATTATATATAATGGAAAATTATTCAAAATCCAGCTCGTTCCGTAATATTTCTCAAAGTCCATCATGGAGTTCTCCCTATCCATGTGGAGACGTAATATTTACTTCAGATTTGTTTTATTTTTTCACTATCTAATTGAATTTATATATGTTTTTTTATCCATGCAGTCAATCACACACAACTTAATTAAATTTATAATGTATACAAATTTTCAGGTTCATGTAGATTCATCATTGAGTTCAGATGCACAAAATATTCAAACTGCACCAAAACATTGGAAGTTCTGATTGGGAGCTGCATACCGCAAGGCGAATTCGGTAGATGAAAATGGACAGCCGCTTCACCCTGCCAATTGTAACAATATTTTATCTTCTAGCCAAAATCCCAGGACAATGATGGTAATTATAATTATAATTTTTTGCTATACATATTGATTAATACGTAATTATTTCAATGTCAAACCAATTTATAATCATGCAATATTAGCAACATGGTTACTAATTGATATCATATATTTTGTACTAATCATGTTCAATTTTTTTTTTTAATTATTAGGATTCTAATGATGATGAAAAACCTACCTACCATCTTTCATTGCACCCCACGACAATGTAAAATTGAGAGAATACTAAATTAAGAGAAAAAATCGGAGAGAAACAATACCAAGAATGGTTGAATCAACCACCAATTCAATTCCCGCTACGTCTAGATTCACCAATTAGGAATGACTACAGCAATAGTAGTTCTTCACAAGTTGGAAATGGAGGCAATCAAATAGAGGTTGGTATGGATGATTACTTGAGGGATACGACTGCCATGGAGACAATGTTGTTAGATGCATTCCAAAATGATGATCAGTTAGGGGATGATGCTCATATCGCTGACACCTTTTTCGAAAGCCTTAAATTTTCTTCCACCACCCCTCTCTTTGGACTTGAAAATCAGTCAAAGTCTATCCAGTTGGGGACAACAATGTTACTATACAACTTGAAAGCAAATTTTGGCTTGTCGAATGCATGTTTCTTGGAAATTTTGAGGTAAGTTACCATAAAGTACTCCCCTTATATAAATTTGAAATATAATCAGTACACTTCAATGAACATTACAAATGTTAAATTTTATAAACGTTAATAATTATATCGACATTAATCTACATTTAATATTAATATATTTTTCCATGATCACCAACTACAGGTTATTCAAAGATAAGGTTCTTCCGAGTGATAATGTCTTTCCCTGTAGCTGCGAAGAGGAAAAGAAATTGTTGAAAATTTTGGGTGTTGAGTACATATCATATCATGCATGTCCAAATGATTGTATTCTATATAGAGGAGAATATGCAGACAAAGAGATGTGTCCAAAATGTGGGCATGAAAGGTATGATAAATAAAAAAGGATGGGTAAAGCACGTACTCATACTCCTTTAAAGATATTGAGGCACATGCCTATAATCCCAAGGATTCAAAGGCTCTTTCATTGCAAAGAATTAGCTACGTTGCAGGGATGGCATGCCTCAGATTGAGGTGAGTTGGGAGTTATGCGAATCCCAACTGATTCAATAGCCATGAAGCATATAGAGGATACATGGCTTGAAAATTTCAAGAATGAAGTACGAAGTCTACGACTCAGCATAGCCATGGATGGTGTTAGCCCATATTCCATCCAGAACACCAACTATTCTGTTTGGCCAATAGTAGTGATCAATAACAATACCCCCCCATGGTTTTCCGTGAAGAATGAACATCTTATGTTGGCTCTCATAGTCCTTGGTAGAAGACAAGTGAAGAATATGGATGTCTACTTACAACCACTGGTAGATCAATTGAAGGAATTATGGGATGGGATAAATTTATTCGATGTATCAAGACCCATCGCAGCAGAGAGGAGTTTTACATTGTATGGCATATATGCTTACATGACACATGATTATCCAGGCTTAGGAGTTTTCTCTGGTAAATTACATGTTTAATTTATTAATTTGTTTATATATAATGTAACAATATTCTTTCACATATTAGTTATTTAATTCATTGTAATAATATTTGTTCTGATCTTCATGATATTCTTTAACGTGCCATGCATATTAATTAATGTATAAAAATATAATCTCACATGCCTTGTAACAAAAGGGTATTTTGGATGTAAATGTTGTGGACCTTCTCTGAAAGCTAGATGGTCCAAGGACCTACGAAAGCTAGTGTATGATTGCTCTAGAATATTCCTACCAAAACAACACCCTTACAGAAGAGCAACATCCGCTTTAAATGGTAAACTAGAGAGAACCCAAAGGCCTCCAATAATGACACCAACTGAATGGCTTAGAGCATATGAGAGAGAGAAGGATATGGAGTTCATATAAATGTTTGATTCAAATGGGGAGCCTAAGTTCGATGATCCAGATTTCTTCAACACCTATGTTGAGAAATTTCCCATTGGGATGAAAAGGAAATCTATCTTTTATGACCTCCCATATTGGGAGCATCTTATGTTTTCCCACTTATTAGATCCCCTGCATATATTTAAAAATGTTTCATCTTCTCTATGGAGGCACATATCACCGAAACAACGTGACACATTGGTTGTTAGGAAATATCTTATTTCTTCAAAAACTAAAAATAAATATTGGCCAAGAAGATTAGAAAGTATGGGATTAAAGCCAGGCGCTGGTCCCTCTAATTCATGGTTTTTCAAAGAAGGTGATGTCCCATGGATTTAAAAAAAAATATGATATATCTTTTGCAAAGGAAGTTATAATGGATGTGACGGTGCCAACTTCGTACAGATCTTCACTATAGCGTTGCCTCATCGTGGATGAACATTTGTCAGTGTTAAAATCACATGACCATTTGAATCTTCTAAGAGTATGTATAATGTCAAAAGCATGATTTTATTATTTGTTATATTAATAAATTTTATCCCATGCGGGGATCATAAAACGTAACTAATTTTGTTTATTATTGCACATGTTTATAACTTTGCAGTGTCATTATCCTTTGTTTGTGCATGGGTGTGTGAAACATGAATTCCATCAAGACCTACGACATGCCATATTCAAATTATCCGCATTTTTATGTTGGATCACATCAAAGGAGATTCATGTGGCTAGCATTCCACGATGGCATCAAGAGATAGTTGAGATTGTTTGTATGTTTGAGAAGGAACTGCCGATGAGTTTCATGGACTTACAGGTTCATCTTCTAATCCACTTGGTAGATGAGGTTGAACTAGTTGGGGTTGTTTTTTGTCGTTGGATGTTCTTCTTAGGGAGGTACATGAAGAAATTGAATGGTTTTGTTCGACAAAGGGAAAAACCCGAGGGGTCTATGGCAACGGGGTACATATCGTATGAGTCTTTCTACTATGCCAATGAGTACATCAAGCAGATCGACAACAGAACAGGTGCGGTGATTTGGGATGATAAAATGGATGAAGACAAAAGAGAAGGAGAGTTGCCCCAAATGAGTGGAAAAAAGCGCTTGATAAAGAATAAGCGAATTATAATTTTTCAAATTTACAAAAATTAATTAATATTCTTTTTGAACTTCGATATAACGTATATTTTGATCTCTAAGTACTATATAATGTTGGTTTTATTTCATCGGTGAATGCAGAAATTGAAGCAATCAATAAATTCATTCTTTACAATTCTGAAGCATCACAACCGTGGGTCGCATTTTACGAACAAATAAGGATGAAATGGGATATTGATAAGAAAGAATTTAGATGGTTGAATGGTAGAAGTGTGCCTTATCCTGATCATTTAAAAGAAAATATGCCAAAAATCTTGCCCAACAGTTGGGTTGCTGACCAAGTCAGAGAGAAATACAGTGCTACCGGTTGTTACCCGCATGCTGAAGAGGATGCGCTAAACATAGGGATTGGGTGCAGCAAATCGATAATAATATTTTTAATTCATATGTAAAATTGAGACTTGTATTAAGACATCTACATTTCATATTTTAACGGCTATTGGATTATTATTTATAAGACACATGGCACTATGATTTTTTTAACTCTTTTATAATAGGTGCATTTTTTCCCATCTATGTGGGCATATGGACACCATTTTCGCACAGAAAATGCCAATGGTGGAAACATCATAGAAGATTGTGGAGTGAAAGTAGACTTCGATAAATCTAGTTAATCTAGCCACCGTGACCAACAACTAGTACGAGGGAGGTTAGGTTGCGTCAGAAAGATACAAGAGATCATTGAAGTGGATTTTTCTTCTTTCCAATCTATTATTTTTAGGTGAAAGTGGTGGGACACTTTTTTTGGAGAGGTAAATCCCCTCTGCGGATAGAGGCGATCCCTACTAGCCCAGATCGGGTCTAGCAACAATCAGTCACACAGTGACATGGGTCTCTAGTTACAAAAACGACAAAACATAACGAGTTTCCTACCTGAGGTCCTACGTGATGGTCGTCGAAGAAAGGATGCACTTCCCGTCCTCCGATTTGGCAGATCATGATCCTTCCGCTTAACACATCCACACACCTGCACACATGCGAAGAAACACAATGATACACAACATAGAATATAAATCTTGTAACCATACATTAGTCAGAGAGGATGTAATTCATTGCATCAAAGACAAAGACACATGAATGAAACCATAATCAAAGTTGCTTATCATTAATAATAACAAAATAAAGATACAAACTAAAGCTCTGACGCCGGATCTTCCTTCGGCGAGGTCAACAGTGGAGCACGTCTCAATGAAGTTTGTCGGGAATGGGACAAAGATTTCTCTCTTCGGCTTGGCTCACAAAGGCTATCTGGCGATAGTCTCCTTGCTATGAGTTCAACTCTTCTCTAGTGCTATCAGGACTACTAAGACTACTAGCTTGCTAAAGGAAAATGACAAGCTTATATAGATGGTGGAAGGGGAGTTGGGATCCCTACAATTGTGGGATTGGCCCTATCCTCAAGGAAGCTTCCATCATAAATGGAAAACCACCTCCCATACATGGAGATCCGGAGCCAAACCTCCCAACTCATTTTAGAGACTCATTCACGAGTTTGTTGAAATCAAACTTCCGCCATTTATTTTTTAAAAACAATCCTTATTAAGCTTGGCAAGAGCAATACATTGGGACAGAGCGCCAGTTGGTGCACCCTCTTTGGTGGATTTTCCCCATTGGCGCGAGGGTTGAACTGGCTAGTCGCACCAAGGCCAAAAGATCAGTTTTTAGGGTTTTTCCAAGGAAAATTTCTTCAGACGACTGGTTGTCCTTGTAAAGGGGGATGTCATGAAAGTGGTTTCAGGTTATGTGACTACTCACAAGTCATGAAAAAGGCCCTCCAATGTGTAAGACGGGGGATTGTAGGGATGGTGACAAATTATTGTGTAATAGATGCCCCCTAAAGCATGAGGCCCGAAAGAGAGAGAAGGGTGAAATGCTTTATGAGAACTTGCCCAACTGAAAACTTGCATAGCCAAATACAACTAATATCTCAAATACATGATATGTGGTATGGGCACAACCATCCATAACAGAGTATACAATAATCAGGATCCAGGGTATGGAGGCAGCCATCCAGAAAGGATCAATAAGTAGACTTAGTTATGGTCACAACCATCCAATCAATGAGTCATGTAACTAATGATGATAATCCACGAAATCGCAGCCTGGATTCCATCAGACAAAACCCAGGGTCTTGTGCTGCATCTCGACCCACACATAGTACAAGTCCTAGCACGTGAATATGTGAGCTAAAGTCGAACATGCAATGACATCGTCTGATTACCAGCCAATGATGAAATCCGTTAACAGACACGAGAGGAACCACAAATAATGATGATGGCCCTAAAGGTACTATAGGTACAATCCATGGAATGTGAACAGTGAGCTAGCGTCGAACACCCACAGAATCATTCGATCGAAGGCTAATGATGAAAACCTTGCGTCTAATGCAAAGAACCTACCATTGACGCATGCAGGCTCTAAGGTACCTAAAGAGAGTCTCTAGATCAGCTTCCTGGATAATGAGCTAAATTCGACAGGAAGTGACCTTAATCGAAGGTGGGCCATAGTGTTTCCCACATAATCGACGCGAGACAGAGGAACATAATGTTTGTGAATCAGGATCAGTAGAGAATCAGAGGAGGGTTGAAAATTACAGAGGTCAAATTCTCTTGAACATATTGGCAGCACGACACTGGATTTGGCAGTATTTGACATCAAAATATCTAAGGTCATGATGACGAGGCAAAGAGCAGATGAGTGGTCAGAAAGGATAACCCAAACCCATGGAGGCAAGAAGAAAACGAGATGAGATGTCCCCAACCTGACACGAATGCAGGCAAGTGCCATGTTTAAAAGTGACATACTGTCGACACGACGATGATACTAGTTTCATTTTTTGCCCACCATTTCTCGCGAGTACCCCAATTATTTTTGAAAACAAGCTTGAAAGGGATATCATATGTTTGTGATATAATTTTTTCCTTTGGAAAAATCCAACCTAGTACATTTAACGAGCCCTAGGAAGGAGAAACTCGAGTAACGTCATTATGACAAAATCTGATGTCATCAAGTTTTAGTGAGTCTGACAAACGAAGAAATCAGCGTATTTTCATGTTTAGAGAGTTTGAAAAGACAGCGGAAAAGTAAACTCCAACAGTCCCTTTTCGTAGATAGTTCCTCAGATCCAAAAAGGTAGAAAACTATGTCTGATAAAACCTCCTAGTCGCGATAGGCTAGGGTATTCCTTTTTCATAAATAATCTATCCCAGCCCAAAAAAGGGGTAAACGTATACTGGGTAGATGTCGTTTCGTAGCCAATTTAACAAGATCAAAACGACAAGTGACTCGACAATATTTTCATGTTTAGAGAGTCAGAAAAGAGCTGGAAGATGAATTTAGCAGTGACTTTTTCGTGTTTTTACCGAGTCGGAAAAAGTATAAAATACAACTCGTATTGTCTTCCTAGTCATGTGAAAACCTATTGTTGCACAAGAAAACAAGCGTAAAACCCATTTTTCGACAAAATATAATAAAATAATGGAAAAATAAATTTCAAAACCTAATCTGATCTTGAAAATTTATAAATATGCCAAAAATAGTAAAAACATATTTACTTTTACTTTTTACCTCTTATGGAGAGCAACAGTGAGTTTTTCCTATGCGAACTTGCGGTGACGATTGTGGACGATCCAGTGCATCATTTCAGTTCTCGTTTTTTTCAAGTAAGAGGTGCTTCCCTTAGCCATGTTTTAATCCATTTTTTATAGAATTCCACTGTGATTTTGGATCACTGAGGGGATATTTGCAAATTTATGGCTTGCCCAATTGGCGCGAGTATCGGGCACGGACCCGCGCCAATTGGATCTTTTTTGCAAATGGGTCGCGCCAATGACGCAACCTAAATTTCCGCACAATTTTTACAAAAAATGAACCAATCAACTGGATTTTTGAGAGCTCAAGGGATCTAATGAAGTGTTTGTGACCATTTTGGTGTAGATACACAGTCACAATGATGATAAAATGGAAAGAAAGGGAGCGTAGTGAAGAAGATGAAATGGCCATGGAGAACAAGGCATGTGTGAACACTCTTTGGGATTGTGGCTTAAAAAAGTTCTTCTTAACACCATGTCTCACGGCACAACCTGAATTTCTGTAGTACTTAATTAGTATTTGGGACAAGAACGAAGAGAAGTTTAAGCTTTGAGACCAAGTATTGGAGCTCGAAGTATCTGATGTTTACTTCATAACTGGATTGTCTCGGAGAGGTCCAGTCCCGATCAGGATAGGTACTAGGCCCTTGTGGGAGAAAATGTCAATGGTGATGGAAAGAGTGTGCCCAGGGGCGCAGATAGGATCAGGAAGCGGGAAATTTGATATCCATACAATGTCTGATCTAGCACTTAGGGTGGTGCTCCATACCATTATGCGGGCTGCGAGGTTGCAGGTGCTGCATGAGGCTACTAAAATACAGCTCCTCCTAGCATCAGAATGCGTGAACCCGACCCTGTTCGATTGGGCCACTGCCGTAACAATGAACATCAAATGGTAGTTGAGGAAGTGTAAGAAGGAAAAACTGAAGCAGTTTGGGTACGGGTATATCTCGGTATCGTTCATTCTCGAACGGTTACCAATCTTCCAAGCACATGGGGCGATAGTCGCTGAGCCACCATTGAGGGAGCCACGGATGGCTCGATGGGCAGCTCTCATGCCCAGATCAGGAGGGGGCAAGCAAATTTCAGGGAGGCCTGAGTCCTTTGTATGGCATTAGCGATAAATGATCGTCATAGAGGACTGGCCCTATGCCAGTACTGACTTCACAGGAGACCCAGATCTTCCACTCCCAGAGGGAGAAGATTGGGATGAGGAGCTGGGTAAGATTATTTTTTATTTTATGTATTTTTTTTATTTTTTTTTGGTATACATCCACGTTCTAAAAAAAAATCCTATGTGTATGTAGATTTTGGCCCAGAGAGGCTTGTCGGGATGTCGCCGATCGCAAGGAGGACCCCGCTTGCCTATGACCCTCAAGGTGAGGGTGGAAAGCGGAGTGAGCTAGTCCAGAACTTGGAGGGAATCTCCCATGGGATCCCTGATTATGCTCGCCTACCAGACATCCCATTGGCTTATCAGAGGCACAATGTGGGGGTGCCTAGTCGCCTTCATCGTTTACTGAGGCGATTGGTGCGGGCAGTGACATGCTACCATGAGCACCACTTTGATTAGTCATCTAGGATTTTCATTTGTACATTTTTTAGAGACATCTTGTCTCCGGCTATTATTAAAATAGAGATGTATATTTTTTGAATTTTATGTGATGCACACAAACTACAAACATTTCAACATATATATATATTTCTGGATCGATATTTTTCACATATGATGATGTTTTTAATATTCTATGCAAATGTCTAATACAATTTTATCTAATGCATTAGTTACATAATCTGCATAACAAATGACCCAACGGAAAAGTAAAAATTTCACAAAATGCATTACCACACCAATCACATTTTATTTTTACGCAAGCTTAAAAGCACACATGAAAACTATGCTTGAAAATGAGAAGGAAAAACGGGCATGCCCCCAGCATGGTGTCTCAATTCGAGGTACGTGCCCCCCAAGCTTCAGTCCATAGGAAATGGAGTGAAGGTTAAAAACACAGGAGATTCAATCAAAATCTAACAAACTCGAAATGAACGGGATCGTGTTTCATTATTTTAACGAGGTTGACACACTTCAGAACTGTCCTCAAAGCAGCTTGTTTCATTTTTTTAGGAGCTTGACACAAGAAGAGGAACTATGCTCCAATGAGCTCAAAGGAGGAGGCTTGGGAGGGGGATACCCAGATACCTCATGCTCGAGACAATCAAACGTTGCCCCTAGGTCGGGCATGAACGAGGAACGATGATGTCTATCACTCCATGGAAGATCTTCAAGAGACATCATTTCAATTATAGCTTCGTCGGAGGGAAAGACTTCTCTTAAAGGATCAATTCCACCGATTGCGAACAACAAAGCTTTCTGTTGTGATGGGAAACTTTGAAGCACTTCCAACGCAGACATTATGGAAGGCACCTGTGCCAAATCCTCAACAATGCTGTAGTGTTGAGCGGCACGGGCGTTTGGATTATAGGAATATTTTCGCAGAACACCTTTAGAAGGTGGCCTTACAATGGGTTCAACATTGAGCTTCTCAATTTCTAAAGGACCAGGGATAGGTGGGGGAGGTGGGCCATCAATGACTTCCTTCCCAGCTGCCTGGCGTGATCTAGCATAATCCTTCGAATGAGTAGCAATCGAAATAGGTGTAGCACCATTCATCATAAAGACTTGGGACCCAAATGGTGCAGATGGTGAAGGCTGCTCAACCATCTAGGTCTGCTGAGACGGGAACGGTTCTTTAAGAACTGCCGAAGTCCCTTTAAAGCCTTTTTGAAGTTGAATCACCTTGGATCGTTGGGGGAAATCTTTGCTGTAGTGGTCTCCTTCATAGATTAGGCAGGGGTACTTCGGTTTGCGTTAGGAACCATCGTCAGCACAAGGTGTAGAAGACTCTGGTTTCGGGGCATCGGGTTTGGATTTTCCTTTTCCCTTCTTCTTCCCTTTGGAGGCCTTTTCTGCAGGATTGTCCTAAATGACATTGACCTACATTGTCTTACTAGAATCTGGAGGGGTGGGAAGAGCAGAATTATTGGAAGAATTTGATTTCTGGTTCTCATTAGATGACTTTCGAGAAGTCTGAGAAATATAACCAATAACACTGTCCACCGATGGGGTAGCTGGTGCTTTAGAGGTCCCTGGCCACGGGGCATCAGTCAGGATATTATATAGTGTGCCAGAATGAGAGTACACCAAATCAAGGTTCTGGACACGAGCGATGGCTTTTTCTTTAGTCACACATGCCCCATAGCAATATCTTGAGCAATCTTGCTAACAAAGGAGGTAGTGAACGAATGAGTATGAAGCTGATCAGGAATATCAAACTTGATTAGTTGATGATGACGTCGCCACTCATGAATGTGATCAGATATGTGAGTGGCTTTATCCTGCTTCAGAGAAGTCAGGAGATGCGTCCCGGCTTCGTAATGAACTGGTAATTGGAAATGTGTCAGAAAATCCATAGCTAACGTATTAAAGTCTTAAGAGATACTGCGGGGTAGTTCTATATACCACTTAGCAACAACACCGGTAAGAGTGCGCTAGAAAAGACGCAGACGAATCGAGTTATCTATCCAAGAGTTTGAGGAACACCATAGATGGTGGGTCATGACATGAGCTTGGGGTTCCTCTCCAGATTTACCCTCAAATTTAGGATATTCACCAGGCAACTTGGTCGGAACCGGAGGCCAATAACGATTGTGAAGAATTGGATCATCGGTCAATTTATATACATCCGACAATTCCAACGTGGCGAGGAAAGGCAACTGAGGATTAAACGGCATGCCAAGCCCTCGATAAGGACCTGTACCTATACTCCACCCTTGTTGAGCATAAATTTGCCTCCATTGGTTCTATCCTAGAGGATTCTGACCATAGGAGGTATAAGCCGTATAAATGGGTTGATACGGTTGCTGATAACCAGTGTAAGGGGGTTGATAACCAGGGTACTGAACCTGATTATATGTAGACCTCGTTTGAGTAGTGTATGTATTTTACTGCTGAGTATATGTATAGCTTAGTTGTTGAAGGTAATAACCAAAACCCTAGGGCAGGTTGTAAACCGGTCGAGATTGACCTTGAAGGTAATAACCGCCTTGGGGTTGAGCGGGCTATTGGTAACTGGGACCCTGCTGAGCCTGATAAGTTGGGCACGTGAGCGGATTCGGCTGCGGCATAGAATAAATCAGTTGTTGAGCAGGGTTGACTAGATGTGCAAGTTGGCCTGGTTGAACAGGTTTACCTGGCTAAGCGGGCTGCTCTGGTTGAACAGGTTGACCTGGGTGAACAGGTTGTCTTGGTTGAACAGGTTGACATGGCTGGTAAAAGACACCAAGTTGGCCTAGCTGAGTTGGTTGGCCTGATGGCAGGATGGGGCTGGGTTGTACCTGATAACCAGGTTGACCTGTGGCAGGACCATAAGATGGCCCTGGCTGTGCAACATTCGGACCGATGGGAAACTAAGGTTGTTGAGGTTGCACCATAGGTTGCGAAGGGAGGATCTGCCCCTGAGGACCGTACAACAGTCCAGGTTGATACCCTAGTTGGCCTGTGGGTCCTTCAGGTTGCCCTAGTTGGACCACAGAGTGAGGCTGTAAAGGTTGACCTTGAGGGTTGTAGGATTGCCCTTGCGGACCATTCAACAACCCCTGCTGGCCCGAAGTTTGGCCCTATAAGGGTTGTCCTTACAGGTCATATAGATAACGAGGCTAGCCTAAAGGTTGACCTTGGAAACGTTTTCCTTGCAGGTTAGAAGGTTGCCCAGCCTGGGGTTGATAGAAAACCATGAACATACTGATAAGCCTCTGGAGCAGGAAAACGTAGAGGGTTTCCCTGCTCATCATACTTATATGGAAAAACATAAATAGGGGTACCATCCAGTCCATAATGGGAAAAATAAGGATGGTTGGGATCTTAGGAGGACTGACCAACCTCGAAGTTCGACGACTGTAAAGATAACCGATACTCCTTGGGAGAGATATTCTCCAGAATAGCAGATGCTATGTAGACATCTTCAGGAAGTGACGCGGTCCTGATGCACTGAGTAGTAATAGAAGGTGTAGATGCGGCTACGCAGACGATAGGCCTAACAGGTACTGATGTAACTTGAGGAGATGACGTGAGAGGTGTCGATGGTGACATCCCTAACGAAGGTATAACCGACCTCGTGGATCGAGTCGATACTCCCATGGAAGCCACAGTGGCCACAATCTGACTTAAGGACCTATATCCCACTAGAAGCGAAGGACCAGGCAAAGATATGATAGAAGACTCGGGGTTGTTATCTGGAAAAAGCTGGTAATCTTCACCAGATGTAGGAATTTCTTCACTAGGAGAAGGACTGGGTGAGTCCATATCTGACCCTGCCACAAGATCTTCTAAAAGACGACGAGGACTAGGAGGTATAACATTAGCTAATAAAGGCGATCTCGATGTAAGAGGAGGGAAATATTCCCATACTCCAAATCTAAACCAAGTGTTGGATAAGGGCCAATTGAACTCAACTGGTCCACAAAAGGGAAGCTCTGATAGAACCATTCCGCCGTCGGGAAACTCAGATACAATAGGATGCTAAGGTTTAGCAGAGGACTGAGATACCTTTGAAGAATCGTCTGTGTAAGGACTACCAGTAGAAGAAACTGAGGGTTCTGCCACTGTGATAGTAACGAAAAGAGGAAGAGATCAAAACAAAGACACAGGGGAAAAATCCAAGGCAAACAATAAAACGACCAACAAGAAATCTATAAAAGGGCGTGTGATCGTAGGTGATTAATTTTACCACATTAAAACTCGAAAATTTTACGGTTTCATGTTTTAAGAGTCGAGAAATGAGTAAAAGGTGACTCTATCTCTTTCAATTTGGAAACAAGCGTGAAAGGACAAGCGCTTGATGATCCTTTCAAATCTAATGAGTCAGAAAAGATCGAAATGACTACTCTGGAACTCTAGGAAAAAGGGTGTACCAGATATCCGTGAACTGCAATATACACCTTGGTTAAAAAACGAAAGAGAAATCGACCAAGGACTTAACGTACATGCAGGCAATCTCCCCGAATGATATGTCTGGTGTATCATGGGTATAAGGCGGAAGACTCGACTTCCTATGTATAAAGGATAGCAACCTAGTGGGGTCTCCCTTTATATACGAGAGGGTACGGGGAGCACAAGTCTGTACTATCGATGTCTAAAGCCAAAAGGAGAACGACAACTACTAGGTTTAATGACGTCGGAACACGTCACTAGCCTAGACCTCTAGATATTTCGTTAATGTTTCAATGTTTCCTTGAGGTAAATTGAATAAATTTTAGAGTTGATCTTCAATTATGTTTCAATTTCAGGCCGTACAGAATGTTATGTCTCAAAAATCCTCTAAATGCACACTACATGCCACTACAAATCACTTTGTTCGATGAACAACTAACTACGGGAAGGTTGAGTGATTTTCAAACAATAACAAAATGATCACAAAACAACCACTACTGTCTCTAATTCATGCTAATGAAACTAAAAGCTTTTCCTTTGGAGTTATATAACACTAATAATGCAGAAAACTTTTTGATTTTCACTAACTAATCAAAAGCAAAAAAGAATTGTTTTTTTTTTTTTTTTTTTGTATTTTCAATGTTTTAGAGAAAAATGCACCCAAAAAAATGAAAAAATAATAAGAGACCAATTTTAGAAATGATAATTAAATAATAAAGGCAATAAAGTTCACTCAACACACAATCACACCTCAAAATGACGGAGAAATCCTTCAAATCAAAGAGGAATCCCAACAAAACTCATACGAACCGTGTGATCTAGGCTCGAAATGAGCCAAAGTGAAACTTGAATAAGAAAGAGAGAAATCACTCAAATAACGCAATGATATGATAAAAACCAACCAAACGAATGAAAGGAAGAAAAAGAAAAGTTGACTGTAAAAGCAAAAACCAAAAACTCCTCCGGGAGGCTCAGCACAAAATAGCACCTAGATGCCCTAGGGCTAGAATGTAAAATTGAAGGTAGAGGGAAAGCAACCAGAGGATGGAGGTCAAACATAGTCAAGAATGACTTCAAGGAACTGAGACAGTCAGAAAAACAACACTAAAACCAAAAATCAGACTCAGAGGGCTCAAAAATAAGTAAACCCTAGCACCAAACAGGGTTGGCGCAATTGTTTGGCTACATATGGCGCCAAAATAGGGTTGGCGTGGGTGCCTAACTAGCAGAAAGCGCTAGCTGGCGTGACTGTCAGGCTAAAAAGCACGCCAATCGAGTTTACTAATGATAGAAATTAAAAAGAGCAAGCACATAGTAGATCATGTATGGTGGGAGCTGAACAGAGGTTCTATAGCAGAAGGAGACATACCAGAAGAGCAAATCAAGCAGCCAAAAGCGAAAAGAAATAGAAAGAGACAAGACAATCTCTAATTAATCCCCAGTAGATTCACCAGTTTTTTGGAGAATTAAATCCCCTACGTGGACAGAGGAAATCCCTACTAGCGCAGATCGGGTCTAGCAACAATCAGTCATGCAGTGATGTAGGTCTCTAGTTACAAAAACGAAAAAACATAACGATTTGCCTACCTCAGGTCCTACGCGATGGTCATTGAAGAAAGGATGACGCTTCCCATCATCCACTTTGGCAAATCATGATCCTTCCACTTAACACGTTCGAACACCTGCACACATGCGAAGAAACACAATAATACACAACATAGAATCTAAATCTTGTAACCATACATCAGTCAGAGAGGATGTAATTCATTTCATCAAAGACAAAGAGACATGAATGAAACCATAATCAAAGTCACTTATCATTAATAATAATAAAAGAAATATAGAACCCAAAGCTCTGATTTTGGATCTTCCTTCGACGGGGTCAACAGCGGAGCACGTCTCAAGGAAGCTCGTCGAGAATGGGACAAAGCTCTCTCTCTTCAGCTTGGCTCTCAAAGGATATCTGGCGATAGTTTCCTTGCTATGAGTTCAGCTCTTCTCTAGTGCTATTAGGAATACTAATAATACTAGCTTGCTAAAGGAAAATGGCAAGCTTATATAGATGGTGGAAGGGGAGTTGGGATCCCTACAATTGTGGGATTGGCCCTATCCTCAAGGAAGCTTCCATGATAGGTGGAAAAACACCTCCCATACATGGAGATCCAGAGCCAAACCTCCCAACTCATTTTAGAGACTCATTCAAGAGTTTGTTGAAATCAAAATTCCGCCATTTATTTTTAAAAAATAATCCTTATTGTAGGTTTTAACCCTGAACAGAAATTATATACACACGAATCTTATAACAGAAAATAAACAATAACGAGAGCATAAAACATAAAACAGATAAACATAAAGATTTTCCCCTGGATCCCAAATCAGGACGACCAACTTGATTTTTCATTATATTCCTTTTTGTGTTACAACACTTATATATACATGTCGAAGCATACATGAACCCTAATCCATTAACCCTAGATTAGAACATAATCGTATTTCCCTTGATCGGATCTACAAAAATACCAGAGGCCTAAAACCACCGTACCCCAAAACCATGTGCAAAACCATGCACAAAACCATGGGCGTGAACTACCCACTGGAAATTAAGGACCAAAAAATTTTCACCGGGGCGCTGCCCTGAACCCCTTGCTTAGTCATGGAAAGAATATAACACATACCCAACATTCTCCCACTTGTTGTTTTCTTTCTGCAGGGGGCCACATGAGAGCTTAGTCATTGTCCCAATTCTTCAACGCCCATTGTTTCTCTACACCAATATAACTTCTGAGTGCTCATAGAATTCGTCAATGCATGTGTGACATTCTTCAAAGTGTCCACCTTTACCAGCAACACCATTTTAGCCTCAACCATATCTCTAACAAAGTGATATTGAACATCAATATGCTTTGTCTTTGAATGATAAACAGGGTTCTTAGCCAAGAAAATTTCATTTTGGCTGTCACAGTCTATCCTTATAGCTTGTTGTACCAACCTCATACTTGAACACAATCTCCTCAACCAAACTGCTTCCTTGCTTGCATAAGTGGTTGCTATGTATTCTTCCACTATAGTTGAAAGAGCCACTACAGACTGTGTTTTACTCATCCAAATGACTACGCCTCCAAATAGGCTAAACACATACCCACTTGTAGATCTTCTTTGGTCCAAATCTCAAGCCTAGTCTGCATCAACAAAACTATGAATGTCCAACATTCTATCCAATCCTGGTCTTCCCAGGTAGCACAAGCCATAATCACTAGTGCAATGTAAATATCTGAAAACCTGCTTCACTATTGTCCAATGCTCCTTCCCTGGGTTTGACATAAACCTGCTCAATACTCCCACTGCATGTGCAATGTTTGGTCTAGTACAGACCATTGCATACATCAGATTACCCACTGCCCTTGCATATGGAACACGGGACATATCCTCCTCTTCTTCTTGTGTCTTCGAACACTATTCAGCAGACAGATTTACACCTACAGGAATCAGAACATTCACCAGTTTACTATCCTACATATTGAACCTCTGTAATATAGTCTCGACATACTTCCTCTGGTTTAACCAGAGCTTCCTCTCTGCCCCATCTCTCTTAATTTCAATGCCCAAAATATAGTTCGCAGCACCAAGATACTTCATGTCGAATTTGGAGAACAATTGGGTCTTCAAATCTTGGATAATTTCTTTGTCATTTCCAATCAACAACATATCATCCACATACAAGACCAAATAAATAAACACGGTCACCAATTAATTTAAAATAAACACAGTGATCCTCCTTGCTTCTGGTGAAGCCAAGTCCCCGTATATAGGTATCAAATTTCTGATACCACATCCTTGTTGACTGTTTTAACCCATACAGAGACTTCTTCAACCCGCATACCAGTTCTTTCTTACCCTTCACCATAAAGCCTTCAGGTTTCTTCATGTAGATCTCCTCTTCTAGATCCCCGTGAAGAAATTATCTCTTCACATCCATCTATTATACCTCAAAATAAAATGCAACAGCAAAAGATAAAAGTAATCTAATAGAAGTAACTTTGGTGACAGGAGAAAAAATATCACCAAAATCAATTCCCGGCACCTGGGAATAAGCTTTTGCTACCAACCAAGCTTTTTATTTCTCCACCTTGCCTTATACTTTCATCTTCTTCTTAAACTCCCATTTTCTCCCAATGGGCTTCCTTCGAGCCGACAACTCCACTAGATCCCATGCCTCACTTTTGTGCAAGGATGCCATTTCATCAACCATGGCCTCCTTCTAGAGTTTTGCATCCTCTGAATCTACTCCCTCCCTGATAGTTCTGGGATCATCATCAGTTATAGTTAAGACAAAACCTAAACATAAAGCAGATGAACAATACCTTTCTGGTTGCCTTCTTTCCCGAACTGATCTTCTAATAGCTGGAGTTTGTGGCTCTTCATCTTCTGAGTCTTCTTCTGTTGTAGAGTCTGATTCATCCTCCTTTAGCTCAAACTCTATCTTCCAAGTTTCCTTTCGTATGAATTCATGTTTAACAACATCTTTCACCTCTCTAAACACCACATCTCGGCTATACACAATCTTCCTTGTTTCCGGGTTCCAAAGCTTGTAACCTTTTAAACCATCCTTATACCCAATAAAGATGCACCTTTCAAATTTATTATCCAACTTGGTCCTTTTCTTCTTTGGAACATGTACATATGCATCACATCCAAATACCCATAGATGTGAAAGAGATGGTTTCTTACCAGTCCATACCTCATGTGGAGTCTTATCCTCCAAAACTGATGAAGGTGATCTGTTAACCAGATAGCATGTAGTTTCCACTGCCTCTGCCTAGAATTCTTGTCCTAACCTGGTACCACTGAGCATGCTTCTTGCATTTTCCATCAGTGTTCTGTTCATTCTTTCTGCAACTCTATTTTGCTAAGGTGTGTATGGAGTAGTCTTCTGTCGTGCTATACCACACTTCTTACAGAACTCTCCAAATTCCTTCTTACATAACTCCTCACCATTATCTATCCTTAGCACCTTTGTCTTCTTCTCTGTCTGGTTTTCCACCAGAGCCTTAAATTTTTAAATCTATCAAAGACTTCAGATTTATTCCTCAAGAAATATATCCATGTATTCCTTGAGAAGACATCTATGAATGAAACACAGTACACAGAATTTTGCAGTGAACGAACTGACACAAGTCCAAACACGTCACTGTGCACAAGTTCTGATATCTTGTTCGCCCTCTTAGCACCAGAAGGAAAACTCACCCGATTCTTCTTCCCATATACACAATGTTCACAGAAATCGAAATCTAGAGAGAAATTAGACATACCTTCTACCATACCATTTCTATGCAGTATCCAAAGGCCCTTCTCTCCAATATGTCCAAGCCTTTGATGCCATAGCATGGTCTTTTCTCTAGAGACAGCTAGGCTTTCCGCTCCAATTTCAAGATACATAGAACTATTACACCCATCAATAATAGTGCTACCTTGTAGCTTGTATAGAGTTCCAGTCTGAACTCCCCGCATTAATACCAGTGCTCCTTGAACCATCTTGCATGCATCTTTCTCGAACACTGTTTTTACACCTGCATCATCCATCTTTGATGCAGGCAGAGCCTGCAATACCCAGAATCTTTATCTTTGTGCATATAAGAATGCATCTCAGATTTACCCAAATCAAAGACCTCAATCACTGGCAAATTCACACTTTCCCATTTCAACATGCGGAAGCTTTCCAATATATGGTTCAAAATCATTCAATACCATCACATTTACAAAATCCTGATCCACTCACCTTCAAGCAAACTCATTACTTTTGAAACCTTCAAACAATATTCAAATGCTTCCTTAAACCATATCAATGCCTTAATTTCTCATTCATTTAATCCCCACATTCACATGGGCTTATACACATCATCCCAAAACTTCAATCTGCATTTCCAATTCAATATTACACGCTTTCATACCAAATAAACATCATTCAAACCAAATCTTGTACATGCGCCTTTTAAGATCAGATTTAAAGATCAATCAAACAAATGCGCCCATGTTTTAATTCAACTTGACATTGTTTATTGCAAATATCATCAACTGAAAAATACACAGTCATTTCCCAATTCCATGAAGTTACCACTCACACAACGCATTTCATATAAAACCCTTTCCAAAGCCTTAATAACAGACTTTCACTAAAATGCGGTATTCCATGTGTTCTTAATATTGTATTTTAAGATCAGAACAATGTACCTATACTTACCAGTTCTGTGTCCATTCATTCCAGCGCTCTTACCATTTGACCATCATTAATACCGATCGATTTTCAATGCAACAATTGCTCACACATTAAACTTACCTTCTTGACACTTTAGCTCTGCGTCTAACTCTCCTCATCACTTAACAACGTGTTCACTGGTTTATATTCCACATTCAAATTCTTTGAATGATTTCCACAGTAGCGCTCTTGCCCTTGACTACATAATGTATTCGATTGGATAATCGAATTGATTTTAAGCAATCACTGTTTCGATCAGTGTTTTTTTCTGTCATTCCTTTCAGTACCCTTAAACACCATATCAATATAACTTATTTAACTTATGTAGTCTTTAGTTCTTCAATGTATCAATGCAATTACTAATTAATGTTGTGCTTACTATTGCGTTATACCTCCTGCAAATTGATTATATATTTATTAACATAATAGGTTTAAGAAAAAAACCAATCAACAACCACATTTATCACAAAAATGTCAACGCATACTATAATCAAATCAGATATAAATATACGAAGCGTTCTACGTATCCCATGTCATGGTTCAGCTTTGCAATTCCTCACAAGTACAAGTTCCAAACACTAACTCTACTTTTAACACGATAGATTTGAGATCGCAATCCTTCATTATTATAAATTAATTACTTTGCCAGGTTTAGGAATTTGATGACTTGTATTCCTTTTATATAATTATAATTATGGGGTGGGGGGGGGGGGGGGGGGGGGGGGGGGGGGGGGGGGGGGGGGGGGGGGGGGGGGGGGGGGGGGGGGGGGGGGGGGGGGGGGGGGGTGTTCATTGGTTTGGAAATAACTGTCTACAAAACCCAAACTTTGAAACCCTGTCTCCTCCGTCTGATGTATTATGAATTCATCAAACATGCCAATATTCACCCAACAGTTTGATATCAATCTACTGTTGCTTTATCGAGTTACTTTAATGCCTATTGGACTAATTTACGCAGCGCCTTCAGCATTCAACTTACAATTTGAATCGGTTATAAAATATGAAATCGACATTGATTTACAGTGGTTCTTGACAGAGGTTTACATTAATAGCAACCCAAAATCCAAAAGAACAATATTATACAAAGGTTCGATACAAACCGAGGATTAAAATACAACCTTTTACGCATAGATTTAATGTCTTGTACATTCAATGGTTATGCATAGCGATTTTCACACAAGTCGATGTGAATTCAACACATATATCGATCATTTCTTCATAAATTCAATAATGGCATGAAATTCAGAAATCAAATTCTGTATTAAACACCCACAATACTTACATAAATCTCCTTCATCGGCCTGATTTCCAATTGTTGGCCCCTTTACAGTTGCCCGAAGGCTTGCAAGCAGAAACTCCTTCACTGCTCACACTCTCACTCTCACTTTTCATGCCTTTGAGGCTTGATGAATTTATACAATTTTAAAAATGATCTAATTAAATGCTCAATCCCCTTAATATCTCAATACCACTAAAATATCTCAACAAATCCTATTATCTAGAATCTTATCCCTTTATATCCTTAACTAACCAAATTCCCTCATATCCTTTTATTAATTAAAAGGATATTTACAAAATCCTCACTTTCTCCTATTTTATTTAAAATAACAAATTAATTAATAAAATATTTAAAAATTGTCACACACCCTTTTCTAACATATTTACAAATAAAAAAAATTCCCTTGATGCTCCTGCATCAGACTCCCCATGTAAGCAAATTCATGACCACCTGGTCATAAGTCTGGATAATTATTTCCTCCTGGATCCCAAATTTTATTTTGTAATCTCTCCTTGCTTGTCAATTGCTTTACTGTTGTTGCTATTTGTTGTTGTCCTCCAGGTTTCCATATTTTGTGATGTAATGCTCCACTTGCTTTGCCTTCAAGATCTGCTACTATCTTCCTCTTGTTGTCACTCCTTTTCTTTCTTGCTACTGTCTTTCTCTGAGGCATTTTCATCATTAACCTCCTTATCAACTCAATTTCCCTGTCCAGTATATCCTCTGTCTGCTGATTGTTTCCAGCATATTCAATAAAACATGTTGCTCTAGCTATCACTATGGATGTTGCTATCTCCCAAACTTCCTGTCCCTCTGCAACATTCCTTTTCTCATCATCTGCAATTTCATTTGCAACTTTTTTCTCTGGTTCAAATGTCTCCAGCAAACATTTCAGCATTTCATCAACATGCTGCAAATTAACTCCAGCATAATCTCCATCTTCCCCTTCGAAAATCTTCAGTAATTGGCCATCATCATCTTGATTGATTCTGGCAATCAAATCAAGTTCTTCAAACACTGTAGTCTCATCTTCTAACACTGTAGCAGCTCCAAAATTTCATACACCAGTCTTCTCTTGGCTATACAGACAAGCCAACTTTTCCTTGTCACCCATGGTAACAAGCCTCTGCATATGAGACATGATGGTCTCATCTTCTACCTACAACAATTCTTCTTCTTCCAAGACAATTCCAAATGATGGACTGTCTTCTTTCTCACCTGTAAACACAATCAAATTGTCAGCATCAAAATCACAAGACCCAATGGTCTCACTTGTAGATTTAGTCATCCGCAACTCTAAGTCTTCTTCAGGACTCAGAAAATATTTACTGGCTTTCTCCTCAGCTTTCCCTGGCAACACTTCAGTATGCTGCTCTAATTTCCTTCCCAACTCTTCTGTCAGCACATCAGTATGCTGATTTGCATTCACCATGAGACTGTCATCTAGTCTCGCCTTCTTTTCATCTGTCTTCAAGATGTCATTCTGCTCTCGTTCACTGTACTGAACTCTTTCGTCTGCTGCAATCTTTCTATAATACTCTGAATTTATCAAAAAATATTCCAACAATGCAATTTCTCTGTAGCATTGCTGAAGCATATCATCATCACCTGCATTCATACATAAACTTTCAGTTTGCATAAAATGTTCAACAGTATCAGCTGTTACTTCCCTTATCTGCGCTTCAGACTGCTTCTCTTCTTCAGCATCCACAAGAATTTTCTCTTGTACTGTAACAACAAAATCATCATTGCTTTCTTTTTCAGAGTACTTATCATTTTCTGCTTCCTCTGTCTTCATTCCCTTCTAAGATCTTGCTATCTCAGCATCAATCTGAACAGCCTTCAGATTCAACTCTTCTCTCTCCTGAACAAACTCTAAAGCTTGCTCATCTCCCTGTACTATACCTAAAAACATACACAACTCGTTATTTTTAAAACTACAAGACCTTTCAGTCTTGACTGCTTCCTCCAATACTTCCTTCTGAACAGATCTGCATGTGGAATTTTCAAATTCCAACTCTGGCTCAAGAACTCTAAGTCCTTTCTTCAATAAGGAAATCACACTTTGCCTCAACTTCACCTACAATTGTCGCCAAATCACTCTCTTTCCCTTCAGTGGAAAGATCCATTTTATGTTTTGGGTTTTCTGCTCTTGCATCCATTCTTCCAGTACCTGCAATTGTACCTTTATTACTGCAATCTCTCTTTCTTGGACTTCCTCAGTCATCTAACCTCTGTGGCATTCCTCTGAACCTCTTCTCTGATCCTCCATGATCATATTCTCCATGATTTTCTCACTCACCATGAGTTGCACTAGCCTCTACGACAGCAATCTCCCTTGCTGCCCCTTACCTCACCAAGCTCTCCTCACTCAGTCTTTTGGTAAGTACTGGTTCACTGCCTTTGGAACCTCTTGAGCATTCTCCTCTGCTCTCTCTAGGCTACCTCTCAACTCACCTTCTTCTTCAGGACACTGCAATTGTCCTCCCTATCCAGTCTTCAGCTGAATGTCAGGTTCACTGCCATCATCTTCTCTGCAACCATAAACTTCAATCACAAATTTCAAATCAGAAAAATCATCTCACCTCTTAAGATCTTGCATGATATTTTCTTCCCTGCAATCCTATTCAGTTTTGTAGTTTTCATATCAAATTTAAAACTCTGATCTTCCTTTCAATTATTCATCATACATTCAAAGAAACACACTTTAGTTTTCAACAAAACCTTCTGTCCTTAAACAGACACCTTTTCAATTTCAACAGAGCCAAGCTCTGATACCAAAAATGATGCAGGCAGAGCCTGCAATACCCAGGATCTTTATCTTTGTGCATATAAGAATGCATCTCAGATTTACCCAAATCAAAGACCTCAATCACTGGCAAATTCACACTTTCCCATTTCAACATGCGAAAGCTTTCCAATATATGGTTCAAAATCATTCAATACCATCACATTTACAAAATCCTGATCCACTCACCTTCAAGCAAATTCATTACTTTTGAAACCTTCAAACAATATTCAAATGCTTCCTTAAACCATATCAATGCCTTAATTTCTCATTCATTTAATCCCCACATTCACATGGGCTTATACACATCATCCCAAAACTTCAATCTGCATTTCCAATTCAAGCTTACACGCTTTCATACCAAATAAACATCAGTCAAACCAAATCTTGTACATGCGCCTTTTAAGATCAGATTTAAAGATCAATCAAACAAATGCACCCATGTTTTAATTCAACTTGACATTGTTTATTGCAAATATCATCAACTGAAAAATACACAGTCATTTCCCAATTCCATGAAGTTACCACTCACACAACGCATTTCATATAAAACCCTTTCCAAAGCCTTAATAACAGACTTTCACTAAAATGCGGTATTCCATGTGTTCTTAATATTGTATTTTAAGATCAGAACAATGTACCTATACTTACCAGTTCTGTGTCCATTCATTCCAGCGCTCTTACCATTCGACCATCATTGATACCGATCAATTTTCAATGCAACAATTGCTCACACATTAAACTTAACTTCTTGACACTTTAGCTCTGCGTATAACTCTCCTCATCACTTAACAACGTGTTCACTGGTTTATATTCCAAAGTCGAATTCTTTGAATGATTTCCACAGTAGCGCTCTTGCCCTTGACTACATAATGTATTCGATTGGATAATCGAATTGATTTTAAGCAATCACTGTTTCGATCAGTGTTTTTTTCCGTCATTCCTTTCAATGCCATCGACACCATATCAATATAACTTATATAATGCCGGTTCTTCCAATGTATCAATGAAATTACTAATTAATGCTGTGCTTACTCTGCGTTACTTCTGCCTCCTGCAAATTGATTCTGTTATTAACCATATAAACCGGTTTGAAAAAAACCAATCAACAACCCTGCATTTATCACAAAAATGTCAATGCATACTATAATCAAATCAGATATAAATATCTGAAGCATTCTCCGTATCCCATATCTGTGGATTAAACCTGCAATTCCTCACAATACAAGTTCCAAACACTAACTCTGCTTCTAACACAACGATTTCGTTCAGATCGCAATCCTTCATTGCTTATAAATTAATTACTTTGCCAGGTTTAGGAATTTGATGACTTGTATTCCTTTTATATAATTGCAATTGTAAATTCGCTGGAGGATAACTTATATACAAAACCCAAACTTTGAAACCCTGTCTCCTCCGTCTGATGTATTATGAATTCATCAAACAGGCCAATATTCACCCCACAGTTTGATATCAATCTACTGTTGCTTTATCGAGTTACTTTAATTCCTATTGGACTAATTTACGCAGCGCCTTCAGCATTCAACTTACAATTTGAATCGATTTTAAAATATGAAATCGACATTGACTTACAGCGGTTCTTGACAGAGGTTTACATTAATAGCAACCCGAAATCCAAAAGAACAATCTTATACAAAGGTTCGATACAAACCGAGGATTAAAATACAACCTTTTACGTAGAGATTTAATGTCTTGTACATTCAATGGTTATGCATAGTGATTTTCACACAAGTCGATGTGAATTCAACACATATATCGATCATTTCTTCATAAATTCAATAATGGCATGAAATTCAGAAATCAAATTCTGTATTAAACACCCACAATACTTACATAAATATCCTTCATCGGCCTGATTTCCAATTGTTGGCCCCTTTACAGTTGCCCGAAGGCTTGTAAGCAGAAACTCCTTCACTGCTCACACTCTCACTCTCACTTTTCATGCCTTTGAGGCTTGATGAATTTATAGAATTTTAAAAATGATCTAATTAAATGCTCAATCCCCTTAATATCTCAATACCACTAAAATATCTCAACAAATCCTATTATCTAGAATCTTATCCCTTTATATCCTTAACTAACCAAATTCCCTCATATCCTTTTATTAATTAAAAGGATATTTACAAAATCCTCACTTTCTCCTATTTTATTTAAAATAACAAATTAATTAATAAAATATTTAAAAATTCTCACACCCCCTTTTCTAACATATTTACAAATAAAAAAAATGCCGTTGATGCTCCTGAATCAATCTTGCTTACAAAAATCAGATTTCTGGCCAATGTAAGAATATGCAGAACACCAACAAGTTTTCTAATCCTTCCACCTTGCAGCTTAAGCTTCACCTTTCCACGTCTGACAATTCTGAACTTCCTATTATCCCCTAGGAAGACATCACCACCATCATATTTCTCATACTCGCAGAACCACTCCCGATGTGAAGTGAAATGAAAGGATGCACCTGAGTCAATCAACCATGACTGATGATCTACATGTGTATTTGAAGAAGAAGCCAAATACACATCCCCACCTTCATCTGAGGTGGTTTTTTCCTCTACAGAAGGAGAATCATCAGATCCCTTTCCTTTCTCAGGAGCTTTATATCTGCACTCCCTTTTGTAGTGCCCTTCCTTTCCGCATTTCCAGCATACCTTTACAAAATTTTCAGGAGATTTAGATCTCCCTCTAGATTTGGATCTCCCACTCGAAACCTTATTCTTGTTTCTGTTTTGGGACCTTCCTCATATAGATAAGGCATATCCATTATGGCCCTCCATATTTCTCCATCTCATTTCCTCCGAAAATAAGGCTGAGACAATGTCATCAAAATTCAAGGTAGTTGTATTGCTACCTATTGCAATAACCAGACTGTCCCACGAGTCTGGTAGAGAACACAACAAACTAATGCACTTATCTTCATCTGATATTTTAATATCAACAGATGATAGATGAATTAACACAATATTAAAGGCATTCAGATGCTCTGTCACTGAGTCTCCATCCTTCATCCTCAGGTTATAATTTTTCCACACGAACAACTTATTCACTAGAGACTTAGATTGGTACAAAGTCCCAAGTTTTTCCCACAAATTCTTTGTCGTAGCTTCCCCAGATACATTCAACAATTCTAAATCTGAGACACACAACCGTATTATGCTCTTAGCCTTCCGATCCAGTTTCATCCAGTGTTCATCTGACATTTTCGTTGGTTTAGTACCTGGATCTACCGCGATCCACTGATCTTTATCCACCAGCAGATCCTCCATCTTGATCTTCCACAACTCAAAAATATGACCATTAAATTTCTTGATCTCTATCTTTCCACTGCTCGTCATCTTCTTTCACTGCAAGAATCGAACCCACAAATCTCTCACTGAACAGGGTCTACCTTAGTCCCAAGCAAAAAACCCTCAGCAACAAAGGCATCCCCTTGAAGCCGAAACAACTCTGATATTTCTTTTAACACTGAACATAAATTATATACACATGAATATTATAATAGAAAATAAACAATAATGAGAGCATAAAACATAAAACAGATAAACACAGAGATTTTCCCCTAGATCCCAAATCAGGACGACCAGCTTGATTTTTCATTATATTCCTTTTTGTGTTACAACACATATATATACATGCCGAAGCATACATGAAACCTAATCCATTAACCCTGGATTATAACATAACCATAGTTCCCTTGACCAGCTCTACAAAAATATCATGGGCCTAAAACCATCATACCCCAAAACCATGTGCAAAACCATGCACAAAACCATGGGCGCGCACTACCCATCAGAAATTAAAGACCAAAATTTTTTTTGCTGGGAGCACAAAGGGGGGGCTTAGTCGTGGAAATAATATAACACATACCCAACACTTATTAAGCTTGGTGGAAGTAATACACTAGGATAGAGCACCAGTTGGTGCGCCCTCTTTGGTGGATTTTCCCCATTGGCGCGAGGGTTGAACTGGCTAGTCGCACCAAGGCCAAAAGATCTGTTTTTAGGGTTTTTCTAAGGAAACTTTATTCATAGGACTGATTTTCCTTGTAAATGGGGATGCCATGAAAGTGGTTTCAGGTTATGTCACTGCTCACAGGTCACGGAAAAGGCCCTTCAATGTGCGAGACAGTGACAAATTATTGTGTAAGACCTTTGATCAGAATAATGTAAAGGAAGATCGCGATAGTAGGTTGATATGTATAAAAACTAGAAAGATGTGGGATCAAGCTAAGGAGCCCTATGTTTTCCCTAAACACTGGAACCTGGCGGTTTTTACCCAGATGTGTTGGATAGGGATTGGTGGTTCGTATGGACACATGACCCTAGATCAAAACTTATTTTTGAGAACAATAGTGTTATCATGCCATGTGAGATAGAAGATAATGAGGGTGATCATGAGAACCGAGAGTGATATGGTACATGTGTTATTTTATCAATATTTATACTTTTTTAGATGGGTTTTTCGAAATATTAATATAATATGTATTTTGAATTAATTGGTAATTTGCATTGTGTTAATATTAAAAGTAATAATTCACTTGATAATTTGGTATTATGTTGATCTCGAAAACAATGGCGTATTGTATAAATTAATTCTTTCTTTTGTATCTAAGATCATAATAAAATAATTATAATTCTAAAGTACAATAATTTATTTGCATTATTTTCTAAACTTTATTATGTTACCATAAATCATATTATTCTAGATTTATTATTTTACAATTATTTAAAATTTACAAATTTACAAATTTAAAAATTTTATAATTTCATTTCACATTAATATAATTAAAATTTTACAAATATTTTACATACAATTACAATTATAATTACAATTATAATTACAATTACAATTACAGTTACAATTACAATTACAATTTTACAATTTCACGTACAATTAAAATTTTAGAATTTTACATATATACAATTACAATTTTACAAATTAAAAAATTACAATTACAATTAAAATTTTACACTTTTAAAAATTACAATTATAATTACAATTTTAGAAATTCACATATATACCATTACAATTAAAATTTTAGAATTTTAAATACAAATAGAAATACAAATATTACAAATTTACAATATCATGATCATTTGGTATTAAATTAATTAATAAACATCATGTTCATGATAACCATCATACAAACATCATATTTGACTGAAAAACACATTCAAAATTGCTAACTGCATCATCGTGGTCATGATCATCGAAAAAAACACAATTAACATTATATATTAACATCACCAGTACAACACAAACATCAAATATACATCTCATGCTATCACATACACATATATCTGCAAGTTGCACATTAAATGAACATATCTAACATGACCTAACAAAATACACATCATGATGATCACCAACATGTAAATTAATTACAACTGCAACATGAACATAAAATACATGGACCATATAATATTAATATATATATATATATATATATATATATATATATATAACTGAATAATGTTAAAAATATACAACTGTAATATAAATGTCATGGATCAGATGCTGTTAGTACAACATCAATATTAGTACAAGTGGCCGATGGACCTCATCTCCATGATGACTGCTAGTAGATGCTAGTGGAGGCTCATGCAAATCTAGCACGGCATGAGGCTATGAAAAATCATGAGATAATGGTATGCTACGCCTCACAGACTATCCATCATATGTTGTGGCTCGATCGTAAATTGAAAAAGTCCTCATCAGTCACATAAAAGTTGTTGTAACTCCTACGACATGCCGCATCAGGCTGTACATGTCACGCGACATGCCTCTCCACATCCATGATAGCCTGTCATTGGCCTCTATGTCTCTGAAATCAATGGGCCTGATGGTCGCCTCATCAATCAATGAAATAAGTTCATCTCCCAACTCCATCTTATATCTGGCATCACTAAGACGTCGACCGCGCACCGGCGCACCAGCAAGAGCAGGTCTCTGATCTCGACCGCCCTCCTGATGATCCTCGACAATATCTGGCATGCCCTCATCCTCATCATGAGGATCCACACTTAGATCAGGTGGAGGTTGAAGCATCTCCTCACCATCAAAAGAGCCAATTTCTATAAAATATATGCAAGTACACAATAATAATGCAAGTACACAATAATAATTAGAGGATTTTATTACACAATTTAATAAAAACAAGTTAAGGAACATGTTAGAATAAATTGAAATAAAATAATAATATTACCTCTATCATCTGGCGGCTCATCAGATGTGAAGAGGATGTTGGAACACCCTCGCCAATCCAACCCTGCATAAGGACAAGGGACAAAAATGAAGGGATGCTCATCAGCACTAGCTAGCAACTCTAGTGCATCATCTGATATCCTCACTGGAAAAAGACTCTCCTCCCTCTTGGGCATCATCTGCCCCCACATGTGCATACTTGCCTTAGTAATCGGCCTACGAGGTTGCCGAAGAAAGAAGGCCTCATCTCTGGAAACCTCTCAAAAATTAAACAAAAAGGATCTGAAGCAAAAGGGAAGTTGACCCTCCCTTGTGCATAAGCACATCATCTATCTAATGTTGTACATAACTACCACAAACAAATGGCAGACCACCTGATAAGTCGTGGCTTATGTAGTAAAGAATCAACATAATATAAAAGCTGGCAACTAATGTGTTTCCTATCACTGGTGTTGTGCGAAATGGTCAAAATGATAAGTGAGAGAAACTGGACCTCCTCACGACCAAACACACCAATACATAACTGCCCACTAGTGACCTGAAACTCTTCAGGAGATACTAAATTTTCTCCAATGTATCTTTGGGAGTAAACTAATTGAATCCCTACCACACAGACAACTGGAACGTCGGGGAATGAGGGAAAATCCACCCCTCTCCTCGATAGCCTTGTAATAAAATATACATCCTCCTCAGTGGTCGTGTAACATTGGTTCATACCAGCCTAGAAAGGTTGTTGTTGGGCATTCCACCTTATGATAAGATGTCTCAAAAAAAAACTATGGGACTTTAGGGAAGTAGCCTGCTCATAGAACTTGAGGAGGCCTACCTGCCTAAGGAGCCCCTGTGTCGCTGTTGTAATAGGGAAAAGGTATGAATATCTCTCCCTCTCCCTTACCTCCCACAGGCGAACCATGTTATACTGTTCTACCTGTTGTTTTTGTTGTTGCCCCTCTTCTCTCCTTTCACGTCTCTGAATGATTGACATATTAAACACAATTTTTTTATTACATGACACATGCATTTACAAATATAAGTATATATTTACTTTTTGAAAAATAAATAAAACAAGAGTCGGTGCGCGAAAAAAATAGTCCCGCACCTGTCTCGGTGCATCACACCACAGAGCGCACCAGATAAGGTGCACCTCATGATATGAACCCCACCGGAAGTGGTGCTCCAGAAAATGTTTTTAGCACAGTGTTCACTATGTGTGGTGTCAGGAGGCTGGTGTGCTAACTTAACTATCTACCCGGGGCTTATAACTAAGTCAACACACTGCTCTCCTGCTACCGTACATAGTCTTCAGTGCGGTGTTTTAAGATGTCGCACTGATGACCTAGGCCAAATACAGTAAGTCATGCACCGACAAAATTAGCTGTCCCGGGGCGGTTATTTCAATCAAGGGACCGCTCCACCGAAATTGACCTAGGTCAACAGTGCAGCCAGATAGCCGACTACACTACTCCTTTTAAAGAAATTCAAGTAACACGGTGCACCTGTGGTATCCGCCCCAGAATTGGTGCGGATTTCCTTAGCACCGGTTTACTAGCCCAAACCATTGACATTGTCGAATTATGGTTCCGGTGTGCTAAAAACATTACCTGCCACGGGGCTGATAATTCTGTCAATGCACCTAGTTGTCGTGATACACCGTTGTCAACAGTGCGGCTTGGTAACCAACCGCACCGCAATTTTATTTTTTTTTAAAATAAAACGATGCACCGCATGGTACTACGCTGGAACCAGTGCGGATACAGTCAGCACTAGTTGCAGTGCGGCCTGTAAATTTACGAGCAGCACCGCAAACCGATGCCAGCTGAACAGCTCGAGTGCATTGCGCGACAAATTTTTATTTTATTTTTTTAATGGTCAAATTTAAGGTTTTTTTTCAAATTCTAATCTGCTAAAAGGTTTAATTATGGAAAAACAAGAAAAATACCTGTACATTTACCCATCGAGGAGGCATATTTGCTGTACAATTTGCAAAAGAAAAAATTTCCACCGTTTTATAAAATTCAAGGTGGAGGATTTGTGGCAATGAACAACAGGAGTGCAGGCAATAAGTGCAATGGGAGCACGGATGTTAGTGCGGATCAAATAAGGATAACTTGCACCGGTGCTTGAGAGCTCTGTAGCACTGAAAAAAGTGAAAAATGCGGTTTTTTGCTGTAATTTTCTTTTTAGTTAACCCTATTCCAGTGCGCGAGGTTTTTACTGGCGTACCAGTGCATTTCGACTATGCTGCCCCGGGCAGTTTCTGTTTTCACGCAAATTTAGGAGGCACCAAGGCGGCCTTGTGGTAATGCATCAGTGCTCTACAGTAATAAGACGCACTGGGAATGCTGTCTGGTGAACCAATGATTTATGCAATTTCTGGCCATAATTTTGTTTTTTATTAACCCTTTTCCGGTGCGCCAAATTTGGGGCCCCAGTGTGTTTCGGTCACTTTGCACCGGGAAGTTTCTGTTCCACATGATTTTTATGAGACACTGAGGTGGCTTAGAGGTAATGCACCGATTATCTACAGTAATAAGACGCACCAGGAATTTTTTTCGGTGAACCAATAATTTCTGTGGCTTTTTGGGCGTAACTTTGTTTTTTTAACCCTTTTCTGGTGCGCGGTATTACTGGAGGCCCGGTGCGTTACAGTGATTATACACTGGGCGGTCTCTATTCTGTCTGATTTTTACGAGACACCGGGACGGCTTAGAAGTAACGCACTGCTTCTCTACAGCAATAAGACGCATCGGGAATGTTGTCCAGTGAACTAATGATTTTTGCGGTTTTTTGGGCGTATTTTGTTTTTTTTTAAACCCTTTTTTGGTGCGCAGTATTACTGGAGCCCCGATACGTTTCAGTGATTCCGCACTGGCCGGTTTCTGTTCTTCGCACTTTTTATGAGACACCAGGGTGGCTTAGAAGTAATGCACCGATGCTCTATAGTAATAAGATGCACCGGGAATGCTGTCCGGTGAACCAATGATTTGTGCAGTTTTTTTGGCATTATTTTGTTTTTCTAACCCTTTTCCAGTGCACGGAATTTAAGGGGCCCAGGTGCATTTCACTCATTCTGCCCCGGGCGATTTCTGTTCCGCACGCTTTTTATGAGACACCGGTGCTAACGGGTTGACACGCACCGGTGCTATTACTTAATCAAAGGAACTGGGCTGGTGTGTACAGAGTGCATGATTTCTGGTGTGCCAATGTTTTATGCCATTTTTTTGCCTTTATTTTTTTTTATTTAACCATCTACAGGTGTGCGTGTTTTATGGACGCCCTGGTGCTTTTTCTTGATTCCACACCAGTGCGAAAGTTATGTAAGGTACCAGTACTCTACAGAATTACAACACTTCGAGCGTGTGTGTATGGAGTGCACGATGTTCGGTGTGCCAAATTTTTAAACGCACCGGTGCGTTTTTAGGTGATAAGAGCACTGGAAAAAATACATCTGCAAAAACCTCTGCCAGCCAACCTCCTCTAGGAACCTCCACTAGAAACAGATGTCTCGGGTATTTTTATGAGGGGTTCCTCAAAAAAATCCGCTAAAGGGTCTTTTCCTTGTAGTGTGAGTTCAATCTATATGTGCTCCATCATTGGGAAAAAAAAAATACCTAGATCAAAGTGATGATTTGAGCATTTGGGAATCCTTTCTTCCCCAATTATATTCCCTCAGACCCACTTTTTACTTGATTTCTCCTTTTGGTGTCATCTCAAATACCTCCCCAGTGAAGAAGTAGTAATTTCCCATAGCAATGAGGTCCTGTTTTCCATTTCTCCAAAGAGTATTTTACAAACCTTACAGATAAATCCCCATGCATCCCTCCATCCATTTTCTTCTAATGCATTAATTGAGATATATAAAAATCTTACCTTCCCTCAATGAGCCAAGATTTTTGCATGATTTTTACCACAAAATTTTGAGTTGCCTAGAACAAATCCCCCATACCCTGGTTCCATTTTCCCATAAACGTAGAAAAAGTAATTTTTATGGTTACTCGCTTACTAGGATATTATACAGATTAGTGGTTCGATGAAGTGGTTTTAGGATTCTTATCAGTATTTATAGTTGGGAAAAAACCTTCAGTTCTTTTTAATTGTAGTCAATTCTTGTTTGATATGATGCATGATCAACTTATGAATTTCAAAGCTTAAGGTGTGCTAAAAAACCAATCAGTTTCAGTGTATTTCATGTGATTTCACGAGGAAGAAAGATTAAAATTCCCATTGCAGAAGGTGGATGATATGGGTAATCCATTATTAGTAATTGATTGGAATTATCTAGTTAGAAATAACTCAAAGGAGTATTCATATATTGATTTTGTGGATAATTTTCTTCATACATTATTACTTATACTTAGCAATGATATCATCCCAATAATTTCACCATAAATCAATAATGTTTTATACCTTTTAGAGCAGTCAAATATTGGAGACTAGTACTTGTGCTAGGACTATACAGAAATAAGAATTTATGGACCAGAGCTTCCTCCCTACAGATTTCCACCATTTGTGCCATTCAATATTTTTGCACTAGAATACACTAGAAATATGTTGAACATGGATGAAATACACTTTGTATCTAATAATAAGAAGGAAAAGTTCAAATTTAAGGCTCATGTAGGGAACTACATTGTAAATACTAGAACAACAAAAAAGGAAGTGGAAGAAATTTTGAAACATATGAAACTCAAACCAAGCTTCACATGGTCCTATTATCCTCAAGGCATAATTTTTAAGCTAAGAGTTGAACAAAAGAGAAGTCCATATGCACATACAACAACGCCAAAGATTGAGAAATATGCTAACTAGGAAGATTGGACTGAAAACACCTTGCATGAGGGTGAAGAGCAGCTTGTTAGTCACACTTCTTTACAGACTCTAGTTCCAAAATATAAATATAATAAAAGAACCAAATAAATAATGTCTTCCACCAATTCAAAGTCATAGGATTTTCGAGTTTTTAAAAGGAGAAATAAGATGGACCCTAAGGATAAAATTATCATTGAAATCAAATATGATACACAGAACAATACTACACAAGAATCATCTGAGGAAAGGGAAAATCAAGATCATGAAACCATAATATTAACACGTTTAATGACTCCCTTCACTAATGTTAAAGACATAACAGATTCACCCATGCCCTCTTCATCGCATTTACCCACAAAACAAAACAAAAAAAATTGCAACATATAGAGAGATCAAATTGAAGAATGAATCTCTCAAAGCTTCAACATATTCAGGATTATGGAAGTAAACTACCACCACTCAACATAGATTTTTGTTGGCATTTGATTCATAAAAAGGGTAGTTTCAAATAGCGTTTTTAGAGCCCACAATGCTAGCCTGAAGACTGCTGAGGATGATAAGGCTTCAATATTTTTAGTTGACACAAAGAAGGTTCATGCAATCGATCAGATCCATTTGCACAAACAACAAGGTGATTTGATTTATTCATCATTAACCAACTCATCCATGAATGCCTCTAAATTACATATATCTTCAAATGATATGCACTCACATGTAAATATTGAAAGGATGTCTTCTTCAGCCAAAGAAACTAGGATTAAGTCTTGGAATATTTAGTTATCCAGCTAGGAAATGATCCTAGAAATGTTAAGACAATCGAAGATATAATAAAGAATAACAATGTAGACATTCGAGAACTTAGAAAACATCTCAAAATCCCATCTAAAAAACATCCTCAAGCTAAATAAGTCACTGGTTTGGAGATTAAGAAAGAAAATTTGTTCACAATATTAGTGGAGAGGAATGCTCAAATCCAGAAAATGGAGCAAGATATGGAAGCACTAATAAAGGAAAAATAATAATGGGAGACAAAAGGCACATCAACAACATGCATATAAAAAACAAGTACATTAGTAGAAGAAACAACTTCATATTCCTTAGAAAATGTAGCCAAATATTTAGGGGAATTATCTCTAACAAATAGAGAAAAGGAAAAATTGACACAAGCACTCACCAATATTGAGGAAACAAAATCACAACAGACAACGATTATTTCGAAGAAGTGTGAAATAATTTTGAACTCACTCAACAAATTCAATAGTGTGAGGATAAATCCTTCATAATGCAGATGTTATCAAAGACCAAAAGGAACATCTGAAAAAATATCAATTCCAATATTACAAAGTTGTGGCCATCCATTCAAATCATTTTTGAAAAATAATAATTGGGGAGGAGAGTTAAAGAAGCAGTTGAAAACACCAATGTTGATCTTGAATATAGGCTACAGGAAGCACAAAAAATCATAAGATTGTTAAATTCTAAAAATAAACATGAGCTCAAGAAAGTAAAGATCCAGGATAGAATAGAAATAGTAATGGAGGTCAAAAGGTTGCTGACAAAGAAAAATATAATGGTGCAGTTGGGTAACAAGTGTAAAGAGTTGGAGTTGCATGTCAGAATATTTAACAAGAAGTTTTCTTTGTTGCAAGATAAAGGACTTCAAAATATCAAGAATTCTATGGGAAGAATCATTCAAATAGAAAATTATGAAGAGAAAATATGTTACATTTCTGCAGATTCCTCCAAATTTTGAAAAGAAGAAGGGGCTATCAATCGGGAGACATTTTTGGAACGCCTGTAATTCGATCTCCATATTCAACATGAGGTCCATCACATTTTTTCCAACAAGCCAGCTTTTGAAACCTACACTGGGGTAGATGAAAGATTTAGGAATATGGTAAATTATTCTATCCCAAGTAAAGAAAGGTGGGATCACTTACTAGAAATGATCGAGTAAGAACAACATAAGATATAAAATTTTGGCAATAGAAAAACAAGAAGAGCGGTAAAATAACTACAGTTAGCAACATATTTGCTCTAAAATTTCAACAACGCAACAAATTTTGTCCACATTTCCTATTTTATTGTTCTATTTTTGAAATATCTGCATCCTCGTTAGATATTATTTTCTAATCACTTCCTTTTTGGAATCCGAAGTTAGTTCAATAGAAATTATACAAATATTTTGTAAAAATACTTAGAAAGGGTTGGAACAAGAAGAACACATTTTCTATCATTGTAACAAATACATTTCAAAGTAATCAATTCAGTCATACAGAGGAAGTTTTATCGCAGGATTCTTTTTTCAAGCGAATTGTGATGTATTCCTTTTTGTAATTTCATTTTCCATTCAAATTTCACATGAATGTTTTCCCTCTTAAATTGTTTACAGGAAGATTAAGGGCCAAATTTTTTTATGATACTATGTTCTGGCTTGTTATACAATTTTAATGTTTATATATGGTATTAATTATAAAATTCATCTGTGTATTTCTATACTTAATTTATCATAATTCTAGTTCACCCTATCCACAACACAATGTCTCTACAAGATACATGAGTTTTCCTACCTTACCCTTTTTTCTCCCCCTCTATTTTTTTTTTTTTGTATATTTGGTAGTGCCTTTATATTTTCATATTTTAAACAAGTAGGTTGCTATACATACTAACTTGATTTAAAAGCCTCAACCTGCTCGAAGGAAACCAGGTTTGTTGGCCACTGCATGGAGTTAAAAGCCATCCAAAATTTAAATTGTTTTTTCCTTCTTGTGGCTATGTTTACCGCTTTACTATGTCCAAAACATTTACACTTAAAAGAGATACTATATAAACTATTTGAAAACAACAAAAATGCAACATAGCTAAAATAGACTGAAAATCCATTAGAAAAATCCACCATAGTTGGATCTTTTGCATTGCATCCTATCAGATTTTTGTGCTGAAGACTTTGGAGCCGAGGCTCGATCTTTCCAATTCTATCATTGACTTGAAACTGAGCCTTCATCATCTTTTGAATATCTTGTTTAATTTGGAGAAGCTCAAACAACAAATATGACTTTTCATCCTTCACCTCCATATTTTCCACGGCCTTAGCTAACAAACATTTCATTTTCCAATAGGTTTTAACTGATTTTTGGAACAGGGATACTTGACCTCGTGTACTCCCTGGATAAAAAATGAAATCCATTTTCACCACCTGCTCCTTTAAATATTCATCCTCGCTATTTGTTTGTCTCTCTGAACCTTGAATTGCATTGCGAATATGTTCTAGATTCCCTGATTCATAAACATTTTCCATTTCTTCAATAATTTTTTTATTGGTTTTCCGGCCTCTCTTACTTGGGCCAGTGGTTTGATTTTCTGGTTGCTTGTCTTGGCCTCTTTTGGTTTTCACCATACTAGTATGTGAGTACAAAGAGCCTTTAAACCTGCTTACAAACCCTGTATATACACAAAAATCAGTATGACAGCCGATTTAGGGTGTATTTTATGTTTTGCGAAGCCGATGGCTCTTCATAGTGTGACCAAATATGCAAAGACAGACCAGTTTGACAAATGACAAACTAAGAACAAGCCATAAATGCTCTTGCATTATCGGACCCCAAACCCAACAACAAGGATCCCTGAGACTTGTTAACAACCAGACTTTAACCATAGGGCTCTTCAAAATCCATGGACAGGACTCTGTATCCCAACTATACAAGCTTTGGTTAGCCACAGATACATTAGACAGAGCAGAACCTCGAACAGATTTCGTAGGAGCTACCACACCAAAAAGAGACTGAATATACTCTCTACAACTAATAGAACTCAGATGCACAATGTGGTCGTGTATGCAACAATTTGACAATAAACAGAGACCATTGGAAACAGGAATTGTTTGGCGACCCATATTTTGCAGACCCTTCTTAAAATTAGAAATGGGAAATTAACTATAAGCCCCAGACTCCTAACTATGGACCCCTGAACCAAAAGCGAAAGATTGCATACAGGTAGTTTGAAACCCTCTCTCCATGCAAATATATTTACAATTCCTACCTTTCTTGATGCCTCAAGGGTGAGAATTACTACTTCTTGTGTGCATAATGGTTTTAAATAAAAGATGATGCCCATAAATTAACCAGAAACCATAATAAACAGATCTACTAGGGCTACGAAAACAAGGTTCTACAGTAATACACATTTCAACATCAGTTGTAAACTCCATATGAATGACACTAACTACAAGATAACCTTCCATAACTTTATCCTGAGCCGTAGAAAGGAGAAGTAATATGGATTTTACATATCGATATAACCACCAAAGTCACAGAGAAAGTCCTCTGTCTTCCGCCTGAATTCTTTCATGCACTGGGCTACAGAGTTTACCTTGCTCTGCGATGGGAATTTTTTATGCCTGGGTGGTATGATGTTTCCTCTTACAAATCCCATTCTTTCTTCCAAAAATGCGAGAGTCTAACATCGCGTATGCTGGAGTTGCCATTCCATAATTGCGCTTTGATGAGGCATGGTGGGAAGGACCACCAACTCGATCAGGTGCATGAATTATGATTTCATTTTTTGCTTTCATCCACAACGTGTAGATGGAGGACCTTGTAGCTGGCACCTCGATGAGGGTTCAGATTTATCTTTTTCCAATATGATCTGTAGAGGGTGAAGTTCCACATTCCAAAATTGATGATTCTGATTGACATCCAACCTCCGATCTTCATTTTTGAAGGCCCAATTAGCTAAGTAATTAGCTTCTTTATTACCTTCTCTGAGGACATCGGTTGGAATGACATATCCTATTTGACGGATAAGATTGCCAATTTCTTCGATTAGTCTAGATGTTCTCCAACTTTTACTGATCTTTTCCCAATTACTTCCTTGTTGAAGCTTTTGAAGGATTCCGATTGTCATTGCAAAGTCTCCTTCTACTATAAGTCTTTGATAGTTCTCCCGTGTTGCAATAATGAGACCCTGTTTGACCACCATTAATTCAGCTTCATTATTAGTTGCAAATCCTATGGGGAATGAATAAATTCTAATAACAAATGCTTGCAAATTTATAAATATACCCCCTATTCCTGCTTTTCTTTGGTTTCCTTTAAAGGCACCATCAAAATTAAGCTTCAGAAAGCCTGTTGGTGGTGGCTGAAAACTTTTCATTATATTCTCCAAATTTGGTTTGAACTTCCACAGTGATGGGGATAAAATTTGAGGGTTTAAATTAAATTTATCTAAAATCCTCGTCTCTCTAGCCTCTCCCTTCCAATCATCATCCAGCCAGCATTCTACCAATATGGTTTCTTATATATTTTCAGTTATAATGTTCCATTTCAGGTGTACCTGTTTTTCTTCTCCTCGGAAAATGCGATGATTTCGCTCTTTCAAAACTCCCCAGAGAATGAATCCTATCGATAATCGCCAAGCAAGGTTAACAACTTCACTGTTATACCCTCCTTTCCTCCAATTACAGATGGTTTTATTAATGCTGGTGTTATCCCTATCAGACTGTTCAAAGACTGCTTCATTAAGTTTCCAAATTTCATTTGAAAAGGTATAGTTATTGAATAGGTGTTATATATTTCCTCCTCCCTTTTGCACATAACACAAAGAGATGTTCCTTGAAAGCCTCGATGTTGAAGATGATCACATGTTAAATTTTTTCTATGAGTTAATAACCACATGAAATATTCAACTTTTGGCCAAAATTTGACACTCCATATTTTATTCCAAATTGGACTTGTCGGTGCTTGATGGTTATTTGACTTAACTTGGTAAGCCTCTTAAATTGTGAACATACCTTTCGATTGATAACCCCACCTTAAAATATCATCCCCTGTTGCTTTCAACACTATTCTAGTTTTCATTTCTTTAGCAAAGTTATTCCATTTTTCCGTGTGTGGTACATTCACCCATTTCTCTTTTCCTTTCCATATTTTCCATTGGCTTTAATATTTATTATTCCAATATTTGTATATTAATCTATGGGTTGGAGTGTTTTTGAATAACAATATTTCCCCTAGGTCTAGGCGACTGAAGAGTTTCTCTCTCTGTTATCATGAATCCTCCCAAAACAATGTTGTTCTGCCTCTGTGTACTTCCCAGAAGCTATGATGTCGTATTAAATCTCTGTTGCTAGCTGCTAGGTATCAAATGTCAGACCCTTTAGGAGTAATGTCAACTTTCAGTTTCCCCACAATGGTATTGGGCATTGCATATTTTTTTTCCCATATTTCTTTCCATAGATCTGGACCTCCTTGAATCCATCATCACCATAACTTAGCTCCAATTACTTGGTTGAGAATATATGGGTCGCGAAGCCCTAGTCCTCCTGATTTTTTGGTTTTCATAAGCTTCTCCCAGGATAATAGTACCCATTTCCTCATGTCTTGTGCCCCCTACCACAGGAATTTCCTAAAAAAAATTATGAGATTATTACAAACAGTCTTTGGAGCCGCTCTGCCAGATAACTGATATATTGGAATTGACTGAAGAACCGATTTTAATAAGGTGACTCTGCTAGGCGTGTTAAGTGCTCTAAGCATCCAGTTCTGCAATCGAGAGTGAAGTTTAGAGATTAGATCTCACCACCCTGCTATCTTTAGCAAGATTGATTCAAGGGAAATCCCAAATATTTCATGGGTAGAGTTCCAATTTTGAACCTAAAGATATTATGACTCCATTCCCAATGGAATTACCTTCCATTTTTCAACGCAAACATTAAAAATATATTGTGTCCTTTCATACCTAGACTAAAATGAAAACATTAAAATTAAAATAATATAAACAGAACCCTAGGGCTAGATCCCAACTTTAAAATTACAATTGTGGATACCTTTGTAGGTTTCTTGGTTACCTTTGTAGGTTTCTTCCTTAGCCTAAAAAATTACAGAGTGATAACATTAACCATTGAGGCATAAAATTTATTCATGTCGAAATATTAATATCAAATCTTGATAAATACATGATCAACATGGATCTATACTCATTATACAGATAAGAAAATAAATAGATAGAAAGATAGATATACAACATGTATACTTTTTTATTATTTAAAGAAAAATTTTGAATATATAAATGCATGAAAACCTTTGAAAATATCCATGAAATCTTGGATTTTGTACACAACAAAACTTAAACATACAATTCCAACAAACCTTTACTAAATTTAGAAAATCAAAGTTCTAAAATATAGAATAATGAAAATGTTTAAAAAATTTTAACTGACAATTTTTTTTCTTTAGGGGTTCAATTGCTTTAAAATATGCAACATTTTTTAAATTATAAATATAAATTATATATTATAACTTTATATTGTGAATTAATTGAATTTACTTTCAATTATTTCCTTTTTTGAACATTAATTTTTCTTATTGTGATTAATATTAAAATAAGTTTTTTTAACACTCTATTTCTATATATTCATATATATAAAGTTGATGATGAAATATATTAGCTAATATGGATATTAAAATGGTTTATTTAAGTTAAATATTTAATTTTTTTTTGTAAAGACTTAGTGTAATTTATAGATGAAATAGTATTTTTCACCTCGGGTGATACAATTTTAAGAAATAATTGGATACTTTTTTTTTTAGAATATTATTTTGAATGTCAAAATGGATTCAATGCCATGAAAAACCCATAGTACACTCTAATTCTACAAATTTCAAGTTTTTAAAAATATCTCCGCGATTTTGGTTAAAATTAAGGAGAAAATTTGTCGTGAAAAAAGCAGTGAAATTTTTTTGTGAAAGAAGCCATTTTGCTTATAAATTAGTCTCTATATTTTTTAAAAGTAAAATAATTATACATATTCCCGACACTTGTAAATAATTGTTGAGAGAAAGAGCGAATAATTTTACTATATATCCTTTATATTGGTTTTTAATATCAACAAGAGAGTCAAAGATTATAGTTAGAGTGGGGTTGTCGATATTTTATCTCTATAGATCCGTCTTAACCACAAAGAGGAATTAAAATTATTGATGCGCAAACTCTTTTAGAATAAAAAACTTCATAAATTTTTTTCACTTCGAGATATTACTTAATAAATCTTTAATAAAGCTATGGTATAGAAAACATAGGTTAGATTTACAATTCCAACTATTTTTACTAGATTTAAGATACCTAAGAAGAACCAAAATGTAGAATAATAAAACTATTTGAAATTTTTTAACCATAATATTTTATTCTTTTCAAATGTTTTATAAAACATCTGCTTAGTTTTTAACCATATTTAATATAACAATGAAATGCTTTTCTTAACCTGAATAATGAAATGTGAAATGTTTTATTTATGATATACATTACAATTCTTCTATGATTACTATTTCTTAAATGCTACACATTAATTATATTTTAAGAGTTAAAGGAACTCTATGTCTAAAGTAATTGAATTTTTAATTTTTAATTATATATTCAATATATAAATAAATAAATTATTTGAATAATCATGAATATTTTTTCTAAATATTGAAATGTTCAAAATTAAAGTTATATATAATTTATTTATTTCTCATATAGAAATATTTATTAAAATTATAAGAATAATACATTTTTCTCATCTTTAAAAGTTAAAATATAATAAATCTTTAATTAATTTATCACTTTAAAAATGATATAAAAATTATCTTATTTGATATGGATGCCAATATTTTATTTGGGTGAGAGTGACATAATATGTTGAGATATTTTTACCACATTTTTATACCTGGTTGTAATATTGACAATGAATAAAATTAACATAAAGAGAATAAAATAATTTATATTCATAATATTTTTTTATTAGAACTAACCAAACATATATATTGGAGAATATTTTACTTTTATTTGAAAAAGAATATATATCAACTTGAAGTTAAGTATAGAAGAAATTAGACATCTCTTTCATATTAAAATATAGAATAAAACTTACAACAATTTTCATTTTTATTTATATAGAAAAATAATCTTATCAAAATTACTCGTAATAATTTTATGATTATCATCCTACCTTATAAAAATCACAATTTTACGTGAATTTTTTTAAATGTAATTGCAAATAAGCACTCCTAAACCTTAACTTCTATTATTAGTCTAATTACGTTCTATTATTAATCTAATTACCTGTTATCTATTTTTATGAACATGTTAACACAGTTTAATTATTATTTTCCATATAAAAAATATTTGCATTCGCTCCATCCATCGAAAATAGTTATATGTGACATAATCATATATTTTCATATATTAAAACGACTCATTCTTCCCTAATGCTCACGTAACTATTAATTAAATTCTCATTTCATATTTATAAAATAAATTAAGTATTTAATAAAAAATTAAGTTATATATATAGATTATTTTTTTATTATTATAAATTAATGTAATATAGAGCTGCATGAAGAATAAAAATATTAATTATATTATAAATAGGCAAACATAATAATGAAGTTATATATTTATTTAATGTGTAGTCTAATTTATCGACTAAATAGAATGCTCACCATAATAAGAAGGTAAAACAATTTCAAGAATCAATGTAATTTTGTGTTGTTTAAAATGTAATTTTGAATGCATAAATGGATTTGGCACCCTCAAAAACTCCATGGGGCACTCCAATTTTGCATATTAAGTAAATTAAACTCAACATTTTCAAAAATCTCAACCAGGTTTTGATTTAAAATAATGAGAAAATATATTGCTAAAAAAGTCATTTACTCTACAAGTTAGACTACGTCTTTATATAATTACAAGTCAAAATTTACATCAAAAGTTAAATGAAGAAAATATGGTATATTTTTTAATTATGTAAGTGGACAAGCAATGATCTCTTTAAAATAAAAATAAAAATTCTATAGTAATTAATTTTGAATTTTTTTTAGTAGTCTTTTCTATCCATTTTTGACAATTTTTGGAACATGGTTTTCTCTTTTGGCAGTTTTGTGATACATGGTGGTTTTGAATATGGTTTTATAATTTGGTTAAAGAATTACGGTTGTATTCTTGTTCATGGTAAATGGTTTGACTATGTATAGATGTCACATGATATTTATATCTATATATATATATATATATATATATATATATATATGGAGAGAGAGAATATTGTGGTATTTCTTACTTTCTGATGCAGGAGCATCTTGCTCAAAGAATTATTGTTCATTTTGTTAATTTAGAAGGTGATGTTTTTTATGAATTTTGTGAGAGAAATCTATGTGTGAGGGTTTTAATTATAAATATTCTCAACTATGTGAAAATATCAAAGATGGTTGATGTGTGAAGATCTCATAAAGATATTAGGAATATGAGACTCTCAAATAGAAGTTAGCTGAGTAAATTATGGAAAAAATCATGGATTTAATATAATCCATAACAATGAAAATATTATTTAATTGTGACCCTGCGTATGACGAGGAGAGTGTTGGAGAGTGTTAGTGTTAACATAAAGTGGAGAGAATAAATCAGAAAGCGAGAGCTTCTGAGTTATGTAATTTCAGTTTTATAAATGAAAGAGAGTTTCAGTGTGTTATTATGTCTTTTTGCATGATTGTTTTATGTGTTTTGATTTCACTGGTTCTTTAAGACTGCAAGCGTTGAAACCGTTGTTGAGCGTAGGTAGTGAAGGTGTTGAAATACTGTTTGCAGAAGCCATGAAGTTGCAGTCTTAAAGTTGGGTAGTGGAGTGCGGCCAGTATATGGAAGCACATATTGGTTGGAACGCTAATGAATGACAGAGTTTCTGTTGATATCGAATTTGCAACAGCCAGCACATAACTTCCAACAAGTATCAAAGTGAAGCAGTTGGAAGTGTTGGACGCAGACATATGGGAATCGATGATGCAATTCTAGCATTTAGTATGACGGTTCATATAGCAGCGTTTCAGCTCTCAGAGAAATACGCACAGCGTTGTTTTTCTCTGTCCCGACGTCTCTCATTACTAGCATGGCAATGGTGTGGTAACTGCGTTAATAGCAGTGCAGTTACAAAAACCAACTTACAACTTCTAGAACTGAGCTCTAGATCTCGGGTTTTTATGTTTTTATTTGTGTTGAGACCAGTGCAGTCAACCAAATACAACTTTGTGGATCTGAATTATGGATATCGTTGTTCTATGTTTTAAATTGATTGAAATTGTACTTTTGTATATGTTTTTTCCAATGTGGTATGGACAGCTGAGGTAAAAGTATTACGGTCTAATACATGCTTATATGAAGAAGAATTGCATTTCCCCTATGCTTGAGTTTTGTTGTTGAATGAACAATTCCTAGTAGGCTTTAAGGGATGGCTTCGTAAATATAACTCTACTGCACAACACAATTTTTTTTCTATAAAAAAAAAAAAATCTCTTTTTTATTGCTTCTGGTTTATATATGCGGGCCCATAACCCATAGGATCCACACAATTGTGAAATATGCAGTTTTGCTGCATCAAAGCCGTATGAGAGCAGAAAAAGAAAAAGAATCTGCGTCAGAGCTAGAAGAAGTTTTCAGGAAATCAGAGGCAGAGCGGAAGCAAAGGGAAAAGAAAAAGAGTCAGATTTAGAATTTGATTGAGGTACATATTTTTCTTTTATAGAGTTTGGAATATTGATTTAAGTTTGAAGAATTAATGAAAATGAGTATGGAGAATCTTAGGAAAGGTTCAGATAATAAGAGTGTAGGAAAAGTATTGCAATGACTAGAGCAGAGCTGGATATATTTCAGGAATGGTTCCAAGAGAAAGTGAATGAGAAAGTGAATGAAGACATAAGACATGGATGGAGAATAAGGAAACGGGTCGAGTGAAATCGATTACAAAAAAATGGAATGCTATGTTGAAAAACAAACTTGAACAAATACAAATTTCTTTGATTGAGAAAGAGAGACTCATAGGAATTGAGTCATAGCAAAGAGGATTTGCTAAAACCCAGAAATCCCATGGTTGGAAATTGGTGCTTGAAACATCAAAAGAGACCAAGAGGTTTTGTATTCTTAAAAGTGATAGTTTGTCTATAAATGGAGGTATGGTACTAAATGAAGAATTTGTTGTTATAGAGATAGCTAATGACCATGGTTATGATCAAGGTCTTTTGTGAACATGAAGAAAATTGGGATGCTTGTTTATCCCATTAAGTTGAGATTGGAGCACCATTAGAAAAGGAAGCAACAACGAAAAATATAGAAGCCAAAGAAGTTGAGACTAGAGAGATTGTAACGAAAGGAGGAAAGGACACCATAGAGAACACCAACTGTGTCAATGTGATTCACAAAGAGGAATTACTCCTAGAGCATGATGGAGATAATTGCTTTAAAGATATACAAAATTTGATTGATAGTTCAAGTAATGATGATGGTGAACATTCAGATTTAGTTCTTACTGACAGAGTTACCTAGCAAAACTATAGGTGGAGACAGTGAACTAGTTCGTGACACATTCAAAATTTGGAAACCAAGAAAATGGGTATTCAAGTTTCCATGCATAGTTCATGAGTCTATATTTCCAGAAAAGAAGATGATGTGGTGTGGAAATTCAAGAATCACGTTTAAAAATTCTCTGAAGATATTATTCTGGGAATTTTAGGCCAGACTACATAATGAATTTATTCCTTTGAAGGACCATCAACAAACCAGAGTTTGGAATCCTAGAGGTAGCAAGTCATTCAAATTTGTAGTTGTCACATTGCTGCAGAAAAGTGACAGACCTCATAGACACGGGTCTATCATTTTTTTTCTACATCCGGAGTGTGATGCAGGAGCATCCCACTCATAGAATTATTGTTCATTTAATTAACTTAGAGGGTGATGTTTTTTATGAATTTTGTGAGATAAATCTATGTGTGAGGGTTTTAATTGTAAATATTCTTAACTATGTGAGAATATCAAGGATGGTTGATGTGTGAAGATTTCATAGAGATCTTAGGGATACGAGATCCTCGAATAGAAGTTAGTTGAGTAAATTATGGAAAAAATCATGGATTTAATATAATCCATAACAATGTAAATATTATTTAATTGTGAGTCTGCGTATGATGAGGCGAGTGTCAGTGTTAACATAGAGTGGAGAGAATAAATCAGATAGTGAGAGCTTCTGAGTTATGTAATTTCAGTTTTATAAATGAAAGAGAGTTTCAGTGTGTTATTATGTGTTTTTGCATGATTTTTTTATGTGTTTTGATTTCACTGGTTCTTTAAGACTGCCAGCGTTGAAATCACTATTGAGTGTAGCTAGTGAAGGTGTTGAAATACTATTTGCAGAAGCCTTGAAGTTGCAGTCTTAAAGCTGGGTAGTGGAGTGTGACTAGTATATGGAAGCACAGATTGGTTGCAACGCTAATGAATGACAAAGTTTCTATTTGTTGAAATTATTAAAGTCACCTTCCAGCCTTGGGCAGGAAGGAGAAACAAGTACAAGGCAGCAGAATCAAAGTTTTGAGTGCACAGCACTCTGTATTGAAGAAGCATGGAGAAATCCGTAAGGATGAATTTAAATTGTTATGGGCCGCAGCCACAGACAGCAGAGGAGAGTTAATTTGGATTATGAGGGAAGTTACTTTTGCAGGTGGAATGAAGATTTCCCATAGATCTGAACTACGGAGGAGCAGTTAATTAAAAACAGTCATTTTAGGCTTTAAAGCCCTCAACAACCAAGTTTTCTTTTGAAGCAATGTCTTGTTGATGAAGAGTTCGTGATGCGATGCGATCGCAATAATCAAGTGTCTTGTTGATGTGGTAGAGTTCCGCAATGGAACGGTTGTATATTATACAACCAAAACATATTATAATCACCCCCCACGGCAGCGGAGGCCCGTGGGTCCACTTGAACACGTGGCGATGTTTTAATGGAATCGCAAAGTTCCAATCGCAGGGATCAATTGGCGGTCCTTTGTTTTGTGTTCCGATCAAAGGCCGGACCCGATCGTATAATATACCACAGTTTAATGCCAAATCGCAATCGGAACTTTTTGTTTGAGGTTCGTTTATTGTTAAAGCGCAGACCCAATGAACTTTATGAAGAGGAGTTTAATGGGCAATCACATCCGGTTGTTCAATCGCAATCGGAAGCTCTTAAGTGATGGACCCGATTGCACTTTGAAGTGGCGGACCCGATGGCAGTATGCAACAGAGTTAATAAGTTCCATCGCATCCGTGTCCTGATCGCAATCGGAACTTTTCTATTGTGTGCCCCGATTGCACTTGTTTAAAGTTCGGACCCAATTGCTCTATGAGCCATGTTTTATATGGTCATCGCATCCGGGTCCTCAATCGCAATCACAAGTTTTGGTTTGACACTGTCGATCCGCCGACTGCGATGTGGTCCCCACTCGCACGTCGTGCATTTGAATTTTTTTTTAAAAGTTCCGCAAAGGTTTTTATGTAATGTTTTTTTGCGCGGCATATAGAAGCCAAAAGGCCTGCGAGCGTGGGTATCATTGCATTGTCATTTGTTTTGTTTTGCACAACAGCACGGAAGAAAAGAGAAAACACAGCAGTGTTGCTGATTTTGTTAGAGAGACAGAGTGTATTGTTTTGAGAGACAGAGATTTGTTTGTGTAGCACTGTGTCTGTAGCAGTCATTAGTTTTTGTTATCCCTCTGTTAAGAGGAAGAGTTGTATCAGTTTTTGAAGAAATAAAAGATTGTTTTAAAAGTCTGAAAAACTCTGTCTCCTGCCAAATTTGTTTTAACTTCTCTATGTTGTAGAGAGGAGATTATTCTCTGCAATTTTATTGTTTGGAATTCTCAATATTCCAACATGGTATCAGAGCTAGTTCAGGCTCTTTGAATGTTTCAAAGAAGCTGAATAAGAAGAAGTCTTGTTGAAGCGTTTTCTCCAGCAATGTGAAAGCCCTACAGAGGTTAAAGTTCAAGTATTTCTCAAAGATAACAGAGTTGTTGTTTCTGTTTTAAAAGAGTTTGTTCTTTCAAGAGAAGGAAAGACAGTTTTTTTAAGTGTAGAGTTCAGTTCAAAGGCAATGGCTGGACCAAGCACTGATATGAACATAGGAAATGTTCAGCTTCCACAATTTAATGGAAAGAACTATGATTATTGGGCCATTACCATGAGAGCCCTGTTTGTCTCACAAGACTTGTGGGAACTTGTAGAAGATGGTTTTGTTGAACCAGCTGATGAGCAGGCTTTTAACGCCTTGACTCAAGCAGAGAAGGACATATTGAAGAGCAATAGGAAGAAAGATGCTAAAGCTCTCTTCTGTTTGTATCAAGCAGTAAATGAGAGTGTGTTTCCAAGGATAGCAGCAGCCCAGAGATCCAAGGAGGCATGGGAAACTATGAAAGTAGCCTGTCAAGGCATGGAGAAAGTTAAGACAGCAAAACTTCAGTTGCTGAGAAGAGATTTTGAAACTCTTTGCATGAAAGAGTCAGATAATGTGGACACATTTTTTACACACGTGATTGGGATTGTAAATCAGATAAGATCCCATGGAGAAACTCTGGAAGAGAGAAGAATTGTGGAGAAACTTTTGAGAAGCTTACCCTCAAAGTTTGATGTTATTGTTACCACCATATAAGAGACCAAATATCTCTCAATTTTCACGGTAGATGAACTTCATGCCTCGCTGATAACTCATGAACAAAGATTGAGAAGAGATGAATATTCATCTCTTTAGCACGCCTTCAAGACTCAGATGCCTTTAGGAAGAGGAAGAGGTCAAGGAAAAGGAAGAGGAAGAGGCAGAAGCCAGAACAGAGGTGGAAGGAACAGACCTTCACATTCACATGGAAGGAGCAACTGTCAAAGTCAGAGCCACGACCAATGCAACAGTTAGCAAGGTGGACATCAACACCAACATGCTCATGGACAAAGGTATGACAAATCTAATGTCCAATGTCATTATTGCAAAAAATATGGGCACTATGCCAATGAATGTAGAAAGAAGCAAAATTACATGAAAAATAAGCAGAATGCTAATGTAGCAAAAGAAGAAAAGAACCCAAGTAATGTGCTGTTAGCTTGTAATGTAGCACAAGATAGAGAAGATAATGTTTGGTTCTTAAATTCAGGATGTCGTAATCACATGACTGGAAATAGAGCAATGTTTTCCAATCTAGATGAAGAAATAAAATTTGAAGTTACCACAGGGACTGATACTAAGATCTCTGTAAAATGAAAAGGCAGAGTTAGTATTGGAGCAAGAAATGGGGAGCAGAAATTTGTCCCTGATGTGTATTATGTTCCAGGTTTGAAATGTAATCTTTTGAGCGTTGGGCAGCTCATAAACAAAGGTTACAATGTAATTTTCAAAGATGATGTGTGCACAATAAAATATATACCTCCAAGTAAGAAAATCATTGCTGAAATTCAAATGACCAGCAATATAATGTTTCCTCTCAAGCTCAACACTTACTTGAAGTGAAAAGGAACGAGTATAGCAGCTGTAACACAAGAAGCCTTTCATGAGGAAGAGAAAGATGAAAATTGGTTATGGCACCTGAGATTTGGACATATCAATTTCGGAGGATTAAATTTGCTGCATAGAAAAGGAATGTTAAGAGGTTTGCCATTGATTGAGAAGCCTGACAGCCTATGTGAAGGCTGCATCTTGGGAAAGCAACACAGAGAAAATTTTCCATCAAGGAAAATCATAAGGGCGAAAGCACCCTTAGAAATCATTCACTCAGATTTGTGTGGGCCGATGCAAACAACATCAGTTTCAAGTAGCAATTACATGCTGACCTTCATAGATGATTTCACAAGAAAAGTGTTGGTTTATTTTCTGAAATATAAGAGTGAAGTCTTTCAGAAATTTCTCCATTTTAAAGCTCTTCTAGAAAATCAGAGCGGACTGCATATAAAATTTCTCAGAACCGATAGAGGAGGAGAATATATCTCAAAGGAATTTCTGCGATTCTGCAGAGAGAATGGGATACACAAGAAATTTACCACCATGTACACGCCGCAACAGAATGGAGTTGCTGAATGGAAAAATCGAACCATAATGGAAATGGTGAGAAGCATGCTAAAGGCAAAACACTTGCCGAATGAGTATTGGGCAGAAGCAGCAAACTGTGCTGTGCATATTTTGAATAGATGCCCTACAAAAGCTGTCATGAACAAAGTTCCAGAAGAAGCGTGGAGTGGCAAAAAACATGGAGTCACCCACACGAGAGTTTTTGGATGTGTTGCATATGCACACATTCCAGATAAATTGAGAAAGAAGTTGGATAGTAAGGGGGAGAAGTCCATTTTCCTTGGATATTATGAATATTCCAAAGGATAAAGACTGTATAACCCATCCACAGAGAAGTTTGTAATTAGCAGAGATGTGCAATTTATTGAAGAGGAAGCGTGGGATGGAAGCATTGAGAAAACAATCAATGTTAAAAGCTGTTTGTCTCATGATGAAGATGAGGGAGATGTGGTTGAAATTAACAACCCGTCCACTGCACAACCTCCAACAACGCAAGGACAGCAAGGGATGCCTCAAGCGGCAGCAAAAACACCCTTGAGAAGAAGCGGCAGTGGTTCACCGAGCACACCACACGGAGCAGAATTCAGTGCTTCTTCAAGCACGACTACACCAAGTGAAAGTGGAACAAGATTCAGAAGTATTAGAGAAATCTATGAGAAGGGAGCATCAAACGAAGGTATGAATTCCTTATTTGCTTTGTATTGTCAACTTGATGATCCTATTCATTTTGAAGATGCAATTAAAGACAGAAAATGGATAGAAGCTATGGACGATGAAATTAAAACCATAGAGAAGAACAAAACATGGGAGTTAGTTGATCTCCCAGAAGGTAAAGAAGTTATTGGTGTAAAATGGGTCTATAAGACCAAAAGCAATGTTGAAGGAAAGATAGAGAGACACAAGGCCAGACTTGTTGTCAAAGGATATAAGAAGAAGCAAGGGATTGACTATGAAGAAACTTTTGCACCAGTTGCAAGAATGGAAACAGTGAGAGCAGTGCTTTCCATAGCAGCACAAAACAAATGGAAAGTATACTAGATGGATGTAAAATCTGCATTTTTAAATGGAGTTTTAATGGAAGAGGTATATGTGGAACAACCTCTACGATATGAGAAGAAAGGCCAAGAGCATAAGGTCTGAAAATTGAAGAAAGCTCTTTATGGGCTGAAACAAGCACCAAGAGCATGGTACAGCAGAATAGACTCCTATCTAATGGAGAATGGATTTGAAAAATGTGAGGGAGAACCCAGCCTCTACATCAAAGAAAAGAATGGTAAGATGCTCATTGTTGTTTTATATGTTGATGATTTAATTTTTACAAGTAATGATGATTACCTCATTGAGAATTTTAAAACAGTCATGAAAGATGAATTTGAAATGACTGATATGGGTTTGTTGAGATACTTCTTGGGAATAGAAGTAGAGCAAGGTGAGAAAGGAATTTTTATATCTGAAGCAAAATATGTGAATCAGGTTTTAGAAAGATTTAATATGCAGGAGTGCAAAGCTGCAATTACTCCCACAGTAATGGGATTCAAGTTGAGTAAAGAAGACAGCAGCAAGGATGTTGATCCAAGTTTGTATAAAAGCATAGTTGGCAGCCTCATGTATTTGACTGCAACTAGGCCAGATATTATGCAAGCTGTTAGTTTAATTTCCAGATTTATGGAGAAGCCAAAAGAAGCACATTGGCAAGCAACAAAAAGAATTCTGACGTATGTTAAAGGAACTAAACGATTTTGTATTTTGTATACAGCTTCAGAAAATTCAGAGTTAGTTGGATACATTGACAGTGATTTGGCTGGAAGTGTAGATGATCGGAAGAGCACTTCCAGTTATGTTTTTCACATGGGTTCAGGAGCCATTTCATGGGCTTCTAAGAAACAACCGATTGTAGCATTATCTACAGCAGAAGCAGAGTATGTGGCAGCTACAGCAGCAACGTGTCAAGCAGTTTGGATGAGAAGAATGTTGAGAAGTTTATGCCAAGAATAGGAAAAAGGGAAGGTGATTTATTGTGACAATAGCTCAGCTATTTCATTGTCAAAGAATTTTGTGTTTCATAAAATAACAAAGCACATAGATACAAAATTTCACTATATCAGAGAATTGGTAAACAATGGAGAAATTTTTTTACAGCATTGTAAAACAGAGGAGCAATATGCAGATATTTTAACAAAGCCATTGGGGCAGAAGACCTTTGAATTTTTAAGAAAATGCTTGGGTATGATGGATAACCCAGCAGCTGACTTTAAGGGGGAGTGTTGAAAATATTAAAGTCCCTTCCAGCCTTGAGCAGGAAGGAGAAACAAGTACAAGGCAGCAGAATCAGAGTTTTGAGTGCACAACACTCTGTATTGAAGAAGCATGGAGAAATCCATAAGGATGAATTTAAATTGTTATGGGCCGCAGCCACAGACAGCAGAGGAGAGTTAATTTGGATTATGGGGGAAGTTACTTTTGCAGGTGGGATGAATATTTCTCATAGATCTGAACTACGGAGGAGCAGTTAATTAAAAATAGTCATTTCGGGCTTTAAAGCCCTCAACAACGAAGTTTTATTTTGAAGCAGTGTCTTGTTGATGAAGAGTTCGCGATGCGATGCGATCGCAATCGCAAATCGCAATAATCAAGTGTCTTGTTGATGTGGTAGAGTTCCACAATGGAATGGTTGTATATTATACAACCAAAACATATTATAATCACCGCCCACAGCAGCGGAGGCCCGTGGGTCCACTTGACCACGTGGGGATGTTTTAATGGAATCGAAAACTTCCAATCGCAGGGATCAATCGGCGGTCCTTTGTTTTATGTTCCGATCAAAGGCCGGACCCGATCGTATAATATACCACAGTTTAATGCCAAATCGCAATCGAAACTTTTTGTTTGAGGTTCATTTATTTTTAAAGCGCGGACCCGATGAAGTTTATGAAGAGGAGTTTAATGGGAAATCACATCTGGTTGTTCAATCGCAATCGGAAGCTCTTAAGTGATGGACCCGATTGCACTTTGAAGTGGCGGACTCGATGGCAGTATGCAACGGAGTTAATAAGTTCCATCGCATCCGTGTCCTGATCGCAATCGAAACTTTTCTATTGTGTGCCCCGATTGCACTTGTTTAAAGTTCAGACCCGATTGCTCTATGAGCCATGTTTCATATGGTCATCGCATCCGAGTCCTCAATTGCAATCGTAAGTTTTTGTTTGACACCACTGATCCGCCGACTGCGATGTGGTCCGCACTCGCACGTCGTGCATTTGAATTTTTTTTAAAAAGTTCCGCAAAGGTTTTTATGTAATGTTTTTTTGTGCGGCATATAAAAGCCAAAAGGCCCGCGAGCCTAGGTATCATTGCATTTTCATTTGTTTTGTTTCGCATAGTAGAGCGGAAGAAAAGAGAAAACACAGCAGTGTTGGTGATTTTGTTAGAGAGACAGAGTGTATTGTTTTGAGAGACAGAGATTTGTTTGTGTAGCACTGCGTCTATAGCAGCCATTAGTTTTTGTTATCCCTCTGTTAAGAGGAAGAGTTGTATCAGTTTTTGAAGAAATAGAAGATTGTTTTAAAAGTCTGAAAAACTCTGTCTCCTACCAAATTTGTTTTAACTTGTCTGTGTTGTAGAGATGAGATTATTCTCTCTACTTCTGTTGTTTGGAGTTCTCAAAATTCCAACACTATTGAGATCGAATTTGCAACGGCCAGCACATAACTTCCAATGAGTGTCAGAGTGAAGCAGCTGCAGGTGTTGGACACAGGCATATGGAAATCGATGATGTAATTGCAGCATTTAGTATGATGGTTCATATAGTAGCGTTTCAGCTCTTCAGAGAAATATGCACGACGTTGCTTTTCCCTGTCGTGACGTCTTTCATTACTGGCATGGAAATGGTGTGGTAATTGCGTTAATAGCAGTGCAGTTACAAAAACCAAATTATGACTTCTAGAGCTGAGCTCTAGATCTAGGGGTTTTATGTTTTTATTTGTGTTGAGAGCAGTGCAGTCAACCTAATACGACTTGTGGATCTGAGTTATGGATATCGTTGTTCTATGTTTTAAATTGATTGAAATTGTACTTTTGTATATGTTTTTTCCCGCGTGGTATGGACAGCTAGGGTAAAAGTATTACGGGCTAATACATGCTTAGATGCAGAAGAATTTCATTTACCCTATGCTTGAGATTTATTTCTGAATGAACAATTCCTAGCAGGCTTTCAGGGATGGCTTCGTAAATATAACTCTACTGCACGACACAATTTTCTTTCTATAAAAAAAATCTTTGTTTTATTGCTTCTGGTTTATATATGCGGGCCCATAACCCATAAGATCCACGCAATTGTGAAATATGCCATTTTGTTGCATCAATTTCCGTTCCAAGGTAAAAATATGGGTGTTAATGTGTTTGTTCGCGATTATATTTTTTATTAAGAATTTTTTTGCAACTATTAATTATAGGTGGTTAAAACCTACATTTTCTATTATAGTAGCATTGGCTTCAATGAGGTACCTTCCTGTCTAAGGGGTTTGGATCGAGCACCGTGTTATAGTGGGATATTTTCATAAGCAGTTCTCGTGGTTAAAGTAAATGGCTAGAAATTGAAATAAACAGATAAATAAATTCAATAGAAAGAGTTTCTAAAAATGAAAGATTTGTTGGTGGATAGAGATTAGTGGATTTTTCTGAATCTTAGGTCTGCAGTGATAGGGATGTTAATGGAACACTGGACCAACTTGCATCAAATGGCGAAGAACATAATATAATTGTATCTCATAGCTTCAAAATATTACTAATGTTTGAAGGGAGTCTATAAAAAATGCTTTGTGGAAAAAATTAGGTGTTTTGTATCAATCTATGTTCCTATGAACAAATTGTTTATGTGAAAAGAAGACTATAAACTAAGGATGAAGGACAGAGACTCAATGACAAAGAATTTTAACACCTTCAACATTTTTTTTATTCCACTATTCTTTCTTGATATTATGATTTGATATGAAATAAACATATTAATTTTTTTTCTCCATCAGACTCATGAGATAGTCTAGATATTTTCATAGGTAATAATGTGAGTACCTTAAGTTTCAAGGTAATAGTCTCATCATATATATCAGAGGAGATGGGATGGAAAAACATGGAAAAATTCAATACATAGGCCTTATTTGTAAGAAGATTCTCCTAAAATAAAAATAAAAACATGTATTTTTAGTGGAAGATCTAAATCTAGAGGAAGATCTAAATCTCTAGGAAACTATATTAAGGTATTTTGGAGATGCAGAAAATAATAGTATTACAAGAAATAATATATACCTAAAGTTCCTAAAAAAGGAAAGGGATATAAAGATGCTCCTTATGTAGAATAAAAAATGTCCTTAGATTAAGGAGGGGATCTATACTTGGTTTCTTTAAGTAAAAATGTATATAATTGGAAATGGTTGGCTAACTCAAGTGTATCCTTCTATATACTCCTCCTAGGGAGTAATTTTTTTTAATATGAAAGATTTGATGGAGGTTACATTTTCTTGGGAGATAAATTTTGAACTAGAATAGCAAGATGGGTAAAATTCAACTCGAAGCTCATTGATGGAAGGATTAGAACACTCCCTCATGTTCTACATATCCTAGGATTAGAAAAAAAATAATGTCCATAAGAAATGTTGTCCTTTGAGATAACCTAAGGTCGATAAGTTATGCCAAAGCATCTAAAATATTTGATATTTCTGAATAGTTGGATGACCAGTGAACAATTGTTTGAACAAATGATTTTAATTTAGAAAGATCTTTGATAAAATAAAAGGTTGTTCTTTAAATACATATGGTTAATTTGATTTTAAGTGGAATGGATGAGAAGAATGTAGAGGAGAATAAATGATTTAATATTCAGGTATGATTATTTCACCATTTATAAGTAGAAATTCTAAAAACTATGTTTCCATAATCAACAAAATATAATCAAGCCATAACAAGAACCTTTGTGTAATTAAATTTTAAGAGGAATTTACAATAGCAAGTAGCCTTGTAAATTAATCTCTTAATCCAACTACAACTTCACAATGGATCGAAAACAAACTGAGATTAAATTAAACTTCCATTAAGATAATTATAAATGAATTAAATTATGATGATGATGATGATGATGGTTAACGTCCATTGAGACCAAACTTTGGTCTACCGGACCTATAATTTTCTTAATTCTTAATTTTCTGGCTTCTCGTCTTTCTTGGCGAGATCGGTGTTGTAGCTTTCTTTTTTTTCTCTATGGCCTTCCAACTTCTTTTATCTTGCACCTCCTTCATCTCTTCTAATTCTTGGGACACTGGTGTCTTATCTTCGAGATTTGGGAGATCGTCTTTGCTTCTAAATGAATATTTATTTTGCATGGTATTCGAATCCTCATAGTTTTTGATGCTTGAGGGGCTGTCGAGTTCATTTTTTTTTTGTTGGGCAGGGCTTTCCCCCTTCTTTTTTTTAGGGTTGTTTCTTTCTTTCCTGATTTCTTGCAATTAAGAGTTTTTTGGAGAGTATTATTCCTTGCTGAAAGTGTAATGTTCCTTTTGTGCTCCTTCCCACCATGTAGATCTATGGTGATTCTTTTTAGAAGAATTTTTCTGAGATAATTTTGGGCAATTTTTGGTTAGATGGTCTATCCCAAAGCAGGATCGACATCTGAAGAGGACACTTTCATAGTCGAGTTTGTGGTTCCTTACATAGTCGTTTCTTGGTAGGATTATTTCAGCTGGAAATACGGCACTGAAGTCCATTTCTACACAGATGCGTCCATTTCTATATGAAGAACACATAATGAAAAAAAAAATAGAAATAAATCATAGGAATACAAGCCAAATGAGGTAAATCTAAGTTCATTTATTATATAAAAAATGTTCCAACTATTACGAATTTGTCTGATAATTAGCTCAAGGGTGCAACCATGGATGCTTCCATGGATTAAGTATTTAAAAAAAATATAAAATTACAAGAAATTCCTAAGTGAGAAGGGAAGCTATATTTTCTCAAAATTAACTAAAAGGAAATGAATTTGATCCAAAGGAATGAATCTACATGTCTGGCCCTATTTTAATGGAAAATTGTTGTTGAGTGACCACTATTCTAGTTCTGTGCTAGAAAAATTGAACTGTCTTCTATTCTTGATATTCACAAAGATTTTCCCACAGTTCTTGATCTAGAATTCAAACTTTAATAACCCCGCGGTACATTTCATCTACCTCAACATATTTTGCAAAAGTGGGTTGTACAGTGGAAATATGTTTTATCTCGTGATGAATAAAACTGATATTTTCAATAGCTTTATAAAATGCTTTTCGTGTCATATAACCTTTAATAGAAGACATGGATACAACCCTTACTGTTTCTTTCAACTTCTTCTTATAATCCTCCTTGGGCATTAATTTATCATTTATTACAAATAGTGAAGGCAAAGCTTTCTGGTTAGATGCATCAATTCTTGAAATAAATACGTTGAGAGAAACATCCAAAATGTGACACTTCTCTATTGACTACACTACTAAGTTATTTTTTATCAGAACTTTATTCACCTCAAGGATGGTCTAAGTCCTGTCAACTACCTGTAGATCATCCAGTTCTTGGTTGTCTTTGGAATTTCGAAACTTTATGATGTTTTTGGTTGTATTAGGAATTTCTCCCAATTGAGTATTTATATCTGTAATCAATTTTTTTTATTTTCCACTAATTCCTTTTGCTCAAATATGATCTTGATACATGGCCAGATTTCCCTCATTTCCTCAATGATATTGTTCCAAATAATTTCTTTGACATTATGAAGAGTGTAGCCAAAAGAAGCTTTAGTTGCTGATTTATTCCATATTTCTACTTGATTCTGAGCTCTCTTAAATCCTTATGCATGGAAATTTTCAGACTTCTTTTGCTTCTTCTCTAGACGTTTCACTTGATCCTATAAATTCTTAATTTATTCAATCTGCAAGGTCATATTTTGAAGTGTATTGGCTAACTAGTCTGTAGCATATCCTTTACTGGTGGTAGCAGATATAGCAGTAGGAATAACTGTAATAGGAAGTGCTTCTAAATGAGCAACTTGCTTGGCTGGCTTCTTTCTTTCTTTAATCCAATTCTCCATCTGTGTTTCCATTTTCTTCAACTCTGCATTTTGTTCTATGACGAGCTTCATCATGTCTGCCTTTTGTGTCTCTATCTCTTCCATCTCCTTAGCTAAATTATCTTCTGTTGCTGGTAGCTTTAACTGCTTCCTTAATGCTACAATATCTACATTATTTTTCTGAATCATTTCCTCTACAACATTAACATTTGTAGGATCATTGATCTAAAAATGGGTAGATAGCTTGAAATTATTATGTGTAAGCACCTCCCACTCAGTTAAACAAATAAAAGATCTTGCTTATACATGATTGTGCGAAATTTTATACTTGAAAAAAGGTGTATGTTTTTTAATTGTTTAAGTGCTTTAAGACCATTTGTTTTTTTTGATATTAAGCATGTTCAAAAAGCATATAATGTAGAAAATAAGCATCAACACATAACAACAAATTTATTCTAGGATTTCACCCAAATATCGTGGGCTACGTCTCCTTGAGCCTTTGTAAACTGACTTGGTTCTTTGGGATTAAGATGGAAAAATTATTTTAAAAGTTAAAAACTCAACTCCAATGGTTATCTAAATTGAAAAATTGGGTTTAGAATACCATTTATCCTTGGAATGGCTGAAATATTTCTGAAGATGAACCTCAGGTCCCTTAGACTTGTTTCCTTGATTCAGTGCTCTTGAGCTACCCTGAGCTTCTCTATGGCACTAACTCCCTTAGAAATAATTTTCTTTCCATGAAACCTTTTCTATTGTCTCCATCATAGCTCATACATCCAAAATAGGCTTATCATTTTCTCAAAATGAGCTCTGGCTCCCCAATCTAGGCCTTCATCCATTGATGGACCTAGGCTGCCCAAAACTTTCTTGTGGCTCTTCAAACTTCAAAAGTATTAAAATGGCTCTAAAATACCTTAATTGGATTCAAAATGTCCAAAATAATTATAATAAACTATTCACTTGCATAAATTGTCCTCCAACCACTCCAGTTTTTCCTCCAACACTTGGTGGAACCCCCTCGCTCTCGAGTCACTGAAAAATTATATGAAGCATATATTCTTTGATAAATCCCCAAATTCTTCTAAAAAATCCATCAATGGATTCATAAGTATCAAAATAATCAAAATGACTATTGGTTTGCTGATAATGGATACTAGTTGCTCTGGATAGACCTCATTCTCCCGCTGGCACTAGATGGCCCTCGTGGCCACTGGAACCTCTCTAAAGAATATAGGCCTTAAAAAGTCCCCTAAAGGCTCTAAAAACAAGGCAAATATTTCCATAATGTCTGAAACATCCGAAATTAACTATTAGATTCCTGAATTAGGCTTCTAGCTTCCCTGGCTAGGCCTCAAATTACTGTTGGCCCATGGTTGCCCTAAAGGCCCCTGGAGCTTCTCTGAAACAAAAACCTACTCAAAATTCCTCTGATGGCTCTTCAAACCTCACCAATGAATCTCGAATGTTTGAGATAGTTGAAATTAACTATTCAGACTCCCAAAATGGTTGAATCTAGCTCCAGATAGAGCCTAATCATTTTTGTCAAGTTTCACCCTAATCAGCTCCACTAAATGTGGAGAACTGCACTTATCTGCAATTGAAAGTGACAAAACTCTGAAATTTAGTGGGCACAATAACCTATCTTCCACTCCCCAAACCGTAACATTAATTTTATGTTTAAGGGGGAGGGGGTGGCCACAACCCCCGAAAACCCCGTGGTCACATTAAATTGGAGCGGAACTAACACCACAAATTGTGGTTGAGGGTGGAGTTCCCTAACTGTCGGCACATATAACTATAATAAAACAAATTACATGTGACAGGGAGTGGGGTGTGTTAACGTTTTTGGAGACAACAATTAACCATCGGCGTAACAATTATTGTCATGGTTTATATTGTAGCATGTGATCACACTGTTGGGGCCACGGGTGCGTTGGAACCGCCGGTGGTTCCCCCCCCCCCACATATACAAAGTATTAAAACTATAAATTATGTCGAGGTGCTATAGAGGTTAAGTCACATGCTGTAGCGAAGTTGGTGGAGAGTTCTACACGCATGTCAGAGGTCATGGGGTCGAACCCCTCGGACCTTAATAAAAATTTACTACACCAGCCAGGAGACTCATGGCAACCTCGGGTTGTCCATGGGTCACCCATTCATTGGATGAAATTCAAACATACAATCGAACAATGCATGATACCCTGCCACTTGTCAAAATCTAACTGGCCTAGAAGGAATATTCCTGTGAATATTTCAAGGAATATTCCTGAAATATTCCCTGGAAATATATTTATTTTTTCCAAAACCCAGTCAAACTAGGTCAAAAGCCAAAAATTGCAGTTTACTAGACATTTAAAATCACGATAACTTCTTCATATCGTGTCGGCTTTTGGAACCATTCATGACGCAGAAATCAGGAGGATGAGATCTATCCAGTTGCTCAGGTTTGACATTCTTTCGAACACTTTGAATTTTGAGCTATCACTTAGGTCCTTGATCCAAATCTTATCACACCTCCCATTGGGAATTTTTTGGACCCCAAAATACTGATGGATAGATCCAGAGTTAACTTAGATCCTTTTCCATGTAGCTTTTGAATTGTGTCCATAAATGTAGTAGCAACTATACTTGCATTAAATGGATGAGATAATGCAAAAAAGTGTGCATACTTGGCAAGTCTCTCAACTACCACCATGATGACACTCTTTCCTTCAGACTTGGGTAAAATTGTGATAAACTCCATTGAAATCTCCTCCCAAAGTTGACTTGGAATGGATAAAGGTTGTAGAAGACCCGAGATCTTAATTTTCTCAACTTTATTTTGTTGGAAAACTAAACATTCCTATAAAAACTTTTGAATATCATATTTAAGGCCATCCCAAGAAAATTATTTCTTCACCTTGTGGTAAGTTTTTAAAAATCATGAGTTTCTTCGAAAAGGATAAGTGTGCAATTCCAAAAGAATATTTTGTTTTAGTTGGGAACTCTTACAAAGATATACATTTTCCAACTAAATTAAAGAATAATTTTTCCAACTAAATGTATCAGATGTACTAGGATCTTGCTGCAACTTTTGAATGACTGACCACACTTCTTCTTCCATTCATCCCTTGCTTCGGTTATCCAATCTTCTTGGATAATATGAATGGCACAAAGCAGTGCTTCCACCTCTTCATTCTTTCTAGAGAGTGCATTTGCAACAACATTTAGCTTCCTTTTTTTGTAGATTATTTCAAAGTCATAACCCAACATCTTTGTGACCCATTTTTGCTACTTTTCTGAAGATAGTCTTTGTTCCAAGTGTTTAAGACTATCATGATCAATTTTTACCTTGAAGTTTCTTCCCATTAGGTAAGGTCACCATTTCTTTAGTGCACGTAGTATTGCTAAAATTTCCTTCTCATAAATATGTTTATGTAAATACCTTCCTTTGATTGGACGAATTTCAAAAGTAATGGGTCTTCCTTATTGCATTAAAATAGTACCAATTCCATTTCCTGAGGCATTACATTCCACAATAAAGGTTTTTGTGAAATCTAGCGTAGTTAAGACTGGTTCTAGGAACATTTCCTGTTTAAGATGTTCAAAGGCCTTAGTTGCTTCAGGATTCCATGAAAATGCATCTTTATTCAATAATGTTGTTAGAGGTGCTGCTATTCTCCCATAATTCTTAACAAACTTGTGATAATACCCTGTTAGCCTGAGCAATCCTCGCAACTGATTTATGGTTGTGGGGACTTTCCATTCCTTAATGGCTTTAATTTTGTTAGGGTCTACCTTAACACACTCATCAGATACAATGTGACCCAAATATTCCACCTCTTGTACTCCAAAGAAACATTTGTATTCTTTTGCATATAATTATTTCTCCTACAATAGTTTTAGCACCCTCTCAACATGTTGAACATGATCCTTGCAAGACCTGCTGTAGATTAGTATATCATAAAAAAATACTAGCACAAATTTTGTAAGGAAGGGTTTGAAAATGGAATTCATAAACCCTTGAAATGTAGAAGGTGCATCGGTAAGGACAAAAGGCATGACCAAAAATTCATAATTACCGTCATGAGTTCAAAATGTTGTTTTCGAAATATCTTCAGTATTCATTCTAATTTGATGATATCCTGAACGAATATCCAACCTAGTAAAATAAATTGCTCCATGTAATTCATCCAATAATTCATCAATCACAGGAATGGGAAATTTATCTTTAATAGTGAGCTTATTGAGGTCCCTATAATCCAGACACATGCGCCATGAACCATACTTCTTGTGCACCAATGCTACTGGAGAAGAGAAAGAACTTTGACTAGGTTGAATTATACTAGCTTGTAACATTTCTGCAATCATATGTTCAATTTCGCTCTTTTGGACGTAAGGATATCTATAAGGCCTAATGTTTCAAGGAACACTTCCTGGAATCGAATGAATAGCGTGATCATGATCACGAATAGGTGAGAGTCCTTTGGGAGTTTCAAACACGTTGAAATTATTATCAAAATCTTTTTGGAGATCTGCAGAAATAGATGATTTTGATGTTGGAACTTCTAGTGAGAATAATTGTGAAATTACGCCTCATTATTCTTTCTTCAGAATATTTCTCATGACATTAGAGCTTATTATCTTTCTAGACTTCCTTGCAATACCCCATAATTCGAATTCCTTTCCTTATGAAAAAAAATTCAAGAAAAGTTCTTGAAAATTAAAAGCTAACATCCCCAAATATTGTAACCATTGTGCTCCTAGTACAACATGAGTGCCTCCCATTGGAATGGAAAGCATTGGAATATTCAATACATATTCCCCCATGGTTAGCTTGATATTATGGAATTTTCTAGAGAAATTTATAGCTCCTCCATTTGCAACCATCACCTGACATTCTTGTGCTAGGTGTAGGAAACAATTCAATTCCTTGGCTACCTTGCAATGAATAAAATTATGGCTACTACTCGAATCAATCAACACTATTAGCTTTTTCTTCTTGATATGTCCTTCTATATTAAGAGTTTGAGGAATGGTAATTCCTACCAATGCATTACATGATATGGTCGGACTCATTTCTTCCTCTTCTAGGGTTGGTTCCTGGTGTATATCCTCTTATTTTGAATATTCTTGTTCATTTTCTTCCTCCTCTTTACAATCTATGTAAAATAATTTCTTCTGAGCACACTTATGACCTTTAGCATATTTGCTATCACAACTGTAGCAAAGCCCTTTTTCTCTTTTTTCTTCCAATTTTTGTGGTGTCATCCTTGTAGGATGTGGAAGTCTAGGAGTAGCAACACTTCCATATTTATATACGTGAGTGATAGGCTTCCTTGCCGCCATAATTTTACATTCAAATTTTCTTGCCAGCCTGAATGCTCTTTCCAATGAATTGGGTTCCCAAATGCGAACTTCATGTTGTATGTTACCCTTTAAAGTCCCTATGAAGACATCAATCATGTGTTCTTCTGGAATATCAGTTACCCTTGTATTAAATTTTTGAAAGTCCTCAATGTGCTCCACCACTGAACCCTTTTGTTTGAGATTTATCAATTGGCTAAAGAATGTGTTGCTTTTTGTATCCTCATCATGTGCTATCATTTCCTCCGTAAAAATTGACCAAGTGACAATTTTTTTACGAGAGAAAAGCCATCGATACCATACAAATGTATTTTTTTTGAAATGTAAAGTTGCAATGTGTACCTTTTGTTTGTTTTTCACATTATTCATATAAAAATATTGCTTCATCTGTAGTATCATTATTAGCGGATCCTTGCCATCAAGCTTCCTCATATCAATCTTTGGAATATAGTGGGTCTTCCATCGAACATTAGAGTTTTTGAAATCATGATTAACATTTATTTTGTTATCATCATGAGTTTCCTCTACTATCTTTTCGCCATTAGGAAATATTTCTTGTGTCAACTTTTTCAAACCTTCCATGTCTTCTTTTAGATCATTCTTCATGTTTGCCATGTTTTCTTTCATTTTTTCATTGATCTTAGCTTCCATGTCATCCATCTTAGCTTCCATCCCAGCTTCCATTCCATCCATATTATTTTTTGTTTCTCTTTGCGAGAGTGAAATTTGGTGCACTTGCTCTTGTAATTTTGATATGTCATGTCACATTTCTTCATCTTCATGAGTCATATTAGAGACTTCTGAAGGCTTGATGGGTGTTGAATTAATTTTAGGTGGCAGTTTAGAACCCAATATTGATATTTCTGCTACAATATTCCCTTGGAATCAATTCAAACTGATTTTTCACACAATACTTATGCAATTCGAAACAAATATACACATTTTTCATACTTTTGAGGAGCTGAAGATTGAAACAAAATTATCTCTGTGATTTCAAACCTTTGATATCTTAAATTTGGCCCTCTAGTAGCCTTCTTAAGCTTCTTTCAAATGCCACAAGTCTGACCTGATTTTGATTCTTCAAAAAACGTTATACCCAATCTCCCACAATGACCTAATTATGGACTACTTCAGCAGAGCGAACTTGTACGACGTGCCATGTGTCAATTTTTTCTCCTTTGGCTTTGAAATTGATCCAAAGGAAACTTCATTCCACATAATCATGGCCACTTTTTACAGAATTCCAATCTAATGCTCAGGGAGAGAGTTATGACAATTTTCCCATGGCCACCTCTGTGAGATGAAATTCGGGAGCCTGAAGCAACTCTAAATTCCACAGATAATATGTCTAAAAATATTACGAATCAAGCTCTGAACATTTTCCACGACATTCCTCAGGATTTAGGCTTCACTCTATAAAATTTTCAGCTTCTTAACCCTCAAAGAAAAACATTTATAGTGAAAATTCCACGATGACCTGTTTAGGTTAAATTCAGGAGCCTGAAAAAAGCCCTAACTTCCACCAATCATATTTATGAAAATATTGCGAACCAAGATCAGAAATTTTCCCACGACGTTCTTCGGAATTTCTTCTTCGTATTCTACAAATTTTAGCTTCTGAACCTTCGTAGAAAAAAAATTATAGTGAAAATTCCACGATGACTTGTTTGGAGCAGCGAAACCGTAGAATCTAAAGCTCTGATACCAACTGTTATGAAACCAGCTCCAAAAATAGAAGAAAAGAGATATCAACGCCTTATAAATCAACCACTTTGATGGGGAAACCTACAATACATTACATAAATGAACAATTGTTGGATTCTACAAATGACCAAAACCTCCTTCTATATATAGGAGTCCATGGGGCCACAATATAATCCTAGTTGACCTAACAATAATAATTTAAGGGCACAATAATAAAAATGTTGGAGTTACATGGGTATAACAATAAAAATAAGGGGGCTAAATTAATAACAATAAGCGAATAAACTAGTAATATAGGGACCTAACATTGAGCCCAACTCGAAGGTAGTCAACACTTCCCCTTCTTAGATGCTCTTGTCCTCCTTTCAAGAACTGTAGCTTCCTTTAACTCACCCAGAAATTTATGATGAGAATTTGATAGAAGGTAGATGAACATCATGTCCTTGATCATTGATCCAAGTTGACTGAAACAAACATGAGATTGCAAAAAACAAACATGCATACATAACTGAAATATGAATATGTACAAATGAATGTATGTCTTACTGTGGCAAGAACTCAAACTACTTCTTACCAAGCCATTTCCATGGTGATTGTTGCTACTGATAATCTTCTTCATGTGAAACATCTGTTTTCACATTAATGATGAAATCTTTGGTTCCACTTTCTCCAAAAATTTTATCCTCTTGCTACAAATGCTTGTGATGATTAGTTGGATGCAATGTCAAACATTGGGAAACAACATGTCCCTTCTTCTGGCAATCTCCAACATTGGGAAACAACATGTCCCTTGTACTAGCAATGTGCACAAGTATTTTTCACCTTCTTTACAAGTTTCCTTTGCCTGAACTGTTTCATGTGTGCCTTCATCCTCTTCCAGCATCTTGAAACATCATGGTTACACAAACCACAATAGGAAAAACAACAGTTTCTTCCATTCAATCATGCAGATTTGAAATCCTTATCAGAAACATAATCAACTTGACTATGGGAAGAATTATACCTCAATTCTTCTTTGGATGTCCATCTTTTTTTACCTTCATGAGGAGATGAACTTGTAGAGGTTCCAAATTTTTCCTGAAGACTAACATCAATGGTCATGTCTTGATATCTGTCTGAACTCTCATGCTCGCCATACGTTGCATGTCTAAATACATCTTTCTACAACATAGGCTAAAAAAAATGGAAATCAACTTGAAAACAAACTTGACATGTTTGTGGTTTAGAACTTGCGGAAAAATTTCTTTTTGAAGTTGTCTCAAATTCCTTCATGGCTGTAGAGGTTTTACCATAATATTGAACATAACCAAGACCAAACTTCTTAGGTATTTCCTCGACCAAAATAGTATCAATCATGCCTTGTTCATGTTTTCCTAAAGCCTTGCCTTTGTAGCCCATTTTTAACATAAACTTGGACCCTATACCTCTATTGTTCTTTTCAAATGAACCTACACATCTATCTGAAGACGAATTTGAAGACAAAATTGAGTGTTTTACCTCTGGTTCACACATGTTCTTGGTTAAGGCCTCTTGTGCTTGATGGAGCTGCATCTCCATCTCATACATTCTTTGAAGAATTCATTCTTTCTCTTACTTCATAGCAACTAATTGCTCACGAATTCTAGTCCTTTCCTTTCTATCTTCAAACAAAATTTACACCCTATCCTTAAGGATGTAAAATTCTTGCTTCATGTCTTCATCGAAGAATATTGGGAAGGAGGAGGATTTGGAAACCTCAAATGATGAAGCTGTCATTATGAAAATGAACTAAATAACTTCAACAAAATTCAAAAGTATTTCAAAAACAATTGAAAAAGCTTCTGAATAAAAAGGTTGTAGAGTCAAGCTCTTCTTCAAGAAGCCTTTTGCAAAAAAACCCTCTTGTGCTTCAAGGGTTTCCTTGAGGTCCTTTGGGTAAGGAAGATGCCTTCTTCCTTATTGTCCTCTTCTGGACTTAGCTAACAGTAGCTCTCCCTCCACCTCTAGCAAACTTAAACTTGTAAGTGTTAGGTCCCTATATTACTAGTATAGTCCCTTATTGTTATTAGTGTAACCCCCTTGTTCTTATTATTGTACCCTTTTAACCCCCATTTTTTTATTATTTTGCCCTTAAATTATTATTTTTAGGTCAGCTAGGATTACATTGTGGCCCACTAAGATTACATTATGGCCACTTGGACTCCTATATATAGAAAGGAGGTTTTGTAAATTGTATCATCCAAGAATTGTTCATTTATGTAATGTATTGGAGGTTTCCCCCTTGAACTGGCTTATTTCTAAGGCGTTGATATGTCTTTTCTTCTATTTTTGGAGCTGGTTACACAACATTTGGTATCAGAGCTTTGGATTTTAGGGCTTCGCTGCTCCAAACAGGTCATTGTGAAATTTTCTCTATAACGTTTTTTATATGAAGTTTCAGAAGATGAAATGTTTAGGGTATGAAGATGAAATCCTAAGCAAGATCGTCTAAAAATTTCAGAGCTTGGTTCACAATATTTTCGGAGATATGATCTGTGGAAGTTAGGTTTTTTTTCAGGCTCCTAAACAGGTCATCGTGGCATTTGCGTTGTCATTGTTTTTCTATGAAGGTTCAGAATCTGAAATTTTCAGGGTGCGAAGCGGAAATCCTGAGGAAACTCGTCAAAAAATTTTAGATCTTGATTCACAATATTTTTGGAGATATGATCTGTGGAAGGTAGTACTTTTTTAGGCTCCCGAATTTCATCTCAAAGAGGTCATCATGGGAAAAGTTCAATAACTCTCTCTCTGAGCATTGGATTGGAGTGCCGTAAAAATTGGTCGCAAGAACATGGATTTTAGTTTCTTGTCTATCAATTTCATAGGCGAAGGACAAAACACTGACACGTGGAAAGTCATATAAGTTCGCTCTATTGAACCAGTCCATAATTAGGCCATTGTGGGAGATTGGACACAACTTTGTCTTGGAGAATGCAAATCAGGTCAGACCTATGACATTCGAAAGATACTTTAGAGGGATAATTTGGTACTAAAATTCAAATATTTAAGTTCTTCAATCACATAGATATTCCAATTTCAATATCGAGCTCCTCAGAAGCAAGAAAAAGGTGTGTATTTTTTTTTCCGAATTGCATAAGTCTTGTTTGAAGAATCAATTTGAATTGATTCCAAGGGAATATCATAGAATATATATCAGTATTGGGTTCTAAAATATGCCCCGTAAAAATAATTCAACACCCATTAAGCCTTCAAAAGGCTCTACTATGACTCATGAAGATGAAGAATTGCAACATGATCTATCAAAATTACAAGAGCAAGTGCAGCAAATTGTCACTTGGTCAATTTTTACGGAGGAAATGATAGCACATTACGAGGATACAAAGAGCAACACCTTCTTTAGCCAATTGATAAATCTCAAACAAAAGGGTTTAGTGGGGCAGCACATTGAGGACTTCCAAATATTGAATATAAGGGTAACTGATATTCCAGAGGAACACAGGATCGATCTCTTCATAGGCACTTTAAAGGATAACATCCAACATGAAGTTCACGTTTTGGAACCGGATTCATTTGAGAAGGCATTCAGGTTGGAAAGAAAATCTGAACGTAAAATAATGGTGACAAGGAAGCCTACCACTCAATTCTATAAAGAAGGAAGTTTTGCTACGCCTAAATTTCCACAACCTACAAAGTTGACACCACAACCGTTGGAAGAAAAAAGAGCAAAAGGGATTTTCTACAGCTGTGATAAAAAATACACTAAAGGTCATAAGTGTGCTAAGAAGAAATTATTTTACATAGATTGGGAAGAGGAAGAAAAAAATGAAAAATAAGAGGGTATACACCAGGAACCAGCCCTAGAAGAGGAAGAAATGAATTCGACCATATCGTGTAATGCACTGGTAGGAATTACCACTCCTCAAACTCTCAAGATAGAAGGGCATATCAAGAAGAAAAAGGTAATAGTGTTGATTGATTCAGGTAGCACCCATAATTTTATTCATTGTAAGGTAGCCAAGGACTTAAATTGTTTCCTATACCCGGCACCAGAATGTCAAGTGATGGTTGCAAATGGAGGAACTAAAAATTTCTCTGGGAAATGCCATAATATCAAGCTAACCATGGGGTAATATGTATTGACTATTCCAACGCTTTCCATTCCTATGGGAGGTGCTGATGTTGTACTAGGAGTACAATGGTTACAATCTTTGGGGACGGTAGCTTTTAATTTTCAAGAACTTTTCTTGAAATTTTTTTCAGAAGGAAAGGAAGTGGAATTACGGGGTATTGCCAGGAAGCCAAGAAAAATAATAAGCTCTAATGTCATGAAAAAACTTCTAAAGAAATAACAACGAGGCATAATCGCACAATTATGCTCACTAGAATTTTCAACATCAAAATCATCTATTTATGCAGATCTCCAACAAGTCTTGGACAATCATTCCAAGGTGTTTAAAACTCCCAAAGGAATCCCAGCTATTCGTGATCATGATTATGCTATTCATTTGATTCCAGGAAGTGTTTCTCTAAACATAAGGCCTTATAGATATCCTTACGTCCAAAAGAGCGAAATTGAATGTATGATTGCAGAAATGTTAGAGGCGGGTATAATTCAACCTAGTCAAAGTTCTTTCTCTGCTCCTGTAGTATTGGTACACAAGAAGGATGGATCATGGTGAACGTGTCCTGATTATAGGGAGCTCAATAAGCTCACCATTAAAGATAAATTTCTCATTCCTATGATTGATGAATTATTGGATGAATTACATGGAGCAATTTATTTTACCAAGTTGGATCTTCGTTCAGGATATCATCAAATTAGAATGAAGACCGAAGATATTCCAAAAACAACATTTCGAACTCATGAGGGTCATTATGAATTTTTGGTCATGCCTTTTGGCCTTACCAATGCACCTTCTACATTTCAAGGGCTGATGAATTCCATTTTCAAACCCTTCCTTAGAAAATTTGTGCTGGTATTTTTTGATGATATACTAATATATAACAAGTTTTGGAAGGATCATGTTGAACATGTTGACAGGGTGCTCAAACTATTGCAGGAGAAACAATTATATGCAAAAATATCCAAATGTTTCTTTGGAGTACAAGAGGTGGAATATCTGGGTCATATTGTATCTCACGAGGGTGTTAAAGTAGACCTTAACAAAATTAAAGCCATTAAGGAATGGAAAGTCCCCACAACCATAAAGCCGTTGCAAGGATTTCTCGGGTTAACATGGTATTATTGAAAGTTTGTTAAGAATTATGGGAGAATAGCAGCACCTCTAACAACATTATTGAAGAAAGATGCATTTTCATGGACTCCTGAAGCAACTAAGGCCTTTGAACATCTTAAAGAGGCAATGTGCCTAGCACCAGTATTAGCTACGCCAGACTTCACAAAAAACTTTATTGTGGAATGTGATGCCTCAGGAAATGGAATTGGTGCTGTTTTAATGTAGGAAGGAAGACCCATTGCTTTTGAAAGTCGTCCAATCAAAGGAAAGTATTTACAGAAACCTATTTATGAGAAAGAAATGTTAGCAATACTGCATGCACTAAAGAAATGGAGAACTTACCTAATGGGAAGACACTTCAAGGTAAAAACTAATCATGATAGTCTTAAACACTTTTTGGAACAAAGACTATCTTCAGAAGAGCATCAAAAATGGGTCACAAATATGTTGGGTTATGACTTTGAAATAATATACAAAAAAGGAAAGCTTAATGTTGTTGTCGATGCACTCTCAAGAAAGAATGAAGAGGTGGAAGCATTGCTTTGTGCCATTTCTATTATCCAACTAGATTGGATAACCGAAGCAAGAGATGAATGGAAGAAGGACAAAGATGTATGGACACTCATTCAAAAGTTGCATCAAGATCCTAGTACATCTGATATATTTAGTTGGAAAAATGATTCCTTATGGTACAAAGATCTATTATATCTTTGTAAGAATTCCCAACTAAAACAAAAGATTCTTCTGGAAATGCACACTTCTCCTTTAGGAGGACACTCAAGATTTTTAAAAACTTACCACAGGGTGAAGAAATAATTTTTTTGGGATGGCCTTAAATCTGATAGTCAAAATTTTGTGGCGGAATGTTTGGTTTTCCAGCAGAATAAAGTGGAGACAATTAAGACCCTGGGACTTCTACTACCTTTATCCATTCCAAGTCAATGTTGGGAGGAGATTTAAATGGATTTTATCACAGGTTTACCTAATTCCGAAGGAAAGAGTGTCATCATGGTGGTAGTTGATAGACTTACCAAGTATGCACACTTTTGTGCATTATCTCATCCATTTAAAGAAAGTACAGTTGCTACTACATTTATGGACAGAATTCAAAAGCTACGTGGAAGCCCAAGGGTTATTGTGAGCGACAGAGATCCCATTTTTACTGGAAATTTTTGGACGGAGTTATTTTCTTGTTTGGGTACTCAATTAGCTCATAGCTCATCTTATCATCCTCAATCTGATGGTCAAACTGAGATAGTAAATAAATGTTTGGAAGGATATCTTCGTTGTTTTGTATCCGATAAACAAACACAATGGGTCAAGTGGTTACCTCTCGCTGAGTGGTGGTATAACACTTCCTTCCATACTGCAGCAAAAATGACCCCATTTATGGCACTTTATGGATATCATCCACCATCGATCACATCATCTTTAAGGGAAAATTCGAAGGTTCAAGCAGTGGAAGATCACATCGAGCATCAACAAGAAGTTCTCCAAATCTTAAAGGATAACTTGAATTTGGCACAAAATCGAATGAAACAACAGGCAGATCAACATCGCAGCGAGAGAAGTTTTGATGTAGGAGATTGGGTATTTTTACGGCTACAACCATACAAAAAATGTCCCTCAAGCAAGCTAAGAAGGATAATAAATTATCGCCAAAGTACTATGGTCCTTACAAGGTGTTGCAAAATATTGGTACTATGGCATACAAATTGGAGCTTCCTACTTCTTCGTGAGTGCATCCAGTTTTCCATGTTTCATGCTTAAAGAAGGTTATAGGTGAAAATCTTCCAGTTCAAACAATATTTCCAGAACTTGATGAGGAAGGAAAAATCATATTGGAACCTCAAGCGGTCATAGAAACAAGAACTCGATAGCTACAAAATCGATCAATTTCAGAGTATCTCATCAAGTGGAAGAACTTACCCACTGAAGATTCTACATGGGAGGATGAGAATTTTATACAGAAGCACCCAGAGCTACTCAAGCATTGAGGACAACACTTTTTTGAAGGAGAGGGGCATGTTAGTTCCCTATATTACTAGTATAGTCCCTTATTGTTGTTAGTGTAACCCCCTTATTGTTATTATTGTACCCTTGTAACCCCCATTTTGTTATTATTGTGCCCTTAAATTATTATTGTTAGGTCGGCTAGGATTACATTGTGGCTCACTAGGATTACATTATGGCCCCATGGACTCCTATATATAGAAAGGAGGTTTTGTAAATTGTATCATCCAAGAATTTTTCATTTATGTAATGTATTGGAGGTTTCCCCCTCGAAGTGGCTTATTTCTAAGGCGTTGATATCTCTTTTCTTCTATTTTTGGAGCTGGTTACACACAATGATGCCTTGTTCATGTTTTCCTAAACCCTTTCCTTTGTAGCCCATTTTTAACATAAAATTGGACCCTATACCTCTATTGTTCTTTTCAAATGAACCTACACATCTATCTGAAGACGAATTTGAAGACAAAATTGAGTGTTTTACCTCTGCTTCACACATGTTCTTGGTTAAGGCCTCTTGGGCTTGATGGAGTTGCATCTCCATATCATAAGTTCTTTGAATAATTCATTCTTTCTCTTGCTTCATAGCAACTAATTGCTCACAAAGTATAGTCCTTTCCTTTCTATCTTCAAACAAAATTTACACCCTATCCTTAAGGATGTAAAAGTCTTGCTTCATGTCTTCATCGAAGAATATTGGGAAAGAGGAGGATTTGGAAACCTCATATGATGAAGCTGCCATTATGAAAATGAACTAAATAACTTCAAAAAAATTCAAAAATATTTTAAAAACAATTGAAAAAGCTTCTGAATAAAAAGGTTGTAGAGTCAAGCTCTTCTTTAAGCAGCCTTTTGCAAACAAACCCTCTTGTGCTTCAAGGGTTTCCTTGAGGTCATTTGGGTAAGGAAGATGCATTCTTCCTTATTGTCCTCTTATGGACTTAGCTAACAGTAGCTCTCCCTCCACCTCTAGAAAACTTAAACTTGTAAGCAACAGTCAATTTTCAAAGATTCAAATTCTTTGCACTGTTAAACACCTTTCAAGTCAAACAAGAAACCTTGTGATGTATGATGCAAGAAAACATAATCTCTTTCAATCAAGAAACCTAGTGCTTCAATTATAAATTGATCTGAACATGGGTGGATAACTTGAAATTCTTACATGTAAGCACCTCCCACTTAGTTAAACAAATAAAAGATCTTTCTTATACATGACTGTGTAGAATTTTATACTTGAAACTAGGTGTATGTTTTTTAACTGTTTAAATTATTTAATACCATTTTTCTTACTGATATTAAACATTTGAAAAAACCATATAATGCAGAAAATAAGCATCAACACAGAAAAAAAAAATTAATCTAGGAGTTCACCCAAATATCGTGGGCTACGTCTCCTTGAGCCTTTGTCAACTAACTTGGCTCTTTGGGATTAGGATGGAAAATTTATTTTGCAAGTTAAAAACTTAAATACAATTTTTATATGAACTAAACCAATGGGTTTATAATACCATTTATCCCTATAATGGATGCAATCTTTCTGAAGATGAACCTCGACTTCCTTAGACTTGTTTCCTTGAGTCGGTCCTCTTAAGATACCCTGAGCTTCTCTATGTCACTAACTCCATCAGAAATCCATTTTTGTCCCTGAAAATTTTCTATTTTCTCCATCATAGATCATACATCCAAAATAGGTTGATCATTTTCTCAAAATAAGCTCTGGCTCCCCAATCTAGGCCTTCATCCACTAATAGCCCTGGGCTACCCAAAACTTCCATGAGGCTCTTTCACCTTCAGAATTCTTAAAATGGCTCTTAAAATAATTTCATTGGATTCAAAATGTCCAAAATATTCACAATAGACTAATCACTTGCATAAATTGGCCTCTGGCTGCTTCGGTTTCGTCTCCAACACCTAGTCGCACCCCTTGGCTTTAGGGTCACTAAAAACTTATCTAAAGCATATCGGCTTTCAGAATTCCTAAAAAGCTTTTAAAATCTCGATAAATTGATTCAAAAGTATCAAAAAAGTCAAAAATGACTATTGGTTTGCTAAGAATGGATATTGGCTGCTCTGGATATGCCTCATTCTCCTGCTGGCACTAGATGGCCCTAGTCGCCCCTGGAACTTATCTGAAGCATATCGGTCTAAAAAATTCTTCTACAAGCTCTAAAAACCACACCATTAGTTCCGTAATTTATAAAAAATCATAAATTGACTATTTTATTCCTGAATAAGTCCTCTAGCTGCCCTGGCTAGGCCTCAAACCACTGTTGGCCCATGGTGGCCCTAGTGGACCCTAGAAATTCTCTGAAGAAAAAACATACTTAAAATTCCTCTGATGGCTCTACAACCCTCACCAATGAGTCTGGAATTTCATAGATAGTCGAAATTAACTACTCACACTCCTAGAATGGTCGAATCTAGCTCAAGATAGAGCCTAATCAGTTTTGTCTAGTTTCACCCTAATCAACTCCACTAAATGTGGAGAACTGCACTTATCTGCAGTTAAAGTGGCCAGAATCCAGAATTCAGTGGGCACACTAACCTGTCTTCCAGTCCCCAAACTATAAACATTAATTTTAAGGTTAAGGGGAGGGGGTGGCCACATGCCAACCCCTGAAAACCCCACAGTCACATTAAATTGGAGCGAAACTAACACCACAAAATATGGTTGAGGACGGAGTTCCCTAACCATTGGCACATATAACTGTAACCACACGGATTACATGTGACAAGGAGTGGGGTGTGTTAACATTTGCATAGACAACAATTAACCGTTAACGTAACAATTGTTGTTGCGGTTTATGTTGTAGCATGTGACCACACCATTGGGGCCACTGGCGGGTTAGAACTGTCGACAGTTTCCCCCCCCCCCCCCAATATACAAATTTTTGAAACTATAAATGATTCTAAGATTCTATAAAATTTAAATCACATGTTGTAGCGGAGTTGGTGGAGAATTCTATGTGCATGCCGGAGGTCCCGGGGTCTAATCCCCTAGACCTCAATACAATTTTACTACACCGCCCACGGGACATGTGGCAGCCTCTAGTTTGTCCACGTGTCACCCATTCATTGGATGAAAATCGAACGTACAATCCAATAACACATAATACCCTGTCACTTGTTAAAATATGACTAGCTCAGAAGGAATATTTTGAGGAATATTCCAAGAATATTCTAGGAATATTCCTTGGAATTTTTTTATTTTTTTTTCCAAAACCTAGTCAAACTTGGTCAAAAGCCAAAAATTGTAGTTTACTAGACTTTTAAAATCAGGATAACTTCTTCATATGGTGTCAGGTTTTCAAACCATTTGTGGTGTTAGAATCAGGAAGATGAGATCTATCTGTTCGCTTAGGTTCGGCATTCTTTCGAACACTTTGAATTTTGATCTATCACTTAGGTCCCTGATCCAAATCTGATCAATCATAACTTAGTTTGATCAGTAAATCTTCCAAGGTTTTAATCCTAGTATCTTTGGAAAAAGCTGAAAGTTTTTCCATGTTGAGTTGTGACCTGATTTACTAGTGTGACCTACAATTTAGACAAAGACATAGCAGTATTAGTTACAGTTGAGAAAATCATCTCCCCAGTCTATTTATGCATATCAATTTGATCAATGGGATGTGTGCCCTTAACATGAAACTCATGAAATGTCTTCTTATAATTTGATTCTCCTTCGGGTTGAGGAAATTGTGCTTGAAAAAATACCATTTTAATTTTTCCTTTCTCTGAGTCAAAGGCTGACAATAGCCTTCTTTGGGCACCTAAGGTTTGTTTCCAAAATTTATTTTATGTTTTTATCTTCAAGGCTTCATTTTTTAGTTTTATTTCCTTGAAGATATCCATGGTTCTTTTCTTTGGCTTGCTTGAAGTTGATGTACCTGTGTGCATAATATGGTGTTGCTCTATTGTAGTCATGGGAGTGGTAGGAGACTGTGTAGACTGCTCACCAACTAATGAAGATACAAGAAGCTCATTAGTGTTGATTGGAGTCTTCTGCTCTGAATATTTTCGAAGGCTTAAACTACAACTAATATTAACCTTCTTTATGTACATGATTTTAAATCCCTTGCTGAAGATATCTGTATGTGAGGGGATCCTTCTTCTCTATTCCTTTTGGCTATCTTCTCTTGCTTTGTAGGAGTCTACACTATTGATGAAGAGACTTTCTTTTCTTCTTCTTCATGTAATGTATTCTCTATCAACTCTAGCTGGTTCTTATACTTTTCTATTTCTGGCCTTGTTGTGTCAAAATAAGGAGTAGATTTGGTTTCTACCATTAATTTGGAAACTAACCCTAATGGATCATATGAACAAGTGAAGCTAATATCAAACTGCATTTTCTTCAATAATTGGTCTACCTCTACTGCTACTTTCCTGTTGTTACAGGTGAATGGGCCAACCTGTGTTTTTAACTTAATATGAGACTATTTCTTAGCAGCAACAAAATGGACCTGATCCATGTTGATCATCTGCCTCATGAATCCTAAGGCAAAAATCCTCATTGGGAGGAGTTTTGGCAACTTATATGGTTGCAACTCATGTCCAAAAATTCTTATCTCCGTATAATTTTCATATAAGTACCAATCTCCGGTTTGTACCTGTTCTGACTGCTGCAAAATCTTTTGGATTTATTCACTAATTCTTGGTTCTTTTTTGCTGCTCAGAAGGCCTATGGTTGGGTGAACAAACATCTCAATGAATTTTTTATATGTGAACTCATTGTGATATTTCATAACCAGGGTGGTCCAAAAAATGACCGACTGTTGGTCTTCTTTATCATTCAGTTTCTGCAATGACAAGTTAATGTTGTCCCCCTTAGAGTATAGGAACATGTAGGCTAAAATAGAGGTATACTTAAATACCTCCTCCGTGTGAAAATTGACCAATTGATGATGACTAAAATCTGCAAGGAAGTGACTTAAATTGAACACAATTGAAGGCTTGGCATCATAAGAAAAGACTGATAAAAATCCTATAATGGATTCATCTACATATTGATCAGAGTAGTATTCAAGAAGGTAAGATATAACAATGATTATCTGCTTGGTTCTCTCAGAGAATAGGGATGAAGGATAATGAGGATGTTTCTATAGTAATGAAGCATCTTGTGCCAAGAATAATTCTAGAGTTTGGGCTTTCTTAGAAACGTCTAATTTTTGGTATATTTCAACCAGATCTTCATGAGAAAATGGGGTACCATTGTTGACTGTGGGGGCTAGTGTCATTTCATCAATAGCCTGAGGGGTTATGGTAAGAAAAACTTTTCCATTGAAATTTTTATGGCCCTTATATGAGGCATGGCATTTTATAATGAAATCGGGAGTGTTGCGGGTAGGAGGACAAATATAACAAGGTAGATTTGACTCCTAGAGCTGTATCTACTATGATTTTTCAATCCATTTATCTTCAAAAAAGTAATACATTTCGAGAATGTCAAGCTCACAAAGGTTTTCATGAATCCTGTAGTCCCTATCATCCATATGTATATGGTGAATATCTATAGGAGGAAAAATCATAGGATTGATGTTTTCCTTGGTCCTTTGTCCTCGGGAGGCATGATGGCTAATGGATAGAAGTGTAAGTTGGCTGAGAATCTAGGAACTTTATTAGGCAGGAAATGTGTTTTGGACAGCGAAGAGAAAGAAAAATTGAATAAAAAATATGCTCGAAGTTTGAAAATGTCAACTTTCTGGCGAGTGACCTGCAAATAGACAATATTATAACTTGTAAATGGATAAAAGGAGAATAATATAGAAATTCAGGCTTTTGTTGGTGGCGCTGGTTAATGGTTAGGCTAATTGAATTCTTAACGGATTGATAATGGAGGGAATGATGTGAATTTTTGAAATTAACGGACGAATGGTGTTAACGAGATTATGAGGTGGTAGGAGTGGAATGGTGGATGCTTAATGCTCAGGTAAGTGGTATCGAAAATCATCCTTTCGAGGGGGGTTGAGTTGTTTCTGGTTTCACTCATGGATGGTCTTAAATGCTGAGGTGTTGACACATATCGGCAGGGTGGTTTGACTTACCACTAAATTCAGACCCCCTGCCCCCCGGAAATAAATATTGGTTCACAAAGGGGGGGGTGAAATGCTATGAGAAACATTAGATGTGTAGAGATATGGGGGGACTATTGGCTATGTGGGTATATGGGAGTGTTGTTAAATGTGATGAGTTGTAATAGTGGGGTCAGTAGTTGTTAAATAAGTGTCGGGGATCATATAAGGGGATATGGATTAGGGAAATCAAAATGAAAAGGGATGAATGGCGGGGCATGCTATATGGTTTTAAACTTAGGATGGTGTTAATAATTTTGAATAACCATATAAACCTTTCTTCTTTTATGGAACATTTAGACTAGCAGACTTTGCAATTTTTAGAAACATAAATGAACCTTTCCTTTTGTTTTTTCTTCCCTAACATTTTATTTTTCTTTGCCTTCTTTATTTAGGGTAGCTAATACCTATCATTTTTTTAATATGGATGCCTATAAAACATAAAAAATTTCCTAACATTTTTTAAATTTTTCATTCTTTTTCATCCATATCCTATGTTAACATTTTGAAAACTATTTGACTAATTATGCTAACTTATCAAAACTAGATAATGTTACAACATCAGCTCCATATCGGGACTGCTTCCCCTTGTGGGATGCAGAGAACAAGCAGCTCCAAGATCATTCTCCTCGGGCTATGGAGTCTTCTCTGAAATAGATACTCACTTACAATTTCAAAAATAAATAAACTCTCTGAATATTTACAGATGTTGAATGAATGAATATTGAATACTATATATAATGTTTCAAGTACTTCCCATTGACTAGAAATGAGGAATACTCTCCTTCCAATTCTGTAGGATAAATGTATTGTTCCCTTTGACTTCTGCAATGCTTAATGGACCAAACCATAGGTTGTAAAATTTTGCATGTTTTCATTTTTCTTCTCTTCTTGTATCCCATCTGAGCACAAGGTCACCTTTCTTAAAACTTCGTTCTCTTTCTTTTATATCATACAACTCTTTCATCTTGTTCTCGTATTTTCTTAGATGATACTGAATTTCATCCCTGTCTTCATTCAACTCAATAATTTGATTAATCCTTCTTGAGAAATCATCTTTTTCTTCATAATATTCTTGGATAAATCTCATAACAGGTAAATCTAAATGAGTAGGAAAAACTGCTTCCTTACCATAAACTAATTGGAAAGGAGAATTTCTTGTTGATCTCCAAGGAGAAACTCTATTTTCCCAAATGGCATGGATTAAGTGGCTTCCCCAACTATGTTTATGACCTTCAAGAGTCTTCTTAATGACCTTAACTAACCTCTTGTTGGAAGATTCGGCAATTCCATTACCCTAAGGATAATATGGTGTATAATGATGTAGTAGAATTGAATATTTTTTACAGATCTGCATAATATTAATACTACTAAAGGTTGCTACATTATTTGTTACAATGTGTGGTGGACTTCCAAATATTGATAAGATATTCTCTTCAAGAAATTTAATCGCAAAGTATAAGTTGCATTTTTAACAGGTATGGCTTCTACCGATTTGGTAAAATAATCAGTGGAAGTTAGAATCCATCTGTGTTGATTACTTGATTGTGGATGATTTTCCCCAATAAATTCCAACCCTCATTGTAGAAAAGGAGCATCAACTGATACTCGAACCAGAGGAAGTGCTGACAGTTTTTTTTCTTGAAAATAATTGACATTGTACACAACTTCTTACTCTTGCTCCAAATTATTTGAAAAGTGAGGGCCAATAAAAACCTGGTTTGACGATTTTGTAGGTTGTTTCTCTCCAAGAATAGTCTCCACCACAAAATCCTGGATGGAATTCATCTACAATTCCCTCTATTTCATTTTCACTTAAACAAAGAAGAAGAATATTTAGACGGTTTTTCGATAATAGATTAGCATTGATAATGCAATATTTTATTGATTTGAGCTTTAGAGCTTTGCACTGCTTCAAATTATGTTCAGTTGGACACTGGAAATCTCTGAGAAACTGCACAATCTTATAATACCAATCATAGAGTGGATACTTATGATCTATGTGAACAAGAATGGATTGATTTGAAGGAAGAGGTTCTTGTGGGTTCTATCCTTCCATAAGAGAAGGAGGTTCTTATGGATTCTCCTCTCATATTGAGGAAAGTTCTTGTGGATTCTCCCTTGATGATGAAGGAGGTTATTGTGGATTCTCCCTTCGTAACATTTTAGCAACCAAATTTATCCCTAATACTTTGCAGTTGGATTCAGCTAATAATTTGACCAGGCCTTGGCCTTTTACTAGCTTTGTGGTTTTAAATTCAAGAACAAACTCATAGATTTTAGCAATCCATATTCTTCTTTTTCCATCTTTATCAGGTTGGGTTAAAAGAATTATGAAAGCATGATTAGGAACGTGGGTAGTAATGTGTGAATGCAGGAGATTGGTTCTAAAGGCTTTAAGGGCTTGAATTAAGGCATGAGCTTAATTTTCCATAATATCATACCTAAGTTGAATATCCCTCGTAAATTTGGAAAAGAAGGCTATAGGATAGTCATCATCATTGGTGTTATTTTGTAAAACTACAGCAACTAGGTGTTGTCTCAGATGCAAAATAAAATATGCTAAAAGGTAAAGAATAATCAAGACTAGCTAATGTAGGGGCTTTAGATATTTCCTTTTTTATTTGATCAAAGGCATACCTAGCTAGAACTATGCATTTGAATTCATTATTTTTCTTTAGAATATGAGTCATGTCCTTCACTATCTCTACATAATTGGGAATGAACCTTCTGAGAAAATTAATCTTTCCAAGGAAGGTTTGAACCTCTTTCTTATTCCTTGGTAGAGATAGATTATGAATGGTTGTTACTCTTTTTGGGTCAATTATAACTCTGTTATTGGAGATTATATGAAAATAAATATTATTCGGATTGATGGATATGCCAAATTTCCTACACCTGTTAAAAACCTTACTCAAGTGTTGTAGATTATTTTCATGAGAATCAGTGAAAACAGTTAAATCATCCAAATAAATAATAGCAAATTCAGCAGTTTTACCTACAAAAGCTAGATCCATTTCTCAATGAAAAGTTGCTCCAACATTAGTTAACCCAAGTGGCATCCTGGCATACATAAATGTACCCCAATAAGTGGTGAAAGAAGTTTTCTCTTGATCAGCTTGACTTACCATGATCTGGTTGCAACCTGACAATCCATTTAGCATAGAAATCCTACTTGATCCTGAAACTTTCTGAAGTAAATAATCCATTTTAGACAATGGATAATTATCTTTTAAGGATGATTTGTTCGAGTTTCGAAAGTATACACATAGCCTAATATCAACATTTTTATTCCTGGCTAGAACTAGGTTAGCTACCCAATTAGAATATCTTAAAGGTAAAATGATATGAGCATCAAGCAGATTTTGAAGTCCTTTTCAATGGCTAGAAGTAGTATGGGATTAATTCTTCTTAATTTCCGTTGAAAGGGTTTTTACTCTTCTTTTAAAGGAATCTTATGCTCTATTAAAGTTTTATCATAAGTTTTTAATTTGTTATAAGACCAGGAAAACATATCTTTGTAATTTTTTAGAAGATTCAAGTATTTGAGTTTCATATCCAAAGGAAAGGTTTATGATAACTTAACATTTCTTACATCATCTAAAGTCCCAATATTGCATTCCTCAATTTCTTATTCAGGTGATTTAGACAAAGGGTTCTTAGAGACATCATTATCATAAAATATTTTTTCCAATGGAATTAATCCTATAGGAATAAAATTATTAGATAACTCAATGATGTCATGATCAAGAATTTTAGGATTGAATGAGTTTTCTGGATTTTGGTGACTTAATTCTTGAATATCTCTTAGGGATTCTTCAATTTTCATGTTTGAGAATTCATCGATGACTTGAAGGAAAGACTTTAATTGTTCATCATCTTCAAAAATCTGCTAATGTTTAAGGTTATTAGGGATTGATGGTCAATATTTAACTTGAATTTGGTACTCTAAAGATACTAGCTGGGGTGTTTTAAAAGAGCTTACTGAAACAAAAAGTGAATCAACATGCATATTTTCATCTATGGGAATAGAATTTATGTTAAATCCAAGTAAAGAGGTTTCAATTTTATCCCAAACTTCATTTCTATATGATCTAAGCCTTGGGTGTTTATTTTGACGCAGGTTTCTAATTTTCTTGACTATAAGCTCAGAATCAGAGAAAACACTGAAATTTTTAACCTTTAAAATTTTTGCTAGCTCAAGAGCAAGAAGAAAAGCCTCACACTCAGCTACGTTATTGGTAAATTCAAATCAAGTTTACATGACTAAGCAATGATTTCTTTACTCGGTGAAATTAAAACCATTCCTGCTCCTTCTCATTCTTTTGAGCAAGACCCATCAAAATAAAGTTTCCATATCTGCGATTCTACAATGTTTGGTTTAGAAACTATATTTTCAATGGAAAGTTGAAAGTTTGATAATTTTTGGGAAGATAACTCAAAGAAATTGAAAACCTGATCTCTTGCATAGATAGGGTGGTTTTTTTCTTGATAAAATTTGTAAACATTGTGAATGAATTTGACTTCTCTATATAACCTTAAATGCTCAACTCCATAGAATTGAATAGTACCGAAATACATGTCCATCTGAAGTGGTCCCCCAAGTTTAGCACATCATGATCTAGATATAAGCATGCCAAATTTCGAAAGAATATCAGTGACAACAATGTCTAATACTATACTCTTGACAAGTATTTGGGCTAAGGTCACAACTAGATCTTTGATCAATCCTAGACATGGTACTTTCTTTGAATCAAAGGTGTAAAGATCGTGATAGGAACGAGTAACTTGTAACTGAAGCTAGTCCATAATCAGCTTTGGCATAAGGTTGTGTGAAGCACTAGAAGCAAGCTTACATTTATACAATAAAAGTCATGATTCTTAAAGTTAAAGTTCACATAAAATGGTGGAACAATTTCACCGATCATATCATAACTAGGGCCAAACACTACTGAGGCCTTTTCATCCTGTGAACTAATAATATCTCCCTCAAAATGTACACTAGAGTATTGTATCCATTTAGACACTTGATTTTTATAACAAAATTTCTTGGCAAGTTTTGCTAAATTTATAGGAATCTTAACACTTTTGAGTTCATTTTCAATATTAAAATTTGTCAAAATGATTTTATCATATGAAACAATTTCAGTGGATGACTTTGTAGTATCAGCTGTTGGAGTTTGTGTTTGAATGGATTTTGTTGCAGTTTATATGGTTTTGGTAGATTTTGGAGGTCTACCCGGGCCTGATCTTGGTCTTAGATCATACCTTTTATTTAAATCTACAATGACAAATTCAGAAAATGCTTGGTATTTTGAAAGTTGAGTATCTTCTTGTTCTTGCTACAAAGACTGTGATGAAGATGAAGCGGATATTCCCATATTCTCTATTAAGGAATTAAAATTATTGATATCTCCTGTGATTACAGGGCCAATATCCTCTTGCTGTTGATCATCAATCAACAGAGGAGGTTGAATGTTTTGATCTGGTCTCTGAAGAATCTGAAGTTGAGGAGCTCTCCGTGATTGATTCTGATTTTGATTTTGAGGTCTGACAGCAATTTTCTAAGAATTTCTAGGTTGTGCTTCAATATTAGAGATTCTATTGGAAAAGTTTCTATGTAAAGATATGATTTCATCAATTTTCTGACCTTCAAGTTTGGATCTGGAAGAGGATGATTCATCAATTTAGCTTTTAATTTTCTCTATTCCTTCTCTTCTTTAGCTTTAATTTTACCAGAAGCTGACCTATTGGATTCTACCTCAATATCATTAGTTTACATATCTTGTAATGTGTTATAAACTCTTTCTCTTATCATAACTACAAATTCATCATCAAATCCTTTAGAAAATCTGACCTTTGAAACTGCTACTGGAGGTTTACAATCAACAGGCATTTTGTGGTAGAGTTTGTTAAATATTTTAATAAATTAGGTAACTAGTTACCGAGGATTCCCCTTTAACTCTTCAAATTGAGTGAGAAAATAAACACATTTCTTTACCCACCATTGGTTTTTAACGATAGTTATAAGTTCCTTCCATGTTCAAATAGAATCAACTCTAAGTTGCCTAAGCCAGATCCTAACGTTTCATTCTCAAGACTGTAAAAATAATCTCATGTAGACATTTTCATGTTCGATGTTCATATTATCAGTGAAATCTAAGAAGGTTGCGAAATGATCCTCTGCTGACGGACCTATTTCTCATTTAAACCTTGGTAAATATCTTAGATATCCATCAAGAAAATTTACCAAGTTATTACGAAGAACAAGAGCAACATACCTTGATTTTATAATGGGTTGAAAATCCATATCGGTCTGAGTGGATGATGAAGATGATGATGAATGGGTAGGTGAATGAGTATTATAGGATGGAGGAGAGAATGAATGAGGAGGACGACGTGAGGATTTCAAATGGATTTTAACAATAAACTTTTGAGCTATTGGTTTTCTATCTTCTTCCTTATATTTGAGCAAAGGTTTAGAATAGACAGAAAATGTCTTTTCTTGTTTAGTAGAGGTTGATGGAATAGAATAATAAAATGGAGTGACGAAATCTAGAGGCTTAAATTCATGTAAGTGTAGGGCCAATTATCTCTCATATGTAGGTAAGTCTAAAGGGAAGAATGGAAATTGATATGACTCAAGTGATTCTGTGAATAAGGCTGACTGAAGATCTACTCCTCTTGAATAAAATTCAAAAACTCTAGGCGGTACTTCAGTCAAATCAGGATGAGATGATACTACTAAAAAGGGATTTGTTAGTGTTAGTCTTTGCAACCTTCCTCCAGTGATCAAACATGCTCTTACAAAGTGATTTTAAGGTGTCAAGGTCAAATTTTGTCATTTTAGTGAGTCTTCAAGTAAAATTTGGTCACTAGGTATTAGGTCTAGGGTTTTTTTTCACTCCTGTAAAAGTTGTCCAAATGTTGGTCCATGTCACCATTCAACTAAGTGTACCATCATTCAAAGGGTTCTCATCATCATGTCAGGTTCCAATGGGTCATTTTACACCTTGTTCATGCTTCAGTTGTGCCTAGGTAAGGTTCATTTCCCTCTCCTAGGGTTTTGGAGGTAATTTCTCTTGGATGGTCAAATCATCAGAAAAAATTGTATCCTGATATTCATACACTTTCCCCTATCCTTTATGTACCTTATTAAACACTTCCCATCACTGAGATCCTCCAAATTCCTCATTTTCGCACAAACCCTAGTTTCTTGCTACAACTTGGCAATTTTCTAGGCTAGGCCTGTGTTTTTCCCTTTTGGACCCCTTACCCTCATTCAATCTTCGAAATTCCACTTTCCCTTGCATTCTAACATCCCTCCCTACTTCCCAAAATTTTCTCAAGAATTTAGAAGCCCCTTATCCCCTTCATTTCGCTTCATTTCGACAAATCCCTTGTTCCACACATCGGGATAGGTTTTACTTCAATGATGTTTCGGAGAAAGAAAAGATGAATTTGGGAAAACTGAGAGATTTTTTTGTCCAAAATAGGCCAAGGAAGAAAAACCTTCTTCACGTTTTACACAGGTGTCATGGTTTTAGAGAAATGTCAAAAATATAGTTGCCTCAGGAGAATTGATGCACCTCTGAAGTGATCTTGAGAAAATCAAGTTGTATCCTAGCGTGGTTGGCAAAATGACTTGATTGATGAGTCAAATGATAACAAAACACAAATAAATTTCCCATGAGCTATCATGAGCTCAATTTAGAGTTGAGGAAGACCTTCAAAAGTTGACTGCAACAGCACTCTGCCTTGAGGTAGCGTCATTTTTCACATTTTGACCAGTCTTGAGAGATTTGATTTCTGACAAGGCAAATGAACTCCAAATTGAAAAATTCAAGTTGGGTTGGAAATTAGACTCAATAATATTTCCAAATACCTATCCCATGCCCAATTTTGACACCGGGAGGGTCTCCAAAATTCTCCTGCAAAAGGGCGCGACACATTGGGTTTATGGCGCGACGCGTTGGGTTTGTGGCGCGACACGTTGGGTTGTGGCGTGGCGCATAGAGCTGCAAGCTCTTTTCACCACAATTTCATTCAAAACTTAAAACTTTCTCGGTTTCCTCTGGTACAAAGTAATTCAAACAACTCTTCCATTTCCAATAAACATGTGTCTTCTGATATCTATGAAGATTTAAACAAAAATTCAAACCCTATTATCTTGTTCAAAGAATGCTTCTTTAGGGTTTATAATTTGGTTTTGTGCCTATCGCTCACACTTCCCCACCCTGTTATTCCCTCCTCACTGATTATCTTGTTACATCAGCCCATTTCCCTATTCCCTTATATCCCTAAATCACTCATTCCCTATCCCAATTCCCACTATCCCACATCCTAATTACAAATTTCCCAAACCCAAATGCTATCCCAAAGAACCTAGTGACTGCCCCTAAACTCTTCAATTGAAAAATTTTGATTGGAAATATCCCATCATTCCCCCTACCCTCTCCCTCCATGGTCCCTCACATATTATCACACATTTGGCAACAAAAACCAAAGACACCAAACTCCTCATAACTCATCTTAGATAACACAGACTTTGGCTAACATGGAGACAAATTCCTCTTATGACAGAGATAAAGAAGGCATCGAGGAGGCATAAAAAGGCATGATAGACTTCAAATATTGGCTGAGGCTTCCTTGGCCCAAAATAGTACATGATGGAGGACAATCAGCCCAAATTTCAAGAAATTTGGGACACATTTTGCAAATTTTGTTTTTTTTGGCCTAAACACAGATTTTTCAGCTCTACGCGTCGCGCGCTTTTGATGGGAGGCTCCTCTTGGGTAAAACCTTATATTTTTGGATTTTTCATGAAAATTTATGCATGCCTACCTATGGCCAAGAGATTTTGACAGGTGTTTGGTTTCCAGAAGGGTCAAAAACACCCTAAAAATGACCTTTCTGCCCCTTTTTGTACACAGAGGAAGCAGTGTTGGGAGAACTAATTTTTGGAGGGGAAAATGAAGGCCAAATTTAGAGATTCCACTTGTGTTAGAAAGTAGACAGGAAGACCGTTCCAACAAGCCCACTTGGAGCCAATTGGGACACCGGGAAGGCCTTCAAATTCAGCTCCAAACTGGCGCGATGCATAGAGAAATCAGGCGCGACGCATTGGGGATTTTTGCTCATTTTGGACTCAATAACTCTGTTTTTCGCCTAGTTTTTAACATTTTGACTTTCTTACTTCCAAATGTCAAACTCATGATGTAATTTGATGTAACTTGATGGATATTGATGTAATTTTGTTAAATTTTCACTCATGGATGTTGATTCATCCATCAAAAGGTGAATTGCAACTGAATGAATAAGTTTCCTAGTTTATAGAGGCAAGCTGTTCCACTTCCTACTTTCTAGTTCTCAGTTTAGATTTTGTTGGAACAAATCCTAAACTTGTAAGCTCGACCCCTAGAGGCTGGGATGAGTTGTTGGTTGCCTATATATTGTAAATTTTCAGTCATTAGCATAGGTTGGACACTTGGGATTGCTTTGAGCATCATTATACATTCATCTCTGCAGTTTGGTAAAGGAATAGACCAGGGTTTGCAGCACTCCTTGGGATTCATGTGGCTCTTTGTTTTGATGATGTGTTTCTATTTATTAATGTAAGTTTAATGGTGCTTTATGTGTATCATCTTCCCTCTTATTTCTTCTTAAGTTAAACAAACAAGGATAAAGATGGAATTCATTATATTTGCAGTGCTCTACCTGGAGTTTGTTTAATTTTTTATGTTTTCAACTATTTGAAAAGGATTCCTGAAAGTCTCTTGCGCTATTCAACTCCTCACTGGTCTGAGCTATCCATTTCATTCAAAATTGAAGTGTCAAATCAAGTTCCTACCTTGCCCCATTCAGATCTCTGCAAAACTGGGCCTCATTCCCCAGACCCAAAATCTGCCTTCCCTTTGATCCAAAAAAACACCCTTAAAATCAACCAAACTCATTTAATCATATACCTAGCCTAAAATTAGTCTTCATTCAAGTCATCTCAAGCCTCACTGATAATTTTTTGCGAGATTGAAAAGGAGAGAGACCTCTCCCGATCTTGTAGGGCTAGCTAGCATATTAAGCGTGGTTTGATGTTACCCTAGATTCTGCCTTTCTCAGCCTGAGGTAGATTTAGGCCATAACATGATCTACAGATGAAATTTCTTAGGGGTGTAAAGCTGAGGAGGAGGAATAATTTTTGTGTTTTCTTCTTAAAGAGGCTTCCTTAATAAGTTTTTATGGATCTGGAAAAGGGTTAACAATCTCATGCTCAGAATGTGATCTATTGTGCTTAAAGGGAGCCAGCTTGAACCAGTGGAATCGCCAGGTGAAATATTTTGACCTTATCCTTATCCTTTATTCATCTTAAATGAAAGGGCACAATCGTTTCCCTAGGGAAAATTTAGCTTTCAATTCTTCATCTCCCTGGAAACGACACCAATCTGATGTTGTTCTTTGAGATAACCTAAGGTTGATAAGTTATGCCAAAGCATAAAAATATTTGTTTTGTTTGAATAGTTGGATGACCAGTGAACAATTTTCTGAATAGGTGATTTTCACTTAGAAAGATATTTGATAAAATAAAAGGTTTTTCTTTAAATACATATGGTTTATTTGATTTTAAGTGGGATGGATGAGAAGAATGTAGAGAAGTATAAATGATTTAATATTTAGATAGAGTATTTCACCATTTATAAGCGGAAATTATGAAAAATATGTTTTCATAATCAACAAAATATAATCAAGTCATAACATGAACCCTTGTGTATTAAATTTCAAGAGGAATTTACAATAACTAAGAGCATTGTAAATTAAGAGAAAACAAAACTTAGATTCAATTAAATTTCTAATCGGATAACTGTTAATGAATTTAATTATATGAAGAACACATAATGAAAAACACAATAGAAATAACCCACAGGAATACAAGCCATATGAAGTAAATATATAATCCTTTATTATATCAAAAATGCTCCAGCTATTACAAATTTGTGTGATAAATAACTCAAGGGTGCAACCCCAAATACTTCATCCAAATACTTCCATGGATGAAGTATTTAAACAAAATATAAAATTACAATAAATGCCTCAGTGAAAAGGAAAGTTATATTTTCTCAAAATTAACTGAAAGGAATGGAATTCGATCCAAAGGAATGAATCTGCATGTCTGGACCCGTTTTAATGGAAAATTGTTGCTGAGTGGCCACTATTCTAGTGTTGCGCTGTAAAATTTGACCTGTCTTATATTATTGATATTCACAAAGCTTTTCCCACCATTCATGATCTGGAATTGAAACTTTAATAATCATTTGGTAGATTTCATCTACCTCAATATACTTCGCAAAAGTGGGCTTTACAATGAAAATATGTTTTATCCCATGATTAATAAGATTGATATTTTCAATAGCTTTATAAAATGTTTTTCCTATCCTAGAACCTTTAATAGAAGTCCTTGATGCAACCCTTACTGTTTCTTTGAGCTTCTCCATATAATCCTCCCTAGGCATTAATTTATCATTTATTACAAATAGTGAAGCCAGACCTTTCTGGTTCAATGCATCAATTCTTGAAAGAAATATGTTGACAAAAACACCGAGAATGTGACACTTCTCTGTCAACTGCACTATTAAGTTCTTTTTTATCAAAAAATTCTTCACCTCAAGGATGGTCTCAGTCCTGTCATCTACCCCTATATCATCCAATTATTGGCTGTGTTTAGAATTTAGAAACTTTATAATGTTGTTTCTTGTATTAGGCATTTGTCCCAATTAATTATTTATATCAGTAATGGTCTGATTTTCCTTTTCCACTATTTACTTTTGCTCAAAGATGATCTTGGTACATGGCCATATTTCACTCATTTCCTCAATGATGTTGTTCCAAATCATTTCTTTTACATTATGAAGAGTGTAGCCAATAGAAGCTTCAGTTATTGATTTCTACAATATAATTTCTACTTGATTTTGACCTCTCTGAAGCTCTGATGCATGGAAATTGTTAGACGTCTTTTGTTGATTCTCTAGAAGATTCACTTGATCCTGTAACTTCTTAATTTCTTCAGTTTGCAAGGTCATATTTTGAAGTGTATTGGCTAACTAGTCTATAGCATCTCCTTTACTGGTGGTAGTAGATATAGTAGTAGGAATAGCTCTAATAGGAAGTGCTTCTAAAGGAGTAGTTTTCTTGGTTGTCTTCTTGCTTCCTTTAATCCACTTCTCCATATTTGTTTCCATTTTCTTCAACTGTGTATTATGTGCTGTAATGAGCTTCATGATGTCTGCATTTTCCATCTCTGTCTCTTAAATATCCTCATCTAAAGGATCTTCTATTGCTGGTAGTTTTAACTACTTCATTAATGCTCCAATATCTACATTATTTTTCTTGATAAATTCCTCTGCAGCATTAATATTTGTAGTATCATAACCCAGTTTTATCACCAAATATTTTAAGGTTATAATCCTGCTATCTTTGAAATAAGATGAAAATTTTTCCATGTTGAGTTGTGACCAGAAATTTTCTAGTGTGACGTGCAATTTGGACAGAGTCAAAGTAGTGTTAGTTATATTGGAGAAAATCATCTCCCTAGTCTGTTTATGCATCTCCATTTGGTCAATGGGACGTATGTCCTTAACATCAAACTCAATAAATGTATTCTTATAATATGATTCTCCTTTGGGTTGAGGAACTTGTGCTTGAAGAAATGCGATTTGCATTTTTCCTTTTTTGAATGAGAGGATGACAATAGCCTACTTTGGGCACCTGAAGTTTGATTCCAAAATTGATTCTATGTGTTTATCTTGAAGGCTTCATTTTTTAGTTTTATTTCCTTTAAGATATCCATGGTGCTTTTTTCTCGCTTTCTTGAAGTTGATGTAACTATGTGCATAATCTGTTGCTATTCTGTTGTTGTCATGGAAGTTGTAGGAGACTGTGTAGACTGCTCACCAACTAATGAAGATACAAGATGCTCATTAGTGTTGATAAGATTCTACTGCTATGAATCTTTCCTAAGGCTTGGAACTAAGCATAGCCTTCTTTCTGTACATGATTTTAAATCCCTTGATGAAGATATCTGTCTCTGAAGGGGATCCTTCTTCTTTGTTCCTTTTCATTGTCTTCTCTTCCTTTGTAGGAGTCAACACTGTTGATTAAGAGACTTGTTGTTCTTCTTGTTCATGTAATGTATTCTCTATCCACTATGGTTGGTTCTTATACTTCTCTATTTCCGACCTTGGTGTGTGAAAATAAGGAGTAGATTTGGTTTTTACCTTTAATTTGGAAACTATCCCTAATGGATCATATGACCAAGTGATGCTAAGATAAAAATTCATTTTAGTCAATAACTGGTATGCTTCTGCAACTGCTTTCCTGTTTTTGCAGATGAATGGGCCAACCTATGTTTTTAACTTAAACTGAGACTTTTTCTTAGCAGCAAAAAAATGGACCTGATCCATGTTGATCATCTTCCTGATGAATTCTAAGGAAAAAATCCTCGTTGGGAGGAATTTTGGCAACTTATATGGTTGCAGATCACATCCAAAAATTCTTATCTCTGTGTAATTTTCATATAAGTACCAATCATGAGTTTTTACATGTTATGACAGCTGCAAAATATTTTGGATTTCTTCACTAATTCTTTGTTCTTTTCTTACTCTTGCTCCAACTTCTTTGAAAATTAAGGACGAATAAAAACATGCTTTCAAGATTTTGTAGGATGTTGCTCTCCAAGCATAGTGTCCACCACAAAATCCTACATGGAATTGATCTATAATTCAATCTGTTTCATTTTTAGTTAAACAAGTAAGAAGAATATTTAGAGGGTCTTTCCAATATAGATTAGCATTGATAATGGATTATTTTATTGATTTGAGCTTTAAAGCTTTGCACTACTTCAAATTAAGTTTAGCTTGACATTGAAAATCTTTGAGAAACTGCACAATATTAGAATACCAATAAGAGAGTATATACTTATGATCTATGTGAACAAGAATGGATTGATCTAAAGGAAGAGGTTATTGTGGGCTCCCTCCTTCCATAAGAGAAGGATGTTTTTGTGGATTCTCCTTTGATATTGAGGAAGGTTCTTGTTGATTCTCCCTTGATTTTGAAGGAGGTTCTTCTGGATTCTCCCTTAGTGAAATTTAAGCAACCAGATTTATCCCTAATATTTTGCAATTTGATTTAGCTAATAATTTGGCCAGGCCTTGGCCTTTTACTAGCTTTGTGGTTTGAATTTCAAGAGCAAATTCAAGGAATTTAGAAATCCATCTTCATATTTTTCCATCAGTATCAGGCTAGGTTAAAATAATTTTGACAGCATGATTCAGAACGTAGGCAGTAATGTGTGAATTCAGGACATAGGTTGTAAAGGATTTGAGGTCTTGAATTAAGGCATAAGCTTTCTTTTCCATAATATCATACCTAAGTTCATCATCCCTCATAAATTTGGAAAAGAAGGCTATAGGCTAGTCATCACCATTGTTGTTCTTTTGTAAATATACAACAACTAGGGTTCTCTCAGATGCAAAATAAAATATGCTAAAAGGTAAAGAATAATAAGGGTTAGCTAATGTAGGGGCTTGAGATATTTCCTTTTTTATTTGATCAAAATCATACCTAGTTGGAACTGTCCATTTGACTTCATTGTTTTTATTTAGCATATCAGTTATGCCCTTTACTATCTCTGCATAATTGGGAATGAACCTTATGAGAAAAATAATCTTTCCAAGGAAGGTTTGAATCTCTTTCTTATTCCTTGGTAGAGATAGAGTTTGAATGGCTGATACTCTCTTTGGGTCAATTATAACTCCATTCTTGGAGATCATATGCCCTAGTAATTTCCCTTCCTTTACAACAAATAAATATTTCTTCGGATTGATGGATATGCCAAATTTCCTGCACCTATTAAAAACCTTACTCAAGTGTTTTAGATGATTTTCATTAGAATCAGAGAAAATAGTTAAATCATCCAAATAAATAATAGTAAATTCAACAGTTTTACTTACAAATGCTAGATCCATTTCTCTATGAAAAGTGGCTCCAACATTAGTTAACCCAAATGACATCCTGGCATAGAGAAATGTACCTCAAGGAGTGGTGGAAGTAGTTTTCTCTTGATCAGCTTGACTTACCATCATCTGGTTGTAACCTAAAAATCCATCTAGCATAGAAATTGTACTTGATCCTGAAACTTTCTTAAATAAATAATCCATTTTACAAAATGGATAATTATATTTTAAGGATCATTTGTTCAAGTTTCAGAAGTCTACACATAGCCTAATCTCACCATTTTTTGTCCTAACTAGAACTAGGTTAGCTACCCAATTAGAATACCTTAAAGGTAAAATGATGTGAGCATCATGCAACTTTTTAGGTTATTTCTCAATGGTTGGAGGTAGTATGGGATTAATTCTTCTTAATTTTTTTTGAAAGAGTTTTTCCTTTGGTTTTAAAGGAATCTTATGCTCTATTAAAGCCGTATCATAATTTTTTCATTCATTATAGGACCAGGAAAACACATCTTTGTAATTTTTGAGAAGATTCAATTATTTGAGTTTCATATCAAAAGGCAAGGTTGATGATAACTTAACATTTCTTACAACATCTAAAGTCCCAATATTGCATTCTTCAATTTCTTCTTCAGGTGATTTAGATAGAGGGTTTTCAGAGACATCATTATCATCGAATAGTTTTTCCAATGGAATTAATCCTTTAGGAATAAAATTATTATAAATTGAATGATATCATGATCAAGAATTTTAGGATTCAATGAATTTTTTGGTTTTTGGTGATTTAATTCTTGAATATATCTTTGAGCTTCTTCAATTTTCATGCTTTAGAATTCATAGATGACTTGAAGGGAAGACTTTAATTGTTTTTCATCTTCAAAAAAATGCTAATGTTTAAGGTTATGAGGGATTGATGGTCTGTATTTAAATTGAATTTGGTACTATAAAGATATTGGCTGAGGGATTTTGAAAGAGCTTGCTGAAATAAAAAGTGAATCAACATGCCTATTTTCATCTCTGGGAATAGCAGTTATGTTAAATCCAAAGAAAGAGTTTTCAATTGTATCCAAAAAATCATTTCTATAGGATCTAAGCCTTGGTGTTTAGTTTGACACGGGTTTCTAATCTGTTTGACTATAAGCTCAGAATCAGATAAAAGACTCAAGTTTTTAACATTAAAAATTTTAGCCAATTCAAGACCAAGAAGAAAAGCCTCATACTCAGCTACGTTATTGGTAACTTCAATTTAAATTTTACATGACTAAGTAATGTTATCTTTATTTGGTGAAATTAAAACCATTCCTGCTCCTGCTCCTTCCTTTCAGGAAGACACATCAAAATAAAGTTTCCAGATACCTGATTCTACAATCTTTGGTTTAGAAACTATATTTTTAATGGCAAGTTGAGTGTTCAATTTTTTTTTTGGGAAGATAACTGAAAGCAACTAAAATCCTAACCGCCTTCATAGATAGGGTGATTTTTTCTTTATCAACTCTACAAATAGTGTGAAGGAATCTGAATTCTCGATATAACATTAAATGATCACCTCCATAGACTGGAATTGTAGCAAAAGACATGTCCATCTGAAGTGATCCCCCAAGTTTAGCACAACATGATATAGATAGATTAATGCCAAATTTGGGTGGAATATCGGTGACAACAATGTCTAATACTATACCCTTGAGAGGTATTTGGGCTAAGGTCACAACTAGATCTTTGATCAATCCTAGACATGGTACTTTCTTTGAATCAAAGGTGTAAAGATCATGATATGAATGAGTAACTTGTAACTGAAGCTGGTCCATAATTACCTTTGGCGTAAGGTTGTGTGAAGCACAAAAATCAAGCATACAGATATACAATAAAAATTCATGAGTCTTAAAGGTCACATAAAATGGTGGAACAATTTCATCGATCATATCAGAACTAGGGCGAAACACTACTGAGGGCTTTTCATCTTGCAAACTGAATATCTCCCTCAACATCTACACTAGAGGATTGTATCCATTAATACACTTGATTTTTATAACCAAGAGTTTTATAAATTTATGCTAAAGGTATAGGAATCTTAACCCTTTCCAATTCCTTTTGAATATTAAATTTGTCAAAATGATTTTCTCGGATGAAACAATTTTAGTGGATGACTCTGTAGTCTGAGGTGTTGGAGTTTATGTTTGAATGGATTTTATTGCAGGTTCTATGGTTGTGGTAGATTTTGGAGGTCTACCTGGCACTCATATTGGTCTTAGATCATGCCTCTTATTTAAATCTACAATGAGAAATTCCGAAAATGCTTGGTATTTTGAAATTTGAGTATCTTCTTATTCTTGTTCCAAAGATTGTGTTGAAGATGAAGGGACTATGACCATCTGCTCTACTGAAGAACCAAAATTATTGATATATTTTGTGATTATAGGGCCAATATCCTGTGGTTGTTGATCATCAATCGACAAAGGAGGTTGAATGTTTTGATATGGTCTCTGAAGAATCCGAAGTTGAGGAGCTCTCCGTGATTGATTTTGATTTTGATTTTGAGGTTTGACAACAATTTGATGATAGGTTCTAGGTCATCTTTCAATATTAGAGATTCTATTGGAAAGGATTCTAAGTAAATATGTGGTTTCATCAATTTTCTGATCTTCAAGTTTGGATTTGGGAGAGGATGATTCATCAATCTTAGATTTTAATTTTCTTTGTTCCTTCTCTTCTTTAGCTTTAATTTTTCCCTAAGTTGACCTATTGGCTTCTACCTCAATAACATTAGTCCTCGTGTCTTTTAATGTGTTAGAAACTCTTTCTCTTAGAATAACTGCAAAGTCATCATGAAATGCTTTAGAAAATCTGACCTTTGCAGTTGTTATCGGAGGTTTACAATTAGCAGGAATTTTGTGGTAAAGTTTGTTAAATATTTTAATAAATTCAGCAACTGGTTCACCAGGATTTCTCTTTAACTCTTCAAATTCAATGAGAAAATAAACAACATATTTATTTACCCCCCATTTCTTTTTAATGATAGTTATAAGTTCATTTCATGTTCGAATAGAATCAACACTAAGTTTCCAAAACCATATCCTAATGTTTCCTTCTAAAGATTGTACAAATAATCTCATGTAGACATCTTCATGCTCAATGTTCATATTATTTGCGAAATCTAAGAAGTTTTCTATATGATCCTCTGCTAAGGGGCCTATTTCTCCATTAAATCTTGGTAAATGTTTTAGATATCCATTAGGGAAATTTCCCAAGTTATTAGGAAGAACAAGAGAAACATACCTTGCTTTTATAATTGGTTGAAAAGCCATATCAGTCTGAGTGGATGATGAAGATGATGACGAATGGGTAGGTGAATGAGTATTAGAGGATGGAGAAAATAATGAAGGAGGAAGAGGATGTGAGGATTTCAAAGTGATTTTAACAATCAACTTTTGAGCTCATGGTGTTCAATCTTCTTCCTTATATTACAACAAAGGATTAGAATAGACATAAAATGTCTCTTCTTGTTTAGTAGAGGTTGATGGAATAGAATAATAAAATGGAGTGATGAAATATATAGGCTTAAATTCATGAAAGTGTAAGTCCAATTCTATCTCGGACGTAGGTGATTCTAAAGGGAAGGATGGAACTTGATATGACTCAAGTGATTATGTTAACAAGGTTGACTGAAGGTCTACTCTTCTTGAATAAAGTTCAGAAAATCTAGGAGGTACTTGAGTTGAATCAGGATGAGATGATACTACTGAAAAGGGATATACAGATGAAATTTACTGAGGATGTTAAGCTGAAGAGGAAGAAGAATTTTTCTATTTTCTTCATAAAGAGGCTTCCCTAAGAAGTTTTTCTGGATCTAGTAAGGGTTAACAATATCAAACTCATAATGTGATCTATTGTTATTAATTGGAGCCAGCTTGAACCAGTGGAATCGCCAAGTAAAATATTTTGACCTATATATTTATCCTTTATTCACCTTAAAGGAAAGGGGAAAATCGTTGCCCCTGGGAAAATTTAGCCTTCAACTCTTTGTCTCCCTGACAATGACACCAATCCGATGTTGTCATTTGAGATAACCTAAGGTCGATAAGTTATGCCAAAGCATCTAAAATATTTGTTGTTTTTGAATAGTTGGATGACTAGTGAATAGATTTCTGAACATGTGATTTTAACTTAGAAAGATATTTGATAAAATATTTTTTTTTTACTTAAATACATATGGTTAATTTGATTTTAAGTGGGATGGATGAGAAAAATGTAGAGAAATATAAATTATTTAATATTCAGATAGAGTATTTCACCATTTATAAGGAGAAATTATGAAAACTAAGTTTTCATAATCAACAAAATATAATCAAGTCAAAAAAAGAACCTTTGTGTAATTAAATTTCAAGAGGAATTTACAATAATAGATAGCCTTGTAAATTAATCTCTTAATCCAACTGCAACTTCACAATGGATCGAAAATGAAATTGAGATTAAGTTAAATTTCCAATCAAATAATTTTTAATGAATTAAATTATATGAAGAACACATAATGAAAAATACAATAGAAATAAATCATAGGAATACCAGCCATATGAAGTAAATCTAGAATCCTTGATTATATAAAAAATTCTCCAACTATTACAAATTTGTCTGATAACTATCTCAAGGGTGCAACCCGGAATACTTCCATGGATGAAGTATTTAAACAAAATATAAAATTACAATAAATGACTCAGTGACATGGCAAGCTATATTTTCTCAAAATTAATTGAAAGGAAAGGAATTTGATCTAAAGGAATGAATCTGCAAATTGTTGCTGAGTGGCCACTATTCTAGTGTTGTACTGGAAAAACTGTCCTGTCTTCTATTCCTAATATCCACAAAGCTTTTCCCACCTTTCTTGATCTGGAATTGAAACTTTAATAACCCTGCGGTATATATCATTAACCTCAGTATACTTTTCAAAAGTGAGTTTTACAGTTAAAATATGTTTTATCTCATGATGAATAAAACTGATATCTTCAATAGCTTTATAAAATGCTTTGCCTATATTATAACATTTAATAGAAGACATGGATGCATCCCTTACTATTTATTTGAGCTTCTTCATATAATCCTCCCTGGGCATTAATTTATCATTCATTAAAAATAGTGAATGCAGGCATTTCTAGTTCAATGCATCAATTCTTGAAAGAAATATGTTGACAACAACATCCATAATGTGGCACTTCTCTTTCAACTACACTACTAAGTTCTTTTTTATCAGAACTTTCTTCACCTCAAGGATGGCCTCAGTCCTGGCATACTCCTCTAGACCATCCAGTTCTTGGATTTCTTTAGAATTTAGAAACTTTATAATTTTTTGGCTATATTAGGCATTTCTCCCAGTTGAGTATTTATATCAATAATGGTCTCATTTTCCTTTTCCACTAATTCCTTTTTCTCAAACATGATCTTGATACATGTCCAAATTTTACTCATTTACTCAATGATTTTGTTTCAAATAATTCCTTTGATTATACGAAGAGTGTAGCTAATAGAAGATTCAGTTGCTGATTTCTTCCATATTTATACTTGATTCTGAGCTCTCTGAAGCTCGGATGCATGGAAACTATCATACTTATTTTTTTGATCCTCTAGAAGTTTCACTTGATCCTGTAACTTCTTAATTTATTCAGTCTGCAAGGTCATATTTTGAAGTGTATTGGCTAATTGGTCTATAGATTCTCCTTTACTAGTGGTACAGATAGAACAATAGGAATAGCTGTAATAGGAAGTGCTTCTAAAGGAGCAGCTTTCTTGGCTAGCTTCTTTCTTTATTTAATCCACTTCTCCATCTATGTTTCCATTTTCTTCAACTTTGTATCCCATTCTATGATCAGCTTAATCATGTCTACCTTTTGTGTCTCTGTCTCTTCAATATCCTCAACTAAATGATCTTTTGTTGCTGGTAGTTTTCGATGCTTCCTTAATGTTACAATATCTGAATTCATTTTCTTAATCAATTCCTCTGCAAGATTAATAATTGTAGGATCATAACCCAATTTGATCACGAAATATTCCAAGTTTTTAATCCTGGTATATTGGAAAAAGATGAAACTTTTTCCATGTTCAGGAGTGGAAATTTGCTAGTGTGACCTACAATTTAGACAAAGTCATAACAGTCTTAGTTATGGTGGAGAAAATAATCTCCCCAATCCATTTATGAATCTCCATTTGGTCAATGGGATGTATGTACTTAACATCAAACTCAAGAGATGTATTCTTATAATTCGATTCTCCTTTGGGCTGAGGAACTTATGCTTGAAGAAATTCCATTTGAATTTTCCTTTCTCTGATTCAAAGGATGAAATAAGCCTGCTTTGTGCACCTGAAGTTTTTTTCCAAAATTTATTATATGTGTTTATGTTCAAGGCTTCATTTTTTAGTTTTATTTCCTTGAAGATATCCATGGTGCTTTTCTCTATCTCACTTGAAGTTGATGTACGTGTGTGCATAATATGCTACTGTTATGTTGTAGTCATGGACGTTGTCGGAGACTGTGTACATTGCTCACTAACTAATGAAGATACAAGAGGCTCATTAGTGTTGATAGGAGTTTGTTGCTCTGAATAGTTGCTAAGGATTAATATGGAACTAATATTAGCCTTCTTTCTGTACATGATTTTAAATCCCTTACAGAAGATATCTGTCTTTGAAGGGGATCCTTCTTCTCTGTTCCTTTTAGTTGTCTTCTCTTACTTTATAGGGGTCTGCACTGTTGATGAATAGACTTGTTGTTATTATGCTTCATGTAATGTATTCTCTATCCACTCTAGTTGGTTCTTATACTTCTCTGTTTCTGGCCTTGGTGTGTGAAAATAAGGAGTAGATTTGGTTTCTACCCTTAATTTGGAAACTATCCCTAATGGATCATATGACCAAGTGAAGCTAAGATCAAATTTCATTTTCTTCAATAATTGGTCTGCCTCTACTCCTGCTTTCCTTTTGTTTCAGATGAATGGGTCAACCTGTGTTTTTAACTTAAACTGAGACTTTTTCTTACCAACAACAAAATGGACCTGATCCATGTTGATAATCTGCCTGATGAATTCTAAGGCAACAATCCTCATTGGGAGGAATTTTCGCAATTTATATGGTTGCAGATCACATCCAAAAACTCTTATCTCTGTGTAATTTTCATATAAGTACCAATCTCCAGTTTGTACATATTCTGATAACTGCAAAATATTTTGGAATTCTTCACTAATTCTTTGTTTTTTCTGCTGCTTGGAAGGCCTATGGTTGGGTGAACAAAAATCTCAATGAGTAGTTTAGATGTGAACTCATTGTGATGCTTCATAACCAGGGTGGTCCAGAAAATGACCGAATGTTGGTCTCCTTTCTCATTCAGTTTCTATATTGACAAGTTCATGTTGTCCCCCTTGAAAGTATAGGAACATGTAGACTAAGACAGAGGTATACTTAAATACCTCCTTAGTGTGAAAATAGACCAACTGTTGATGAATAGTCTCTGCAAGGAAATGACTAAAATTGAACACAATTAAAGGCTTGGCATCATTAGAAAATACTGATAAAAATCCTATAATGGCTTCATCTACATATTGATCAGAGTAGTATCCTAGAAGGTAAGATATAACAGTGATTATCTTCTTGGTTCTCTTAGAGAATAGCGATGAAGGATAAGGAGGATGTTTCTTCGGTAATGAAGCATCTTGTGCCAAGAATAATTCTAGAGTTTGGGATTTCTTAGCAATGTTTAATTTCCGATATATTTCAACCAGAGATTCATGAGAAAATGGGGTACCATTGTTGATTGTGTGGGATGGCATCATTTCATTAATAGATGAAGGGGTTATGGTAAACAACATTTGTCCATTGGAATTGGTTATGGCCCTTTGGATTGGAAAATATGAGGCATCGAATTTTCTAATGAAATGGAGAGTGTTGTGGGTAAGAGGAATATATAATGAGGTAGGTTTGACTCCTAGAGCTGGATTGCATCTGATTTTTTAATCCATTTATCTTCGAGGCAACAATACAGTTTGAGAATGTCAAGCTCACAAAGTGTTTCATGAATCTTGTAGTCTCTATCAGCCATAGGCATATGGTGAAGATCTACAAGATGAAAAATCAGAGGATTGGTGTTTTCCTCTGGTCCTTTGTCCTTAGGAGGCATGATGGCTAATAGATGGAAGTGTAATTTGGCTAATAATCTAGGCAATTTCTTAGGTAGGAAATGCATTCTGGAAAGGGAATAGAAATAAAAATTGAAGCAAACAGATGCTGGAAGTTTGACAATGTCGAATTTCTAGCGAGCAACCTACAAATAGACAACACTCTAACCTGTAAATGGATAAACACAGATTAATATAGAAATCTAGGCTTTTTGTGGTGGCACGGGTTAATGGTTAGGATAATTGAATGCTTAATGGTCTAATAATGGAGGGAATGATGTGATTTGTTGAATTTAGCAGAAAAATGAGGTTCACAGGTGGATGAGGTGGTGGCAGTGGAATGGCGGATGCTTAATGGTCAAGTAAGTGGTATCAGAAATCACTCTTTTGGAGGGGTGGTTGAGCGGTTTCTGGTTTCGCTCACGGGGGGTCTGAAAGGCTGTAGTGCTGACACGTATCGGTGGGGTGGTTTGACTTACCACTTAGTTCGAACCCCCCCGGTGGTAAATATTGATTCACGAAAGGGGGCCGAAAGGCTATGAGAGTCATTAGATGTGTAGAGATATGGGACAATCCTCAAATATGTGGGGATATGGGAGCACCGTTAAATTTGATGAGTTGGAATGGTGGAGTTTCTAAATAAGTGTCGGGAATGATATAAATGGATATGGATTAGGGAAAGGAAAATGAAAAGGGATGAATGGTGGGGTGTCTTATATGGTTTTAAACTTAGGATAGTGTTAATAATTTGGAATAACCATATAAACCTCTCTTCTTTTATGGCACATTTAGACTAGTATCATGTGCAATTTTTACAAACATAAATGAAGCTTTCCTTTTCTTTTTGCTTCGCTAACATTTTATTTTTCTTTGCCTTATTTATTTAGGGCAGCTAACACCTATCATTTTATTGATATGGATGCCTATAAAACATAAAATTTTCCGAACATTTTTTAAATTTTTCATTCTTTTTCATCCATATCCTACCTTAACATTTTCAAAATTATTTGGCTAATTATGCTAACTTATCAAAACTAGATAATGTTACAACAAGAAATATGAGGGTGTAGGTGTAAAAATAGTGTTTGAAAAATATAATTTCATGATTGTTCAAGGAGAAATGGTATTGATGAGGGGAAATTCCTTTGGAACTCTATATAAGTTGCAGGGTAGCTCTATTAGTGATTGGTGCAAGTACAGTTCCATTATTGATGTGAGTGGAGTGGAATAAGGATAAAATCCTATGGTCTCAAAATAAAATACCTATGATGTGGCATCAAATCCTTAGATAATGGAGAGAAAGGCATTGAGACAGTGCATAGTAATGGTATGGTAGAAACATGTCTACTTACTCTCTATATTGTTTTTGTGAACACCGTTTATATGGAAATAAAAATCGTTAAAGACTCTCCTCCGGCTCTACAATGCTAGAGAATATTATGGTTGGTGCACAATGAGCTATTGCATCTATGTTGGCTCCATCAATTAAATTTTTGTATTATGTCTCATTTATGGATAAATCTGAAAGAATTCATGGATTTATTTCCTCAAGAATAATGCTAAATAATTTTAGAAATTGAAGAGCTTAAGGCTCTAGTGAAAAATAAAACATATAAAAATTAAAGCATTGAATGATAATGCTAAATTATTGCAATGAAGAATAAGATTTTTTCAAAAAGTGTGGTATAGGTAGAAGACTACTCCACATACCTAAAATAAATTGAGTTGTAGAAAGGATGAATAGTATGGTGATGGAAAATAAAGGATAATTTCACGTGATAGATTACGATAGGAATTAAGGTTCAGGTAGTGGATATTTCATGCTACCTCGTAGATAGATGACCCTCATGTTGGATGATAATATCTACATGTGGTATGCAATGGTAAGAAAAATTTTAAACATCTTACTATTTGTATCAAATTGTATTTGCATTATCCAAAGGAGAATGGGGGTAATATATATAAGAAAGCAAATTGTGTATCATTATTGGATGTAGATAAGGTATCAAAAGTCATAACCTTTGAAACAGTCAAACTATAAAGGCAATGTATAGTCGAGATGTGGTATTAGAGAAGTCATATTACGTCAAATAAGAATTCCTACCAAGGGAGAAAGAATCGAGAGATAGAGTTTGAATTGAATTATTATGTATGAAACTCTATATAAGAACAAGAAGAATAACCATAAAATTTGGCACCAAGTAAATCAATTTAGGAAATAGGTAATCAAAAATATATACCCACATAATTTATATTCATTTTTTTTTTATTAATAATGATTATCCTAGAACTATTAGGGATGTAGTGGATTGAAAGGACAGAAGACTGCATAAAACCCATGGTTTAACAAATGGTAGCTTTGGGAAATAATGAGGCATGGATGTAGTGGAATTGAGTAGAACAAATACCATTGGTAAACCATTGGTGTTTAAGAAACGTTAAAAGAAGGAAGATTGGATAAATGCAAAGTCTAGTTAGAAGAAAAAAAAATTTCTTAGGTAGAGGGAATTAACTTTGGGTCATATTTTCTCTCCGTTTGGTTAAATTCAATTATATTTATTTTATTAGTTAGTGTTTCATTTTATTTTGAAGAAGGATATATGGATGTGAAGACAAAATTTATACATGAGGATCTAGATAAATAAATCAACACAAGTAGTTAGAAGAATTAGTTGTTAAGAATTAGTTGTGAAAGGAAAGAAAGAGCTGGTATGAATTTCAAAAAATTATGTCTAGGTTAACGTAATAACCAAGGATGTGGTGCCAAAATTTTATACTGTATATTAGAACTTGATTCACAAGGATCAAATAAGATCACTTTGCATTTCAAATTAATTTGGGATTATGTTTTTATTTGGTCTTGTATGTCAATGATATGTTGATGATTAGAAATCATGGGAAATCATCCACAAAGTGAAAACTCAGTTGTTCCATAAATGTTACATGAAGCATCTAAAATTTGTAAATATTATTTTGGCATGGAAACTAAAATAAATTGGGTAAAAAAGAAACTTTAGATAAATTAAGGGAGTATGTTGAGACATATTACATAGATTTAACATGTATTAATGTAAACCAATGAAAGCACATAATGCATATGTATGAAGCTATGTAAACAATGTCCCAAGACGCGAGGAAAGGATATCTCACATATTCCTTATCCTACGGGTTTGGAACTTGATGTATGCAATGGTATGTACTACTAGTAATTGACATTTAGTTGAGAGGTTAGTCAAAATGAAGGAATAAACAAGGGAAGAGGGTTTTGATTTCTTCATAGTGTTGTCTATGGATGTGCTATCAAGGAATGCCAAGGTTAGACAAAGTGTTGACATACATAGAGTTTTTTTATGTAGTCAGGGTCCGAGTTATGGATTGCATAAGATCTAACATTAGATATGTGTTTACATATTTGGAGGAGGAATCAATGGATAAGAAGGATACAATATGTACAAACACTCTCAAAAGTGAAAGTGAATACATGGTATCCATTCATAAATTAAGTTGTATATAGTATGTATTAAGGTATTGAGTTGGCCCTGTAAGTGTGAGATATATTGAGCCGCTAGACCGAAAAATTCCTAACAGAGAACCCAAAGTACCATTCTAATACAAAACATAATAATGTTAATTATATTCCGTTTTTCTTAGGTACAACCCAAGGTACACCTATCTCATTTATTGGATAAAGAATGTTTTTCCCATTGTGATGCTATCATTCAGATTGCAAAGCTCCAAGCCTTGGGCTATTGGGATATCTTAATTTCCCAAAACAATTTTCCATCCTCAAACCTCCTTATGAGGTTGAACCTAGGACTTTGGGACGAAACCCCACTAATCCAAAACCTCACCTCAGTGTATATTTATTTTCATTATAAATTTATGTGATATATAGTAAGAGAGGTGTTTCTAGTGGAAAGGTGGACATATTGAGGAATGTTCCATATTCGTAACAAAATATATGAGCACAAATAACTTATCTTGTGTATAGAAACAATGTGCATTATTTCCTTTGAATCCTAATCATTTACTCCTATAATTTCATGTGTAGAAATAAAATAAAAATTGGGAAATGATTTTTATGTGATATTCTTTGTATGACTAACTCATGATGTTTTTATTATTGCCAAGTGTAGCAAAATTTTCACCGAGGGAAAAAAGTCCCCTTTTCTCTAGTGATCAAGGGTAGCGACTCTTCCCCAAAAATATAATAATAATAATAAAATTGGGAGGCTCTTTTTCAATGTTTTTATGGGTTTTCCGTTAAATTTTTCTTTAGCTTGTGGCATGGTGGTTTTACCCATGTTTTTATTTAATGTATTCCATCCATAGTGGATTGGAGATTTATGGATTTCATTGATATATTATATTGTAAAAATATATAAAGAATATATATTGAAGAATCTTTCAATTTCTCTATTTGGGTTTCAAGATAAAAACATTTGTTAATTTTCGTATTTACCATTTATGTTTCATTAAGAATATATATGTAGCAAGTACTTGTATAGAGTTAAACATAAAATTCAATGGTCCTAAACAAATTTTTAATCATTTTTATTTTTTAGTAGAAAATCTCACATTTCAAACAATGAAAGAAAGAAACTTGATTATTGTTAAACATATCTTCATTAGTTATTTTGTTAACCATAAGTAAAAAATTTATCATCCCATTTATCATATCTTTTTTTCAAGTAGAGATTTTATATTTCATGAGTATGAGATGAGGATAAAAATTAAGATGATTAAGGTGTATAGAAGCCTTCTAAATAAGTAAATGAAAGTTCATTAGTAGAAGAAAGTAAAATTAAATAAATATGATGTTGAATATCAAAGAAGAAGATTTTATAAGGTCTCAAATTACAACAAAAAGACAATAAAATTTGTGAAGGATGAGGCACTTAAATATCAACAAGGTAATCAAACAAACATCATATTTGAATATTAAGTTTAACAATTTAGTTGTTATTATAGAAGAAGATTTGAATTCTTACCAGAAAATTATCAGGAGTGTAGGAATATATGAAATAATCATATGATGCCCTAGTGAAATATAAAAATTGAGAACTAATGAAATTTCTTGAAAATAATTTATTTATTAGTATTTCAACAAAGAGATAAAAAAATAAAAATATGTAATAATATAATCAACTACACCATCATTGTCCTTGTCATCTACGAAAAGGATAAAACAAACAAGAACTACCAAAATTACTTAACATTATTTCTCATTTTCTCTTGATGTATGCTCATGTGATATTTTTAGAGTGCCAATGTCAGATAGTATTTTCTATTTGACGATCTTAAGGTTATAGTTTACTCTTTTAATAGTTATAATCTATTTGATACAATTTCTCCTTTTTTAAATTATGTTCCTTACTATATTTTTATCATTTGAAACATAATACATTTGTACTTCTTCCATCTAATTTTGAGGTGCCAACCTTTAGGAGAGTGAAATAGTGATGTGTGTTTATGCTCAATGTCGATGTTAGTTGAAACCTTTTGGTAGCATTTTTTATTTCAACTATAATTTTTCACACTTTATTACTTATCCATGGATTGAGATCCCTAAATACACCCACGTTGAATTCTTCTTTTGAAACTCTACATAAAATATCTACAATTTATTCTCTTGATTATTATATTTAGTCCTAGACCAACTTTCTAAACAATTGAAAGTACTTTCAAACTTCAACTATTTTCCTAAGATTTTTCAATTGTTTATTTATATTATCTTTATAATTTTCTTTCAATTTTATTTGTAAATAAATACCATGTTACATCCAAAAATTCATTGGTATCAACACATTGAGTAGGTTATAAATTTAAGGAAACAATAGTTACATTTTATACACTTGGAAGCTAGTGTAAATAAAAGAATTTATCCATTTCAATATTTATCTAATGGGATCATTACCACCATACTTCCTCACATTTATCTTTGGAATTAAGAATTTAAATGTTCCAAAATTAAAACTATGATTCCAAGGATTTTGGTGTGATAAATTATCAAGTATTTAGGAACTTATCATCCTATTTTCCATATGTGTTACTTTATTCTCCATATGAAACAAGGAATCAACCCTTTTTTCTCATTACAGTTATAGTGAAGAGGAAAATTTATGTTAAAGGGATTTTATAATTATTTTATAATCACCTCATTTATTTCTAATAAATATTCCTTGCATGATAGATCGATCTCAAAACCCTAATTGTTTACCATCCACTATGTTTGATATGTGTTATATTCTTCACACTTGTGTCGGCTACGACGGGGGGTCACAGGAGAGGGGGCAGTAACCCCCCTTGCTAGGTGTTAGGTTGTTTGTAGTGGGGTGGTAGCCCCCATGCAAGGGGTCTAGGGGAGTGCCCCAATTTTTTTTTTTTATGTGCATCTTATAATATTTGGGCATACCCAAGGATGGTCAGTGCACTGAATCAATATTTTCAAAAATAATTTCAGGAAACAAAAGCTTCAATATTTTGTTGACATGTCACATTTATCATTGTTGCTTTATAATAACCATGTCATTTTATTGGTTGTTATTTGTTCTGGGCCACAACCTTGCCACTTTACACTTGCTTCCCTATTGATATTACAATCATAAAGGTCTCCTATTGCACCCATATGTATAATAAATAGTTTTTTTTATTCCATTAATCATAAATCTCTTTCATCCATTGAGATTTACTAGAAATTATTTTCCACTTGGTTCATTGTTAATGTCATAAATGTATCCACTTGAAATCACATTTATATTAAGTATTTATTTTGTATTTTATATATTATAAATCTCTCTCATCAATTGAAATTCAACCACAATTGTTTTAAAGGAATATATAGAATAAAATTTTCAAGTTCACACGTGTCTAAAAGATGTCATCATATCTTCTTTAAGTAACCAATATTAATTATAATGACTTTCATTTAGTCATAGATATTACCTTCTACCTATGTCATGTTCATCTCCAATTAAAATGTTGAAATATTTATTTCAAGCTATTATGAAGACTCCAAAACACCTTATTTTATGAACAAATTATTATTATTTCATATTATGTTATATTTTTCAATTTAACAACATTTAAGTGCATATTTTATGATGTTACTATACATCCATGGGGAAATAATTAGTAATAACATACCAACCAAATATCTATGTAATATATTGAACAACCTCTATTTCAATTTTAATTCCTTGAAATCTTAAAAATCATTATGTGAAACAAATTCAAATTTTCACCTCAAACTCAAGCTTCCCTCAATTTATGCCTTGTAAAATTTAAACCTTAGAGATTAATCTAAAATATAAATTTACAATAGCATATACTTCACTTCTATCCAACCAAATACAAAAAGAAACCCAATAAAATAAATAAGAAACTATTGTACCTCAAGGGAAATATGTTTCTATCTCTTGGTGCATAAATCTCAACATACAACAAAGCTAACGATTATCCTTTGTTATCCTCTTTCTTTTCTTAAAAAATCCTTGTGATTTTAAACTAACCTGCACCCTTTAATACGTTTTTTTTACTCCTCCTATGCGGACTTGTGTTTCTTAAAGTGTAGAGTATGCCTTCAACACTTTTATCTTTTCCTCTAAGTCTTGATTTTGCACATTCATAAAATAAATTTCTTCTACTGTTAAAGTTATAAGTACTTTGAATGGATTTATTTCTCCAAGAAAGGTGGTATTAATATTTTTGGCATTGTTTAGTTAGTGCACAAAAAATTTGAAGTGTTAGAGCAATGAATTATTGATGATATGAGTTAACAATATTGGAAAGTTTATTCAGTTATTGAGGTGTGTTTTCTATTTGTTCACTTTAGAAAATAGGCTTCTTGTATTTCAAGGAACTCGAAATGTGCAACCAAAAAATGAATTATTTTTGTAGTGCAACATATATTTTTCTTGATCTATTTCACTCTTATCTAGCTACTAAAATGATTTTTTCACTAAATTTTCATTCACAAAATGTAAGAAGGGAAAAAATTATAGTACCATGAGCCCTAAATAAATAACTTTTAGATATAAATACTTTCAATTATATGACATATCTAAATATTACATGGGTTTGACTTTATTCTTATAGTATAAATTCCAAAAGAGATAGGGTTAATTTTCACAAGTCCAACATATAAAGGAGAGGAAACAGTAAAATTCCAATAGACACTTCTACTTTGAGGAATAAAATCATTTTCCAAAGCCATTACTTTAAAAATTATATCAACTTAATTGAATTGAAACATAGTTTGGATTCATTACAAAACACTCGAAGACAGAATCCTAAAATAAGATGGCAATCCGTATTTTATATATCCAACTAAAGAGGTAAATTTTGACCAACAAATGCATGATTTCATTTATAGGGATGAGTAATGTTGTGGGAATATACATTAATTTATCAACGATCCTGAGGAAAACCATGGGAGGTATTTATATTGGGGATGCAGATGAAGAAATATGAAAAGATATCTATGTTGAGATTCAACAATATGATGAGCTCAGTGAAAAGAGTTGCCTTCACTAAGTGGGCCCGCAAGCTATTTTTGGTGCAAGTCTATTTTTAGACTATGTCTATTTTTAGAAATGATGATAATATTTCAGAAGTTGCAGGATGCTATTTGTGGATGGTTGATCAAGTTGGAAAAATAGAAGAAATTCTATTTTTAGAATATGGGGTGAAGTCTATTTATAGATCGTCAGTCTAAAAATAGCTGCATGTCGATTATTATTAGCTCTTAATAATAATCAGACTCTAAACAACAACTTATTCTCTTGGAGCACTTCAGTTCAGTGCACAGATGTGGCACAATAGATGATAGAAGGAATTACGCGATTCCTAAGGGTTTACTGGAGCTAGTGCATGGAGGACTCAGTTATAACTCAAGTGGCAGATTTATGACACAGTTGGAAGAAGTAGTTATGGAGTTGTATTTAGTTTAACTCAGTTAGACTCAGTTGAGCTAGTTGTATCTATTCTAACTGGTTGATACACTAGTGAGAGTGGAGTGAATTAATTAGTTAATTAATTCACAAATAATAACTCATTAATCAACTGAACAATACAGTAGTTAACTATAGTGCATGGCAGTTTCAGTGGAGACCACTGGAGAGATAGGTGAAAGGGCAAGATAGACTATCTGTTGTGACTATAGTGATGCATTTATTACATCACACACTCAGTGGATATGCCAATGAGGATTGCTCAGTCAAGGATGGAGTAATTTGAATTCATTCATAGCTATTCTTCAGCAGAGATTGCATAGTGGAGGCAGGCTAGCAGGTGGCATAGATCGGTGCATGGATTTGCAAGATTGGGCCTGATTAATGTATGATGATTGTATTGTACTGAGGGCTTGTGATAAGATTTATATGTTTGTATGAGATTTTCATATCATCTCCATGTTACATAATATATATTTGGGGTTTTCACCTTCAAGCTTTCCCGGTTAAAAATTGTGTTATGTGCGATTGATAATTTTTGTTTATGCTTCACATGTGTGTGCAATTAATTTTTCCGCAAAATATTAACAAGTGGAATAGATTCAGTATCTTGCATAAAGTTAAATAGTGTGAGATCAGGTTTATATAAGACATACGCATGCTTAGGGCATATAATTTCTACATGGTATCAAAGCATTGTTGGTTGAAGATTGCAATTGTGAAATGATTTTGTGCTGGTGGACAGTTCAAATTTTCTATAGAAGATTCTAGGTGTCGAAATCGAGTATACATTGAAATTTATTTCAACGGGTTGAGATTGGAGTATGCCCTTGATGGGAGCTCGAATTACATACCCTGGAAGGATAGGATGGAGGCAGTGCTGGAGGATAATGGGTTGAAGGAGTTCATCGATAGTGATGTTCCTAAGCCGGGATCTAGCGATGCTGCATTACTTGATGCATGGCAAAAGAAGACTGCAAAGACGAGGATGATTCTGCTGGAAGGTGTGAAGGACCATATTGTGTCTATACTTCATGGGAAATCCACTCCATTATTAATGTGGAAGGCTTTAACAAACTTGTTCCAAAGTAGAAGTGACCAGAGGAAGTTGGCGCTTAAAGACAAGCTCAGAAAAATAAAAATGGAGAAAGGCGACAGTATTCCAAAATACCTCACGAAGTTTTTCCACTGCAAGGATGAGCTGGGAAGTGTGGGGGTTACTGTTGATGAAGAAGAATTGGTGAGCTTGGCTCTCCTTGGGCTTCCGAAGAGTTGGCATAGCTACGAAGACTCTGTCAATGGAAGGGAGACTGTCGGGATGGGAGCGACTTTCGTCAGATCTTGTGCAGGAGGAGATAAGGCGGGATACCAGGGATGGATCTTCATTGAAGAATAAAGATGAAGAGAATTGTGCTTTGGCTGCCAAAGCAAGGAAAGAGAAGGGAAATAAAAATCATTCAAAATCCAGTGCTAAAGGAAAGAAGCAGGATTTGTCCAAAGTGAAGTGCTTGTGCTGTCACAAGCATGGACATTTCGCCACTAACTGTCCACAGAAGAAGAAGAATAGGTAGGTTTTTAGATCTGCAGCTGGAGAGGCCTTAGCCTCACAATTTGAGCTATATTTTTCCTTGATCGCATGCTTGGTTTCAAGCTGCACGGGATTGGTATGGTATCTTGACAGTGGTGTGTCTTTCCATATGACGGGAGACAAAGATTTGTTTAGTGACTTGGAGGAGAAGGACCTCCAGATGCATATAGATATGGGCAATGATGGTTGGTATAGTGCTACTGGCATTGGGACCATTACCTTTGAGAGGGAGTCTGGTAATCCCTTCTTGTTGAAGAATGTCATGCATGTTCCAGGTCTAAAGAAGAACTTGGTCTCAGTCACGATGCTGGAAGACAAGGGTTATGATGTTGTTTGCAATGAGGGAAAAGCCTTCCTTCGACATAAAGCAATGGGTCAAACCAAGAAGATAGTTGTTCGAATTAAGAATATCTACAAGCTGGAGGTAGATTTCTGCGCTGCAATGGTGGGTAAAGCAGGTGAAGTGGTGAGCCGGGATGAGGGTGAATTATGGCACAGGATATTGGGCCATCTTCACCATGGCGCTTTCAAGATTTTGGAGCAAATTTCTACTGGAATTCCCAAGGGTACTCTTGTGCAGTAATATTAGGGCAAAGGATGTACAATGGGTAAGTTTGTGAATACCACCTTTCATGAGAAGGAGAACCCTGCTTCGGTGATCCTGGAGAGAATTCACACAGATGTGTGTGGACCATTCTTGGTTGCTTCAACAGTAAAACACAGGTATTATGTGATATTTTTTGATGACTATTCTCTTAGATGCTAGATCTTCTTCATGCAGAAGAGGAGTGAAACGTTCTCAAAGTTCTGTGAGTTCAAGGCATTGGTGGAGAAGGATTCGGGGAAGCAGGTGAAAGCTCTACGGAGTGATAATGGTGGTGAATACATCAATGGCGAATTCAAAGACTTCTATAGCACAGAAGGAATTCGAAGAGAACTGATAGCGCCTCATAACCCACAACAAAATGGGGTTGTAGAGAGAAAGAACAGAATGATCGTGGGTGCTGCACGAGCGATGTTGCATGACCAGGGCCTACCAATGCACTTGTGGGTGGAAGCATGCAACATTTACGTGCAAAACCGTTGTCCTCATAGAGTACTTGGCATGAGTACACCTGAGGAAGCTTTTACTAGTAAGAAGCCTGATATTTCTCATTTGAAGATTTTTGGCTCACCTGTTTACATTCATGTGATGAAGGACGCCAGGAAGAAGCTGGAGCCGACTGCAGAAGTTGGAATATTTATGGGGTACACAGAAGCACCCCATAGCTATCATGTTTATTTTCCAAACAGTTGGATGACTGTTATGCGATGGGATACAAAATTCAATGAGGTGAAATCCATGAAGTTGTCGCTTAAGAGGGAGCTACACTTGCATGCGGAAGAGGAACTTCTTCTTCCCAAAGATGAGCCTCTAGATGTGGATCAGCCACAGGAGGAGAATCAGGGAGTGGAGGAGTCCACTCATGCAGAACCAAACATCAGACAAGGCAAAAAGGGTACCACAGAAGCTCAGAGACTGAAGCTTGATGCGGCACAGAATGTAGGAGTCCCTACATCACAGCACAGATAGAGAGAGTCACCTGATCGGTATACTGGATACATGGCTCTTATGAGCAAGTGTATTGTGACAGAGCCATCTTCTTTTGAAGAAGCAGCGTAGAATCCCACATGGGTAGATGCCATGGTGGAGGAGTATGACTCCATTGTCAGAAACAGTGCTTGGGATATTATTCCAAGGCCGGTGGGAAAATCAATTGTAGGATCAATATGGATCTAAAAGGTAAAGCAAGCTGCTAATGGGAGCGTCGAGAAGTATAAGGCAAGATAACTTGCCCGGGGCTTCTCACAGATCAAGGGGATTGACTATGAAGAAACCTTTGCACCTGTCTCACATTATTCTTCCATAGGTACCATCCTTGTTCTCTTAGCACATATGGGTTGGAAAATTCATCAGATGGATGTGAATACTCCATTCCTTAAGGGGATCATTCAGGAAGAGGTGTACATTGAGCAGCCTGAAGGATTTGAGATCTTCAGCAACGAGTCGCATGTGTGCAGGCTCAAAAGAGTGCTGAATGGGCTAAAACAAGCACCTCGTGCTTGGTACACTCAGATCAACATCTATTTCACTAGACTTGGCTTCACCAAGAGTGAGGCAGATGAAAACCTATACTAGATTGTGGTTGAGGGTAACCTTTTAATCATTGTACTTTATGTTGATGATTTAATACTAAAAGGTGATGAGCAGTTGATACACTCATGCAAGGCAGATCTTGCAAAGGAGTTTGAGATGAAGGATTTGGGCCTCCTTCATTATTTCCCTGGATTGGAAATATTGCAGCGGGAAGGTGAATTGTTTGTGTCTCAAGGAAAGTATTCTCGGGAGATACTGGAGAAGTTTCACATTCAAGGATACAAGCCTATCAACACTCCTCTTCCAAGAAATCAGAAGAAAGAGGATGCCACATCGGCAGAGGTAGTGGATGCCACTGTTTATCGACAGTTGGTGGGTTCGCTCATGTATTTAGTCAATACAAGACTGGAAATATGCTATGCGGTGAACCAACTTTCACAAGAAATGGTTAAGCCTACCAAGCTCTTTTGGAAGGCAGGCAAGCATGTCCTGAGATATCTCAGGGGAACATTTGAGTATGGTTTATGGTACAGACATATGGATGACGTGAAGTTTCATGGCTTCACGGATGTAAATTGAGCACGAAGCCCAACAGACAGAAAGAGCACATCAGGAGGGATTTTCATTATCGGATCTATGGTAGTTTCTTGTTACATAAGGAAACAAAGATCCATGGCACTCGATTCAGCGAAAGCGGAATGCATGGTAGCAAGTTTAGCTGCATGTGAGGCTATCTCGATGAGGAAGATTCTGGTTAGTTTTTTTAGTTCACATTTAGATCCACAGTGATTCATTGTGATAATCAGAGTTGCATTAAACTCTCGGTTAATCTTTTGTTTCATGATAGATCTAAACATATTGATATCCGGTATCATCATATCATAGATTTTGTGTAGCGTAAGATCATGTTGCTTCACTACATTCCTATGGAGGATCAGGATGCATATATTCTGACGAAGGTGCTCACCAGGAGAAAATTCTAATACCATAGAGGCAGGATCAGGGTGAAGGATAATCCCTATCTTTTTGAAAGGGAGTGTTTAGCTTCAACAAGATGATGATCTTAGTGAAAAGAGTCACCTTCGCTAAGTGGTCCCGCAGGCTATTTTTGGCACAAGTCTATTTTTAGACTATGTCTATTTTTAGACATGATGATCATATTTCAGAAGTTGCAGGATGTTATTTTTGGATGGTTGATCAAGTTGGAAAAATAGATGAAATTCTATTTTTAGAATATTGGGAGAAGTCTATTTATATATCGTCAATCTAAAAATAGATGCATGTCGATTATTATTGGCTCTTAATAATAATCAGACTCTAAAAAAAAACTTATTCTCTTGGAGCACTTTAGTTCAGTGCACAGATGTGGCACAATAGCTGACAGAAAGAATTACGCTATTCCTAAGGGTTTACTAGAGTTAGTGCATGGAGGACTCAGTTAGAACTCAAGTGGCAGAGTTATGACACAGTTGGAAGAAGTAGTTATGGAGTTGTATTTATTTTAACTCAGTTAGACTCAATTGAGCTAGTTGTATCTAGTCTAACTGATTGATACAATAGTGAGAGTGGAGTGAATTAATTAGTTAATAAATTTACAAATAATAATTCATTAATCAAATGAACAATACAGAAGTTAACTATAGTGCATGGAAGTTTCAGTGGAGACCAGTGGAGAGATAGGTGATAGGGCAAGATAGACTATTTTTTGTGACTATAGTGATGCATTGATTTCATCACGCATTCAGTGGAGATGCAAATGAGGATTACGTATTCAAGGATGGAGTAATTTGAATTCATTCAGAGCTATTCTTCAGGAGAGATTGCGTAGTGGAGGCAGGCTAGCAGGTGGCATAGATCGGTGCATGGATTTGTAAGATTGGGCCTGATTAGTGTATTATGATTGTACTGTACTGAGGGATTTTCATAAGCTTTGTATGTTTGCATGAGATTTTCATATGATCTCCATGTTACATAATGTATAGTTGGGGTTTTCAGCTTCAGACTTTCCCGATTAAAAACAATTTTATGTGCGATTGATAATTTTTGTTTATGCTTCATATGTGTGTGCAATTAATTTTTCCGCAAAAGATTAACAAGTGGAATAGATTAAGTATCTTGCATAAATTTAAATAGTGTGAGATCAGGTGGATATAGGACATATTCATGCTTAGTACATATAATTTCTACAATCTATATTGGAATGGATTTCATTTTTTACAATTAAGCAAACAAATGTTTGAAGATAGCTTGGTTTAAGAAGTGTATGACCAATAACATCACATGTCATATATTTCTAGGATGTTATGGGCCACATACCTATAATAAAAATAAAAGGGGATGATGCCTCTGAAGTGACTGCTAGATGAATATGCTTCACCCACGGGTATGTGTCAAATGATCTAGGGAAAACTGACCATCACCTCACTCTTTTGTCGCATGAGGGATTTGTCGAGCAATATTTTGAAAGGATCTATTGCTACCGAATATTTATTTTCATATGCCATGGGAGGTAGTCGGGGTTGGCAAGGCTAGCGTTGCAAGAAATTAATAAATTCAAATCCCAACTCCTTATACCTTAACCTCATTGGGGAGATGCACATAAAAAAAGAGGAATAGAAGACATATTTGGTACCATTGATCTATAATTATGCAAGAACAAAATGAAATAATATTTTTAGCCAAAATAAATAGATAGATTGAACTATAATCTCAATTAATAAAATAGCAACTACTAAAAGCTATTTACATACACAAGAGAAACAAACTAGCTCTAGTGATGCTAGCTTACCTCAAAGAAGAGATGTGATGGATACGTGCCTTGTGAACTATGAGATAATGAGGCTTTGAGGCCTTTTTATTATTGTGAAATAATGAAAAATCCTAAATATCCAAAAACCTAACCCTAGGAGATAAAGTGCCAAACATTTGTGGGCCACGTTGGGTTAGTTGGTACATCAAGTTCATTGGGTCGTATCTTTGGCATATGATCTCCTTTTTACGAGTGAAATACCTCCTTAGAAAGATCTATTTGATAAATAAAAAAATTTGACTCAAAATCCCTATTATAAGCTATAATTTTAGTCGTTTTCGACAAAAAACATCGTTTAGGGCCTCAAGATGAATCTAGAAGTTCACAACCTGAAAATTTTCTAAAAATAGTAAATTGTGTTAGGAATTAGGATACCCAAAGGAAATTGAGTTGGGGATCCAAGTAGAATAAGTGGGTGGCCAATATCCATCTCAATTAGAAAATTATTAAAGTTCCAAATGTAGAACATGCAAAGTATCCAAAATTGTTGGAAGTCCAACAAAAGAAATGTAGGAATTTACAGGGTAAGTTCATTTTACCAAAAACCAAAGGTCACCGCTCACAAACAGATCACAAATTAGTACACCAGTATTATCACGTGGTTAAAACCCTCCAAGAGGGAAACAGTCCATGGCCTAAGCCAACGTGGCCACTTCATGAAATTTATTAATATAAAAAGAAAAGTTACATATGTTTCTCTCATAAATGGTTACCGGAAAAATGACCCTCCATGCTCTTTAAATAGAGATCATGGATTAGTCATGTGTTAAGCCATGGATCAATTGTCGTTAATGCTGAGGAGAGAGTGAACCGTTGGATCACTACAAATCGTGACCGTCAGATCATAAGTTACAAATGTACATAGTAAAGAAACACACTTTACCTAACTCTACATTATACTAACTTATTCTTAACTATTTCCTATGTGTCGAAATATCCTAACATCCCCCCTAAAGAGAAAATTGGGATAGGATTGAAGGATTTACAAAGGTGACACAATAGGATAAGGAAGGAGGCATTAGATCCTATCCCCCCTTAATGATAACTTTCCTGAACTCCAAGCATGGATCAAAGTTTGGTAAACTTCACTTTGGTGAGAGCCTTTGTAAAGATATCGGATACTTGATCATTGGTTTGACAATGCTACACTTCAAGAACACGATCATTAATGAGATTTCTGATGAAGTGTATGTGGAGTTCAATGTGTTTCATATGTTGATGCTTAACTGGATCTTTACATAGCTGAATGGCACTCTAATTATCACACCAAAGTGCAGTTGGATGCTGCTGATGAAGACCAAATTTAGATAGGATCTAACAAATCCACGTGGCTTCCTTGTTGGCTTTTACTACACCATGATGCTCTGCTTCTACTGAAGAAAGAGATATGGCACTTTTCTTCTTACATGACCAAGTAATAGGTCCTGAACCAAGAGTGAATACATATCGTGCAATAGACTTTTGATCATCAGGGTCACCAACCCAATCAAAATCAGTGAAACCAATCAATAATGGAGATGCTCCTGCACTGTAATGAATCTTGAACTGAAATGTACCTCGAATACATCGAAGTATTATTTTAGCTTCTTTATAGTGACTTTCATGAGGTTGGTGCATAAACCGAGCGATAAGACCAATGGCAAAGAAAAGGTCAGGATGGGTATGGGTTAGATACAGAATTTTACCAACAAGTTGATCGTAAAAGGTAGCATCAATTTCAAGGGTGGTACAAGTGACTGAAAGCTTTACTCTAGAATGAAAGAGAGAAGGGGATAGCTTACAGTCTTCCATTTGAAAGTGGTGTAGAATATCACAGGCATACTTGGACTGGGAGAGGGTAATGCCTTCTTTGGATTGCAAGACTTGAAGACCAAGGAAATAATGCAAGTGTCCTAAGTCTGTCATTTCAAAATTCCTTTCAAGGCTAGACTTCACATGGTTTATATGGTTGGGATGGAAACTAGTGAGGATAAGATTGTCAACATAAAGAACAAGGATGGTGAAGGACTTACCCAATTTACTGGTTTAGACAGTGTTGTTAGAATGACACCTAGAAAAGCAATTATCTAATAAAAATCTATCCATTTTGGCATACCAACCCCAAGGAGCTTCTTTGAGACTATAGAGAGACTTCTTAAGGTGACAAACAATGCTAGAGTCATTTTTGATAAAGCAAGGGGGTTGTTCCATGTAGCTTTCTTCATGAAAATATCCATGTAAGAAGGTGAATTTAACATCCATATGATGGACTTCCCATTTAAAGGAGGCAAAAAGGGAAAGAACAAGGTAGATAGAATTAATTTTGGTAACAGGGGAGAAGGTTTCACTATATTCAATGCCTTCAACTTGTGAAAATACTTTAGCGACAAGATGAGCTTTATGTCTATCCACGTTTCCATCTGATCCAAACTTGGTTTTGTATCATTCGCTAAGAAGTAACGATATTATTCATTCATAGCTTCATCCCAATCTGGATGACCGAAGGCTTCTTAAAAGGTTTCTGGATCAGGATTTTTTGGAACTTGAGCCAATAAGGAAGTGGCTCTTTTGAATGTCGTCAATCCGCAGGGTCACCTGCAAGAGAACCTACTACATCCTGAGTAGAGTGGGCCAATAGTGGAAGTTGTGGAGTAAAAGGAACATTTTCAAGAGGTGGAGGAGGATTTTCATCCTCACTGTCATCATCTGAACTAGAAGGAATGCTATTAAAAATAGAATAGAGAGAGAGAGGTGGAACATATGCCAAAGCAAGCTCGCAAGCCAAAGGTGGCACACCCACCAAACTAGGTTCGCAAGCCAATATATTTTCATCAAATTTTACATCTCTTCTAATGATTATATATTTGTATTACGGTTGAAGAGGTATATATCCTTTGACATCTTCAGAATATCCAACAAAATTCATTTTTCACTCTTAGGTTCTAAGGCTTTATATTTTGCATCTGGAATATGGGCCCAAGCATCACTTCCAAAAACACAAAAGTGACTTACATCTAGTTTGATTGAGCTCCAACATTCTTCTGGAGTTATATTCTTGAAAACCTTAGTAAGAGTGCGATTTACTATTTAATTTTCATAGTTAATTGCTTCTGCCCAAAAATTGAGACTAAGTCCTTTAGATTGAAGAAAATAATTAGCCATTTCTTTGAAGGCGTGATTCTTCCTTTCAGCTACACCATTTTGTTGTGGAGTATATGGAACAATATGTTTCAATTGAATTCCATGCTTAGTGTAGAAGTTGATAAATTTTTTGTTAACATATTCTCCTCCATTGTCTGAACTTAACTTAAGAATTGGATGTCCAGAATGTTTCTCAACAAAGGCTTTAAAGGCCAAGAACATGTTAAAAAATTTATTCTTGATTTTTAAGAAGTATACCCAAGTGCATCTAGAAAAATCATCAATGAAAGTTAAGAATTACTTGCAACCAGATAAAGATACAACAAGGAGTGGACCACATAAATCACTATGCACAAGCCGCAAAGGGGCTGAAGCGTGCCAAGAGGAAAGTTTGTCAAAACTATCCAGATGATGTTTTCCGAGTACACATCCAGAGAAAACACCATCTCTGCAAGGTACCATAGGAAGACTTGTCACCATATTTTCTTTACATAGAGTTTGAAGAGAGAAATAGTTTAAGTGACCAAATCGCTCATACCAAATTTTGCTCACTTAACCATTATGATAAAAAAAAACAGAGGGAAGACATGATGACCCAAAGTTTTCAAACTTATACAACCTTGTGGAATCATCAGCAATGTTAGTATCTAGAATATGTATAGGATCTTTGAGGTCCTTGATTACAACATCATACAGTGAGAATTCTACTATTTTCCCTTCACCTGAATGAGTTATCTGATAAACAGAGAGAAGGTTGCATGACAAGGTAGGAGAACATAGTACATCATTAAACTGACCATTATCTAGATGAATGGTTCCAGATCCTACAACACTAAGAGATCTATCATCACCAACATAAATATTTTTGGTGTTACAATAATTTAAATAAGAAAACATGGCTTTGTTTTTGGCCATGTGGTAAGAAGCTCCAGAATCAATTATCCACTCATGATAATGAGAAGTAGAAGATAAATTTAATGCATAACCAGGTCTTGATGCTTGAAAACCACAAGCGGAAAGTTCCATTCCTGAAGATGAAGGTAAAGAGTGCTCTAAATTGATGTTGTGCTTCTTCATTGCTGCTTCTAAGGCTTACATCTTCTTAAAAAATTTGAATCTATATGGCCATCACGATTACAAAATTTGGAATGTCTATCTGTCTTCTTTCCTTTGTTTTTATTTACCTTATCATTTTGGTGAGTTACTTTTTCAGTTTGCGGTTGAAATTTCTTAGGACCCTTATTTGGTTTCGGACCATACTTTTTAGGATACTACTCCTTGGGATTATTTTGATATGATTTTTTTTGAGCCACTAAGGCTTTATTAGAAGTGTTTCCATAATTGATAAGACCAAGGTTTAAGATTTTTTCTTTTTCTCTTATCAAAGAATTGCAAAAAAGGCATCAAAAGAGGGGTTCTTGTAGGTGGTTCCTGAAGAAATGACAACTTCTCTTGTGGAATGGAAGGTGGAAACAAATACAGAGTATATAGGGCCAAGCTTAGCAAGAATGCAATAGATGAGGCTACCATATTCCTTTTCTACTTTACAGCCTTGTAAAAGAAGTCTAAGGGTCTTGAATTTGGACAAAAAATATTCAATAGAGGAGAAATTACTGGGGTCCAAAGTAAGAAACTCATTTAAGCTGGTGGGCCCTAATTTGATTTTGAATGCCAAAGACAGTATTTAGCTTTTCCAAGGCTTCATGAGGGGTGTCAATGTCAAGGCTATGAAATCGAAGATCTTGACTAATGGACATTCCTATCAACCCTCGTGCTTGACCTTGTTTATTTTCCCATTTAGCGACTTTATCATCATCGGAAGGTTTATTTTCTTGTCTCGTGGCTATTCTATAAAGCCATTTACTTATAAGTATATCTACCATGTGAGGTAGCCATTGGAAATAATAAGTGTTGTTAAGAATAATCTAGCATAAACTTTCCAATTTTAAAAAATTGAAGCTGAAAAAGATGAAACTAACTACTCCAATGGAAAGATCTCAAAAATTTAGGTTGATTAAAAAAAAACAGCTCGAAAAATGGCTTTCGGATGAAGAAGTTATAATGCCTTTTTGAAAAAACTGAGTTGAAGATGCTAAATAGCTATGGGAATGGTTTGAAATTTGATGATGAAGATCATCTTTTAAAAAAAAATCCTGGCCCTTTAACAAAAACGTTTTACAAAAGAAGCTTAAGAAAGAGACTTGAACCCAAGACCTATATTCTCATAAACTAACTTCTCACCAAGTGAGATAGTAAAAGTATTCTGTAATTGTTTGAAAGGAGGAAGGTTTTTTTTTTCTTTTTTCTTTTAACTCTCCGGTGTGTTCGTGCTTTTTTCTGCATATAAAACACAAAAAACCGAGCAAAAAAAAAAAAAAATACAATCCGTATGGTAGAATGTTAGATTTTCGGTTAGCCTTACCGACAACTATCTATTTTTTCACTATTTCTGATTTCCCGAGATCACACAAAGACGCAGGGAAAGAGCATACATAGAAGAAAGAATCCCTTCTTCCTGTTTCTGATTTGTCGAGATCACACACAGAGTAGAGAAAAAAACATACAGAGAAGAGGGTATAGATCCAACAAATAAATAAAACCTAAAAATCGAAATAAACAGAGGGAACCGAAATAAGAAGAACTATTAACAAATATAACAGCAAAACAAATACTTTATACCTCTAGATCTAAACTGACATAACTTGGGCAACCAGAAACCTTTTCGCATGAAAAAAAAGCCATTCCTCACTGTAACAGATGCTTCGGACACAATAGAGCAGTTCTCCAAGCCCGAAAATGTTCAAAATAGTAGATCTACAAAACGACAGTCGCATGCAGTCAAACCGGTTTCAGATTTGGATCAACAATAGATGAGGCTCTCAAAATAGTTCTAATACCATGTAGGAATTTATAGGGCAAGTTCCTTAGATCAAAAACCAAAGGTCACCGCTCACAAACAGATCACAAATTAGTACACCAGTATTATCACGTGGTTAAAACCCTCGAAGAGGGAAACAGTCCACAACCTAAGCCAACGCGGCCACTTCTGGAAATTTATTAATACAAAAATAAAAGTTACATATGTTTCTCTCATAAACGGTTACCAGAACAAAGACCCTCCATGCTCTTTAAATAATGATCATGGACCAATCAGGTGTTAAGCCACAGATCAAGTGTCGTTAATACCGAGGAGAGAGTGAACCGTCGGATCACTATAAATCGCGACCGTCAGATTATAAGTTACAAATGTACATATTAAAGAAACACACTTTACCTAACTCTAGACTAGACTAAGTTATTCTTAGCTATTTCCTATGTGTCAGAATATCCTAACAGGAAATATGAACTATCATGCTAGATGATTCAATTTAACAAATAGGTAGAAAAATTTGAACAATAGGTTGAAACATTAACCAAAAAATAAAGAGCATATGTTTCAAGCTACTTTTTTTACACCAACATCATAAAAAAACCAATAACATCAATTGGTCCACTAGAAGAGTTAGCAAAATAATTTTAGATTTAAGTTTAAGAGAGACTGAAGTGGGGAGTTAAAAAAAACCCATTACTATAAAACATCATGGACTACATATTTTAGAAGTGCATATTATTGAGAAATATGGCAACTTTACAACTTATTAGGAGCTCAAGGATATGGTTCAATGTCGTTTAGAGTGGATGTGAAATAGAATGATAGGGAAAAAATGTATGGTTGGAGAAAGGAATATAGTGTGGGATCATCTAATAGCGAAGATAATCACGCCTGAGAAATATTTGATGAGTCTAAATTAGAATATGAAAAAGAATAAACAATCTAGAAAGTATTGAATTAATTAGGGAATAAGCCTCAGATGGATAATAAAATCATAAAATTCCTCAATTATAAGACTTTAGAAGAATTAAATGCAATAGGAATCAGAGAAAGAACATACTTAATTAATGAAACAAATAAGGTTCTAAATAAGAAAAAATTAACTCAATAAGCACAAAATAAATTAAACATAATAGAAAGGAATGTGAATCAATATATGAACAAATTTGAAGATATAGTAGAAATGGGTTTACCTACTTACTAGGGTAAAATATATAATTTTATTCTATTAGAACATACAAATAATTACTACTAAAGGAGAGAAATAATGTTGGTAACGTTTTAGACATGACATTAACTTAGAGAGGTAAAACTCATGTGGATAAATTCATTAATGATTTCTACCCTTTTTGACAAATATAACAGTTTTTTTAAATAGTGGAAACCTATGATATATAAAAAAGTTAGAAATTGCGTATAGAAAAGTGGCCACATTCAATTTTCCTATCGGTGAATATTTGGATTTTCTTGCTTGATTTTCCTTTTAAAGGCTTCTCTAGTAGTTGTTGAATATAAGCATTCTACACTGAACACTTAACATCCATTCGACCTATTTCTCCAACTAAAATTTATTTTTCTAAGTCTACTTCTGAAAGGATGTGTCTTCCCAGTAATTATTGTTAGGATTTATTTGTGTATAAGATAAGAGATTACTTAATTCCAAGGGAAATATTATGCAACAAGCTCACAAAACAGAAGAAAAGATAAATCAATGACTTAAAAATTATCCTCTTTTAGGGGGAAACCTCATTTACATTATATACATGAACGATTCTTGGATGATAAAAATTATAATATCTCACGAATCTAAGGGGTCACAATATAATCAGATCCTACATAAAAATAATAATGTAAGGGCACAACAATAATAATCATGGGCTTATATGGGGAACAACAATACCAACATGGGGGATACATGGGCATAAAAATAACAGTAAGGTGTTGCACTAACAATAACAATAAGGGGAATATACTAGTACTATAGTGACCTAAGATGGCCCTCTCCTTAAAAAAAAACGTTTTTCTCAAAAATTGACTATTTTTGTATGCTTTTGTATAAAATTATCATCCTCCCATGTGGAATATTCAGCGGGTAATTTATTGCACTTAATTATATACTCTGAAATTAATCGATTTCGTAATTGTTAGTTTCTTGTTTCTATGACTGCTTTAGGCTCAAATATGATTTTCCCTTCTTCTTCAAGTTCTGGAAGCATTGTTTGAACTAGGAGATTTTCACTAATATCCTTATTTAAGCATGAAACATGGAAAATTGGGTGTACTTGGTAAGATACATGAAACTCCAATTTTCATGCCATAGTAAAAATATTCTGCAACACCTTGTAAGGACCACAATACTTGGGTGACAATTTATTATCCTTCTTAGCTTGCTTGAGTGACATTTTTTTATATGGTTGTAGCTTTAAAAATAACCAGCCACCTACATCAAAACTTATTTGAATGCGATGTTTATATTCTTATTGTTTCATTCGATTGTGTGTCAGACTAAGGTTATGCTTTAAGAGTTGGAGAAATTGATGTTGATGCTTGAAGTGATTTTCCACTTCTTGAACCTTATAATTTTCTCTTAAAGATGATGTGATAGATGGTGGATATTTATATCCATGAATTTCAATAAATGGGGTCATTTTGTTGTAGTATGGAAGGTATTGTTATACAACCATTCAACTACAGGTAACCATTTGACCTATTGTGTTTTTTTATCAAATAGAAAGCAACTAATTTATCCTTCCAAACATTTTTTTGCTATCATAATTTTATCTTCATATTGAAGATGATAACATGAGCATCACATAATTGAATAGAAAGAAAAGAAAATAATTTTGTCCAAAAATTTTGAGTTAAAATTGGATCTATGTCACTTACAATAATATTTAGGTTTCCAAGTAGCTTTTGAATTGTTTCCATAAATGAAGCAGCAATTGTACTAACTCTAAAATGATGAGATAATTCACAAAAGTCCACATACTTGGTAAGTCTATCAACTACCACCATGATGACACTCCTTCCTTCAGAATTCGGTGAAACTGTGATAAAATCCATTGAGCCCTCCTCCCAATGATGGCTTGGAATGAATAAAGGTAGTAACAGACCTGGGTTCCTAATTGTCTTAACTTTATTTTGTTGGAAAACAAAAGAAAAATCCACAAACTCTTTAATATAATATTTAAGTCCATCCCAAAAAAAATCCTTCTTAACCCAGTGGTAAATTTTTAAAAATCCCGAGTGCCCTCCTAAGGAGGAGGTGTGCAATTTCGAAAGAATTTTTTTCTTCAGTTGGGAATTCTTACAAAGATATAAGTGATATTTGTAACATAATGAATTATTTTTACAGCTAAAGGTATCATATGTACTGGAATCTCGCTGCAAGTTATGAATGAGTGCCTACATCTCTTCGTCATTCTTCCATTCATCCCTTACTTAATTTATCCAATTAGGTTTGATAATATAAATAGCATAAATCAATTCTTCCACATCCTCATCTTTTCTTGAGAGTGCATCTACAACAACATTTTTATTTCTTTTTTTGTAGATGATTTCGAGGTCATAACCCAACCTCTTTGTGTAACATTTTTGCTGCTCTTCTAAACATAATATATGTTCCAAAAAACATTTAAGACTATCACGATATGTTTTTACCTTGAATTATTTTCCCATTAGGTAAGGTTGTCATTGCTTTGGTAAATGTAGTATTTCCAACATTTCCTTCTCATGAATATGTTTTTGTAGATACTTTATTTTGATTGGATGACTTTAAAAAAAAATGGGTATTCCTTCTTGCATTAAAAAAGCACCAAATCCACCTTTCCCACATCTTTGTTGTTCTCAATAGATTTGGCTTCTCTGATGAATTTATAGGCTCTATCAAGGCCTTCACCAATGGCCCATGGATTTCCCCTCTTGTAAATGGTAGACCATGTGATTATTTTCAGAGCTCAAGAGGGCTCAGATAAGGCTGCCCCTTGTCTCCCTTCCTCTACATTCTAATGGTTGAATAAACAAGTAGAAAGTTGGAGCATAGCCATAGAAACTCTTCCTTGATAGGCCTGACCATAAGCAGAGGCACCAAAAGCATCAACCATTCCTTATTTGCAGATGACGCCCTTCTCATGGGTGGCGCATCTTGTATAGTAGAAAGAATATTTAAATCTATTTTGGACAATTTCATAGATGTCTCAGGAGGGATGATTAACAATGTGAAAATTTGTTTATATGGCTAGAACACCCCTTCAAGAACACTACAAATAATGTCACAAATTCTGGAAATCCCATTCCAGATAAATTGGAGCCACTTCCAATATCTAGGGCTGCAAATTCCCAAGAAAAATTTAAATACAGAGATCTAGAACAAGTATGTTGAGAAAATGAAAAGAAAAATCCAGTCTTGGGGGATGATATGGCTAAACCAAGAAGGAAGAGTCACTCTCATCAAAAAAATTCTTTCAACGTTGACCCTATATCAGTTTTATCTAATAGTTGCTCCAAAAAGCACTCATAAACAAATCGAAATAATAATTAGAAGATTTCTATGGCACCAAGGTAAATCTGAAACAAAAAAATCAGCCTTATCAATTGGGCCGAAGTCATTTCTCACTACAAAAATGGAGGCCTATCCATTAGAACTCCTGGAACAATGAATTTGTCTCTAGGAAGCAAGATATCCTGGAGGTTTCTCATAGGAAAAATATGATGGTGGAAACCTACCTTAGAAGAAAAATACCTCAATGCTTCAATAATATCCTTTTTGGAAAGAAACCCCTCCATAATACCGTGCTCTTAAATCTGGAAGCTCATCTCCAAAACAGTTTCATTTATAAAGGAAAATATCTCAACAAGGCCAGCAAATGGGGAAAAATTAAACTATGGACCAATAGCATCATGGGAAACCCTCCCTTGGGCAGCACCCCAGATATTCATAGCCTAAATACCTGGATCACAGCAGAAGGCTACACAAAATTGGGGAAATCTCCAAATGGGAGAAAGATGGAACCTAGAAGTAGTGGGATAGAGACAGCTTGACCATCGATCTCGCTAACCAATTGAACGCCATGATCTCTTGCATGTTGGGAGCTACCCTTATAGTTCTCAAGATTCTCATTTTTGGTTACCTACAGGTGGAGAGTACTCATTCAAGTTTGGCTATGCCATGATATGTGAAGAAAAAAGGAAACAAGATTAGCAATATTGGAAGTGTGCTTGGAAGATGGAAACTCTCCCAAAAACCAATATATTTCTATGGACACTCCTCCATAGAAAATCTTTTACTGCTAAGAATCTGAAAAAAAAAAGGGGAATCCATGGGCCCTCTCAATGTTCCCTTTGCCTGCAGGAGGAAGAAACTATTCAACACCTCTTCTTAGAGTGCCCATTATTTATAGAGTGTTGGGAGAAAACAATATCACCGATCGAAGCAAACCTGAATTAAAACATCCCTCTTAATCAATTTTTAAGCAAATGCAGTAGAATGTATCCCTATTCTTTTAAAAGAAAAGTCACATTACAAAGGTTATGGTCGAGCATTCCCTCGTTCCTTTGATGGCAGATCTGGCTTGCTAGGAATGGGAAAGTGTTTAAAGATAACAAGCTAACAGTGAATAGAGTGACTTCAAAGCCATGGGGTCAAATCAAATAGTTTATTTCAGCTAAAGGGACTAATGGAATCGACATGAATCAACTGCTGAATGAATAAAAAAATTGGACCAGCTTTGCCCTTAACAGGATCACAATCCAACAGATGACAAAAATCATAAAGGTGCAACCAAACTAGAAAATCATAAAGGAGGAGGAAGAATTCAAAAATTGTATTAGATCCCTCAACAGGCCCTTTCTTTTCTTTGAGGGAGCCTCCAAAAGGAATCCGGGAAAAGCTGGAGTTGGTTGAGTAATAATTCACAGAGACAATTCTAGTCCTACACAATTCAATTGGGGTATGGGAACAATGTCCAACAACAGAGTAGAAGCATATGGTATTCTTCTGGGAATAAAAATATTAAAATACAAAGATATCCACAACCCAATAATTTTTTGGATTCCTCAATAATCATTCGCATAATGGTAAGTGGCAGCAATGCAAAAAACGCAGCACTTTGTCAAATTCTGAGCAGAGAAAAACAATATGCAGAGAAGGCTAATAGGATCGACTATTATCACATATTAGGAAACAAAAACAAAGAGGCCAACTTCCATTAAAATGAAGGAGTTAACAAAGAATTCGGATAGGCCAAAATTGATGGAAAAATCACATCCATCCCCATCCCATGAAAACTTTCCTCATTCCTATCACCATCATGCATTTTCTCCCTCTCAAAGGACAACATCTAAGTATTATCGATCTGACTCAAATCTCTGAGCGCACCTGCAAAAATATCCTCGATATTCATAACAGGATTTCTCTTAATCCTCTTAGGATCCTTTGCACCTCCAATTAGTGTACTCACCCTCAGCATGGCAATACCCATCCCGTGAACCAACACCGCATCTCTGCTCCCCTCATTTTAAATTTAGCCCTTAATCCTCTAACTTAAACATCTGCACTCTATGTTTCGATCCTCAAGCAACCTCTTCACTCTCAAGATCAACATATTATTTTTCTGTTCAATCCTTCTTTGCCTATGCTCTTAGGATAAATATCTCTCTGTTGAGACATTTATGACATGATTTTGTTATTTTTCAGCTCTCTGCCATCGAATTGGGCAACGATCCATTTCTCTCCCTCTCTTAATCCTCATCGCGGACTCAGTTCCTCCACCTCTGCCTCCATATGCTCCCCTTCTTTACTTACTGCCTTTTACCACAACATTCTATCCATTTCATCCTTATCAAGAGCTAGCTAAGCATTCCCTTCATTCCCCGAACTCCTCAGCTGACATATTCAAAGAAGCACACTTTGCATCTTTGGAAAAAGGCAGCAATCCCTCCACTCGCACTCATCATAAGAACATGGATCCCTCTGAGGATAAGAGCCACTCTTGTGCATTTTTCAAATCACACAAAGTGGTAATAGATAAATTGGAGAACTAGATGATCCAGAACAAGGTGCACACCAGAGAATAAATTTCCCTTCTATGACAATAATGGTCCATGTGCAACACCGAATTAATGGATGTTAAAAATCATTGTAATCACCTTGAAGGGACCATCAACTATCTGCAGAACCTTCTCACCAAAAGGTCTGAGCATGGCTCCAACTCTATGGATCAAGGGAGCGGCCATAGAGACACCGAAAATACTGTCAAAAATGAACCTTCTCCTCCTTTGATCCTCTTAGCCTTGTTTGTTTATTATTAGGTGTGAATCTAGTTTATTATGAAAAAAATGCATCCACTTTCTCAATCATTTTATTAGACAATATAGTATAAAAGTGATTGTCTCCATTTTAGAAAGGCATGTTAGAAGTAGTAGTAGTTGCAAAATTCTGGCAGTAAAGCACTCCCATCATTTAAATCTGTTTTTTAAGCTGAGAGGAGTGTACTTGTAATTAGGAAGTCCTCTTCCTCAGCTTTTCAGATAAATATATCATAAGCAATATTTTGTCAAAAAAAGCACCAAATCTATTTCCTGAGGCATGAGATTCAAAAATAAATGTTTTTTGTGAAGCCTAGCGTAGCCAAGACCAGTGCTTGGCACATTATCTCTTTAAGGTGTTCAAAGGCCTTATTTTCTTCTGCAATCCAAGAAAATGAATCTTTATTCAACCATGTTGTTATAGATGCTACTATTCTCAAATAATTCTTAACAAACTTGTGATAATACCTTGTCAACCCAAGAAATCCTTGAAGATGCTTTATGGTTGTGGGGATTTTACTTTCCTTAATGGAATTAATTTTGTTAGGGTATACCTTATCACCCTTATGAGATACAATATGACCCAAATATTCCACCTCTTGTACTCCAAAGAAACATTTGGGATTTTTGGATATAATTTTTTCTCATCCAATAGTTTGAGCACCCTGTCAACATTTATTTATCCCTCATTCTAATTTGATGATATCTTGAATTAAGATCCAAGTTGGTGAAGAAAATTACTCCATATAACGCATCCCACAATTCATTAATGAGAATAATGGGAAATTTATCTTTAATAGTGAACTTTTTGAGCTCCTTATAATCTGGACACATACACCATGATCCATCCTTCTTGTGCACTAACACCAGTCGAGCAGAGAAAGAACTTTGACTAGGTCCAATTATACCAGCCTCTAGAATTACTACAACCATACATTCAATTTCACTCTTTTGGGCATAGGGATATCTGTAAGGTTTGATGTTTAGAGGAACACTTCCTGGAATAAAATGAATAGCATGATCATGTTCACAAATAGGTGGGAGGCCTTTGGGAGTCTCAAATACCTTGGAATGGTCATCTAATACTATTCTGATATCTGGAGAAATATAATATTTCAATGTTTAAACCTATAGTGAGAGTAATTGTTCAATTACGCACCATTTTTCTTTATCAAAAATATTTTTCATGCCATTAAAGCTGGTTATTTTCCTAGTTTCCTGCGATACCCCTTAATTCAACTTCCTTTCCTTCCTAAAAAAAAATTAAGAGAATTTATTTAAACTTAAAAGATATTTTCCCCAAAGATTCTAACCATTGGAATCCTAGTAAAACATCAACATCGCCCATTGGAATGGAAAGCATTGGACAATTCAAGACATATTCCTCCATCGTTAGCTTAATATTATGACACTTTTCAGAGCATTTTATAGTTCCTAACTTTGTAACCATCACTTGACAGTTTGGTGTTGGATATAGGAAGCAATTAAATTCCTTTTCTATCTTATGGAAAATACAATTATGGGTACTACTTGAATCAATCATCACTATTACCATTTTTATTCCTAATATATCGTTATATACTACGAGTTTGAGGAGTGGTAATTCTTTCCAATGCATTACAAGATATGATCAGATTCATTTCTTCTTTTCCCGAGGTTGGTTCCTAGTATATATCCTCCTTCGTTGATGTTTCTTTTTCCATTTCATCGTTCACTTTAAAATATATGTAGAATAATTTCTTCTCAGCACACTTATGACCTTTAGTGTATTTACTATCACAACTATAACAAATCCATTTTTATCTTTTTTCCTCCATTTTTTGTGGTGTCAAAATTCTAGGTTGCGGAAGGCTGAAAGCAACAAAACTTCCATATTTATAGTTGTGAGTGGTATAATTCCTTGTTTCCATAATTTTTTTTTTCAACTTTTCTTGCCACCCTGAATTCCTTCTCCAATGAATGAGGTACCCAAAGATGAACCTCATGCTTCATGTTATCCTTTAAATTCCCTATGAATACATCAATCCTATGCTCCTCTATAATACCAGTTACTCTCATATTCACTTTTTGAAGTCCTCAATGTGTTCTTGCATTGAACCCTTATGGATGAGATTTATCAATTGGCTTAAGAAGGTGTTACTCATTGTATCCTCATAATGTGCTATGATTTCCTGTGTACAAATTTACAAAGTGACAAGACGTTTATGAGAATAAATCCATCGATACTATATAAAATAATTGGGTTCTAAATATAAATATGCACTGCGTACCTTTTGTGTGTGTTTCACATCATGGATATCGAAATATTGCTCCATATGTAGTATCCATGTTACCGAATCCTTGTCATCAAACTTCCTCATGTAGATATTTGTAATGTGGTGGCTTTTAAACCCAAAAATTAGAGTCTCTAAAATCATAATGTATTTTTATTTTCTCCTGATCATAATTTTCATGGATTACATTATCACCAATAAGAATCCATTCTTGTAGCAACTTTTTCAACCCTTCCAATTTGAAATTAATTACATACATGTCTACTATAAAAACTCCCATACCTATTTTTAATCCTTCCATCGTACCTTTTATTTTGCTTCTAAACCATCCATATTAGCTTCTAGTTCATTTTTGGTTACTCTTTGCGAGAGAGAAATTTTATTCACTTGGTCTTCTAATTTTGATATATCATATGGCATTTATTCCTCTTCTTGATGTGCTATAGTAGATATTTCTGGTTTCTTACTAGGCGTGTCCATTTTTTTATTTCAAGGCATTTTGGAATCAAACAATGATATATATGCTTCACTATGCTCTTTGAATTAATTCAAACTGATGTTTCAACAAAATTTATGTAAAATAAAAAAAAATACACATGTTTTTTCTTTCTTTTTAGAAGCTCGATATTGAAACTATTGTATCTCTATAATTTTGGATCTCTAAGGTCTAAAATTTTTTCCTATGGTATCCCTCTAATTCTTCTTTCTAGCATCATAACTCAGACAAAAATTGGACTCTAAAAGTTAATGTTATTCCCAATCTCCCGTAATGAATTCATTATGGATGGGTTCAGTAGAGAGAACTTGCAAGGATTGGCACATTCCATTTTTTCAACCTTTGGCCTTGAAAATGATACAGGAAAAGACAATGTCTAGGCACATTCAGTAAATTTGTACGAAATTTAAATCCAATGCTCATAGAGGAAGTTATGACTATTTTCCAGAGGTCACCTATTTGAGACTGAATTCTAGAGCATGAAAAAACCCTAATTTATTCGGACCATATCTAAAAAAATAAAACAAACCAAGATATGATTTTTTTACAGGAAATTCATGACGATTTCAAATCCATATGGTCACAATAGTTTCTTTTCATCCCTTGTAGAAAAAAATTTATAGAAAACATTCCAATATCACCTATTTGAAGCAATGAAACCATAGAATCCAAAGCCTCTAATACCAAATGTTATTCAACCAACTCACAAAAGAGGAGAAAATATAAATCAAAGACTTAAAAATTATAATCTTTGAGGGGGGAACCTCCTTTACATTACATAAATGAACAATTATTGAATGATACAAATGATAAGACCCCCTTGGTATATATAGGAGTATAAGGTGTCATAATATAATGAGAGCCTACATAACAATAATAGCGTAAGGACATACCAATAAAAATAGTGAGCTTCTATGGGTCACAACAATAAAAAAATGGGGATACATGGGCACAACAAAAACAATCGGGGGATACACTAAAATAAATAATAAGGGGAATACACTAGTATTATATGGACCTAACAAGAACAAGAGTGTTATTTTTACAAAGGATTGTAATATTGGACATACATTTTTATAAGTTTCTTAAATTCAATTTTATGTTAATGACACACTCTGCTGGATATTTTTAAAGTATTTTTACCATTAATAAAAAACATTCTACTACGTACTTGTTTCTTTACATGAAAATATTTAAAGAGTGATTATTGGGTACTACATTTGATTTCATGGATGTGTGCATTATTATTATGAAAACAAGAATTTCTTATGAAGGAGCCATAAATTTTCCAACATAATTCTTCTTTTCATTGAGTTATTGGAACAAAATTCATATGCAAAAATTAAGCATGTTATGTCATTTCTAAATTATTATGCTTAGTACATTTTCAAACGCATGACTCAGGGTTTGAGTATTAATTTAATATTGTTAAACTTCTTGTTTTTGTTATCCCATATTCTTCATATTTCTCAAATTTGTGTGATTATTGTTTTTCTTATTGGATAGTTTCCTAATAATTAGTCATTTACCATACCATGATATGGAAGCTAATATAAAATCAGATTATATCAATTATATGAATGAATTGATTCCTTGGCATAGTCCTCTAGCCAAGAACATCTCAAGGAACAACAAGGATCACATTTGGGTACTCTTCTTTGTGCCCATTATCCTTTTGATATATGATATGACATATATTGACATTGTTACTATTTCATGGCTATTATCAACACTTGATGACATGGATACACTATGCACACTCATTTCCTATATTTGATATTGCATATTTCCATATTGTGTTAGTGGCCTTGCTTTAAATTTTAGTATTGAGTATGTGTACACGTACCTTAAGGATGTATATCCTATTTATTTGGATTTTTTTATTTTTAAAGTACCAATAGGTTCTACAACCCTTGGCATCTTTTAAATGCCACACTCAATATATTGATGTAATGTATTTTGGCCATTAGTTTCTCTTATGGCCTCATACATTAAAAGGAATTTTTTATGGATCAATATATCATCTCCTAATTCCATTAGAGATATAAAATATAATTAAGTTATATATTCAATTTTTTCCTTATGGAAACCCCAAAGAAATACTCAATTTATCCTTGCAATGCTCCAAGGCATAGAAGTGGGAATTGCAATGCTTTTATTTCCTTGAAAATAAGATTTGAATGTCGTAATACTAATGAAAACGAGTGTTGGGGAGGATATGTTTACTAGAGTAAGAAATCCAGGGCTTTATAGCGCAAAAAAGTGATCAACTAAAGGATGTGGGTGACTTCTCTATATAAAATCGAGTAAATAAGGTTTCTAGATTAATTCGTCCACCTCATCAACTTAGTTATAAAATAAATTATTTCTAATGAAAAAAAAGGATATAAAAATGAAAAATGAGGAAATGTTATTGGACTAATGAGGGTGGAGCCTTATAATACAGTAGTACTTGTGAGCTTAATTGTGAGTTTTGTTTAGAGTCTTTGGATAATGAGCTTGGTGGTCATACAACTACTTTAAGAACTTATTTTTAATAAAAATACTCTCTCCCCACACCCCATGTTCTTGTATACTTTATTGTTTATGATTACATGTTTATATAGGTATTGTGTACCTACCACTTGCCTTGTATAGGATTTGATAGTTTGATGTTTTGGTCTCTTCCTATAGGTTCTAGTTTTGGGTGTCCCAAACAAGACTTAGAGAAGTATAATAAAAGCCATATATTAAGCTAGGAATGTCATTCAAGCTAGAGTATGCCTCATATATTTCATTAATCAGTTTCTTCAAGTTTGTATGCATACGTAAATGGTGAATTGAAATAGGTAAGAGATATATCTCTATCATAAGACAATTTATAGGACTCTAGGATAGAGTCTCTAGCAATAGAGCGAAATGTGTATAAATAAGGTATAATAAAGAACTTGAATACAAAAAATAAAGTCATAGTTATTAAAATTGTAAGGTAAAGGTATACATGATGGTATTACAACAAAACAAATAGATTTATTATCTTTAACAAGTCCTTACAAGCATAACATAAGGTATTATAGGAAGATATTGTATCCATGAGTACTATAGGTGATGTTTATGCCTCACCATCAATGATTCAATCATTGAAGATGAAGCAAGCTCAGAAAGAAGAAAATATTTTATATCTCAAAAGGGAACACTTGTATAAACACAGAACAAAACATTTTAGATGTGACATGAAGATACAAATCTTAAAATATGAAATTTCCGATTTGGAATAGCAATTACAGAGATCCATAGTTGACGCAATATTATTTTTTTCTTCTAATAACAATAAGAAACAATTGGGATAACAATAACTAGATAATGAAGTACAAAAGTCTTAGGAGTAAATGGATCGTTATTCAATCCTAATTAAACTCAAAAAAAATATATATTAAAAAAACTTAAAAAATAAACACTTGGGAAAGTACAAGATGAACTTGGAAATGTAGAAAAATATAGAATAAGATAAAAGGAAATTGTAAGAGGCATAAAAAAAATTATGCAATGAGAATTCAGGATGTCTGTAAATAGATGAAACATGTTCCTATTGTAGCTACATAACAATCTGAATTCTCTTTAAAAGGAATGGGATACTCTAGAAAATTTTCTTCATGTTAAGAAGAGGGGTTTTCAAAACCTCCCATGTAATGTGTTATTACAAAATTCATTTTTTATATATATAATGCATATGTAAATACATTTAAATATGAAATACATATCATTCATTTGGTAATTTGTGGATAACGGATTTTATTTAATCTAATTATTGATTTCAATGCTATTTCTAATATTTTTATTTTTTATTTTTATTTTTAAAATATTCTTTGTTAATACAAAATTACATCTATTCCACTCATAATTCTCATTTTATTTAATCGTTATGGATATATTTCATTGTAGTTAATAAGATTTTCTCTATAAACATATTTTCACAATGAAAAATAAAATTACATTTTTGAAATTTATGTTTACTCACAAAATAGCTTATGGTTGAGTGGAATTGAAATATGGTAAAGGGTTTACATGTATAGTTATGCAAAATGTGGATGTGACTTGTAAACCCATGAAAATCATATAGTTTATAGGTTGCATACACAAGGTAGCCTACATGATTTTTGTAACCTTCATTGTTTATCAACTATATTAATTATATATATAACTTGAAACTATAAAGAATAAAATTTTCAAATCTCTAACTTGTAGGAGTGGAGTGAAATCTTAATCATTTTCGATGAGTATTTAAAATAAAATAAAAGAAAAGTAAAATATAAAATCACAAGTACATAAATACAAATATGGAAGTGATTCTTAAAATATATAAAGCCAAAAATATTCATTGAACTTGTTTCCTATCTAGACATACTTATTTGCAAGTAATATAATTATGCCGACTGAAAATAAGTCACCATATAATAACACAACAACATGGTTCCCAACAACATGAAGTGGGATTTGAACATAAATTATTGTATTCAAAGCTTTGGATACATACTTAAATGGCTTTTCTTGAAATCAATTCCACAAACGTTTTTTTAACATCAAAGTTTAAAGTTTAAAATGTAAATGAAACAAAATCTAATTTATTAAAAATCTTATCCAACCCGAGATGATTCCTCTCTTAGACATGATTATCCTTTTACATTTTATTTTTTTTTTCATTTATTGGATCTATTAATGTGGGAAAATGAGTTGTTTTTTCTTCTATGAATTCCATATGTGTTGATGAAATTTGTTGAATTAAAGTATTGCAGAGAATAATTCAGGTTTTAATTCATCATTAGCTCATTATATGGTTTTTGAACATGCTAAAGGTATCCATTGTTATAGTGCAATAATCCATTTTGTATTAATAAGGTTTGGATTTTCTTCTTTTACTATGTAAAAAATTCAACTCCATGAATTCAATATGCATTTTCATTAGGTGTGCATTTTCCTCAATACCCAATTTTCATTTAATTTCATAAGGTAAAGATCCAATTGCCAACAAAAGACACGCATCTCTCTTCCTAATGTGTGCCATTGTCATCATGTCATTCATTCATTATTATCTAGAACTTTTTGGTATCTACAAGGTAGCTTTTTATAAGCCAGGTTATACAACCATCATCATCTCATAATGAATTATTATTCATTAAATTCAATATTCTTTAGATGAATGACATTGATATGTGTAAGGAATAATGAATTGGATTGCAGGTTATTATACATTTGCGTATTATGCGAGGAGCATACATTGTTTCAAGTACATGTGTGCATTTATCCTTATCAAAATGTGCATATTATTTCATAATGTGTACAAAGATTATTCCATGCATTCAACAAGTATATTTCTCTAACTAAAGATGCATTTTCCGTAGTGCCTTGTTTTCATGAAATTTCATAAAAAAAAATCGTACAAAATATATATAATTCATCCTAAATATATAAATTTTAATTATAATTAAACTATTACACATACTCATATTAATATAGTTTAAATAATTTATAATTAAAATTTCTATAATCATTATTGATTAATTACAAACCATAGATTATGATTTTCTTTATGTACATATTTTCACTTCAATATATAAGTGATGTTACTTTTTATTGTAAATGGATAAAACCCAATTGTTGTTGATGTTTAATGATAAACCAATTTACCTTAATAAGTCAAAAAAAAATTATGTATGAATAATATGGGAGTAACATTAATATTTTTAAGAAAGCTAAATATATTTATAATTTTTTATATTAATATAAAAAATGAAAACATGTATACTCAAATTAAAATAAACCTACAGAATTATTTAAAATAAAATAATTAATTCTCACTTCATGAAGTAGCATGAAACATTTTAACTAATCATAATCCTTGTATTCATGCATTTTATTGTTTAGGGTACATTTTCACATGTGTTGTGGCATTATTTTATTTTGCACCAAATTTTATTGAAATATTTGGTGCTAAACATTTTTTTGATAAAATTTGAATGATCATTTTGTCTTTTGTTGGACACATCATGTGTGACTAATTGATGCCACAGGTCATAGGCCTGCAACTTAAAATAATTCACACCACATCTAAACTGAAAACCAAATCCAATAGGTATGCACACAAAGTCTAAATAATAATTCATTAATCAACAAAATAATTACAGGAGAATTCTTGGCCTCATGCTTGGCCATTCATTCATCACTCTCACACACACTCTTCTTCCTCTTAACTACATCATAGGCTCACCCATATTTATATAAATAGATTAGAACACAAGTAGGTTTTGGATCCATAAACTAACTCCAAAAATATCTCTCCCACTCCATAAAATCTCTCGTTCAATCCCTTATGCCTATTTAAGAGCTAGATAATCCATGATCCTCTCAAACCTTCCACAATCCTCTTGAATCTTCTCCTATTTATAATAAACCTTGTTGGAAATATGATGTAATGTGTTGTCCTTGATGGCAACCTACTTGATGAGGTTGTCCTTGATGGAAACCTACTTGATGACTTGCCTATGGTAAGAAACCTATGTGTTAAAGATGTAAGAATGATGTAGCTACATATTAGTTCAAATGTGATAAAGAAAATAATTCCAATAAGTGCTAGGGAAATAATAAATATAATATGACACAATGTATACGCTACTTTTGTGAAGGCAACCTGTTTATGGATGCAATGTATACGCTACTTTTGTGAAGGTAACCCGCGTATACATTCATGGTTAGCATATACGCAATTTTTATGAAGAGAATTTTCGTATACACACGGAAATGGATGCTCCAAGTCGCGTATGCCTTTTGCGCTCTAAAATTATGATACCAAGGGGCATTACCATGGTATTATCCCACAGTATTGAGCGTTGCATTGTCTATTTGATTCTGTCCAAGAATACCATCGGAAGTTGTGTGGCTTTGACTCGTGGTATTGGTAAAAGCTAAATCTATATAAAAAAAATAAGATCACAGTGCAAGGTGTGCATGTGTAAGGGTTGTTGATGAATAAATTTCTCTAAGGAATATTTGCATGGATGAACTCTATTCTTAATTGATAGATCTGAATCTATGATGCACCCATGGATATAATGATGGTTCAAGATCTCTAGATCTGAAGATGATGAATCTCTAGTATGATCTATTAAAGAAATGATGAAGAACTGGTGCAAGTCTGCAGAAGAAAATGAAGAAATCTGGGTAAGTTTTATAGATTTGGTCTATTCTACAAAATTTACATTTACAGATCTATACGCTAATTGGTTTCAGTAAAAGCGTGTATATATGTGGGTTCGCTTCATGAAAAGTGCGTATGGCAGTTAGGGTTTTCTGAAGAATAGTGTACAAAGAAGTATACGCAGGTTGGTGTGCAGAAAAGCGCGTATGTACGCAGCTTCAGTGAAGAAAAGTAGCGTATGCTATTTAAATCAATGACTTTGTATCTACATATCTATTCTGAAGTTTGGGTATTGAATGAATACTTCACTCTAAGTTATATCTGCATGGAATTGGTTGCAGTTTATTGATAGATCTGAATTAATAATGCACATATGAATAAAATGATGGATCAGGATCTCTAGACCTAAAATGACTATGTATTTTCTAGATCTATTTATAGAAAGTTTAGATCCATGATCTGGCAAATTTTTGCTGAAGTGAAGGGTAGGATCTGAGTTGTTTATCTGTTCTGAAGAGTTGCGCAACCCTGCAATGTTTACAGATCTCTACGCAGGTTCGTCGCAGCGAAAGCACATATATACACGAGTTAGTTTCAGCCAAAGCGTGTATGGAATCTAAGGTCAGTCCTGAAATGTTTGCAGATATATACGCAGGTTTGTCTCTGTGAAAGCGCGTATATATTTGGGTTCAGTGAAGTAAAAGCACATATGGAATCTAGGGTTTTGATGAAGTATGCATAAGGAAATCTCTGATCTGTTTTGCTGTTACTGTTGTCTGTTAATGATGTCTTCATATAGATCTGAGATGTTTGAATACTGATTATGCTGCTAGTTTATTATGATTAAATATCAGTGGTTGGTTGGTTGATTAGTGATTCAATGAATGAATTGATGGAGTTATAAGTTTCAATTTGATGAATGTTATTTGAGCTTAAATGTGTGGAGTGGGTCCAATCTAAAAATCTCATGAAAAGAGGCCTACAAGTTGTGTTATGTGGAAGCTGTTGGATCCAACATGAAAATTGATGAAACGTGGTCCATGGTGGTGCTGAGGGTCGAAGCCTTCAGTGAGGGGGTTGTAGCTCCCTTTCAGTGGTAGCTGGTAAACGAGACTAGGGGGTAGTAGCTCCCTTCCAGGATCAGATGGTAAACAAGATCAGGGGGTTGGAGCTCCCTTCCAGTAGTAGCTGGAGAACAAGAGAAGGTTGTAGCCTTTTGCAGGTGGGTGCCTGCATGCTGGTATGATTCTGCGCTAGTACATCATTGTAAGAAGTTTTCTTTATAATAGATATTGAAGACAGAGACGACGACAACTGTGGTTTTCTCCTGAATTGGGTTTCCACCTTAAATCCTGGTGTTCATGTGTGTTTCTTATGTGTGATGATTTATTATGTTCTTACTGCACATGTTTACTGCTTACTAAACATCTGATGAATGAATGATACAATGATCTAAGTAAAGCATTATCTGTATAATAATATCTCTAGACATACACAAGTTGGCTTAAAGATATCTGTGTATATAAGCGAGTAGGGTTAATTAAAGTCGCGTATAGAATTCTGTAAAGAAAAAGTAAAAAGTTTTGAGTAAGCTCTAAATACTGATTCACCCCCCCCCCCCTAGTATTTTTCCCAACAATTGTTATCAGAGTGGGTCCTTCTGAAGGAGATCCATCATAATGGGAAGGAAGCAAAAGAAGAAGGCTACTCAAAGAAATAATATATCTCAGAAAACATGTACAACCGAAAATGAAGAATTGAAATAGGTATTGATTGTTGTTCTCATGATTCACTTTCTTGTGCATGAAATGGTGAAGATAGTGAAAACCAAAGTGAAAGTAATGTTATGGATCTAGAAGCAGTAATTTAAAATATCAAGATTAGAGTTGAAGATCAACAAAGATTATTTAATGAGAGGGAATCTATCTACAAAGATATGATCTATAGAATGAATGAATAGATAAACAAGTATCAAAGGTTGTACAATGAATTAACCAATCACAGCGAAGGACTTGAAGAAGAAATAATCTCCCTCAAAGCAAATATAGAAAAATAAAATAATAAGAATGAAGAACTTCTACAATCATTTGAAGAACAAGAAAATGGGTTGAAAGAAGAGATTCTAAAATTGAATGAACAAGTAGAAGAAGGAAGCAAGGTTGAAGAAAGTATGAAGAATCAATGCCAAAAATTGGAGGTTGAGATAAAAATTCTAAAAGGTAAATTAGAAGAAAAGGATAAAATCTTGAGGTTTAAAGATAGTACTAAGATTATGGATAATATTCTTAGTATTCAAAGGTCTGCCTATATTAAATTTGGTCTTGGTTTTCATGAAACTGTGAATGGAGAATCAATTTTAGAAGACAAAGCCAAAGATTCAAAGGATATTAATGCAAAACCTGAAGTGTTTAAAGAGACAAAAGGCCAACCAACAATCCTGGATTCTCAAAGGAAATAATTCGCTCCTAAATATAGAAGTATCAATAATGTTTAATTATTTATATTTCATAACTATGGACATGTTGCAACCAATTGCATAAGCAAATTGTTTCGGTTAAAGATAGATAGACACAACATAGAAAGACAGTAAGTTAGAAGAAAAGGATAAGATCTTGAGGTTTCAAGATAGTAATAAGATTCTGGATAGTATTCTTAGTAGTCAAAGGTCTCCCTCGATTAAATTTGGTCTTGGTTTTCATGAAACTATGAAAGGAGAATCAAATTCACAAGACAAAGCCAAAGATTCAAAGGATATCAATGGAAAACCTAAAGTGTTTAAAGGGAAAAAAGGGCAACCAACAATCATGGATTCTCAAAGGAAATCATTTGCTCTGAAATATAGAAGTATCAATAATGTTGAATTCTTTATATGTCATAATTATGGACATGTTGCATCCAAGTGCATAAGAAAATTGTTTCGGTCAAAGATAGATAGACACGACACAGAAAGATAGTCAGCTCCAAAGTACTCAGGTTTCTTTAAGGTATATTGTTCTTCATGCAGCAATTTTGGTCATAAAGCAGTTGAGTGCAATAGAAGAAAGATTAGAAAAACATATTATGATCCCTATGCTCCCTTTTCTGGTCACATAATGTGTTATGCTTGTAACAAGTATGGGCATGTAGAAAAAGAATGCAGATTAATGAACAGATCTGAAAAATTGGAGAATTTCTAGCAAAGCTGGAAAAATAAGAAGCCACAGTCAAAGACGTAGGGAATGTTGACGCTACTACATTCATCCGCTTCTAAAGTGTACTTCTCATAATTATTGCAGGAGTGATGTAAGATACATTATAGGAATCGGTAATGTATCATCATAGGGGGAGAAATATATGGTGATTCCCATTGTTGGTATGGTAATTCTAGTTGTGTTTATTTCTGGCAGTGCATCTGATGTGACAAGAGAAGAGAGGTACAGGTGGTACAAATTCAAGGGTGATGAAGTTGTGAATTTTTCCTGTATTTCACTTTCTATACGCAGGTTTCATGAACTAAAGCCAGGTATACACGCGAGTTCCCTTGGAATCAGTTGCGTATGTTTTTCTCTGATAATAAAAATCGTGAATCAGACTCAAGATCGGTTTCTGATAGGTTGTTGAAAGTTGTAATTTTCTTGATCTAAAGTTGATGGTTTCAGTCTGCTGATATGATATGGTCATACTTGACTATGAACATGTAACACCAGTTCAGGGGGAGCATTAGCCTAACTACTAAAGTTGCATCGTTGGCATTGTGTTTGCTTATTCTTGTGATGATCATGTTAGAATGATATTGTCATGATACATAGATTTCTTATGATGAGATTATGGATGAGCCCTGATCGCGTTTTGCAGAGGAGTATCTTTATTTTCACACGTGGATTTGATGCAAGTCTAATGATCCAAATATAAGGAAAAAACATGCCGATTTTGTTGTTGATGAACATCATGATTATATAAGACCTTGGTAATAATAGATCACATGATTTCTTGATACATATTGACTATGAAGAAGTTGTTTGATAATTATTCTTGGCAAGAATATGATGTTGCTACAAAGATCCTGATGTTGGTTTCTGACGTGCTTATGCTACAACTGTTGCATGACACTTGAAGACATCGATACATTGTCTTATATTTCTTCTCTCAGATATTTGATGATACAAGTCTATGGTGTTTTCTCTTTCTATATGGTGCCACTATACTCTATTTCATGATGATTCCCACATATGTTTCTACAAAGAGGGAATGGAAATTTCACCTTGATAAAGACATGAGATTGAGTTGATAGTTAATTTCTACAAAAAGACACTATGATGCTGCAAACATAGACCCAGTCACAGGTTGATGATCGAAAAAGCACTAGTGGTGGTGCATTCTTTATGGAGCCCCGATTAGTATCTTGGTTCAGTAATAAGAAAAGATATATTGCCTTATCTACAGCAAAATCATAATATGTTGATGCCGCATCATGTTGCACACAACTTCTTTGGATGATGCAGACTTTATAAGACATTCAAATCAAATGTTCGCCTCCCATATCCATTATGTGTGATAATACAAGTGCCATCATCATCTCAAAGAATCTTGTTATGCATTCCAATACCAAGCACATCCCTATCAAGTATCACTTCTTACGTGAATAGGTGCTTGAACAAAAGGTGAAATTGGAGTATGTACCCTCCAAAGAACAAGTTTTTGATATATTTACTAAACCTCTTCCCATGGAAGCCTTCGAATATGTCAGACAAAAGCTGGGAATTGTCTCTACTACTCAAAAGATCAGATCTGCTTACATTCAGAAGATTAAAGTAGATACACGGATTTCATAAAGGACAATCACGTATATACGCGAGTTTATATACAGAAAACTGCATAGGGGTATTTGTTGGCATAATTTTCTGGGTCAGCAATTTCAGAACAATTGCGGTGCTCTTGGGTATCTCTGGTGATGTTCCAGTTCTTAAATTTTTGTTTCATTCTCTAATATTTTTTATGAATATTCCTTGATGATTTGTTGTTGAAAGTGTTTAGGGTGCACAAGCTAAGGGGGAGCGCTTGTCCTATGGAAAAGGATGAATTGTTGGCATTATGATCTCATGATTGAGATTCATTAGTTTTGTTTATAAAATTCATTTGATGAAAAGTTCATGTTGAGATATATGATATAAATTGTTATATTCAATCATGTAATGACTTGGTCAAATTTTTAAACCCACTTGGTTGGGTAGTTGAGTCAAATTTGTAAACCCACTTGGTTGGGTAGTTCAGTCAAATATGTAATTCCACTCTGTTAGATCATTGATGTAAGTATGAGTCCTTGGTGATAGGACTAGTCATACTTGGTTGAGTTATAGAGTCATGTACTTGATTGAAAAATCTGTCTAAAGATTCAGCATGAACTCAGGGGGAGCATGGTAAATTTAGTGCACTTCAGATTTACAGAGCTTATCTTTCTACAAGGGAAGAGAAACCTTGTTTTGGTTTTGATCCGCCCTTTGCCCTTGATGTTAAAGGGGGATAATATCTTGGTGTTTGAATAATGGTTATAATTATTGTATTTATCTATTATGGTGATCAAACACCATCATGGTTGCCATCAAGTCCAAAGGGGGAGATTGTTGGCAATATGATGTAATGTGTTGTCCTTGATGGCAACCTACTTGATGAAGTTGTCCTTGATGGAAGCCTACTTGATGAGTTGCCTATGATAAGCAACCTATCTGTTAAATATGTAAGAATGATGTCGCTATAAATTAGTTCAGATGTGACAAATAAAATAATTCCAGTAAGTGCCAAAGAAATGATAAATATAGTACGACACAATGTACATGCTACATTTGTGAAGGCAACCCGTGTATGGATGCAATGTATACGCTAATTTTGTGAAGGGAACCCGCATATACATTCAGGGTTAGCATATATGCAGTTTTTATCAAGAGAAGTTGCGTATACACGTGGAAACGAACGCTCCAAGTCGTGTATGCCTTTTGCGCTCTAAAATTATGATACCAAGGGGAATTAACTTGGTATTAGCCCACAGTATTGACCGTTTCTCTGTCTATTTGATTCCGTCCAAGAATAACATTGGAAGTTGTGTGGTTTTTACTCGTGGTATTGTTAAAAGCTAAATCTATATAAGGAAAAGAAGATCATAGTGCAACGTGTGCATGTGTAAGTGTTGTTGATGAATAAATTTCTCTAAGGAATATCTGCATGGATGAAATCTGTTCTTAATTGATAGATCTGAATCTATGATGCACCCATGGATATAATGATGGTTCAAGATCTCTAGATCTGAAGATGATGAATCTCTAGTATGATCTACTGAAGAAATGATGAAGAACTGGCGCAAGTCTGCTGAAGAAAATGAAGAAATCTGGGTAAGTTTTATAGATCGGGTTTGTTCTGCAAAATTTACATTTACAGATCTATACGCTAGTTGGTTTCAGTAAAAGTGCATATATACATGGGTTCGCTTCATGAAAATCACATATGGTAGTTAGGGTTTTCTAAAGAATAGTGTACACAGAAGTATATGCAGGTTGGTGTGCAGAAAAATGCATATGTACACGACTTCAGTGAAGCAAAGTAGCGTATGCTATTTGAATCAATGAATTTTTATCTACATATCTATTCTGAAGTCTGGGTATTGAACGAATACTTCACTCTGAAGTATATCTGCATGGATTGGGTTGTATTTTATTGATAGATCTGAATTAATAATGCACGTATGAATAAAATGATGGATCGGGATCTCTAGACCTGAAATGACTATGTATTTTCTAGATCTATTTATGGAAAGTTTAGATATGTGATCTGGTGAATGTTTGCTAAAGTGAAGGGTAAGATATGAGTTGTTTATCTGTTCTGAAGAGTTGCACAGCCCTGCAATTTTTGCAGATCTATACGCAAGTTTGTCGCAACGAAAGCGCATATATAAGCGGGATAGTTTCAGCCAAAGTGCGTATTGAATATAAGGTCAGTCCTGAAATGTTTGCAGATATATACGCAGGTTTGTCTCTGTGAAAGCGCGTATATACACGGGTTCAGTGAAGTAAAAGCGCGTATCGAATATAGGGTTTTGATGAAGTATGCTAAACGAAATATCTGATCGGTTTTTGTTTATTACTGTTGTCTGTCAATGATGTATTTATACAGATTTGAGATGTTTGAATACTAATTATGTTGCTAGCTTATTATGATTAAATATCAGTGGTTGGTTGGTTTATTGGTGATTCAATGAATGAATTGATGGATTTATAATTTCAGTTTGATGAATGTTATTTGAGCTTAAATGTGTAGAGTGGGTCCAATCTGAAAATATGATGAAAAGAGGCCTACAAGTTGTGTTATGTGGAAGTTGTTGAATCTAGTATGAAAATTGATGAAACGTGGTCCATGGCGGTCCTGAGGGTCGAAGCCTTCAGTGAGGGAGTTGTACCTCCCTTTCAGTGGTAGCCGGTAAATGAGACTAAGGGGTAGTAGCTCCCTTCCAAGATCGGCAGGTAAACGATATCAGGGGGTTGGAGCTCCCTTCCAGTAGTAGCTGGAGAACGAGAGAAGGTTGTAGCCTTCTGCAAGTGGGTTCCTGCGTGCTGGTATGAGTCTGAAATAGTACATGCTTGTAAGAAGTTTTCTTTATAATAAATATTGAAGACAGAGATGATGACACCAATGGTTTTCTCTGGAATTGGGTTTCCACCTTAAATCCTGGTGTTCATGTGTGTTTCTTATGTGTGATGATTTATTCTGTTCTTACTGCACATGTTTACTACTTACTAAACATCTGATGAATGAATGATGCAATGATTTATGTAAATCATTATTTGCATAATGAGATCTCTGGACATACGCAAGTTTTCTTCAAGATATCCACATATATACGCAATTTGTGTTAATTAAAGTCGCGTATAGAATTCTGTAAAGAAAAATTAATAAGTTTTCAGTAAGATCTAAATACTGATTCACCCCCCCCTCCCCTCTCAGTGTTTTTCCCAACAATTGGTATAAGAGCGGTCCTTTTGAAGGAGCTTGATTGCTTGAAGGAGATCCGTCACAATGGGAAGGAAGCAAAAGAATAAGGCTACTCAAAGAAAGAAGATATCTCAGAAAACATGTACAGCCAAAAATGAAGAAGATGAAACGGGTATTGATTTTTTTTCTTGTGATTCACTTTCTTGTGCATGCAATGGTGAAGATAGTGAAAACCAAAGTGAAAGTAATGTTATGGATATAGAAGATGTAATTACAAATCTCAAGATTAAAGTTGAAGATCAAAAAATATTATTTAATGAGAGGGAATCTATCTACAAATATATGATCTCTAGAATGAATGAACAGGTAAACAAGTATTAAAGGTTGTATGATGAAGTTACCAATCAGAGTGAAGGACCTGAAGCAGAAATCATCTCTCTCAAAGCAGATCTAGAAACATCAAATAAGAAGAGTGAAGAACTTCTACAATCATTTGAAGAACAAGAAAATGGGTTGAAAGAAGAGATTCTAAAATTGAATGAACAAGTAGAAGAAGGAAGTAGGGTCGAAGAAAGTATGAAGAATCAACGCCAAAAATTGGAGGTTGAGATAAACATTTTAAAAGTTAAATTAGAAGAAAAGGATAAAATCTTGAGGTTTCAAGATAGTACTAAGATTCTGGATAATATTCTTAGTAGTCAAAGGTCTCCCTCGAATAAATTTGGTCTTGGTTTTCATGAAACTGTGAAAGGAGAATCGAGTTCACAAGACAAAGCCAAAGATTCAAAGGATATCAATGCAAAACCTGAAGTGTTTAAAGAGACAAAAGGGAAACCAACAATCATGGATTCTCAAAGGAAATCATTCACTCCTAAATATAAAAGTATCAATAATGTCGAATGATTTATATGTCATAATTATGGACATGTTGCAACAAAGTGCATAAGAAAATTGTTTCGGTCAAAGACAGATAGACACTACACAGAAAGATAGTCAGCTCCTAGGTACTCAGGTTTCTTTAAGGGATATTGTTTTTCATGAAACAATTTTGGTCATAAAGCAGTTGAGTGCAATAGAAGAAATATTAGAAAAACATATTATGATACCTATGCTCCCTTTTCTGGTCAGATAATGTGTTATTCTTGTAACAAGTATGGGCATGTAGAAAAAGAATGCAGATTAATGAACAGATCTGAGAAATTGGAGAATTCCCAGCAAAGTGTTGAGTGTGGAGCCTGATTTTCATCCTGATTCAGAGATCTTTGCTTTAGCTGGATGTATACCTCAGCAAAACTGTACACCCTTGCAGCCGGGGGGTGTGGGGGGGGGGGGGGGACTTGTCCCCCCTGCAGGGTCCAAGGGGGCTGACCGGCTGGGGGGTCCGGGGGCTAGCGGTCCCTCAACGGGGGTTTTAGGGGCAGTGCCCCTGAAGCTAAAAATAGATGTAAAATTGCCTTCAAAAAGTATAGTAATTTCTAGTCAATCTGGGCTGTTCATTATGCATATGATCTGGCGGTAGAATTTATGTTTATTTCAGGGTTTTTTGCCCTGGAAGGCAACCCCTCCCTTTGTATGAGGGTACTGTATTATGGCTGTGTATTATATGTGTATTCTCTAAGCGGGAAATAGATAGGGAGACTGTGAGAGAGAACTAAGGATATTACAGCGGATCTGCTATAGGTTTTTTCTCTTCATTTTTGCTGGATAATAGAAAGGAAGGACTGGCTATTCACGGTGGATGTAGCCCAAACTGGGTGAACCACGTATATCTGTGTCTCTCTGGTTTTATGTGTTTTGTGTACTTGTATTTTCCACATATTTTATGTGTTGCATTGCTCCATAATATATAATTTTATAACAACTGGTATCAGAGCCGAAGGTATCTTTGGCTGATAAACTCACAGGAAAGAAGGGTTCCTGGTTCGAGTAGGAGCAATGGTGGAAGATTGTAAGTTTAGGGTCGATAAATTTAATGGCCAAAACTTCCCGCTGTGGAAGATGCAGATGGAAGATTATCTGTATCAGAAATATATGTACCTACTATTGAGCGGAAAAACAAAGAAGTCGGCGGCCATGACAGACGTGGAATGAAACATTCCTGATAGAAAGGCACTCGAAACAGTACGGTTGTGCCTTGCAGCGTCAGTCGCCTTCAATATTTCGAAGGAAACAAAAACAGAGGGTTTGATGCAAACATTGGCGAAAGTATATGAAAAACCCTCGACCTCAAACAAGGTATTTCTTATGAAACGACTATTTAATATGAAGATGTCGGAAGGTGGATCTATTGTAGACCATTTAAATGATTTTAATACAGTTACCAGTCAGTTAAGTTCTATAGGGGTAAACTTTGATGATGAATTTAGAGCTCTGTTATTCTTGTGCTCATTTCCAGAGAGTTGGAATGGTTTAGTAATGGCCATTAGTAACTCGATCTCTGGATCTAGTACTTTAAAATTTGATGATGTTGTCGATGCTATCCTTAGCGAGGAAATGCGATGGAAAAACTTCGGTGAGACATTGGGTAATGATTTGAGTGTAGAGTCTAGGGGAAGGAGAATGGAAAGATGAAAGAGCTCAGGATATCGCAGTAAATCAAGAAAAGGCATATCCAAGTCCATATCGGGGATAGTGTGCTGGAAATGTGGAAAGAAAGGACACCTAAAGAAAGACTGTAGATCTCGGAAGGGAAAAGAAGGAGACGCGCAATAAGAAAAAAATCATGAAGAAAATGTGAGAGGTGATGTGTTACAAGATTCTTTGACTCTTTCTTTCGAAAATGTTACTGATTCCTGGGTAGTAGATTCAGGGGCCTCATTCCATGCCACACCTGATAAGAAATATTTTCATGACTATGTTCAAGGAGATTTTGCACAAGTCCGTTTGGGTGACGATAAACCATTCAAAATTGTTGGAATGGTTAAGGTTCTTGTAAAAAAACAGAATGGAAACCAATGGCTATTAAAGGAGGTAAGGCATGTTCTAGATCTGAAAAAAAATCTGATTTCAACAGGGAAATTAGGCGGTGAAGGCTGTGTGACAGAGTTCACAGATAAAACTTGGAAGGTCACCAAAGGAACCCTGGTAATAGCAAAAGGTGAAAAGGCTGGTACATTGTATTTATACAATGGTATTTCTAACTCTGTTAATTCTTTAACTTCCAAAGGAGCAGATGCAGCATTATGGCATCATAGGCTCGGACACATGAGTGAGAAGGGGATGAAGATTCTTCACTCAAGAAATTTGTTGCCAAGTTTGAAGAATGTTGATTTGGGTTTTTGTGAAAATTGCATTTATGGAAAATAAAAGAGAGTCAGATTTCTCAGAGTTGGGAAAGAAAAGAAGAGTGAAAAATTGGAGATTGTGCATACAGATGTATGGGGACCTTCTCAGGTATCATATTTTGGTGGCTCTCGCTATTATGTTACATTTATTGATGATGCAACTAGAAAAACCTGGATTTATTGTATTCAGAATAAATCTGATGTATTTGATACTTTCAAGAAATGGAAATCTTTGGTTGAGATTGAGACAGGAAAGAAGTTGAAGTGTCTCAGATTAGACAATGGAGGTGAATATTGCAGCCAACAGTTTTATAGGTACTGTTCAGAGCATGGAATTTGTAGAGAGAAGAGAATTCCAAGAACACCACAAGGAAATGGTGTGTCAGAAAGGATGAACAGAATAATCATGGAGCGTGCAAGGTGCATGATATTGCATGTGGGATTGCCTTTACAATTTTGGACAGATGCTGTAGATACTATTGTTTATCTAATAAACAGAGGGCCTTCAAGTTCCTTGGATGGTGTTATTCCAGAGGAAGGATGGACAGGTAAAAAGGTAAACTGCTCATTTTTAAAGCCTTTTGGTTGTGAGGCCTTTGTCCATGTTAATAAAGAAAATAGAACAAAGCTTGAGGAAAAATCAAAGAAATGTACCTTTATTGGATATGGTGTTAATGATTTTGGTTATCACTTATATGATTATGAAAATCACAAAATCATTAGGAGCGGAGATGTAATATTCAATGAAAAGGTCTTGTAAAAGAATCAGTTGCAGGAAAAGAAATAGGAAAAAGAAAGCAAGGAATACACAGTTCTTGATGAGATAACTAAAAAAGTAAAGGTGCATGAAAATAATAATAATCAACAACCACAGCAGCATCAACCACCACAACAGCAATAGGCACCTCAAACACCTGAAAGTGGTGTTAGAAGATCTACCAGGATAAGTAGACCCCCTGAACGATACTCGCCTTCATTATATTATTTATTGTTGACTGACTCTGGTGAACGTGAATGTTATGAAGAAGCAATGCAGGTTGAAAGCAGGAAGAAGTGGGAGCTAGCCATGGAAGAAGAGATGGACTCCTTAATGCATAACCAGACTTGGGACTTAGTCTGGTTGTCTATAGGTAAAACTACATTGCAGAATAAATGGGTTTATAGGCTGAAGGAAGAAGATGGAGGAAAACAGAGGTACAAAGCTAGACTTGTGGTGAAGGGGTTTGCACAGAAGAAAGGTATTGATTTTGATGAAATATTTTCTCCTGTTGTTAAGATGAATTCAATCAGAACTATCTTAAGTCTTGTAACAGCGGAAGATTTACATCTTGAACAGTTAGATGTAAAGACAGCATTTCTCCATGGAGATTTGGAGGAAGAGATATACATGCAGCAACCAGAAGGATATGAGGTAAAAGGGAAAGAAAAATTGGTGTGCAGGTTAAAGAAGAGCTTGTATGGCTTAAAACGGGCTCCAAGGCAGTGGTATCTAAAATTTGATAAGTTTATGTCTGAACAAGGTTATACTAGATGTCACTCTGATCATTGTGTTTATCTAAAAAGGCAAAATGATGGCAGCTATATTATATTGTTATTGTATGTAGATGACATGCTTGTTGCAGGGTCTAACATGCAGGAAATAAATGTGCTCAAACAAAAATTGGCAAATTCATTTGCAATGAAGGATTTGGGAGCTGCAAAATAGATCCTTGGTATGAGAATAACCAGAGATAGGAAAAATTGAAAATTAACACTGTCTCAGAATGAGTACATACAAAAGGTGTTGAAAAGATTTAATATGCACAATGCAAAACCAGTTAGTACACCTTTTGCTAGCCATTTCAAACTTAGTAAGGAAATGTGCCCAAAGACCCAAGAAAACATGGATTACATGTCTAAAGTTCCATATGCATTAGTGGAGTGTAAAAACTCTGGTAAATTTTATAAGTATATACTATTATTGATAAAAGATATGAGATGATTACAATGGGGAATCACCGAGGCTTTAGATATAGCCTCATGGTGTCCCTTGGTGAAGAGGCATGATCTTTGATCATGCCCTTTCACTTAATAAAACCAAAGATAACTACATCTAACTAATAATTAATAAAATATACATAACATTGCCCCTCTCTTAAAGATGCTTTGTCCTCAAAGCATACGTAATGATGGACAATGTTGACGAATGCCTGAGTTTCTTGAGCAGCGAGCTCTTGCTTCCCACATTTTAAAAAGATCGTGGAGCATCTTCTCGAGTTCAATATTTTGTTGATGTGGATAGTGACAAGATCTGATATTGACAGGGTCGAGTCCTTTCTTGACTTCTATTGGATGTTCATGTTCCTTATTAGGCAATATTTTTATTAGCAGGTCTTAGAAGACTTTTTCGCATTTCCTAACTATTCCTTGTTCTTCTGGTGATTTTTCATGATTCCTTTTTAGATTTAGAGGTAAGTTACCAAAAAATGTCATTCGATGCAACTTCTCCTCATCATCAAACGCTTCCTTCTTAACAACCATATCTGCGTCAACATCGAAGTCCTCAACAGCTTCTGGCACTGTATCAGTGGCTTCGAATGTGTTTATCTCTTCACATTTTTCTTTCAATTCCGGGGATGAAATATTTGGTTGTTTATAAGCATCTATATTTTCATGGTTTCTTTCATTTTCAATGACTATGTCTATTGTTGCATCTGTGATAGCAGTCACGTTGAATACCAACATTGTTTCTTTTTCTGCCATTGGATTTTCATTTATATCAACGTTCTCAATAACTTTTGTTGCTGCATTACTAGCTTTATTAGTGGATTGAGTTGTATTTTCTTCTCTGGGTTTCTCAACTCTATAATTTTCATGGTTGATCTCAGAGTCTCTACTTCTAGGTGGTTCAACACTATAGCCTTCATGTGAGCTGATTTCCAATTCAACCTCATTTAATTGCTCTTCTTCAAACATGTTATATTCATGCTGATGATCTGAATTAGCTGAATTGTTCAACTGATTATGTTCGAAATTTGGGAATATTGGAGGTTGTGTCTGAATTAACTTATCCATCTTATCATTTAGCTTATTGAAGAGTTCTGTCATCTTGTTCATTGCTTCGCTATGCTCTGTCATATTTCTTGTGGTCTCATGATGATTTAGCCACATTTGTCTTTCTATTCGATTTGTCGTGTCATGAACCTTTTTAATGTCGCCGAAGTGTCCTGAAACTGTACCTTCAAGATCGACTAATATTTTTCTGAATTCTTCGGAATTATCATTGATTTGTTTCTCAAGATCCACCAATTTCTTCTAGAATTCGGCCATCGACATCGATGAAGACATTGAACGTGTATGAGGTGGGGAATATTTTTCTGCCAGTTTTTCCCCCTTTTTTTTAATTAATTAATTAATTAAATTAATTTTTTTTTTGAAATAATAATAATAATTTTACTAGAAACTAAAAGTGAATACATGCGTATTTTATTGGAAGCTGCGTTTACAAGCGAGTTCTGTTGGAATCAGTTGCATATGTTTTTCTCTGATAAGAAAAATAGTGAATTAGACTCAAGATCGGTTTCTAATAGGCTGCTAACAGTTGTGATTTTCTTGATCTAAAGTTGATGGTTTCAGTCTGCTGATATGATATGGTCATACTTGAATATGAAAATGTAACACCATTTCAGGGGGAGCATTAGCCTAACTACTAAAGTTGCATTGTTGGCATTGTGTTTGCTTATTCTCGTTATGATCATGTTAGAATGATGTTGTCATGATACATAGATTTCTTATGATGAGATTATGGATGAGCCTTGATCGTGTTTTGTAGAAGAATATCTTTATTTTCACACGTGGATTTGATGCAAGTCTAATGATCCAAATATAAGGACAAAACATGCTGATATTGTTGTTGATGAACATCATGATTATATAAGACCTTGGCAATAACAGATCACATGATTTCTTGATACATATTGACTATGATGAATTTGTTTGATAATTATTCTTGGCAAGAATATGATGTTGCTACAAAGATCCTGATGTTTGTTACTGATGTGCTTATGCTACAACTGTTGGATGACACTTGAAGACATGGATACATTGTCTTATCTTTCTTCTCTCAGATATTTGATGATACAAGTCTATGGTGTTTTCTCATGCTATATGGTGCCACTCTACTCTATTTCTTGATGATTCCCACATATGTTTCTACAAAGAGGAAATGGAAATTTCACCTTGATAAAGACAAGAGATTGAGTTGATAAACAATTTCTACAGAAAGACACTATGATGTTGGAAACATAGACCCGGTCATAGGTTGATTATCGAAAAAGAACTAATGGTGGTGCACTCTTTATGGAGCCCCGATTAGTATATTGGTTTAGCAAGAAGCAAAGCTCTATTTCCTTATCTACAGTAGAAGCAGAATATGTGGTTGCCGCATCATGTTGTACACAACTTCTTTGGATGATGTAGACTTTACAAGACATTCAAATCAAATGTTCCCCTCCCATATCCATTATGTGTTATAATACAAGTGCCATCAGTATCTCAAATAATCCTGTTATGCATTCCAAGACCAAGCACATCCCTATCAATTATCACTTCTTACGTGAATAGGTGCTTGAACAAAAGGTGAAATTGGAGTATGTACCCTCCAAAGAACAAGTTGTTGATATATTTACTAAACCTCTTCCGAGGGAAGCATTCGAATATATCAGACAAAAGCTAGGAATTTTCTTTGCTACTCCAAAGATCAGATCTGCTTAAATTCAGAAGGTTAAATTGGATACGCGAATTTCATAAAGGACACTCGCATATATATGCCAGTTTATATATAGAAAACCGCATATGGGTATTTGCTGGCATAATTTTATGCGTCAGCTTTTTCATAACAATTGCGGTGTTGTTGGGTATCTCTGGTGATGTTCCAGTTCTTACATTTATGTTTCATTCGCTAATATTTTTTATGAAGATGCCTTGATGATTTGTTGTTGAAACTATTCAAGATGCACAAGCTAATGGGGAGCACGTGTCCTATGGGAAAGAATGAATTGTTAGCATTCTGATCTCATGATTGAGATTCATTAGTTTTGTTTATAAAATTCATTTGATGAAAAGGTCATGTTGAGATATATAATGTAAATTGTTATATTCAGTCATGTAATAACTTGGTCAAATTTGTAAACCCACTTGGTTGGGTAGTTGAGTCGAATTTGTAAACCCACTTGGTTGGTAGATCAATCAAATATGTAATTCCACTCAGTTGGATCATTGATCTAAGTATGAGTCCTTGGTGATAGGAATGGTCGTACTTGGTTGAGTTATAGAGTCATGTAATTCATTGAAAAATCTGTCTAAAGATTCAGCATGAACTCAGGGGGAGCATGGTAAATTTAGTGCACTTCAGATTTATAGAGCTCATCTTTCTACAAGGGAAGAGAAACCTTGTTTTGGTTTTGATCTGTCCTTTGCCCTTGATGTCAAAAGGGGAGAATATCTTGGTGTTTGAATAATGGTTTTGATTATTGTATTTATCTATTATGGTGATCAAACACCATCATGGTTTCCATCAAGTCCAAAGGGGGAGATTGTTGGAAATATGATGTAATGTGTTGTCCTTGATGGAAACCTACTTGATGAAGTTGTCCTTGATGGAAACCTACTTGATGAGTTGCCTATGATAAGCAACCTATGTGTTAAATATGTAAGAATGATCTAGCTACAGATTAATTCAGATGTGACAAAGAAAATAATTCCAGTAAGTGCTAGAGAAATGATAAATATATTATGACACAATGTATACGCTACATTTGTGAAGGCAACCCGCGTATAGATGCAATGTATACACTACTTTTGTGAAGGGAACCCGCGTATACATTCATGGTTAGAATATATGCAGTTTTTATGAAGAGAAGATGCATATACACATGGAAACGGACGCTCCAAGTCGCGTATTCCTTTTGCGCTCTAAAATTATGACACCAAGGGGCATTACCATGGTATTAGCCCACAGTATTGACCGTTTCATTATGTATTTGATTCTGTTCAAGAATACCATCCGAATTTGTGTGGTTTCGACTCATGCTATTGGTAAAATCTAAATCTATATAAGGAAAAGAAGATCATAGTGCAAGGTGTGCATGTGTAAGGGTTGTTGATGAATAAATTTCTCTAAGGAATATCTGCATGGATGAACTCTGTTCTTAATTGATAGATCTGAATCTATGATGCACCCATGGATATAATGATGCTTCAAGATCTCTAGATCTGAAGATGGTGAATCTCTAGTATGATCTACTGAAGAAATGATGAAGAACTGGCGCAAGTCTGCTGAAGAAAATGAATAAATCTGGGTAAGTTTTATAGATCTTGTCTGTTTTGCAAAATTTACATTTACAGATCTATACGCTAGTTGGTTTCATTAAAAGCGCGTATATATGCGGGTTCGCTTCATGAAAAGATTATATTGCAATTTTTTTTTTTTGAAGAATAGCGAACACAGAATTATACGCAGGTTGGTGTGCAAAAAAGCGCGTATGTACACGGCTTCAGTGAAGCAAAGTAGCATATGCTATTTGAATCAATGACTTTGTATCTACATATCTATTCAGAAGTCTGGGTATTGAATGGATACTTCACTTTGAAGTATATCTGCATGGAATGGGTTGCAGTTTATTGATAGATCTGAATTAATAATGCACCTATGAACAAAATGATGGATCAGGATCTCTAGACCTGAAATGACTATGCATTTTCTAGATCTTTTTATGGAAAGTTTAGATCTGTGATCTGGAAAATTTTTGCTGAAGTGAAGGGTAAGATCTGAGTTTTTTATCTATTCTTAAGATTTGCGCAACCCTGCAATGCTTGCAGATCTATACGCAGGTTCGTCGCAGCGAAAGCACGTATATACGCGGGTTAGTTTCAGCCAAAGTGCGTATGGAATCTAAGGTCAGTCCTGAAATTTTTTCAAATATATATGTAGGTTTGTCTCTATGAAAGCATGTATATATGCAGTTTGAGTGAAGTAAAAGCATGTATGGAATCTAGGGTTTTGATGAAGTATGCTAAAGGAAATGTCTGATCTGTTTTGTTGTATTACTGTTGTCTGACAATGATGTCTTCATACAAATCTAAGATGTTTGAATATTGATTATGCTGCTAGTTTCTTATGATTAAATATCAGTGGTTGGTTGGTTGATTAGTGATTCAATGAATGAAATGATGTATTTATAATTTTTAGTTTCATGAATGTTCTTTGAGCTTAAATGTGTGGAGTGGGTCCAATCTGAAAATCTGATGAAAAGAGTCTTATAGGTTGTGTTATGTGGAAGTTGTTTGATCCAGTATGAAAATTGATGAAACGTGGTCCATGGTGGTGTTGAGGGTCGAAGCCTTCATTGAGGGGGTTGTAGCTCCCTTTCAGAGGTAGCTAGTAAATGAGACCAGGGGGTAGTAGCTCCCTTCCAGGATCGGCTGGTAAATGAGATCAGGGGGTTGGAGCTCCCTTCCAGTAGTAGCTAGAGAATGAGAGAAGGTTGTAGCCTTCTGCAGGTGGGTGCCCGCGTGCTGGTATGAGTATGCGCCAGTACATGGTTGTAATAATTTTTCTTTCTAATAAATATTGAAGACAGAGACGATGACAGTGGTGGTTTTCTCTCAAATTTGGTTTCCACCTTAAATCCTTGTGTTCGTGTGTGTTGCTTATGTGTGATGATTTATTCTGTTCTTACTGCACATGTTTACTGCTTACTAAACATCTGATGAATGAATGATGCAATGATCTAAGTAAAGCATTATAAGCATAATAAGATCTCTAGAAATACGCAAGTTTTCTTAAAGATATCCTCATATATACACGTGTTGGGTTAATTAAAGTCGCGTATATAATTCTATAAAGAAAAAGTAAAAAGTGTTGAGTAAGCTGTAAATACCGATTCACTGCCCCCCCTCTCTGTATTTTTCCCAAAAAACCTCATTCTCTCCTAAAAACTATATGGAAAATACATTAATTAATTAAATCCTAACTTTACAAAATAAATCATATAGTAAACAATTAACCTAGGTTATATGCACTTGCATCATACTCCCGAGGTAAAATAAAATTATGGTCTCTCTACCATCAACCATAATAAAAATCCTCCTCGATCCCAAATTTTCACTTGCAGTAAATCAGTTGCTTTGTCACGTTGTTGATGTTCTATGGTTGTTCTTTTTTGGTTTCTAGGTTTCAAAACTTTATGTTGTAGTTGTCTTCTTACTTTTCCAATGTATACTTGCTTAGTAATTAGTAATTTTTTTTCATCCTCACTTTTTCTTTGTTGAATGAGCATCTTTTGAGATCCTTCCAACGTTAGTTTCTTCATCTCTTCAATTTTGATATCTAACTTGTCTTCTGAATGGTGTTTATTATTATTTCTTTGCTGAAATTTTTTGTCCATCTTTATGCTTCCAATGCGGTGGATTTGTTGATTTGAAGGCTTGCTGTCATACTCTGGCTTCGTATTGTCCAACCATTCTTCTACAAACTTTAGTTTTGCTGCAATATCTCTCACGTTGACATTTCATCCATTTGTTTGATGATCACCAGAAAATTCTCTTAGTTTTTCACCTTTAGCATCCTTAGGCGTCAATTCTTCATCATTATTGCACATAAAGTCAATATCATCAACATATCCCGCATTCATGTGCCAATTGTTAGATTTAAAAACATAAGGTTTGACATGTCAATGTGTCTTCAGGTCTTCATGCTAGTCTTCTGAATAATCTGGAGTGTTGTGTCTGGGAATAGAATCCACGTCCACATCATCATCATCATCATCACCAAGCAATGATCATTTATTAGGTTCACAAATGTATACTTTTGTCTGGAGTTTCTTTACTTCTAAAACTTTAGTTTGTGTTTCAGTATTCTTTCCATCAACTGTTTAATTAGCCATTTAATTTTTCTCTATATTATCCATCTGTGTATCTGTCTTTGTAACAAATCTATCAACATGTCCAGTCATCCATTTAATTCAACAATATATTTCTCGTCACCACCAATGCCAACTGATATGGTATCATCATGGCCTTTTTATAGATTTTGTATCTTCTCTTTTCTTCTCCTTTCATGAACTTCACCTTGTCCACTCTAACATGCAATTGAAATATCACTTTACCAAGTTGTCTTCTCTTCGAACTTGGCCAATGGTTCAATTCACTTGAACCTTAGTTCAGAGCACTCATTTTTGTTTTGTTCCCTTTTGCTACAAACAACTATATTAGATCTCCTCTTCAAAATATATTGACCAGAATTTAGGTTTCGGGCTCTGCCAATCGTTGATGAGGTGTTCATAAATTTTTCTCAAAAATGAAAGTTACAGGATTGTGTTGAAACCAGGATGGTTGTGTAGATATCATCTTCCTAATTCTAGAATCGTGAATGGTTCGAAAAATCGATGTCATATGAGGGAGATATCTTGTTCTGATCTATTTCCCAAACAACTAAATTTTGTGATACGTTTGACTGGGATGCCTAGTAGCATGCAGGTGCAGAGTCAACAAAATAGGAATATTCCTAAGAATATTTATTCTTCTCCAAGCCAGTCAGAGAGTGACAAGTGTTTCTATGTCATTGGATGGTCGAATGTACATTGTTTTGTGTTGAACAAATGGGAGGGTGACACAAGGCAAGCCCTGAGGCCGCCACGTGTCCTCTGGATGGCGGTGTAAAAGTTTATGAGGTTCGGGGGCTTCAACCCCGTGACCTCCGGCATGCGCACAAAGCTCTCCACTAACTGGGTTATACAATGTTACTTAACATTTATGAGCACCAGTGCTATTTAAATTTTATTTACTATCCATATGGGGGTTGGGGACCGCCAGCGGTCCCAACCCACTAGCAGCCCCACGGAGTGTTCACATGTCATCGCAACATCAAGCCTAACATCTGAAATTTTTTTTTAACTCCAACCATTGCATTTAAAACTTGTCACATGGAAGGTTCATTTTGATGGTGGCTCCGATCGTTACAATAAAACGAAGTTAACTTCGACTTCAATTCTGACTCAACCACATTTTTCGGCATTGGTTTTGCTCTAAAGTTAAATGACCGCGGGGTTTTCGGTGGTTGGAATGTGGCCACACCGTCCCCTTAACTGTTAACATAAATGTTACGGGTTAAACTGGCGGTAAAACATAGCGCGCCCTCAATTTTCGGAAAATTTTCCAAATTTAACTGCAGATAAGTGCAGTTCTCCACATTTAGTGAAGGATTTTTAGGAGTCATTGGGGAAATGGCTAGGGGGGTCAATTTTCACCCAAATTGAGTGAATGGAAAATAATTCTAGACTAATTGGAGCATTATGGAGCCATTGGAGTAGAGAAAACAACCATTAGAGGCCTATAAACACATGTATTAGCAAAATTTTGAGCATAATGAAAGATGGACAAGCCATTAGAAGCTGGACCAGCAAATGTAGCCCAGGAGGGGTGAACTGCTTGATCATGCCTAGTGTTTAAATGTTGTGTGTGGTTTTATTTCTTTGTTGTATATTGATTTTCAATGTTATTTTCTCTTATTTCATGCTTCTAAATCACTAAAATCACTTATATTTCATATTTAAAATCGTCAATAATCAAGCAAAAAAATTGAGACAATTATACACATGTTTATTAACTGAAAGTATACTTAGCACAACAAAATAATATAGTCCTTTCAAATCAGGTTGGTATGAGATCAATTCTCTGGTGTTGTTGTGTGTAAATATTTTTTTAACTATTTGCAAGTTTTCACATGCTTACTATGCTCAAGCTCAAGAGAGGAGAAGGAAAATTGTTGGAAACAACAGGGTCTCAAAGTGAGCCAGAGCAAAGGAGGGAAATATTGCCATATTCTCCACCACCTATTTCACCTCCTAATGAAGAAAAATTAGTATTAAGCATGCCTTCAGAGGAAGAAGAAATCCATGAAGAAGTGGATCCCAAATAGGAGGAAAGAGTTTTCAAGAAAGAATTCCTTGACATGATTAACATGGTGAGAATCCTTTATCAAGAAAGGAATGAGAAACTCGAAGGAGAAGAATAAAAAACTCACAAGGAAGGATAAAGATCATCAGGAGGTCAAAATCATGAAGGTAAGTCAAAGAAGGGAAATGGAGGAAATAGAGGAAGTGGAAAGTCACCATCCTCACCCTCATCATCATCATCCTCTACTTCATTTTCAGATAGCGGTCACACAAGTGAAAGAGCACTGGTAAAATTCCTTTTGTAAAACTTGATGTTAAGTTTGAATTTCCAATGTTTAATGGTGAATTCAATGCAAAAAATCTTGATAATTGGATTAGGCAATTGGAGGTATATTTGAGAATCCATAACCTTCATGATGATTATACCAAAATCCAATTATCTTCATTGAGAATGGAAGGTGCAACAATTGTTTGGTGGGAAGCCAAGACAAAGGAGGAGATCAAGAAGCATCGTAACATTATTATATTATGGAATGATTTCATTTCTACAATAACATGACAATTTTATCCATTAGATCATATGCGGAAAGCTATAATGAACTGGAAAAATTTTAGACAATTGAAAGGACAGAATGTGCAAGTTTACACCCAAGAATTTAAGAGAAGAGCTCTCTTATTAGGGGTAGATTTGCAGAGCCAAGATAATTTTCTAAAGTACATAGTAGGCTTACATAGCTACCTTAGAAATACTATTCTCATTTTTAACCCCACAATTTTAGATGAAGTATGTGTTTAGGCCACACATGTAGAAGCTAGAGGGAAAAACATTTGTGATGAGGGTAGGAAAAAATATTTTAAGGTTAAAAAAGAGGAGAAGACGTCAAAAGGTAAAATAAAAAAGAATTCATCTATCAAGAAATAGGGATAAAAAGTGGTTTTTAAACATTTTTCAAGACAAGGTCATAATGAAAATCAATGTTGGAAATTACATCTTGAAAAGAGACCCAAATATCTTAGAAACAAAGGGAAACATAAAACTATAGCTACAACTCAACACGATTTAGTAGAGGATCCAGGTAATGAATCTAAAATTACAGCCATGGTATTGAAGAACATGAAGGGGAAAGAAGTCGAAACTAAACCCAATAATATTACATCAAACTGTCACATACATGCTCGAAATGAAGAAGAGAGAACTGAAATGTTTCATGTGAGGGTCATCTCCAAACATACTAATATTGACACATTGTTTGATAGTGGGTGACAAGAAAACATAATCTCTGAAGAATTGGTGAAGAAACTTAATCTTGAGACCATACCACATCCAAAGCCATATCCACTTGGGTGGATTTGTAAGGATGAAAATTTACAGGTTTCAAAGAAATGTATATTGCAGTTTGCAATAACTGCACATTTTATAGACACATTTGAAATAGACGTGGTTCTGCTTGACATAAATGGTATTGTGTTGGAAATTCCTTACTTGTATGACAGGAAAGTGATCTTCCATCGCCATGAGAACAAATACCATTTATTGAAAGATTGCAAGGAGTAAATTGTTAGAGCACATCGCAAGAAGATAAATATTGCTATGGTAAATGCTAGACAGGTAAAGAGGCTATTAAATTCAAGTATGAATTTTGTTCTTCTAATTATTGAGCCTAAAGTTGATGTTAATCATGAATCATTTGAGAATTGTGATCCTAGATTTAAATCATATTTATATTATGTAGTTGATTCACATCATGCAGCGAACAGGATTGCCTCCAAAAAGGGAGATTCAACATGAGATTCAATTGCAGCAATATTGTCCTCTTCCAAACATCGACATGTATCACATGTCGATAATGGAGAATGCTGAAATAAAGAGGAAAATCAAGGAGATGCTGGACAAAGGACTCATAAGGCCAAGGACTTCGCCATGCAGTTCACCCATAGTCTTGATTCCGAAGAAAGATGGGACTTGGTGCATATGTGTAGACATGAGAGCTTTGAACAAGATAATGGAAAGAATCGATACCCACTCCTAAGGATAGATGATTTTCTTGGTCAGTTGAAAGAAAATAAGTTTTTCACTAAGTTATATTTACAAAGTGGATAACATCAAGTAATAATTGCATAAAGTGATATATAGAAGCCTACATTCAAAACCAAACAAGGACTCTTTGAGTGGTTGGTTTTGCCATTTGGTTTGTGCAATGAACCCAAAAATTTCATGTGTGGTATGGATAGTTTTTTGCATCCATTCCTTGATGACTTTGTGATTGTGTATTTAGATGACATATTTATTTTCAGAAAAACAAGAGAAGACCATGTCTTGCATGTGAATAGGGCTCTTGATGTTTTTAAGAAAGATAAATTATTTCTTAATATGTCAAAGTGTGAGTTTGGAAAGATTTATTTGGCTTATTTGGGACACATTGTAGGAGGAGGCGAGTTGAGAATTGATCCTTCTAAAGTGGAAGCCATTGTGAATTTTCCCACTCCAAAAATAGTAACAGAGGTAAGAATATTCTTAGGTGCAACTCAATATCGGAGAAAGTTTATTTCTAACTTTTCTACCATCGGATCTCCTATGCATGTAGTGAAAAGTGTGAAGAAAGGCTCCCAATGGGGAGGAAAACAACATCAATCTTTCAAAGCTTTAAAATACAGATCAGTTCAGCTCAACTGCTTGTATCATTGAATTTGAGGAACCATTCGAGATAAAAAATGATGCTAGTGATTATGCCATTGGCACAGTTCTTTTGCGGCATGGTAGGCCTATCACTCTTCATTCTGAAACATTCAATGGTGTTGTAACTAATTATCCTACAAATGACAAAGAGCTGTATGCATTGGTACAAAGCGTCAAGAAGTGGAAATACTAGTTGATGGGTAAAGAGACAATTATACATATCGATCACCAACCATTACAGTACTTGAAGTCGCAAAAAAAATTGCAGCAATCATGACATTTCAGGTGGGTGGGATTTCTTCAACAGTTTCACTTGGTTATAAGTTACAAGAAAGGTATTTTCAATAAATTTATTGATATCCTTTCAAGAACGATTATAAGTGCTTCTACTTTGCTTAAAAATTATTCTATTATACATTAGAGTTACATAGAACAATATGTACATGATTTTGATTTTCAAGATGTGTATGCTAGTTTGAGTGAAGGGAATCAAGTTGAAGAAAATGATTGTCACATGCATAAAAATTTGTTGTTTCATTTGGGAAAACTATGTATACCACAAGGAGAGAGGCTAAGTGTCATGAGAGAAGCTCATTCATCTCTTATTGCTGGACACTTTGGGGTAAGAAAAACAGAGGCACATCTACAGAGATATTGTTATTGGCCTCGTATGATAGATATTGTGTCGCATTTTATAAGAGGTTGTTCTATGTGTGCAACAAGCAAGCCTAGCAATAGGAATTTTGGGTTATACACGCCACTACCAATACCATCAAGGCCATGGGAGAGTGTCTCCATGGACTTTATTGGAGGGCTAGCTATGTCAAGACAATAACATGATTATCTTTATGTACTTGTGGATAGACTCAGTAAAATGTGTATACTTATGCCATGTAAGAAAACCATTACTGCTGAAAAAAATGTTGAACTTTATTTTCAACATGTATGGGTTCATTATGGATTTCCTACTTCTATTGTTAATGACATGGATTCCAGGTTCATTGGGATTTTTTGGTCCAATATTTGGAGTATGATGCATACAAGGTTGAAAAAGAGTACTTCTTTTCATTTGCAAACTGATGGCCAAACCCAGGTGGTGAACAAAACTATTGTGCATATATTGAGAGGATATTGCAACAAACATCCTAAGTTGTGGGATGAGCAACTGCATTACATTTAACACACTTACAACTGGGCAAAGCACTCTTCTACAAATACATCACCTTTTGAAGTATGCTTTGTGTATTTTCCAAAATCGCCATCAGAATTCATCTTTGAGAAGGATGTTGCAATTGATGGGCATAGGGATATTTACAAGGCTCGAAACTTCATTAAGCAAATTCAAATTATACATCAACAATTTCAAGAACAGTTTGAGAAGAGTTAAAGAAAATACAAGTAGAGGAATGAAAAACATAGATTTTATAACAGGTTTCAAGAAGGAGATGAGGTATGGTTGCACATAAGCAAAGAAAGGATGTAACGGGAAGGTAAAAATATCAAACCCATTCGCTATGGTGCATTCAAGATCATAAAGAAAGTTGGTAAAAATTTATTTCAACTTGACTTGTCTTCATATATACAAATGTATTTAGTTATTAATGTTGAAAACGTACGTTTGTATGAACCACCTTTGATCGATGATCAAGGAAGTGGTGTTTAGCTTCCTTCTATTGAAGATTTCTTTCCAGAATTTCTATATGAGCTCAAGGAAGATACAATTCTTGAGAGGAGGACAAGAGCATCCAAGAGGAGAAGTGTTGACTACTTTCGAGTTGGACTCAAGGACAGTAAGCATGCAAGGCAAAGTGGATGGAAGTTGGAAAGGTGAGGGAGTTGTACCCTCATCTGTTCTATAGGTAATCAAAATCTTTTAGGGTCCAAAATCTTCTCAATGGGGAGTTGTGATTAGATGTTCATAAATTTTTCTCAAAAGTGAAAGCTACAAGATTTTGTTTAAGCTAGGTTGGTTATGTATATCTCGTCTTCCTGATTCTGGTGCCGCAAATGGTTCAAGAAAACGGTGTTGTATGAGGGAGATATCGCGTTCTGATCGATTTCCCAAACGGCTAAATTTTGCAACAAGTTTTAATGGCATGCGCAGTCAGCATGCAGGTGCATAGTCAATAAAATGGGAATTTTCCTAAGAATATTCCTTTTTCTCTAAGCCAGTCAAAGACTGACAAGTGTCGCTATGTCATTGGATGTTGGAATGTATGTTGTTTTTCTTTAGCCAATGGGAGGGTGACACATGGCCATCCCTGAGGCTCCCACATGTCCCCTAGATGGTGGTGTAAAAATTTATGAGGTCTAGGGGGTTCGACCCCACGACCTCTGGTATGTGCGCAGAGCTCTCCACCAACCGGGGTATACAATGTTACTTAACATTTATGAGCATGGACGCTATTTAAAGTTTATTTACTATGCATGCGGGGGTTGGGGACTGCCGGTGGTCCCAACTCACCGGTGGCCCCAATGAAGTGTTCACATGTCATCACAACATCAAATGTAACATCCGACAGTTTTTGTTAACTCCAACCATTGCATTTAAAACTTGTCACATGGAGGGTTCGTTCTAACGGTGGCTCCAACCGTTACGATAACACGAAGTTAACTCCAACTTCAACTCTGACTCAACCACAATTTCAGCATTGGTTCCACTCTAAAGTTGAATGACTTTGGGGTTTCTAGGGGTTGGCATGTGGCCACCCCCTCCAATTAACCGTTAAATTAAATGTTACAGATTAAACTAGCGGTAAAACATAGCGCACCCCCAATTTTTGGAAAAAAATCCAAATTTAACTCCAGATAAGTGCAGTTCTCCACATTTAATGGAGGATTTTTAGGAGTCATTTGAAAAATGGCTAGGAGGGTCAGTTTTTGCCCAAATCGAGTGAATGGAAAGTCATTCTAGACTAATTGGAGCATTTTGGAGCCATTGGAGCAGAGAAAAAAACAATTAGAGGTCTTCAAATACATGTATTTGCAAAATTTTAAGCATAATGAAAGATGGACAATTCATTGGGAGTTAGACCAACAGATGTAGCCTAGGAGGGATGAACTACCTCATCATGTCTGCGGTGTAAATGTTATGTGTGGTTTTATTTCTCTATTATACACTGTTGTTCAGTGTTATTTTCTCATATTTCATGCTTCTAAATCATTAAAATCACTTATATTTCATGGTTAAAATCCTCAATACTTAAGCAAACAAATGGAGAGAAGTATGCACATGTTTATTAACTGAAAAGACAGTTAGCAAAGAAAACTAATATAGTCTTTCCAGATCAATCATACACCCATTACATTCAATGACTCAGACCTTTAAGTTGACTTATGACACTTTCACTCGAGACTTTGACATCAACCCTTGATTAATAGACCTTGGGTGTTTGATATAACTGAAAATCAACCCTTTTACATTCAATAATTTTGATTCTCAAATTCACTTATAACTTGAACCATTACATAAAAAAAATCTCAACAATTTCCCTAACTTTCTTTTATAATATTTAATTTCTCTTCTAACTTTAATATAACTCTTTTTACAAACCACTTGAACTCCTCACTTTAAAAAAGCTACTCATCACTTTTTAGTAGTAACTAAGACCTCGGCAAATTCATCTTACTTACTAAACCTTTCTAAAATCTCTTTAATGATATCCACGTCCAACTCTTAGGAATCTTCGCCCCCTTGAAGCAGAATAAGTTAACATTACAACTTCGTTTCCCTTAAATTCTAAAAAACTATAAAAATTACTCCAAAAAGATTGTATTATAACTCTCATACTCTTATTACTCAACACACGTCACTTTTCACTTATCCCTCCGTCAAACAATTAATGAAAAGTGATAATTCATTCAGTTTAAACTTTCCTTAAAAAAACAAATTTAATGAAATTTATGAAGTCACTTTATGAAAAGCGAATTGGCATCATGTAATTAGTCGGAAAAAATTCCACCATCTAATTTAGCAGCGTAGGTTTTTCATATTCTTAGAGTTGTCTATGTTGGCTCCAGCACATTTTCACGGCAAATGCTACTTACAAGTAGATTTTGTGCATTCTCACCCAACCGCTATGTCCACAAGCTGGAGTTTCTTGCTTAAACCAATGAATTTCCACACTATGAATTCTTTAACTTGATTCAGGGCTTGCTCCTTATCGTTGTCTCTAATATTATGCAGCAAATATAACCATGCAGTTCATTCAAGTGCTATCTCTTCGCAGGTTCTATACTATTGAGCACGACAATCTCTTTTACAATGATCTACCTCCCAGCAGCTTCCATATCTTTGAAACAAACTTCAACCAACTTCACACGGGCTTCCACAGTTTCTACACGCACTTTCAACAAACTTCACAAAATCTTGCATAGCTTAGCAACGTACCTCTAGACCAATTGATGGACTAGTCAACACACGTCCCTTCTGCTCGTATTCAGCTTCGAACAAGATGTGAGGATATATGTTGCGATCAATGTAAGTGGTCATCGCTCACTGATATGTTAGGAAATAGAAATAAACAAACAACGGAGAAATGTGTTTTCCCCACAACATAGAGAATGCAATATTGCCGAAACAACAATTCATACAATAACAAATAGAGCAAGAAAAAAAAACACAAGAGTGGAATTCTATTTCACTAATTCAACTCTTCTATATCCATTCAACTCTCTAGAAAAAATAAATTACATTTCTTTTAAAACAAAATAGTCGAGCCTGAAGATTTAATATAATTCAATATAGGGATAGACATATAACAACTAAATGGCATCTGACTCTCATCTGTTGTTTATACACGACATAATGTACAAAAACATAAACTGCCGGACTTGAAATATTATAGGTTTCACCTACGAAACCACGTCGCGTCCATGCCTCCATCACAAATCACATACCGACGATTATAAATTTTAACTAGCGCATACAACAAAACCTTAAGTTCTTGTGATTTCATGTGTGATGGCACTTATCACATCACAACTTAAATTGTTTACTTTGCGAAAGCTATCCTCCTGAGCTTGCGAACGCTTATGTGCGCTATCCTCCTAAGCTTGCCATATGCGATTGCGATCACATCGCAACTCAAATAACATAACTTGCGAGCGGCTCAAAGGTAAGTCTTGAAATATGTGAAGTGCGAACTGTGGGTGTATTTAAAAGATAAATGATAAAAAAATGTGAACTACAGGCGTGCTTAAAAGGTAAATGGAAAATCATGCGAAGTACGAAATTTATAATTTAAGATGTGCGATGACAATGTCGCATTGCAACATTGCAAGGTTTCGGTGCAGGCACTAAAAGGTAAATTGTAAAGGTTGTGAAGTGCGATATGCGGGTGGTAAAGTAGCAGGAAGTGTGATAATGCAAGAAGGTAAGGAATAAGGTGAAACAAAGGCTTGTGGGCAGTCTTGGTAATGTGGTAAGGTTGGGGGTCCCACCAGATGACACCAGTGGGGAAATAAGTTTTGGCGAAAGGCTTAAGAGTTAGACCTTATATCTTGCGGCCTGTGGTATGCGGGAAAAAGGTAAGTCAGCGGTAGTGGTTAAGAAATTAAACGCAGAGTGGGCTCGGATACTCTATTTTCAGATTTTGCATGAAAACGCCTTACGATTTGAAACCTGCTCCTTGTCCTTCCTACACAAAATTTCAATTCGGTTGTGGGCTTTTTTATCACTTAGAAAAATTGAAACATCATTTGTCATATTCTTAGAAGTTCATTTGTCAAAGGTATGGTCATAGAGTTCATTTGTCACAAGTTGGTAAAGGAAAAGTTTTAATTTTTCATATTAGCCTATCATAAGGTTGAAACCCACCCCCATTCAAGTCATATCATGTCCCATCAGTCATCATTTGCTGACATCTTTCATTTTCCAAACTTGTAAATTAGAAAATGTCACTTTAGCCAATTTTTCTTGTTTTCATAGCGAATCACACAGTAAAAAGGCAGTTTCCACTATGAAACTACTAATACTTTCGTAGCGAAACTGCCACGAGATGAACTAACTACGCTACGAAAAGGGGTTTTTTGGTCTGTGTTTTCAAATTCGGTGCAAGGTGTCAGTCAATGATTAGAAGTGTTAGGGTGGATTTCATTCGATTCAGTTACGGTTAAATCAAGGTACAAAGATCATGGTTGATGTCATTATTACTATTTTTAGCATGCATGAGTCATGATTAAGCCATGAGTTGTCATCGAAACTTTAAAAAATTAGCCAAATGAGTTTTTTTTCATTCTCTGCTTCATCTTTGCATTCTACTTAGTTTTGGAAAGTTGTTTCACCAAGCCAAGCTGGTTGTTGGCATTTTCAATAGTTGCAGGTGTCACTTATCAAGCGAGGCAGAGAATATATAAAATCACCATGGCTGCAAAGAGGAAGACCAAAAAAGGTGCCATTGCCTCAGATATGAGCCATCATATGATGATTTTTTTGAATGAAGACCCAACTACTTTAGCAATTTTCAGAAGAACAAGGTGTTTGCGGTTTTGCCAAAGATTGCAAGGATGCCAGGTGTAGGTTTCTAAGGATTTTTCTATTAGTTTCAATGGAACAGCTTCAAAGGTGGGAATGTTGAACCTCACTGTAATACCAGAGACCATTGCAGTAGAAACATGAATCCCTATAAGAGGAGAACAATGGTTCAAAGGTTTCAAGTTCATCATGCAGGACTGTAAAGAATTTATCAAGCCAGAGCATAGTGATATCGATCTCACAAATGCCATCCCAAGGAGCTACATGAAAGAAAACTTCTCGAAGTTGCTGCTAATTATTCGTAAGTACTTCACTTGGGAAGGGGGATATCACATGGTCTATTCCTACCCCTTTAGGCTTGTGCTACATTTTGTTGGTAAGAGGTCTCTTTATTTACCTTTTTACTTATATAGAAGCTTAGCTAAGATTTCAGATAAGGTCCATGTTAAAAAAGAAGGAAATTAAACCTCACTCTTTCATCACGGTTTGATCAAGTTGCTGGTATTAGAAGATTTAAATAGATTAGGCAGAGACTGGTCATCTTTTCTGTTCATCAGTGGTTTTGAAGTAGATGCCATCACTCCTAAAAGGAATCCTAAACCTAGAGATATCCCATCACCTTTAGTGGCAGATAAAGTTGAGTCAGTGATCATGGAGACAGAACCTTTATAGAAGGTTAATACACCCAAAGCTACACCTGCAAAACAAAAGTAAAAAATGAGAAAACAGGGTAGCAAGAGGGTTACAAGAAGCCAAACAGTAGCTAAGGGTAATATAGAGGACATTTTTCATGCTATTGATATTGAAGAAACTCCCATAGTCCAAGCTGAAGACATAGATGAGGGAGGAAGGAAGCTCAAGAAGGCCAAAATAGCTAAAAGTTATAATTTGCAGGTGAAGATGCAGGATTCATGTTTCAAGCTAGAAAACGAATGACAAGACATGCTAGAAAAGTCTTGGAAATAAGCAAAGAAGCTCAGAAGGTTAGTGAAACTATTCAGCCACCACTAAGCATAACAGACCTTTCCTCACCTACAAAAGAAGAATTAGTCATTAAACAAAGGAAAGGTAAAGAGAAAATCATTGAAAAACAAGATAATGAAGTCCTTCAGTAGCAGTTGAAGCTGGAAAATGATGAAATATCAATCATAAAGAAAGAGGGAAGGCACACTTTGAGAAAATGAAAGAAATTTGTGGGGATCAAGTCACAAATGTCTCTAAGACCTTGGACAACACAGAAAAACTAATCAAATGGACTAAGCCATTAAGAGGAGAGGTGAAATGTATCAGAAAAATGAATTGGCACTTACAGTCTAAGAACAAGACACTAAAATACCAAGTCAAAGACCTAGAAGAACAACTAGAACTAATGCATGAAAAGCTGAAGAAGACGAGTTTGAAGATGAGTGTGGTTGAGGAGCCCCTTACACAACTAATCATTAATGAAGAGGAAACACCTCAAGGATCTTAAGTTGAATTTGAATGTGTTTTAGAAGGTTCATGGCATGCTGAAGATACATTTTTTATAGCTAGACGTCACTTTTTGGAGACAGTGTTGAAATATGGAAATTATGCATTTTTTCACAGTTTCATATCGTTTCCTAGGCTTAAACCTATGAAAACGCTACAAAACTTTTGTAGCAGCCTTTTTTACTCTAAACTTAATTTTTGCAGTTTTCAAGGATGGAGAATGATGGTGATGATGTGTCATGACTAGGGTGAATTCATGAAATACCAAAAGAGAAGATTTTTCGGGTGTAGAAGCTTCTTTTTCAATGCTACGAAAGCTCACTACGAAATTGTCATGTTTTCGTAGAGAGCTAATTTTGAAGGTTGTGGAGCATCCTAATGGTATTTTTGGACAACTGGACTCCTCCAAATGTCAAGGGACCTTAATATAATATACTTATGACTTGAAGGAAGTGTTGTGGAGACATGTCATCAGCTAAAGCTCTCGTTGAAGATAAGGGTCATGCATTCTTGAAAAATAGGGTTTTGTTCCACATGTATAGGAGGGTTTTTATATGAAAAGTGGTGATTAACTATGTCATAGAATATTCGAGCATGTGATGCTTATTTTTAACTGACATGTAACTGCTTCACAGAGATAAGGTAGAATATGTAATAAATAGGAGTTAGAATCCTATTAGGAAAGTTCTTCTTTAAGGTGTAGCTGTTAGTTTCTAGTTAAAAGACATGTTTTTCTGTTATATGATGTGTCATAGGAATAATTCGATGAATCTAGCCATCACGTAGATAATCCTTGTTGTAACAAGGTCTATTTAAAGACAGAGCATCGAAGTAGTCAAGGGTTGGAGATTTTTTTCACTAAACTGTTGCTTTTATATATTTGACTTATATCATTAATACAGAGGACTTTCTTCTTGGAAAACCTGAGCTTCTCATGGGGTTTTTAATGTCTTTCTAATATATATATTTATGTTTACCACTTGTATTAGATTTCATCTCTATTACTCAGAATTCATATGTTTATGCTTTGACTTCCTTTAGTGATGAAATTATTGTGTTGCTCTATGCTTGATGTATGATTTGCCTCTGTTAAAGACCCTTGTCTCCCTCAGATTCCATGTCAAGAAACCTTGCCACTAAAAATACCGATTGTTGACTCCATAAGCCCAATGGTAGCAAGCCTACATTATTTCAACCCGCAATCATAAAAAACAAGATACAAATTCTATAGATTTATCCATCTATCTTTATCATTAACCAATACCATAAATTTCTTGTGAGAGAGCCCTCTGAGACTGAAAAGGCTAAGCTTCAGTCAAAATCTAGTTTGAAATAGTTACATAGAGTCATCTGATCAGTAGCAAATCAAGTACAATTCTGTGATAACATGTTGTTGCCACTTTATTCGTGGCTGTGGTCGGGAGTATTTCCAACACTCCTCCTTAATCACAACTACTACCATTAATCATTCTGAGATACTTTCTGATAAAAAAAAAAATACTTAAAAAACTTTTCTGTCCCAATGGATTTCCTGCAATGCTATAAAACAATTTCACCATTGTTAACAAATTCCCTTATGAAATGGTATTTGCCATCGATATGATTTTTTCTCTTGTGGAAAACAGAGTTCTTTGACAATGAAATTGCTGAGTTGTTATCACAGAAAATTTTGGTTCCTTTGTCTTGTTCATGACATAGATCCCTCAGCATCCTTCTCATCCAAACCGCTTGGCATGTTGTTGTTGTTACTGCTACATATTCAGAATCTATTGTTGATAATGAAACTACTGACTTCTTCTTGGAAGCTCATGAAATGACTCCCAATCCCAAATGAAAAACATACCCTGATGTGCTCTTTCTGTTATCAACAATTCCAACCCAATCATTGTCAGTGTAACCAATCAGCTTAAAATCATCATTTTTGGAGTATATAACACCATACTCATTTGTTCCATTTACATACCTTAAAATTCTCTTTGATGCTTGCCAATGTGTCCCCTTGGGTGTCTCCATGAATCTGGATATCAAACTTTCTGCATACATTATATTAGGCCTAGTTGCGGTCAAATACATTAGATTGCCAACCATGATTTTGTAAAATGTTGAATTTACATTCTTGTTGCAATATTCCTTGCGCAAACTCAACCCCATGACAGTTGGAGTTGATGATGGCTTGTTGTTATTCATATTGAATCTATTTAAAACTTCTACAACATACTTTGCTTGGGAGATAAAAAATCCCTTTTATTTTTTCTTTACTTCTATGCCCAAAAAATATCTTAATAAACCCAAGTCAGTCATTTCAAACTCACTTTTCATGACTACTTTGAAATCATCAATGAGAGAAACATCATTGCCTGTAAAAATAAAATCATATACATACAAAAGAATAATAAGAATCTTACCATCATTTTCTTTAATGTAGAGTGTGGGTTCACCATCACACTTGTCGAACCAATTGTCTATCAGGTGAGCATAAATCCTTCTGTACCATGCTCGTGGTGCTTTCTACAGCTCATAAAGAGTTTTCTGCAACCCACACACCTTATGTCCTTGGCTTTCTATCACATAGCTGGAAGGTTGTTCAACATATACCTCCTCTTTCAGCACTCCATTTAAGAATGTTGACTTCACATCCATTTGATAAAATTTCCACTTTTTTTGTGCTGCTATTTACAACATTGTCTAGACTGTGTCCATCATTGCAACTGCTACAAATTTTTCCTCATGGTATCTTCCTTACTACTTCTTGTATCCTTTGACAACTATCCTTGCTTTGTGCCTTTCTATCTTTCCTTCAATTTTTTTCTTGGTCTTATAGATCCATTTTATTCCAATAACTTATTTTCCTTGTGGGAGGTCCACTAACTCCCATGTGCCATTCCTTTATATTGCTCCTATACCTTCATTCATTGCTTCAATCCACTTCTCTTCTTTGACTGCATCTTAAAAATGGATTGGGTCATCAATATGACAAAATAATGCAAATAAAGAATTCAGACCAGCACTATTACCAACTTCTTCTTACTAATAAATTTCACTTAAAAAATTGAATCTTGGTCTTCTTTCATTTGTTGATGATGTGCTTGGAGTTTCACTTGAACTCGAGGGAGTTGTTGATCCCTGTGGTGTGCTTGGAGAAGCACTTCCATGATTTCTCAATGTTGTTCCATTGCTTTCTTGTGGTGTGCTCTTGTGTAGGTGGAGGAGGAGCCACCATTGAGGAGTTACTTTCTGTAGTCCATTCCTCTTTCTCTTCATGAGACATACATGTCTTCACGTTTACTGTCTTCTCTAAACTTCCATCCCAAGCTTCTTCCTCTATGATATAAACACCTCTGCTAATTATTACTTTCTTCATTGATGGATTATAGAGCTTGTAAGGCTTGGATTCATCAATGTACCCAAGAAATATACATTTCTCCCCCTTGTTTTCCAACTTCTTCCTTAACTGATATGGGACATACACTCTCATCTGAGTGACAAATTGCTTTGTTCCACTCCATGCTTCTTTTGGAACTATATTCATAACACTTTTGGTTGGACATATATTTAAGGTATAAGCTGCATAAGAAACGGCTTCTGCCCAATACTCCTTTGGCAAATTCTTTGCCTTCAACATACTTCTTACCATGTCCATGATGGTCCTATTCTTTCTTTCTGCTACACCATTTTACTGAGGTATATACCTTGTGATAAATTTCTTTTGTATTCCATGCTCCCTGCAGAAACGCAAGAAGTATTTGGAGATATATTCTCCACCTCTATCAGCTACCAACACTTTTATGTAGTGTCCACTTTTCTTCTCAACAAGAGCTTTGAGGTGGTAGAAATGTTCAAACACTTTAGTTTTCTATTTTAGAAAATAGACCCATGTCTTCCTTGTCTAATAATATATAAATGTAAAAACATATTAACTACCAGCTAATGATGGCATTTGCATTGGTCCACATAAATCTGAGTGGACAATCTCCAAAGGTTCCTTTGCCCTTATACTCTTTCCTGCTGGAAACGATTCTCTGTGTTTTTTTCCGAAGATGTAGCCTTCGCATAGGCTATCTAGTTTCTCTATGAGTGGTAATCCCTTTACCATGCCTTTTCTATGCAACAAATTCAAACCTCCGAAATTGAGATGTCCAAATATCAAATTCCATAATCATTTCTCATTTTTCACTTCTTCTTGAATGATTTCTTGTGTGACAGTTGTTACTACACCTCCTTCCTTCAAGTCTTCTCTGATCTTGAGAGGAAACATTCTATTGCTTGTCATATGCACTTTTTCAATGAGTTGTATACTTGGAGGTCTATCCATGATTGTGCACATATCAATTTAAAAAAACACATTTTAGCCCTTTTAAATGAGTTGTCCAATGCTTATAAGGTTACATTTCAGGCCAGGGACATAATAGACATCTGGCACGAACTTCTTCTTTCCCTTATTTGTCAATATGTTTACTCTTCATTTTCCCATGACAGAGACCTTGCTACCAGTCCCTGTTGTCACTTCATATTTTACACTCTTATCTAGATAGGAAAACATTGCTATGTTTCCAGTCATATGGTTACTACACCTTGAATCTGATAACCATACATATTCCTATTTTTATTGTGCTACATTACAAGCTAAAAGCACGCTACCATGGTTATGATTTTCTTTTCTAAGATTTACTCTTGGTTTACTACCCATGTCATTTTTCTTCTTTCTACATTCATTTGCATAGTAACCATAATTTTTGCAATAGTGACATTGGACATGAGATTTATCATACCTCTGTCCTTGTGCTTGATTTTGGCTTGAGCCTTGGCTTGGATTCTGATTGCTGCCCCTTCCACTTATGCTTGCAGGGTTGCTTCTTCCACCTCTCTGTGGGATTCTTCCTCTTCCTCGGTAGTTTGATATTTCTCAACCTCTACCTTGACCAAAATACATTTGTGTCTTAAATGCACAATCCAATGAGGATTTTGTTTCTTTGTCCAATCTATGCTCATGAGACATCAGTGATGCATGAAGCTCATCCACTGAAAACTGTGAGAGATTCTTTATCTCTTCTATGGCAACCACTATGGCATCAAACCTTGATGGTATACTTCTTAAGAATTTATCAACTATTCTACTTTCTTTAAGTGTCTCTCCACGAGACCCGATTTGGGTAACCAACCCAATCACGTGTGTAAATAATGAGTCTATATTATTAGACCCTTTCATACAAAGAGTTTCAAATTCTCTTCTCAACATTTGAATTTTTGTTGTCTTCACCTTTTCCATGCCTTGATAGGTTGTCTGGACGGTATACCATGCCTCCTTGGACTTCGTTGCTGCGACAACCCTTTGGAAAATACTCTCATGTACTGCTTGGAAAATATATAAGAGGGATTTGAAGTCCTTCTTCTTATTGTCTCTCAAAAAATCTCTTTCTTCTTGTGTCAAAGCATTATATGTTGTTGCAACTGTTGGTCCTTGGAAACCATTTTCCACCATCTCCAAAATATCTTGTGAGGAGAACAGGGCCTTCATTGTAGTGGCCCAATAATCATAATTCTTCCCACTGAACTGTGGTAGTTGGGGATTTGTCAGGCTTGTGCCTGTTGTTGCCATATTGACTGTGTAAACAAAACCTTCTCACTGCTGGAGAATCAACTTCTCAAAACAATCTTTTAGCTTCTTTAGAAAAGAAATGCTTGTTCTTTCACTGATAGCCTAGACCTATTCTGATACCATGTTGGAAATTGGAAATAAACAAACAATAGAGGCATGTGTTTCCCCCAAAACACAGAAAATGAAATATTGCAGAAATAACAATTCATACACAGACAGGCAGAGCAAGAAAATAAAAACACAGGAGAGGAATTCTATTTCATTTATTCAACTCTTCTCTATTCATTCACCTCTCTAAACAAAATAAATTACATTCCTTTTAATACAAAATGGCCGAGACTGAAGATTTAATTCAATATAGGAATGGATGTATAACAACTAGATGCCCTTTGGCTCTGATCTGCTATTTATACATGACACAACGTACAAAAACATAAACTACCGAACTTGAAATATTATGGGTTCCACCTGCGAAACCACATCGCGTCCATGCCTCCATCACAAATAACATATCGGCGATTATAAGTTTTAACTGGCTCATACGAGAAAACCTTAAGTTCTTGCTGTTGCGATGTGTGATGGCACTTATCACATTGCAACTTAAATTTTTTACTTTACCGGCGCTATCCTCCTGAGCTTCCGGGCACTTATGTGCATTATCCTTCTGAGCTTTCCAAGTGAAATTGTGATCGCATCACAACTCAAATAACATAACATGCAGGTGGCTAAAAGGTAATTCCTCAAATATTCGAAGTGCGAACTGTGGGTGGCTTAAAAAGATAAATGTTAAAACGTGAAAAGTGCGTGCGTGCTTTAAAGGTAAATGGAAAATCATGCTAAGTGCGAAATTCATAATTTGCGATGTGCGATGACGATGTCGCATCACAACATCGCAAGTTTTCAGTGCGGGAGCTAAAAGGTAAATGGTAAATGTTGTGAAGTGCAGTATGTGGGTGGTAAAGTAGTGGGAAGTGCGATAAGGCAAAAAAAAGGTTTGTGAGCAGTCTTGGTAATGCGGTAAGGTTGAGGGTCCCACCAAATCGCATCGATGAGGAAATAAGTTTTTCCGAAAGGCTTAAGAGTTAAACCTTAAATCTTGCGGGCTCCAGTATGTGGGAAAAGGGTAAGTCAACAACGGTGGTTAATAAATTAAACACAGAGTGGGATCGGGTACTCTGTTTTCAGATTTTGCGTGAAAATGCCTTTGAATTTGAAACATGCTGCTTATCCTTCCTGAACAGAAATTCAGTTCAGTTGTGGGCTGCTACCACTTTATTCATGGCAGTGGTTGGGAGTATTTCCAACATGATATCCATAGTACTCCATATAGCAGGTAACATGGTTATTTCACATGGTACAATGATTCTCATAGGCCCAACGCTTCTACTCTTAAATGTTTCATGCAAGCATGCTGCACAGAAATACCAAGATCTGCGTTACTCCACTTTTCCACTTATGTTTTTGATGGTGATCTTCTGAGTGATGGAATGCATCAAAGTTAGAAAACATTTCCTCATCATGAAATTAACCACAAAACATTCTCCAGAATCCTTTTTTCTAGGCCTTATCCCATAGGTTAGAAGAAACAATTGTCAATCATGAAGTGCCACTATTTAGCATCTGTGTCCACTGAATTAATTAAAGAAAAATGTAACCTATCCATTCCTTTACAAAACACAGTATCTAGGAGCCCAATTTCGACAACAAAATCGCACCAATGTCAACAGGTTATTTCACAGTGTTTACGCACATTTCTTTGACCGCACTTCACTGTGGCTTTCCAACATCGTACTCTCAATCCACCGTTCTACAATCAACGATCATGATTCTGGTCATCTTCCGGTGGTGCTCAAACTTAACTTGACACAATTGTCCCCACACATCACCTATCTCGGAGCCAAAATTCTCCAACAACCTGTAAGCTCCAACAACACCGACTTATTAATCAGTCGAACCAAACTTATTCTTCCCTATTACTTTGTATTCAGTGCTATCGACCTCTTCGATAGGCACTATTGGGTAAATCTCTCGCTATGCTCTTTTCCAACATGTTGATTTAACAAAGATTCACCAATGCTGTCGAATAGTGTTATAACTTTACAGTTGCAATTCAACAATTTGCAAGATCAAACTCCACAAATTCACGGAAATTTACAGCTACTAAATTTTCTGTTCTAACACTCTCATCTCACCTCACATCTCTGATGCCAAAATGACCCCACTGGCCATAGGCCTACAACTTAAAATAATTCACACCATCCAATCCAATAGGTATGCACACAAAATCTCAATAATAATTCATTAATCAATAAAATAATTACAGTATAATTCTTGGCCTTATGCTTGGGCATTCATTCATCATTGCTCTCATAGACACTCTTCTACCTATTACATGTCTTATAGGCTCACCAGGATTTATACAAATATATTATAACCGAAGTAGGTTCTAGATCGTTAAACTAACTCCCAAAGTATTTCTTGTAATCCATGAAATCTCTCATTTGATTCCTTATCCCTAGTTAAGAGCTAACTAATCAATGATCCTCTCAAACCTTCCACAATCCTCACGAATCTTCTCCTATTTACAATAATCTTCATTCTCTCTTAAAAACTATAGAAAAAATACATTATTTAATTAAATCCTAATTTTAACATCTAACTAGTTTAGTAAACAATTAACCTAAATTTGATGTACATGCATCACTAATGTTTGATATTCAATGCAACAATATTTTAGTGAGGGTTCTAGATCTAACTAGTGTCATGTGAATATCAAGGTCGACCAACAATTCACAAAGCTACCTTAAATCGAAACTCGATGATCACAACTTGAAGAAACAATAAATGGGATAAATATAGTTTACCAAGTCAATCGAGATCTAGAAATATGTGGGAAGCTCTCCTTAGTTAGTAAATCATCCATTATTGTGTCAAATGTAATTACAAACTAGCTCATCATATATCAATTACATGTAATGGCTTCCCTAAATGAATCACCAGGAGAAGTAACCGTGAATAATATTCCTTTATTATCCAAATTCCTTGCAAAACAAATTGTGAAGGTGAAAACCACTCCTAATGGATTGGAATTTGGAAAAGGTGGGAATCAAGGTCTCTAAATAGATTACGGGTCTATCCAATGACAGCCTTACTTTGCTACCATCCTCTTTTAGGTTTTTTTTCCTTTAGAAATGATTCGTGAACAACCTCTATGTTCATCTTATAATTTAGGTGTTCTCCTTCTCGAGAGGGAAATCACACGGGAATCAATATTCATGTAGGAATAATGATTATTTATCACCTTTTCATAACAAAGTACTATGGTAGGGATATTTATTCGACTTTGGGTCCACAAAATGAGAGATCCTCCGCTAAAAGGACCGGTTCCTAAAAGTAGATTATATATTCATCTTATTGATCGGATAGCCACGGGGCTTTGGTGGTGGCACAAAACAAATAGAATAAAGTGAAAGAAAGAAAAGTGGATCTATAAAATTAGATCACATGAGATTGACGGGCAAGAAAAGAACAAAATAGCCCAGGGAAAAGTAGTGGATTTATAAAATTAAAATAGAATTGAAGGAAAATTCTACACATACTCTTATTTCATTGTTATCGTTGTTAAATATATTGTAATATATAGTTATTGTGAAGTAGATCTCACATAAACACGTAATTGTAAATATCTCATGTAAATGTAAACGCTTATTTTTAAAATCAAACACAAAGATAAACATTTAATATCTAATATTTAATTTTTAATATTTAACGTTTAATATTTTTAATTTAATGTTTCTTTTATTTAAAAATTAATTTAATTATTATTTTGTATAAACACAATATAAATTTACAATATATGAACATGTTTAAGAACACAAAAAATGTAGGGTAAATAAATAAAAGTATAAATAAACTAAAGATATCGTAAATTAAAAAAATATGTTTTTATACTTATTAAATTAGAGGTATGATAAATAAATAAAAATATAAATAAATTAGAGGTATCGCTTCATAAACTTCTAAAACTCAAAAAAGAGGTTTTATTTAGATGAATTCTATGGGCCAAATACCATATACCATAAGACAAATTATTATTAATACCATGGGAAAAATACCACATTTATAAAAGAGGCATGGTAAATAAATAAATATAAAAGACGTATAAAGAAATATAGTAAGAAAATAAAAATATATCAAATAAGATTAGAAATCAACGTCTAATTATATACCAAGCCTATGGGCCAAATACTATGGTAAATAAAAGAGGTATGGTAAATAAAACAAACCTCTATTTATATTACTCCATAAACCTCTTTATATTTAGGAGCACTCAAAAAAGAGGTTTTATTTAGCTGAAGAGTATGGGCCAAATTATTATTAATACCATGCAAAAAAATATTATTAACCATAATAATATTATTAAAAGATGAATATTATTACTATTATTAAATCTAATATTCATATTAATATATTATAATATTAATATTATTAAACTTAATAACTTTGCATCAATACAATATTAAATTATATTAACTCTAGACATATATGGGAGGGAAGAACAAAGACATATTGTAATAGAGGTGGAGAGATAGGGTGGAGATAAACTAAAGGAGAGGGGAGAGGAGGAATGAAGAGGGAGAGGGGGAGAGGAGTGAGAGAGGTAGAGAAGGGTAAGAGATGGATATGGAGACATAATATGGATGTGGGAGAGAGAGAAGGAGAGAGGAAGGGAGATAGGGTTTGGTATTGGATAATCTAGTGCTCCCTGTGTGTTTCGTGACATGTGCTTAACCACCACCTGAGGATCCGTTAACTCTGAATATGCGTCTATTTATTATCACATGTGCATTTTGGTATAATGGAAATCATGATTCTAAAAAGTGGTATCAAAGCTAAAGGTATCAAGTTGGAACCACACATGGCTCGTGATGGGGGGGAGATTGTTTCGCATTGGATAATCCAGCGCTCCCCGTGTGTTTCATGACATGTGCTTAACCACCTCCTGAGGATCTGTTAACTCTGACGATGTGTCTGGTTACTAACACATGTGGGTTTTGGTGTAATGGAAATCGTGATTCCAACATATAGTGAGAGGATTAGAAGGAATAGAGAGAGAGAGAGGTCAGGGACGAGAGAGGGAGGTATGAGAGAAAGGGAAAAAGAGGAAAGACGCCAGAGGGAGGGATACAGAGATGGAGTTCGAAAGGGAGATAGGGAGGGAAGAAGAAATACATAGAGTGATAAGTGAAGATTTGGAGGGGGAGAGAGGGATGGAAGAAGAAAGACATAGAGAGTGAGAATTGGAGAGAGAGGGAGTGACAAGGGAGAGATGGAGAGAGAGTGTGTATGTTTACAAGTGAGATACAGAGGAAAAAAAGAAAGGATATATGGATATAAGGGGGGAGATAAGGAGAGAGAAGGAGAAATATATGGATATAGTAACATAGTTACATAGAGAGAGAGTTATGGGGGAAGAGAGAGGATTGGAGGGAAAATAGAAAGAGAGAGATGATTGGATGGAAAAGAGAGAGAGAGAGAGAGAGAGAGAGAGAGAGAGAGAGAGAGGATTGGATGGAGAGAGGGAGAGAGAGAGGAAGACAAAGGGAGGTAGGAGAGAAAGGGAGACATAAGAAGGACAAGAGAGAGGACATGAGAGAGAGAGGAAGAGAGTAATGGTGTGAGAGAGAATATTGGAGGTCAACGAGAGAGAGAGAGAGAGAGAGAGAGAGAGAGAGAGAGAGATGGGGGAAGAGAGAAAGGGAGAGAGAGGAAGGACGAGAGAGAGTACTTGAGAGAGATTAGGAGAGAGTGAGGGATGGAGAGATGGACTTGAAGGGGGCGAGAGGGAGGGAAGAAGGAATACCTATAGAGTGAGAAGCGAAAAGAGGGAGGGAGTGACAAGGGAGAGATGGAGAGTGAATTTGTATGTTTGGGGGTGATATAAGGAGACGAAGAAGAAGAGATGGATAGAAGAGGGGAGAGGAGAGAGAGAGGGATATAGTAACAGAGTTGAAGGAAGAGGAAGGAAGAGAGAGAGGAAGGAAGAGAGAGAAGATGTGAGAGATTGGAGAGAGGTAGGGAAAGAGAGATTGAGTTAGAGGGGGAGAGAGAGGGAAGTAAGAAGAAAGACATGGATATATAAAGGTGCAGAGAGCGAGATAGAGGGAGTGGTCAGGAAGATAGAGAGAGAGGGAGGGAGGACAACAGGAGAGAGATAGAAACATGGTTGGACATAGAGAGGCTCTCTACAACCCAGTGTGTGGATAGATCACATAATATAAACAGTTAACATGTAATGTTCAATATTTAACACTTATCATTTGTAATCTAATGTGTGTCCTATTTAAAATTAATCTAATTATTATTATGTATAAACACAATATAAATTTAAAATATGAATAGGTTTACAAACACTCAAAAAAGAGGTATGGTAAATAAATAAAACCTCTTTTTATATTTACTCCACAAACCTCTTTATATTTACGAACACTCAAAAAAGAGTTTGTATTTAGGTGAATCCTATGGGCCAAATTATTATTAAGACCATGCAAAAAAATATTATTAACCGTAATATTAATATTATTATTATTATCAAATCTAATATTCATATTAATATATTATATTAATAGTATTATTAAATATAATATCCATATTAATATATTATGATATTAACATTATTAAATTTAATAACTTCGGATTAATACAACATTAATTATCTATATTATAATATATATTAATATGTCATGATATATATTAAATCTAGGTACATATTGGAGGGAAGACCAAATACATAGAGTGATAGAGATGGAGAGATAGGTGAGTGACAAGGGAAAGATGAAGATAAAATAAAGGAGAGGGGAGAGGACGAATGAAGAGGGAGAGAGAGAGAGAAGAGTAAGAGAGGGAGAGTGAGACATAAAGATGGCTGTGAGAGAGAGAGAGAGAGAGAGAGAGAGAGAAAGAGAAAGAGAGAGGTAGGGAGATAGTGAGAGGATTGGAGGGTAGAGTTAGAGATATAGAGAGACAGATAGAAATAGATGGGGGAAGAGAGAGGGAGGTAGGAAAGAAAGAAAGAGAGAGCAAGGATGAGAGAGAGGACTTGAGAGATAGCATGAGAGAGTGGTAGGTAGAGAGATGGAGTTGGAATCAGAGAGAGGGAGAGAAGAAAAAAGACATAAAGAGTGAGAAGTGGAGAGTTGGAGGGGGAGAGAGGGAGGGAAGAAGAAAAACATAGAGAGTTAGAAGTGGAGTGATAGAGGGAGTGACAAGGGGGAGATGGAGAGGGAGTGTGTATGTTTAGGGGTGAGATAAAGAGACAAAAAATGAGTTATGCATCGTTTATCATATCTATATAATTGATGACCTATAGATTGGCCTTGGGAAGCCCTTCCATTCAGACTTGGTCAAACTTCTTGAAAAACAGTATTTTGAATTCCATACGTGACTCTGCCTAGACTTTTACGCGTGTAGGCGTAGGTCCACTCATATCGAACACGCGTGTACAATTTAAAATATTAAAAAAATAATAAACTTCCTATTAATTGGGTGAGGTTTATGGGTTTTACTAGTATCCTACTTACACCAACCCGTGGCCAAACTATTTCCCAACTGGAAAAATGATTTGACGAAGTATAAATACACCTCAAGGGAAATGCCTAAGGGATGAGAGAAAATACTATTGATGTGATAGCCTGTTATAGCCCTAATCAAATATGATATTTCCCTGTGCCTTATGAACTTCCCAGGTTTAGGAAACCCTTGTTTCCTTGTGATGTTCACCTCCTCTTTATATGACATCCTTTATGCACCCTTTATGGAATAAGCTTTGTGAGGCTAGGGCTGGATGGATCTGGAGGACGGTTTCACTTGGAGCCATGACATATCTCAGGTGATTTATCCACTTTCTCTTTACATATTATCAATAAAAGAAGCTTTGTCTCATTCCTAATGCCTTTGTGTTTTATGTCTCCTATACATGTTGAATGATCTTGTAACGGTTTATTTCATGTTATTTTTATGATATTATATAATATAACATGATGACATCTAGGATATATATGTTGTGCAACTAGTTTGTGTGCTTTTTTTTTAAATTCATTTGCAGGTATTAAAGCACAAAGAGTAGTAGAGGGTTTGCACCCTACGGGATCGACCTTAGACATAAGATACATGGGTAAGGTCATCTATCTTCTGTTTTCTAGTTCAAGTGTTAGGATTTTTAATTTGAGTGTTCCCTATGATGATATCACTTCCACTCTGTTAGGTAACTCAATCCAGACCTTAGGGTAGTTTTTTCCATAACAGAACTCGCGACTCCACTAAGGATTACATCCGTGTAATTCCTAGTTTGGGTTATTTTTCTCTGTATTTTGGGTTCACTCACAATTTGATCATTTTTTTCAGTCTAGTAGGTTATTCCCATCCATGCAGATGATCAGGAGATTAATATTTAGCTAAAAATTGAAAGTGATCAGAAATGCTTCAGAACTGAATGACCCGATAGAGTTCATCACCAGGATTCCAACGCAAATCGTTCTGTCAAAATCCAAGTTCATATGAGCGAGTTATGGTCTCTTATTCATTTTACCAAACAGTTAAAAATTATGCAGAAAAATGATAGATTGATGAATTGGCAGTCCAATCAGCACCATAGGAATATCCAAGGAATATTCTCCAATTTCAGCCAGTGACATTGTGATAAGTGTCATCTTCAAATTCGCCAATGTTGTTATGTGGAAATTGAAATTCTTCCTCCATTTCCTAAGGTTGAAGATTTCCAATTTATGGCTTATTACTATGGTGAATTTTTGAGCCAATGGGGAAGGGACATGTGGCATGTCACGTGCACCCCCCCCCCCCCCCCCCATGCCAAGTTGATTGGAAATCTTACTAAGGTCTCAAACCTTAGATATGGGCAGAAATCTGTATGTAGAGCGAAAAAATTTATACCTATGGAGGAGGCTAACTAAGGTTGGCAGTGCTATATAATATGGTGAATAGTTATAGAATTTATGGATAGCTAACTATTATGGAAAAGACCTTTATTTGACGGACAGGTTATCTATTCGGCAGAATTGCTATATATATAGTGGAGAAAAACGTTTATGGCAGGGGTCGGGGGAGATCCCCAGACCTACCCCACGCTATTCATATACCTTACCATGTCTCCTGTAATGTGGGTCTTAACCAATATACAAATCCACTTATATTTAAATTTTGACCACGTCATCATTGGGGGTTCGGAGGGGGCGAAGCCTCTCCCATATCTCCATACGCCAAAAACTAGTGGCTAACATTACAAAACTGGCAGAGGTGTATTAACGCTAATCTAGCTTAAGATATGTTTATTACCACTAACACACATTAAAATGTAATTAGCGCTAAACATGCTTTGTATTCAAACTGCACTTATCTTATACTTAAGATGTGCTTAACATTAATTTAACTTCAGATTAATATGGCAGTCCAACTAGCAGAGGCTCCTTTTTTAGGCGGCCTTACTAAATTTAGAATTTTTACTGGTGAATTCCCAGATTTAGAGGAGAAATTGTGGGGAAATTTATTTTTTTCCATAACTGAGGCAATTTTCGACCAAAATGAGCTCAGAAAGAGTAATTATTGGTATATTTTTATGTTTGGATCCATTGGAGCAGGTTGTAGAGGCAACAAAAGATTGTAAACAAGAATTTTGCACAATTGAAGCTAATACAAAGGCCCACACTATGAAGCTGGACCAAGGAGACATGGCCCAGGAGGGGTGAACTTCTTCAACAAAAATTTGTATATTGAGCTTTCTTATTTGTGCATGATGTGTTTTTATATGTTTTTGTTCATTATTAAGTTTGTGTGCTTTTGAGTTCATGAAAAACACTAAATTTCACCAAGTTTAATGAATTGTCAATCACATGCTCGTTGATAAACTCTTTTTTGATAAGAAAACCAAAGAAATTTCATTTTAAATCTGAAACTGATATTAGCTCGACATTAAATAAAAATCAATTTCATAACAAGTTGGTATCATAGCACAAGGTTGTTTTCTTTATTTTCTTGAAGGGTTTTAATAGTTGCAATTTTTTTGATGCTTACAAGGTTGAAGTTGCAGAGAGGAGAAGGGAAGCTATTGGTAGCTACTTCTGAGATTAGGAAAAGAGGGAAGAGAGATGAGAAATCCTCATATTCACCCAATATTCCACTCAAAGCTGCACTTGAAGCACCTCAGGTTCCATCTCCATCAGTTGATATTGAAGAGGTATAAATTGCACAAGAATAGAGACTTAGTTGAGATTGAAGAGGTATAAATTGCACAAGAATAGAGACTTAGTTGAGATTGAAGAGGTATAAATTGCACAATAATAGAGACTTAGTTGAGATTGAAGAGGTATAAATTGAATCCAAATCCATTATGTTAGGGTATGAAGAGACTCATGAACATTCTGAAGAAGAAGATGTTAAGAGATACTTCAAAGAGATGCAAAGAATGGTTAAAATCATGTATGAAGCTTTTATGGTAGGAAGAGCTGAAGAAGGTTCAAAGCCTCCGCATGGACTAGGATCTTAAAACAGTAAGCAAGATGGAGAGAAGAGATCAAAAGGTAGTGGAGGAAAGCCACCTCCATATCCACCATCCTCATATTCATCATATTCATCAAGATCTTCATATTCCACATCCACTACAAAAGCCCATACCCGTACTCATTCCAAGGTCCCAAAAGGAAAGACTCCATAACTAAATTTGGATATTAAGTTTGAAATTCCCATGTACAATGGATAGGTTAATGCAGAAAAGTTAGAAAATTGGATTCATCAGTTGGAATTATATTGCAGAATTCAAAATATACAAGAGGGTGACATAAAGATCCTGTTGGATTCATTAGTGCTAGAAGGAGCAGCACTAGTTTGGTGGGAGGAAAAGACTCAAGAGGAAATGTGAATCAATGGTAATATTTCCATTTCTTGGGTTGAATTCATTTATTCCATTAAAATACAGTTTTATTCATTAGTCTATACGTAAAAAGAAATTATGAGTTGGCAAAACTTTAGGAAGCTCAAAGGCCAACTGTTTAAGAGTACACTAAGGAGTTTAGAAAGAGGGCTTTTTTGTTAGGAGTAAACTTGAATTCACAAGATACACTCTTGAAATATATTGGAGGATTACATTCCTAATTGAAACATACTATCCTTATGTTTAACCCAAACAACTTAGATGAAGTTTGTGTACAAGCCACACACTTAGAGGCAAGGGGAAAACAAGGCATAAAGGAGAAAGAGGAAAGTGACGATAAAGGGAAAGGAAAATTTTATGGAAGAGGAAAAATAGATAGTTCTGTAAAAAAACAGAAGGAAAAACTCACATGAAAAAACTGTTCAAAGATCGGCCATGATGAAGACCACTGTTGGAAACTTCATCTAGAATTGAAACCGAATAGACTGAAAGCCAAAGATAAGGGGAAAATTGTTGCTATAGATGAACCAAACTTAGGGTCAGATTCAGGAGATGAGACAAAACTTACAGCCATGGGTTTGAAAGGTAAACATGTTGCAAGCACTAGTTCTTCAAATTTTTCAAATGCTACTCATGATGAAGAAACAAGAATAGAACTTTTCCACATTAGAGTTGTCTCTAAACATACCAATATTGATACACTTTTTTATAGTGGGTCATGAAATAACTTGATTTCCGAAGATTTTATTAAGCAATTGGGCCTTGAAACAATTATAAATCCAAGACCATATCCTTTAGGTTGGCTTTGCAAGAATGCAAACTTTCAGATTACAAGGAAGTGCTTACTAAGATTCGCCATTACCTCAAATTTTCTTGATGAAGTTGAGCTTGATGTTCTACCACTTGAGATATCAAGTATTATATTGGTAATTTCTTATCTGTATGATAGGAAATTTGTATTTCATTACCATGAGAAAAAGTATCACTTGTTTAAGCATGGTATTGAGTACATAATTAGAGCACAAAAGAAGAAGGAAATTTTGTCTCTTATACATGCAAGTGAAATTAATAGGATAGTGAATGCAAGTCATAACTTCAGACTGTTGATGATAAAAAAAAGAGATGTATTGAATAACACTTTTCATAAAGATGCTTATGCTTGTAAGGAGTTGTTTCAGGATGTTAACAGGTTTCCTTTGAAAGAATGTGAAAAACATTTTCAGTAGTCAACAATAGTGTTGAGCAGTGTTGGAAAGAAGATGTCGGTGCAAGAGGGTGCAAAGGTCAAAGAGAAAGTGACAAAGCAAATTTGAAAAGAAGGCATGGGATCCAAAAATGTTGGTTTATGGTTTCCAAAAGGTACAATGAAATGGTGAAGAAACTTAAGAGTTAACGGCCGGATACAGTTCTTCACCAGGATTCCAACGCAACTCATTTCATCAAAATTTGAGTTCATATGAGTGAGTTATGGTTTGTTGTTAATTTTACAAAACAAGTAAAAATTATGCAGAACAGTGACAGACTGATGACTTGGTAGTCCAGTAAGCACTCAGGCATATCCAAGGAATATTCTCCAAATTCAGCTACTAACACTATGACAAGTGTCATCTTCATATTCGCCAATGTTGCTATGTGGAAATTGAAATTCTTCCTCCATTTCCTAAGGTTACAAATTTTCAATTTATGGCTTATTAATATGGTGAATTTTTAAGCCAATGGGGAAATGCCACGTCGTATTCCACGTGCCCCCCCCGCTCCCAATGGAAAGTTGAATGGAAATCTTACTAAGGTCTCAAACCTTGGATATGGGCAGAAATATCTATGTATAGCGGAAAACTCTAAGCCTATGGAGGAGGCTAACTAAGGTTGGCAGTGTTATCTAATATGTCAGACAGTTCTAGTATTGGTGGACAACTAACTATTATGGTGGATACCTTTATTCGATGGACATGCTATCTATTCGGCGAAATTTCTATATCTATAGTGGAGAAAAATATTATGGCGGGGGTCGAGGTCGAACCCCAGACCTACCCCGCACTATTCATATGCCTTATAATCTCTCCTGTAACATGGTCTTAACCCATATACAATTCCACTTATATTTGAATTGTTATCGCACCATCGTTGGGGGTTCATAGGGGGCCAGCCACGTGGGCCAGACCCCTCCCATTTGTCCATACACCAAAAACTAGTAGCTAACATTGCAAATCCGACAGAGGTGTATTAACATTAATCCGACTTAAGATATGTTTATTACCACTAAGCCACATTAAAATTTAATTAATGCTAAATTCACTTTTTATTCAAATTGCAATTATATTATACATAAGATGTGCTTAATATTAATTTAAATACAGGTTAATATGGTGGTCTGACTAGCAGAGGTGCCTTTTTAGACAGCCTTATTAAATTTAGAATTTTAACTGACGAATTCCCATATTTAGAGGATAAACTGTAGGGAAATTTGTTTTCTGCCATAATTGAGGCAATTTTTTACTAAAATGAACTCGGAAAGAGTCATTATTGGTAGATTTTTATGTTTTGGAGTTATTGGAGCAGGTTGGAAAGGAAACGGGAGAAAATAAACAAGCATTTTGTAGAATTGGAGCTAATACAAAGGCCCACACTATGAAGTTGGACCAAGGAGATGTAGCCCAGGAGGTGTAAACTATGTTGTGTAACCAGCTCCAAAAATAGAAGAAAAGAGATATCAACGCCTTAGAAATAAGCCACTTCGAGGGGGAAACCTCCAATACATTACATAAATGAACAATTCTTGGATTTCGGCTTCGCACCATAAAAAATTCATCTTCTGAAACTTCGTAGAAAAAAATTTATAGCGAAAATTCCATGATGACCTGTTTGGAGCAGCGAAACCTTAGAATCCAAACCTCTGATACCAAATGTTGTGTAACCAGCTCCAAAAATAGAAGAAAAGAGATATCAACGCCTTAGAAATAAGCCACTTCGAGGGGGAAACCTCCAATACAATACATAAATGAAAAATTCTTGGATGATACAATTTACAAAACCTCCTTTCTATATATAGGAGTCCATGTGGCCATAATGTAATCCTAGTGGGCCACAATGTAATCCTAGCCGACCTAACAATAATAATTTAAGGGTACAATAATAACAAAATGGGGGTTACAAGGGTACAATAATAACAATAAGGGGGTTACACTAATAGCAATAAGGGACTATACTAGTAATATAGGGACCTAACAAAGTCCTTCAAAAATAAACTTGTGTATTGAGCTTTGTTATTTCTGCATGCTTTGTTTTTATATGCTATTATTTAGTATTAAGTTTCTATGCTTTTGAGTTCGTGAAGAACACTAAATTTCACCAAGTTTAACGAATTGTTAATCACATGCTCTTGGATAAGGTCTTGTTTGATAAGAAAACCATAGCACTTTCATTTTAAATCTGAAACTGATATTAGCACAACATTAACTAGAAATCAATTTGAGATTAGCAGAAGTCCTAATCTTTTGGATCAAGCTTGGTTATTTTCTTTTTTCTTTATTACAATTTTTGTATGCTACTTGGTGTGTACACACATTAGGGAATTTTGAGGTCTAAAATTGGCCTCCTAAGAAAAATGTATAACTAAAATAAAATTTATAAGAATCAATAGGATTCAAGATGATGATGTCAATTGTTTGGTCAATTTAGTGTGTCCTAAATTGCTACATTAATTTATCAATCCGGGATTCGTAATCTGATGAAGTGTGGCTCACTATATGTGCAAGATAACCTATTTCTTACCTTTTTGTCGTTTTTGGTTTTCTAATGTGAGATGGAAATTCTAAAATAAAAACAAGTATGGTTATGATTGTTCAAGGCAATGATATCCTTTATAATGATTTACCAACTTCAAACTTCAAAAGGAATTTGAAACATACAATGACAAAAATTGAAAGGAAATGAAAATGTGCTGCTAGCCTAATAAATCAAACAGTGAACTATTGAGCATGAAAACCAAACTATCCTTGCTGCTGTCTAAACACAAAAGAAACTATGCTTAAAGAAATTCAAGAATTGAAACAAAGTAAATCTAAATCAAATTACATCAACTTATATTCTGATCCCTCGCCATTAGTCCAGCTATGGATTTCGGAGGTAACCATAAACAACTTAAGCAATCTGATATCTAATTTGCAGAAAAAGAAACTAATATCAAACTACACACTCATACTTCAATCCCTCACCATTAGTCCAGCTATGGCTTTCAGAGGTAACTGAAAATGACATGAACAATTTAATATTTCTAAATCTAACTACTGAAGCAAATGTGCAAGACCCTGTACAAATGTGCCAGCATCGGGAATTAAACAAAAACTAAGAAAAATAAATTACCAGCAGAACAATATTGATTCCATGTCATTAGTCAAAAGACATAATGCCTGGGCTGCCTATTTGTAATCTGAAACAAGAACACTGATCAGTTAACAACAACATAAAACATGAAAGATTATGGACAGAAGTAAAATGTAAAGCATGAAAGATTATAAACAGAGATGAAGCATAAATACCATGAAAGATGCAATGTATAAACACATGAATGACTTATGGCACAATGAGCTTAAAGAAATAAAACAAGAAACTATACAATAATGCACAAAACCTCAGCGTGTGTAGGGGCCCTCTGCACCAGCCTCGGGCAACAGCCTTCAAATACGAATTACGCTTGGAAACAGAGTCTTCTTATATATTAAAATGCAGTCATAACAGAGAGATGATATTACAGCACAGTGGCAACGCAATTACATTACAGAGTTATATGGAGGCTAACTATTATGCGTATGAAAACGTGTTATTTATAACAAAAGTGATATAACTAATTCCCTAAAGTTTGTGCTGATAGAGACACGTGAACCATCACGTCCAGAGATCCAGCATCATGGCCGCGGTGAGGAGTAAATATATGAAGAGTGGATGTTGGATTCGGCTTATGGAGCCGTGTACAGGTGTTGATGTGTCTCCCGTAAATTAGAAACGGTCATACAAATCTTCACGTGATGAGAAACAAAGTCCTATCACCGTGGGACTCTACGGTTGACTTCCACTTGGCCACCTTTGACCACAGCCTCCTTAGGTGAATTTGCCCGAGCCAATAGGACACGATCCATGTCCACATCATTTCTGACTTGCCCATGTGGCTCAAATTGCCTGAAGACACCTGCAACATAGACTTTCACAAAATGGCTGTGGAAATTTGCAGCAGCTGCAGAAAGTGGCAAGATTCCGCAGCTAAATGAGCAAAAATCTAAATCAAACAGCAGACACAAAACATAGTTAAAAACCATTTTAGATTCTCTTTTACAATTGATATGCAATGATATTGACAACTTAGAAGGTTCAGGTGAATGAAAAAGGTCTAGAAAGGTGTATAGGAAAGATGCAGATTTGAGACTCAACATACCCCCATTGTGAAGGTGTTGCATGTCCTCATGCAACCAAAATTTTGATAATCCTTCTTCAATTCATATGCCTTGACACTTCAGCCAGTACATCCAGTCCTCTCCTCCTCTTCCTTGGTGCTGCTAACATCCTGGGCTTTTTCATCAAGCATTTGAATTTGATATTAATCAGTGCTCTGCTTAACTTCTGGCATTTCCTCTTCAATTTCCTATTCTTCTTCTACCATAGTCCCAGATGTAGCATGGTATTATCATGAATGATTTTGTCCAATTTACTTTGTTCCTTCAATGTCTCATTTTCATTTTTAATGTGTCTATTTAAAAGCTCTAGCTCAAAGACTTCTTGTTTCAGTGATTGGACTAGATCATCTTGTACTATGTGAGGCTGAGTGGACGAAGTACTGGGACCCGTAGCTGCTCTTTCTAAAGATTCTATATAATCATATACTTCTTGTTGCTTTGGGTCTATCTCAGGTGTCGTTTTTATTGGGTTGTCCCCAAAATTCCGTGGAGGAGAGTTGTCTTCAAAATCTGGCTGAGAAGGACTCACATTAACGTCTGGCTGAGAATGGGATGGACTATGTTCAATGTCTGACTGAGAATGAAATGAACTAGGTTCACTGTCTGACTAAGAGTGAGATGGACTATGGCCAGCTGGGGATTGTTCAGATGTTTCTTCCCCCAAATCAATAAAATGGGGTCCTTTCATTTGCGTTTTCCTCAACTTCCCCTTAAGCCTGGAACTTCTTCTCACACGCTGTGGAACACTGTCTTTTTGTTTTTGTTTTCCTTTCCCTTTCTTCTTGGCCATAGATGACTGTTCTTGAAGGTGAACTAGTCTTTCAGATAACACTTGATGATCTTCTTCGGAAGAAGGGGTTTGATGCATAGCCTCAATACTTTTTCTCTCTTTTGATGTTATTGGATTTTTACCCTTGGTTTCTCTCTTCTTCCTTTTTGACAGTCTCTCTTCCCTACTAGTTCTTTCAATTGTAGTAGTAGGAGTACTTTGAGTTTCATCATTTGTTCTTTTTCTCCTACTCCTTCTTGATGTGCTACCTTCAGAAATTTCTTGAGGTTCCTCAAAGAAATTTCTAATCAAAAATTGTTCCCATGTGTCCTTCTTCTCTTTTAACTGTTTTTCAATCAAAATTTTCACAAGACCATGGTGATATAGATGTGGTTCTACATCCCCTAAATGCTTCTGAACAGTCACAAACATCTTCTTCAAACTATTTAATAAAAAGTATGGCAAATTGAGGGTCTGGTTATCTAGAAAATTCATCAGCAATCGGGTATGGTACATATACATTGACCCAAAACGGCCCTCACAGGTGATAAATTTTTGAACAACTAGCAGCAAAGTAGCCCATTCCTCTTTCAAAGCATGAACAGGAATTCCTCTTTTAAAAATAGTTATGTCCATACATGGGTTATGTAGAATCACTCTCGAGGCTTCATCACTAATGCTTTTGTTCTTAAACCAACGTTCACCCTCTTGAAGAAGTTCTGTGGCAGATGCTATAGATGCCTCATTCACCGTAAACTTAAGGTCTCCAATCTCTACCTCCAGACCATTGAAAGACCTTGCAAAAGCTTTTGTCACCTCTTTATGGTAGCCTCTAAACTTTTGGATAAACCGCAGCCACTTTTCCTTCTTCAATATATCCCTGACTTGCGGGTATCCTTCCATGAATTTAGGTCCCTCTGGTTCTGCTCTCAACAATTTACCCATCCTTCTTTCTGCTCTTTAAAAACTTGCCTGCATGAGGAGGGTTCAATGGAAGTAGGACGGCTGAATGAACGGAAATGAGCACGATGACCGTAGGTAGATATCAGAGAGTGGGTATACAGACTGTAGCATAACAGAGAACGAAATGGAGTGAAGCGGAACAGAGAAGGGTTACGTGAGCACGGCGGAAATGCGGCTGTAAGATTAATAGAACAATAGGAGGAGTATAACACATCCGGCAGTGTTTTAAAATTTGGTGGCTGCAAAATAAATGTAAGCACGTTTATACAACGGCTACGGATTTTATGCGGCTGAAAGAAGCCGTAGTCAAATCAACTACGTTTCATTGTCACAGGTGGAATATCGGAGTATGAGTGAAGATTGGAGGTTTAATTATGGGACCGTTTGAGAATGAATGCAAGGATTGTGGGAGGATTGTACAGAGATCATGGAGTGGTTACGGAGTTTGTCAATACAATCATTTCACATAATGGAGCTTATGGTTTATAACTATATAAAAATGTGTTTTAAATGCTATTTGAAATAAATTTTTACTCATACTTTGGAATTCTTACCATTTTTCCTTGGTCTTCAATTAGTTACTCCTCATTGATATCTTGAATGCTCCATGTATTTATAATTGGTCCTCATACCTGCATTTGATTTCATGATTGTGGAAATAACATCTGGCTGTACATTCTTTTGAAAAAAATAGTAGCTGCGGAATCTGCTTCTGGCTGCGGAAACTGGTGTCAGCTGCAGAAACAGATGTCAGCTGCAGAAACTGACACAGCTATTATTTGGGTGAATGGAAATGAACGGATGACAAATGACTAAATGGAAATGGTCATGAAAGAGAATTTTATTGGTGAAATGGAATGAAATAGATAAAATGAAGTGAAATGGAATGAAGTGGAGTGAAATGAAGTGGAATGGAATGGAGTGGGTGGTCACAAAACTTGTGAAATGAAAGAGAGATTTTTTCTTTTTGGAAAATATAGGGTGTCAGGTGTTCCTGATTTTCACCCTACATTTTCTGTATAAGACTGCCAATCAGTGATTGGTTTTCAGGCTTATAAAATTTTTTAAATTTTTTTATTTTTATTTATTTATTTATTTATTTATATTTTTAGTTTTTAAACTGAAAAGAACAAAAGCTAGGCTGGTGGAGAAGAAGAATTCTTCTGTACCAGCCTGATTGCAGAATTTTCTTGAAACATTTTGACAAATTCCTCTTTTGAGAGGATTATTATAAACTTTCAATCTGTGGTCATTCACAATAAGAGGAGTTTGAAACTCATCAATGGTCTTGATTCTTACCGCTCCATTGCTAAAGATCTTGTCAATCTCATATGGCCCAAGCCAATGAGTCTGAAATTTTCCTTTGAAATATTTAAACTTGGAATCAAATAAAAATTCCCAATCTCCTTCTTGAAACTTCTTCTCTTTGATGTACTTGTCATGCCATTTAGCTTTTTGATATTGAACTAGATCAGTTCTTAAAATTGCTTCTTTTCTGATCTCATCTAGCTCATTCAACTGCTCCATTCTATGATTTTGGGCTTCTGATAATTCCATCCCCAACTGAACTGCTATCTTGAAGGTATTGACTTGGAACTCAATGGGGAGCAGGACTTCCTTCCCATAAACAATTTCATAGGGAGAATGTCCTGTTGTATTTCTCCATGTAGTTCTGTAGGCCCACAAGGCTTCAGGAAGCCTTTCTGCCCAATCTCTTCTATGTAGATGAACAGTTTTGGTGATGATACTTTCAAGAACTTTGTTTGTAGACTCCACTTGACCATTTGCTTGCGGATGGTAAGGAGTAGATCTTCTGTGCTTGATTTTGGTATTCTTCCATCAACTTCTCCACCAAGTTGGATGTGAATTGGCTTCCTTGATCTGTCACAATTTCTCTTGGAACACCAAAGCGAGTAAAAATATCCTCATAAAGAAAATGAACAACTAAATTTTCAGTAGCAGATACTAATGCTTTGGCTTCTACCCATTTAGTAACATAATTAGTACAAACCAATATATACTTCTTTTGCTTAGATGGTGGATTAATAGGTCCAATGAAATCTAAAGCCCATTTTTCAAAGGGTTCAATGAGTACCTGTGTTTGCAATGGCATTTCATTTGAAAGGGTAGGTTTCCCCTACTCTTTGGCAGCTATCACACCTTTTGACATATTGTTTTGCATCTTTGAAGAGGGAAGGCCAATAATATCCCAAAGAAAGGATTTTATAAGCCGTCCTTTTGTCCGCAAAGTGTCCGCCGCATGGTTCATCATGACATGCCTTAAGAATATCATGCATTTCATCTTCCCTGACACATCTTCTGATCACAAGATCTGGCCCTGTTTTAAACAATTCGTTAGAAATCCTTGAATATTTTGAACTCTCCTGAATAATTTTTCGTTTTTCACTTGGAAATAAATGTGAAGGTAGTTTCCCTGTAACCAAATAGTTAGCAATATCTACATACCAAGGAGTTTTAATAGTTACTGCAAACAAGTATTCATCAGGAAACTTATCCTCTATAGGAGAATCTTCTTTAGTATTCTGAATCCTAGACAAGAAATCAGCTACTGTATTTTGTTTTCCTGGTCTATCCAACACAATAATATTGAATTCTTGAAAAAGTAAGAGCCATCTTGTCACTCTGCCATTAGTAACAGGTTTTTTCATTAAATATCTAATTGCAGAATGGTCAGTATGAATAAAAGTTTCATAGCATGTTATGTAATGTCTAAACTTATTAATTGCATGAACAACAGCTAAAAACTCTTTTTCAGTCACAGTATAGTTCAACTCTGTGGGAGTCAAATTTTTACCGGTATAATAAATGGCATAAGGAACTAAATCTTTTTGACCCAACACAGCTCCTAGAGCTGTATCTGAAGCATCCGTAGAAATATGGAAAGGGAGTTTCCAATTTGGTCCTCTCAAAATAGGTGCTTCAGATATTCTTGTTTTCAAAGTTTCAAAAGCTGATTGACAATCAGGATCCCATTTAAATTCACAGTCTTTTGTAAGCAATTTGAAGAGTGGAGATGTTATTTTAGTGAAGTTTTCTATAAATCTTCTATAATAACCAGTAAATCCTAGAAAACTTCTAACATCTCTTTGAAAATTTGGAATAGGCAACTTGGAGATGACTTCAACTTTTGATCTATCAACCTTAATCCCATCTCCCGAAATATGATGTCCTAAAACAATCCCTTCAGTAAACATCATAAAGCATTTTTCATGGCTTAACGAAAGGTTTGTTTCTTTACATCTTATAAGAACTTTTTCCAAATTTTCTAATGCCTCTTCAAATGAATTACCATAAACTGTAAAATCATCCATATAAACCACTACACAATCATGGATTAGATCAGAAAAAATTCCTAGTACTGCTCTTTGGAATGTTGCTGGTGCATTACATAACCCAAAAGGAAGCACTCGGTAGGCAAAATTTCCCCATGGACAAGTAAATGTGGTCTTATCTTGATCTTCAGGTGCTACCCGAATTTGATTATAGCCACTAAAACCATCCAAAAATGAAAAGTACTTTTTACCTGCTAATGTGTCTAATACCTGATCGATAAAAGGCAAAGGAAAGTGATCCTTCAAAGTTGCTTTGTTCAATTCCCTGTAATCAATGCATACCCTCCATTTACCATTATTTTTAGGTACTATAACCAGAGGAGAAACCCATCGGCTATCTGAAATTGGATAAATGAAGTTTACATTGAGTAGTTTTTGGAGCTCTTCTTTCACTATCTCCCTAATATTTGGATTCATCCTTCTTTGAGGTTGTCTGATTGGTCTACTGTTTTCCTCAATATAGATATGATGGATGCAAGTCTTAGGATCAATATCTTTCATGTCAGTATACTCCCATGCAAATGCAGTAGAATGTTTTTGCAAAATTTTGGTTAGTTCTTCTTGTTGTGACTTTTCCAAATGTTTGTTGATATTCAATGTTTTTCCTGGCAAAATCTCAATAGTAGAACTACCAAACTCTTCCATAGAGTAAAGAGACATTTGTCTTGATGATAAATATTCTATGTCAGATTCCAATTGAAATTGTGTGGGGTCATATTCTGAAGATGTCTCAAAATTTTCTAATGTGTTCAGAATTTGACTATCCTCACTTATTTCAGAAATGGTAAAGACAGGTTGTATAGTGTCCTCATCATCGACCCATTCATTGTCTCCTATTTCTGTGATTGCTTTTGCTGGAGGATACAAATTGAATTTCTTTGTTGAATTACCATTAGAAATGTACATATCCCCAGATCTACAACTAATGAAAGCATCAGTTGTGGCTAGCCAAGGTCTTCCTAAGATAAGTGGGTGTCCTCCTAGATTACTCTTGGGAGTCAAAATCATAAAATCTACCGGATATTCCCAAGAATATAAGGAGACTGAAATATCTTCTAATACACCATCTGGTTTAATAATTGATCGATCTGCAAGTTGCAGTAAAGTAGGTGTAAAAAGAAGGTTAGGAAGTTTTAGCTGTTCCATAGTCTGTCTACTCATAATGTTGATAGCAGCCCCTAATTCAATCAATGTGTTTGGAATTTCTATCCCATTTATATGTGTCTTGACAATTGGACTTCCCGGATCTACATACTTCTGCATGGTAATTTTTCCCATCATAATATCTGCAATATTTCCTACCAGGTGGATTCTTCTTGTGTCTTTTAGTTTCCTTCCTGGTCTTTTGAAACTCAACTCCTTTATTGTTTTTGCTAGAATAGGAATCTCTCGAATGGCTTGTAGCAAGGGAATATTGATACAAACATTCTTCAATTCATCTATAAAATCATAGTTAGGCAACAATATTTGTTTTTCCACCCCCTTGTCAATTTGTAGTCTTTCAGGAAAAGGAGGTGTAGATGAAGATGCAGGTTGCTCAGCTATAGGAGTTGTGGGTGTTAACTTTTCTTTTTCTTTTTGAATGTTTGAATTTTGAAGAGATGCTTCCTCAGAACCCTCATTGATTTTAAGAGAATCCTCCTCAGAGGTATCTTGTTCTTGAATATCTATAGAAGGTTTTTCTAAAACTCTACCAGATCTGAGTTGTACATCATTGAGAGGAATAATCATATAGGTAGGAAATTGTTGTCCTTCTACCATGTAAGTATTCTGAGGATTTTTATTGTTAGGATTTGGCAATGGCTGAGCTGGAAGTTGATTTGTCTTTTGTTGGTATGGGAGCATGAGTTGAGGATTTGGATTTTGTTGAGAAGGTTGTTGTTGTGGAAATGGAAATGAAAGTTGTGAATTTGGGTTTGGAAGTTGTGGAGCTTGTTGATTTTGAAAAGATGGAGGATATTGATAAAATTGAGCAAATCTCCCATAAGGATTTTGCATCCCTTGTACCCATGGTTGATATGGATTTTGATGTTGGGGCCAAGGTTGTTGCCAAGGATTCCAATTTGGTGGGGTTTGAATATTCATAGGGTTGTTAAACCCTTGAGTTTGTTGTCCCTGCCAAGGTCTTCTTGCAACAAAACAAAGAGATTCTACTGAATTTGGATCTTCTTGAAAGACAGCTTTGAGTCCAGGAATTGAAGGACAATCCTTGATCTCATGATTCTCTGAGCAAATTATACATGTTTCTACAACTTTTGCATCCAAGGGACATTCCCTTAAAGCATGTTTCTTCCTACATTTCGGACAAAAGATGGCTAAAGCATCTGTTTCTGCTTTCTGCTTGTTTTGGATTTTAAGGGTGTCTAGTTGTTCACTAAGGCGCCCTAAGATATCAGTTTTGAACTCATCAAGCATATTACCAATCTCTGCCCTACTTACTGATCCAGTTGCAGATTTGTTAGCCCTAATAAGAGAAGGATCCCTAGGCCCTTTTCCTGTTTTAGATTTTCCTCTTGAGAGATGGACACATAGTTCGTTATATCACGAAGTGGGAGTTGAGAAATGTCTCCTTTCCCCATCATGTTTAAAATATCTATCCATTCATCTCTAATGGCTTTTAATATGAGGGCTTTCAAGGTTTCATAATCTAAATTGCTCATCTTTTCTCTTTTCAAGTTGTATTGAAATCTTTCAAGTAAATCTTCCAAATTTTCATCTTCTTTTTGCATCATTTTGAATACCTCATCCTTGTGATTGGTGGGCATACAATAGTCCAAGTATCTATCCAAAAATGTTTGTTTCATATAATTCCAAGTCCTAATAGATTGAGTGGCTAATCCCATGAACCATTTCAAAGAAGCTCCCTTCAATGTTGAAGGAAACAGTTTGAGTTTTTGAGAGTCTTCCATATAGTCATAGGTTCGGCACACGACTTCAAACTCAAACAGAAATGTTTCAGGATCCTCACTTCGCAATCCATAGAAGTTGGGGAGGACAGATGGTGAGATGTTTTTCATCGTTGTATGAGTTTCCTCATCAACTATAGAGAATCCAAACAAGTTGTCTCCTTCCCTATTTCTTCCATTATTACCTTCACCATTGTTGTCTCCATTGTTTCCTCCTCCTCTACCTCTACCTCTACCTCCAAATCCATCTATTATTTCCTCCGCCATGATAGTTTCTTTAGAGTCCTTAAAGTCCTCTGGTTCTTCTATCAAGGGAGGATGAGAGGGAGTCTCTTCCTTTTCTAAATGAGATTTAGTAGGTGGTATAGGAGAATCCTCTAATTCAGCTGCTCCTTGAATTCCAAAATTCTTAAGGCTAGGGGTAGATGGTGGTGAATCTGGTCTATGCCTTGAAGAAGATGGAGTTGTGAAAATCGAACTCTTGGCTTTAGCTATAAACCTTCCCCTAGAATCTCTTGCTCTATGCATGTCATTTTTTATATTTTTTTTTTTTAAAGTTGGGCTAATAATTCTCTTTCTGATCTTCCAGATCACACTAGGTGCAAGAAGAGAGCATACTTAAGAAATTACTAAACCAATAACTCTCTTTTCTGATCCTCCATATCACACTAGGTGCAAGAGGAGAGCATACTTCAAGAAGTTATCAAGTTTTCCCTTCTTTTATTATTTTGTTTTTGTTTTTTTTTTTAAGAAATTGGCTACCTAGTTACACTTCCCCGGCAACGGCGCCAAAATGTTTGGTCAATTTAGTGTGTCCTAAATTGCTACATTAATTTATCAATCCGGGATTCGTAAGCTGATGAAGTGTGGCGCACTATATGTGCAAGATAACCTATTTCTTACCTTTTGTCGTTTTTGGTTTTCTAATGTGAGATGGAAATTCTAAAATAAAAACAAGTATGGTTATGATTGTTCAAGGCAATGATATCCTTTATAATGATTTACCAACTTGAAACTTCAAAAGGAATTTGAAACATACAATGACAAAAATTGAAAGGAAATGAAAATGTGCTGCTAACCTAGTAAATCAAAACAGTGAACTATTGAGCATGAAAACCAAACTATCCTTGCTGCTGTCTAAACACAAAAGAAACTATGTTTAAAGAAATCCAAGAATTGCAACAAAGTAAATCTAAATCAAATTACATCAACTTATATTCTGATCCCTCGCCATTAGTCCAGCTATGGCTTTCGGAGGTAACCATAAACAACTTGAGCAATCTGATATCTAATTTGCATAAAAAGAAACTAATATCAAACTACACACTCATACTTCAATCCCTCACCATTAGTCCAGCTATGGTTTTCGGAGGTAACTGAAAATGACATGAGCAATTTAATATTTCTAAATCTAACTACTGAAGCAAATGTGCAAGACTGAAATAAACAAAGAAGTACTGGAATTAAACAAAAACTAAGAAAAATAAATTAGCAGTAGAACAATATTGATTCCATGTCATTAGTCAAAAGATGTGCAAATGCCCGAGCTGCCTATTTGTAATCTGAAACAAGAACACTGATCAATTAACAACAACATAAAACATGAAAGATTATGGACAGAAGTAAAATGTAAAGCATGAAAGATTATGAACAGAGATGAAGCATAAATACCATGAAAGATGCAATGTATAAAAACGTGAATGACTTATGGCACAATGAACTTAAAGAAATAAAACAAGAAACTATACAGTAATGCACAAAACCTCAGCGTGTGCAGGGGCCCTCTACACCAGCCTCGGGCAACAGCCTTCAAATACGAATTACGCTTGGAAACAAAGTCTTCTTATATATTAAAATGCAGTCATAACAGAGAGATGATATTGCAGCACAGTGGCAACGCAATTACATTACAGAGCTATATGGAGGCTAACTATTATGTGTATGAAAAAGCGTTATTTATAACAAAGGTGATATAACTAATTCCCTAAAGTTTGTGCTGATAGAGACACGTGAACCATCACGTCCAGAGATCCAACATCATGGCCGCGGTGAGGAGTAAATCTATGAAGAGTGGATGTTGGATTCGGCTTATGGAGCCGTGTACATGTGTTGATGTGTCTCCCGTAAATTAGAAACGGTCATACAAATCTTCACGTGATGAGAAACAGAGTCCTGTCACCGTGCGACTCTATGGTTGACTTCCACTTGGCCACCTTTGACCACAACCTCCTTAGGTGAATTTGCCCGAGCCAATAGGACACGATCCATGTCCACATCATTTATAACTTGCCCATGTGGCTCGAATTTCCTGAAGACACCTGCAACATAGACTTTCACAAAATGGCTGCGGAAAGTTGCAGCAGCTGCGGAAAGTGACAAGATTCCGCAGCTAAATGAGAAAAAATCTAAATCAAACAGCAGACACAAAACATAGTTAAAAACCATTTTAGATGCTCTTTTACAATTGATATGCAATGGTATTGAAAACTTAGAAGGTTCAGGTGAATGAAAAAGGTCTAGAAAGGTGTGTAGGAAAGATGCAGATTTGAGACTCAACATCAACCATGGGGGATGATTCACCATTTTTGGAGTAAAAAAATAAAAAGATTAAAAAATAATAAAATAATAAAACTACTTTTTCATCTCGTATTTTCAACTTATCTCCGTAAGGGTTTACTCAAATTTTGAGCGGGAAAACTTGTTGGGTGAAAATTTTAATTCCTCATCGAAGTAGTACCCATGTTGCATACTTTTGATGGACCCTTCTACACGAAAAAATAGAAATACATAAAAAAATGTGATTGCAATCACATTTTTTATGTATTTCTCATTTTTCGTGTAGAAAATTCCATTAAAAGTATGCAACATGGGTACTCCTTGGATGAGGAATTAAAATTTTCATCCAACAAGAATTACCGCTTCAAATTTGAGTAAAACCTTAGGGAGATAAGTGAAATATATCAATTGAAAAAGTAGTTTTTTCATTTTTCCCTCTAAAATTTGATGAATTAATCAAAATTATTTTATTATTTCCACTATTTTTTTATAATTTCCTTAGGAGGCCCATTTTAGACCTCAAAATTCCCCTAATGAGTCGCATATACCTTTTTTTTTTTCGAAACGAACCCGCGTATACGGGAGCTTGTTTAGATACAAATGTGTATATCACACAGTGGATCCATGTATGCCCAGTAAAATTGGAAAATTTGAATTTTGAGAACTTGTAAGTCTTTCCTACCTGTTTTTGGTCATCCTTGTGGAACCTCCTAGGTGTTTGGATAGTGATTCTTGTTGTTGTCTGCCAGTTTCTCTCCTTCTTTTGTGAAAACCTAGTCAATCTAGTGTTTTACCTTTTCGGTGAAGTTTCAGTGGTGGCTATAGCACCAGGACTTCTTTATGAAGTTCTTGGTTCTTCTGACCTTTCAAAATAGTGAACCTTTTTCAGTTTTCTTATGTTTTCCTTCTGCATTGCGTCATTTATTGGTTTTTTCCTTAGCTTTCTTGGTTTTCTTGTTTCGTAAGACCAACTTTAAAGTGAATTGTTATAGGATAAAATGCTTGGGTTGTTGTTTATCGAATATCCCTCTCAGGGCTTTCCGGTGCCTGAGCCAAACAGTAAGATTAGTGGTATAGTTCACAAAGAAGATGCATACATGTTCATATCAACTTAAAACAACTTGATGGAATAAGATGGAAGATTACCTCTTTTATGATCCTGAAGTCTCTTGGAGAACGCAAAGCGGCGAAGCAGGGATCCTCCTTCACCAGCTCCAAATCTTGACCCTGTGATAAATCAAAGCACCCATGTAATCTCTATCACAATATACATTCCTATCAATTAAGTTAATATATGACAAACATTAAACAATGCACATCTAAGCCATTCATCTCATGCTATATAAGTAATTGAAAAACAATAACAATATCAACACATAGAATGGATAAAACAGATACAGTTCTATTGATTTATAAAAAAGGAGGATTACAACCATCAGTTGTACCAAGCCCTCCTTAGATTTCCAATCTCTCTATCTCTCAATGCGGTGATGTCTTGATCAACAAGTTCTAAATGAAACTCTTTGACCTTTGACCTTCACACTACAACAATAATCTCTGCTTCATAAGTATTCAAAAATTTGACAATCCTTCAACCTTGAACCAAGAGCCTTCAACTCCATTTTATAGGAGATGGAGAGAGTAATCATTGCCTTTCTCCTTCCACGGGTTCTAAATAGAAAAAACCAAGATGTTTCCTCAACTTGCCATGCTTTTGCCTTCTTTGAGAGTTCATTTTTTTATGGAAAGGCCCAATAAGAGACTAGTGCTTTGCAGTTTCCATTTTGTTCTGACTCTCTTGTGAGAAAAAGCTGGAAATTAAAATCATTCTCCGTGGGTTTTTCCTATTTCAAACTCAAAAAAATGGTAACGTTGCCCTCTAGTGTAAACATAGTGTTTCCCTAGCAACTAATGCGATCTTTTCATTGATAAAATGCATTATAATGCTCTCTTGATGTTATAGTGGTGCGTTACCTTGGCAAAAATAGGTTTAGTTTAGGTCTTTGCATTCCTTCCATATTTGTCTTCTCCTCTGAGCTGATGAGGAGGTTTTTTGTCATGTAACAGATGCCCCCTAAAGTGTGAGTTCAGAGACAAATACGATGGATGAAATACTTTATAATGTGTGTAGTAGAGATAAAGATATTGAAAGACTGAGGAAAACCTGAAACAACAACATATGTCAGAAAATATAGTATCTGCCTTGAGTCGGGCATTCCCATGCTCAGTAGTGTAATCAACATGATTTCTCTAGAACAGAGATATGAAGAATTTATCCACAAATAAGCACAATGTGGAAGTGTCTGTCATAACAGGATCAAGTTGAACAAGTTGTCTCCATAAACAATATCGCAACTTGCGGAAGGTAACATAGCTTTAATGATGTAACCTTTGCCCCAAGGTCTTGACCACCGCTTCACTTAAACTACACATTTCTCAACATGTGAATGAAGGAGCTGTCATCGAACATGTGAGAAATCGCCTGATTACCAGTCGATAATGAAAACTATTAATAGACATGAAGGCGACCACCGATAATGATGATGGTCCCTAAGATGCACAATATAATCTAGCGAGTGTGAATAAAAAGAGTTGAAGTTGAACACTCGTAGAATCATTTGATCAGGAGCTAATGATGAAGACTCCTAATAAAAAATAGGACTACCTGCCACTAATGTCTGCAAGTATCTGGGTACTGATGGGTTTCTGGATCAACTTCCTAGATAAGATGCTGCAGTTGATAGGAAGAGATATTTTGAAAGGTAGGCAATGAGGCATCCTACATCAGTCAACATGAAACGGAAACCAAATGATTTTGTTTTTGATGGAGATAATGAAGAGTAAATGGGGATGTCGGACGACAAATAATTTCTGGCATAATGAGCGGTTTGGTTGATAAGAGGAGCAGTAGATAATGAGATCTACTTGAACAATAGAAGGCACTGTAACAGGGTACTAGGCAGCTAAGGCTTAATGAACACCAAAGAGTGTGTTAGGATTTGACCGGTGTAGGAACATTGGGAAATGAAGGCTAATACTCATAGATGATAGGGTTTAGCTAACTGCGAAAGATTTTTCTGGGAAGTGCCATGTTCAAGATTTTTGCTGCCAAATCGACCTTTCTGAAAATGTAATAGAGGTAGTCTCAATTTTGCCCAAATTTTTTCCCTTTCTGATTAAGTCTAACAAGTCCAGATGAGTAAAATCAGTGAATTTTTCATATTTAGAGAGTCTGAAAAATGTCGTAAAAGACAACTTTTTGCCTCGTCTGATTAGGTTTAACGAGTCTAGACGAGTAAACTCAGTGAATTTTTCATGTTTAGAGAGTCTGAAAAATGTCGTAAAAGACAACTCCATGGGGTACCTTTGTCATGTCTTGATAACCGGGCATGGCAAAGGGAGAATAGTAAGCCCGAAACAGTTCATTTTCCGTGACATAGTCCATCGAAGCTGGAAAAGTGAGAAATCTATGTTCGATGGATGTCTACCTCATTTTGTTCTGAGTACGAGGAGGCGAAGTAAACTCAGTACTCTTTGTGAAATTTTAACGAGTCCAAAAAAGAAAAACTTGGTGCCCTCCGTGAAATTTTAACGAGTCACGCGGAGAAAACTCGGTCACTTTTTCTGTTTAAAGAGCTTTGAAAAAGAGGAAAAGAATGTCTCCTTACTCTCTATCGTGGTAGTTTAACGAGCCCGACAAAGGCAACTCGGGTTTTTTCAGTTTTATGAGCTAGAAAAAGTCCCTAAAAAGAAAGCTCAGTGCTTTTGCGTGTCAGTTTTAACAAGTCTGAAGAAGAGAACTCCAGGTTTTTCGGATTAGCGAGAAAGAAAAATACCATAAAAAGAACGCTCGAAATCAACTTCGTATAAGTTTAACGAGTCCGAAGAAGAGAAATCGAGGTTTTTCGGATTAACGAGCAAGAAAAATACCATAAAAAGAATGCTCGATAAACGGGTCAAAACATGTTTATGTCTGCATATAAATCTTGATCACCCATCAGGACATCAGTAACTAAACTCAATAGTTGCGACACATGTGCAGGAAGAATTCACGACTTTTTACAGACTAACTAAGAGATTCATGCGCCAGAAATGGCTATAAGAAGGTCAGAAGACTTTCATTTTCACTTTTTTGAGTGCTGTGAAGGAGCTTTGGGGTGAAAAAGGGTGAAAACTCCAGTTGGCGATTGCAGTCAATCTGGGCAACGTTTTTCCTTCCTGTGAGATCCAAGTAAGAGCTAGAACCTCCTGCTATCATTTTATTGTGTTTTTGTGAAGTTTTTCTAGTTCAAAATCAAAAATTTCGCAGGCCCTAAAAAAATTAGTGGCTAACGCGGGCTAGCAGTGTTGGAGCCACGTTAAGTGCACTTCCCGTGAAGGAAGAGCGCGTTAGCATGCTTTTTTTTGCACTATATCCAGCGTTAGGCGCAATACATTTTTTAGAAACTCATTTATAAGCATTTTGAAGTGGTCCAGAAAATTTCTAATTGGTTGAAAATGTTGCGTTTGCAAGTATTCAACTGTTAATCATGAGTATCTGGCGAGAGAGAGAACATGAATGTGAAGAAAGAGATATGGTTACTAATGCTGCAAGTTTAATGGCTCTCCGCAGATGCGGTTTGCTAAAATATGCACATTTAGAACTGATGAGGGGTCAAGAGGACCTCCTGAGGTGGATGATTCAGCAATGGGATGAGCGGCACCATGTATTTCGAATTAGGGGAAATGAGCTCTCAATCTAGAAGGATGATGTGTACTTTTTGACCAGCCTATCATGTCGTGGACTGAGGCCCAACTTGACGGGGTGCAGAGCGGATCTGCGTTCCACTGCTGATCTCATTCTTACTCATTGCATAGGCAACACAGAGGCTGTGAGCAACCGGGTACCTATTGCACGGGTAGCTTTGAGACCACTAAGGTCTATACTATGGATGATTGTTTGCTTCGCAGGGGCCAAGAGTCATCATGTGGCCACCAAGGCCTAGATTCTACTAGCCTTGGATTGTATGCAGCCTCAAGTGTTTGACTGATGTGATGAAGTTGTCCGTCGGGTCTGAGCAGAGCTCACGACATGCAAGACCCGTACCCAAAGAGAGTTTGGGTATGACACATTGATCGTTTCCTTCCTAATGGAGTGGGTGCCATTGATGAGGCCCAGGATCATTACAGCACCATTGGGCCCACGCGATCTGAGACAGGCTCGGTGGGAATCTTTGATTCCGCGGACTGGAGAGGGCCCAATCCGTCACTGCTTTGATGATGGGGTTTTTGAGTGGCTAGAATCGCAGATCATTATGAATGAGAATTATACCTATGCAGGGATGAACTTCACTGGCGATCCGGAGTTAGTGTTGCCCCCTGGCACCTAATGGGGACTCGATGGTAAGAAAGAAATGATCAGTGTGCCTTAGGAAGTACTTTGTTTTTGTCATTTGAATGTTTATGCAATTTTTTTTTTTGAAAGGGTGAAAAACATTTTTTGACATGAAGCTTGTTTACTTGACACAGATGTGGCACCTTTCTGCCCAGTTGGGGCCCCTCGTTATGCACGGCAAGGACTGCAGCTACCCAGGGTTGGCGCATGAGCTGAGGATGCGAAAGCCGCCAGAGATGATGATGCCCAGATATTACATAAACTCTACAGGAACTTGGAGGGTTTGAGTATGGGTATACCACCTCTTCCTATGTGGGAGGTCCCAGTTTGTCTACAGCGGCATACTGTAGGTGTGTCGGAGAGATACTTGGTGCCTCTGAGGAGGATAACTAGGGCAGTTGTATGTTATTTTGAGCATCAGGTCTAGCTGGAATAACGGATGTATAAGTGTTAGAGCGTGGCTTAGTATAGCCAAATTTTGTAAAAAACCCAAGTTTTGGAAGATTTTTTGATGTAACTATTATACTGGAAATGACATATATATATATATATATATATATACATAATTTTTGGTGATTTTTTGTTTTTGAATTTTTATGTATTTTCTATGGAATAAAAATATATATACTCATGTGTAAATATTTTATAACAAATGTGACAAATGCCAATCTAACACATAGTTTGCCAATGAATCGGCTAATGCATTAAATTCTCTAGGAACATGCTCAAATGTGATTGTTTGAAATTGACGTTCTAAAAGTCTCACCCCTAAAAAATAACGTAACAAGACTGGATGACGGACACGTTAATGATTGTTTAACTGCATAATGATGATTTGGGAATCTAACCTGACCACTAAACTGGAGATGTCACAAGATGTCGCCTTCGTGAGGAGTTGGATCACTGAAATGTACTCGACAACATTATTGGTGGGACTACCTAGGAAAATTCCCCCATAACCAAGAATTTCTGACTCAGGAGTGTAGAGAACCCAAGCAGCTGAAGCAATGTGTCTAGTGTGATGAGTAGCACCGCCCGCGTATCTGACGTATGATAAGGAGGATGACAACATCTGTGTGAAAAAAAGATTTTAGATGAGAAAAACACCTTAAAAACCCAAAAATATCCAGAGACATCAAAACAATAGGCAAAACTTATATACATAAAATTACAAAGCATACACCTAGTGCGAAACTAGGCAAAATAATTCTTTAGATAGAGCCCGTTGTGGGGCTTCGCGAGTAAGGACCAAGCCATAATGGTTGGAGTGTTCCTGCCCCCAAGAGGTCATGTTTCTGATCATAGAGTAGAACAAGATCACCCTCTTGGAAAAAACGAGGCTTGATAGATTTGTCTTATTGAGCTTTGACTCAGTGTTGGTGAGCTTCGAGTGCTAGTGTAGCATCTCGACGAGTTTTTTCCAAATGATTGAACGAGAGCAAGCACTCTTCCATGGTAGTGGTGCCAGGTAGGAGTTCAACCGCGAGTTTGAGTGATGGAATTTCAAACTCGATTGGAAGTACTACCTCTAGGCCTAATGCAAGTTGAAATGGCATGAAGCGTGTGGAAGTTTTGACTGATGTTTGGTATGCCCATAACGAGGAATACAACTTCCGATGCCATGTGGTTTTATGATTTCTGACTAATCGACGAATCATGGTTTTCAGGACGCCATTTACGGCTTTGAATTGATCATTAGCTTGAGGATAATAAGACGAAGATTTATCTTGATGAAAACCAAGCATGGATGTCAATTCAGTCATCATATGATTATGAAATTGGGATCCATTATCTGTGACAATAGATAGGGGTACGCTGAACCAAAAGATTACCTGATTGAACAGCAAGAGAGTCGTGGTTTCGCCATCGACCTTAAAAGTGGGAATGGCTTTAGCTCATTTCGTAAAATAGTCGACCATAACCACGATGTAGTTGTGTCCATTTTCCGAAGTGGGATTGCAAATGACAAAGTCAATTCCCCATTTAGCGAAAGGACCAATGGAGATAACCAGATGAAGGGGGGCAGGATGAACACACATTTTCTTTGCTAAAATTTGACATGGATGACACTTCTGGACCGCTGCAATGCAGTCTTTAAACAAAGTGGGCCAATAGTAACCTACGCGCAGGATTTTTTGGGCAGTAGATATGCTTGAAAGATGACCACCACACACCCTTGCGTGGTATTCATTCAAAACGCATTCTTCTTCATTGAAAGTGAGACAACGCTAGATAACAGTATCGATACCACAGCGATATAATGTATCATTTAGCATGAGGTAGTGTTGTTCCTGGTGGCAAATACGACGACGGTCGTCGGACGTGAGAGTTGGGCAGAAGCGTTGGGTTTGTAGGTAGACCAAAATGTCTCCATACCATGGGTCCGAAGAATCGACCAAGTATACAGATTCATCAGGAAATGGATCATGAGCTACTTCTCCTGGGTCGATTCTTGGAAGGTCCGATAATAATTCGGTGAAGACGAGGGATTTATTTTCTTTGGCTGCTATGAAGACCGAGTAAAATTGTTGGAGGATTATGATCCATTTGGAATATTTTCCTCCAATAATTTGTCGAGATAGGATGTGTCTCATGGGGTTCTCCAAAGCAATAACCGTAGTCTGTCACAGCAATATATAGTGTCGGAGTCGGGTGACGGCAAAAATTACCGCCATAGAAAGTTTCTCCACATGTGAATAACGTAGTTCAGGTCTGATTAGACCTTTTGAAAAATAGTATATCACATGTTCACTGTCGTCACTATGAACTTGAACCAGAACCATTCCAAGTGAGGATGGTGAGGCTGCCAGGTAGAGGAGAAATTCGTGTGAGTAGTCGGGGGCACTAAGGAGTAGGGCTGAAACAAGTGCATGTTTTAAAGCATCGAATGACCGTTGAGCTTGGTCATCCCACAAGTATAGTGTTCCTTTCTTCAATAATCACATAAATCCTTTCGTCATCTCGGCATAGCTAACAATGAATCGACATAAAAAGTTTGCCTTCCCTTGCAAATGTTGGAGTTAGAGGATGGATTGTGGTGCCGACAATTCAACAATTGCTTTAACCTTATCGAGATCAACCCTAATCTCATGCTTGGAGACAATTAAACCTAACAGACGTCTGGACTCGACCATGAATACACACTTATGAGGATTCAGAAATATATTTTAGAATCTACACCTAGCAAAAATTTCTTTCAGATGAGCAAGGTGATCAGGTCATTTCTTGGAATGGGCCGGAAGGTCATCCAAGTAAGCCTGTACAATATGTTGAATGTCATGGAAGGCGTAGTCCATAGCTCGCTGAAAAGTTTCTCCAGCATTATTAAGACTGAATGGGAGTTTACGATACACAAATGTGCCCCAAGGATAGATGAAGGCAGTTTTATGCTGGTCTTATTTTTTAATCGCAATCTGGTTATAGCTCGAGAATCCATCCATGAAGGAAAAATATTCGCATCCGGCACAATCGTCGAGAATCTGATCTATGAACAGCGTAGGATAATTGCCTTTAGGAAAAACAACATTTAGATCACGATAGTCGACACAAAAATGGATGGTTCCTTGTTTTTTATCTACGGGAATCGGATTGGAAACCCATTCTGTCAAAGGAACAGTATAGATGAAATCATCGTTTAAAAGTTTTTCTACCTCAGTTTTGATGGCGGCCGCTTTGCGTGGGTGGACAAGCCTGAGTCGCTGTCAAATTGGTTTTGCATTGTTATAGATCTTGATTTCATGCTCAACTATAGACGGATCTATACTGTGCATTTCGTCATAAGACCAAGAAAACACATCACAGAATTCCTTGAAAATGGATGTGAAGCGCGCAATTTCCTCGGTATTGCAATCTGCTCCAATCTGAATATTTTCCACGATACCCGTTTTGACCGAGATATCAATGAGCATTTTCTTAGAAATATTATCCATGTTACCTTCTGAATTGATAGTTTGAACATTCATGTAAGCAGAGGGAACCATCTCAGGTGGGTCAAAGGATGGGATTTTAGTATTTATCACGTCTGAATCGATCATTGAAGCGTGATGGTGAAACTCTCCCCAAGGTCGTTCTTCTAGAGACATGATCTCTCGAATAGCTTCATCTGTAGGAAAGACTTCATTGAGGAGATCCTTAAAGAGAGCTGTGATGGGAAAGATTTTTGTACCTTTGGTCGAAACCATAGCAGTGGAGGGTTCAAATGTAATTTGGATGGCTTGGTAGGCCAACTCGGCTGGTGAGAGCAGCATCTGATCTCTGTAGGAATCAATGTCTGAAGGTGTCGGGAGGATCCATGGGTCAATAGAGCCAACTGAAGTGGTGGATATCATTGCAACCATATTTGGGATATTTGGCAGCGGGAGAGGAAAACAACCTAGTAGGGAAGATGCTTTCAGAAGACCGGTACCGATACTGACATAGGAGTCAGGAAAGCCTCCTATTAGGGGTACATTTCTACTTGGTAATGTGGAATAATCAAGGGTGCAGAAGGATAACTGATCCACTGTGACTATTTTCCCATCCAATGGAAATAGGACGAGTCGGAAGACCAAAGAAACAATGGCGGTCATGGCATAAGACCAACTGCGACCGAGCAATAGATTATAGTCGAAATGACGATCTACGACTTCAATATCCACGTTTATCATTTTCCCACTCAGAGTGATGGGAAAGCTAGCAAGGTAACCTTTTGGGAGGAACGTGTGGCCATCGAAAGCTTTGAGGGAATTCGACGGCGGTGACAAGGTAGGAGAACCTAAAGCGAGCCAAGAAGCTTGTGACATAACGCAGGTCGAAGCACCTTCATCTATGATAGTGCGATGGATTGGTCTCCCTTTCGACACAACCTACACTTGGAAAGCGAGTTGGTGTGAGAGGCGAGTCTGAGAGTTTTCCATATCAAAGATAGCTAGCATGGAATCCTGGGGGTCTATTCCACCAATGGCCGAAAGCAAGGCTTTCATTTGTGGTGGATAGGTTTGAAATGCTTTGAGAGCAGACATGGCTGATGGTGCCTACGCCAAATCTTCTACAATGTTGTTGTTTTGGGTTGCACGGGAAGAGGTGTTATGAGTCATTCGTCGAAGTGTACCTTTGGGGGGACGAATCACGAGGTCAGCAGTAGGCCATTCGATATGCAAATCGTTAGGCAGAAGTGGATTTGAACTAGTACCAGGTTCTTGAGAATCTATGGTAGGATTTCCATAAATCTTGGCTCAGGTTTGAAGTTCAACACTTTCAATGCCATAAATCGTGGATGATCCTTCACCGGAAGGATGTGAACCACCATTGCCCCGTTGCTGGGGTTGTGGCGGGTTGTCAACCATGTGTTGCTGCTGTTGATTAGGGAAAGGATTATGAAGAGCGGTAGGTGTTCGCCCAGAATCCTTGTTTGCGATAAAATCGGAGCATTCCTACAGCCGAGGACATTTGTATGTCAAGTAGTCCTCTGCACAGATCTTGCAAGGAAATTTCATCAGTTTATCCTTCCCGTTGTCATTTTTGGCAACGTTTTTCTGATTAGGATTATTCTGATTGTCCGACTGCTCTTCCCAATAAGATGTCCTTTTCTTGTTCTTCTTATTCTTACCACTAGGTTTTTGTGAAGTTTGCACAGAATTTACCTCAGCGGTAGGAATATTAGTCATTTGGTTAGGGGCGGTGGCAGCCGAGGATGGCTGGGAGGTTTCCCCCAGAGACTATTTTGTGGCTATGCCAGAGATTGTGCCAACGAGACCGTTGGCGTGGGCTCCAGTTTTCTGAGTAGCGGGAGGATTTCGGTTACCAGGGGCATTGGGGAGTAAATCATATAGCGTGCTAGATTGTGAATAGATTAAATCCAAATGTTGGGCATGATGAATGCATTGATATTCTATGACCGCACCAGATAGGCCAATGTCTTTATAGATGTGGGGTAAGAGAGACTTACAAAACCAATTAGAAAGCAGATGATCTGGGATTGGCTCTTTGACCAGCCTCCTCCTACGTCTCCATTCATGAATATGATCGGAGATGTGGGTGGCGGTGTCTTGGCGCAGCGAGGTTAACAGTTCCGTTCCGGTTTCAAATATGATTGGTAATTGGAAGTTCTTTAGAAACTTCATCGCTAAAGCGCAAAAAGTGTTTATGGCGGCGCGTGGCAATTAAATATACCACTTGGCAGCATTGCATGTAAGCGTGCAGGGGAAGAGTCGAAGCCGGATGCTATCATCCACCATGGAATTAGATATAGACCATAAATGAAAGGTAGCGATGTGTGCGGCTGGGTTGTCCCCTTGTTTCTCGTCGCACTTTGGGATGCCAAACGGAATGTTGTGCAGTACTGGAGGCCAGAGCAGGTTGTGATTGATGGGGTCATTAGTCATTTTATGGATGTCGAGGATGTCTAGAGCTGCCAAAAATGGCAATTGCGGGTTTTCCCCCGAATCTAACCAAGGAAGTATTGGCTGACTATTTGGACCATAGGGTCTGCCCATCAATGTGTTACCAAGAGGATAAGTAGGACTTTGATAATAATTTCCTATAGGTGGAGGGGTATGGATATATGGTTGCTGTCCATAGGGCATATTGTATTGCGAGGCGAACGATTGGTTGCCCCCAGTATAAAAGTGCCCTCCCATTCCAGATGGAGGTTGGAGTGGGTTAGTCCATATGGATGCAATAAAGTTTCCCGGAGGCATACTACTACTTTCATAGTTCAGAAACGGCATAGACCCTACACCGATATTTAAACCACTTAAGGGAATAGTGTTAACAATAGGTTGTCCAGTTTATCCTAAGGATTGTAGGGGTAGTGAAATGTTCGTTGTTACCTGTGTGCTAGTGACACTTCCCCTTGGTATAGTGGCCAAGGGTTTTGAACTTAGCAAAGGGTTCCAACTGAAAGGGTTGCTAAAAGGAACTGAAGTAGTCCCACTCGTTGGAGGAGGAACCATAGGTCCTGACGTGGTCATAGTAGGAGTAGATCATAAAGGACTCGGTGAGTTACTCATAGTTGCGATGACCGTAGGGTTGGGACTAGGTATATGTTGACTACTGGGGTTACCAATTGATGGCATAGAACTGAAAACCGGTGGGGAGGATGGTAGTGAACCTGGGATGGTTGCCATTGGCATCGACCCTGTGGATGCCAGTTGTGAAATGGATGTTTGTGTTAGTATGAATCTTTTGTCGGAAAAATACCACTTTAGATACGCATAAAAAATAGCCCTGACATCAATTATGGTTGCCAATATCTTCAAATCTGCAGTTAGTTGATCAAGACAAAGCTGCACAAATCTAGATCTATGCATAAAAAGACATTAGGCAGTGAAAATGAAATTTTTCTCCATGCATCCAATAGACAAGACAAGAATAATTTTTTTGAAAGAATTTTTTATATTAAATGGCACCGAGAGGAAAACAAGAAAGGTGTGTCCAATTCTCCTCAATGGGACGGGTTCTTGAAAGTCCTCAACACTTCAGATCTAGAATTTCTCTCTCTTGTTGGTGTAGAATACCCAGACAAACATAGAACTCAAAGGGAGCTCACAAGGTGGAATGATAGGAAATTTGACAATGATAATGGCTCAAAGTCAGACCAAGAGCATAGATCTAGAGTGATCTAGTAGGCAATGAAAGGTGACAGATGAATGAGAAAACCCTTCTATTTATAACAAATTATTGGGTCATTCTAGATCTTGGTGCATGATTAAAATAATTTTAACCAAATCTAGATGCACCTTTAATGGAATATTTTATTATATTTGTTGGAGGGAAAAGGAATTTGACTTGGGTCAAATCTCTTTATTTGTAAATAATAAATAAATAAATGTTTTAATTATTATTTTTAAGGAAGAGGTTAAATGATAATTAAATAAATAATGATTTATTTAATTATTTATAAATGATTTAGTCATATTTAACAAGGAATGTTATTTAAATAAGATTTAAATAATTATTCCTAGAAAATAATAAGATAAATAAGGATTTATCTAATTAATTTCCTTGTTTTGGATTAAATATGACCCAGAGTTATTTGTCAATAATAAATAAATAAATTATTTATTTATCATTTTAAGGAAGTGGTTGAATGATAATTAAATAAATAATGATTTATTTAATTATTTATAAATGATTTAGTCATATTTAACAAGGAATATTACTTAAATAAGATTTAAATAATTATTCCTAGAAAATAATAAGATAAATAAAGATTTATCTAATTAATTTCCTTGTTTTGGGTTAAATGTGACCTGGAATAATAATTAAATTATTGTTTAATTAATTATTCCATAAGGAAAATCAAACAAATATAGATTTGTTTAATATTTCCCCTTGGGGTTTCCTATTTAGACCATAAACAACTTAATAAATGTGTTTTATTAAGTTCTTTTACATAGTGAAAGAAATTTTACTTAGGGTAAAATTGGTCTTACATGGTGTACTTGGGTCCATCTAATGATAATAGGTTAGACGACCAAAAAATGGTAAATGCACTGCCCCCCCAGCGTATGAGTGTTATTAGCAAATCGTATGACCGAAGTATGTTGTAAGAACTCAATCACCAGACAACAAGAGGGAAGTCAGAGAGAGAAATGTAAGGTAGTCTAATATGCTAAGGGACTAGACCCTTAGGAGATGAGACTTACAGGTGCAAAAATTCTCTTTTTATGAGATGGTACCTGTGCTAAAGGTGGCGGGGGATGGATACCTATGCCCGCCGATACAAAGTACAAAAGAATAAAGCGTCCAGTAAACAAGGAACCGAACTATAAAGTACATGCTGGCATACACATGAGCCAGATAAAAGATATAATGATGAATCCCACATACATGTTGTGCCTGGGATAACAACAGGGACTTATACACTAATATCCGAGTACATGAGATACAAATACAACCCAAATGCCCCCATGAGCGAGGAAGGGCTCAAAAAATCTCATCGATACATGGAATCAAAGGAGTGTTGGAAGCGACCATGACCCACATCTCATCAAATGTATGGAGTCGCATCGAAGGATGTGGGGAAGAGGGTCATCCCCGGCATGTGGGGGGCTACTGTAGGGCCACCTCTCATGAGGGTTGAGACATCTCACACACACCCAGAATCACGGGAGAACAACCGGCCGCATCACTGGACCATCAAGTATACGAATCTCGATCATGCTGAAAGGAGATGAAGGCGAGAAACAACCAAGTCAAAGGGAAATAAGTAGTCCCTTTGCCTGATCCGGGGCGTTGAACAAGAGTTGAAGCTGGAACCAAGGTACATCGCCTTCTAGACCTATCTTCTGGAATGAATGAGCTGATGTCAACAGAAGGAGGTCTGCCATAGGTGATGCAATAAGGAATCTTCAACTAAGGCATGAGAGAAAATAATAGAGCGACTGACATACTGACACTAATGATGATGATGAAGTGGGGGGTATTTAGTAGCGAATGGACGACTTCCCTTGTTAAAGCATAAAGGGCATGGATGACCTGGCAACGATTGACATAATATCATGAGGGATAGGGGAAAATGGGACTGAAGGCCATAATGTGCGACACGAGAGAGGGACCAAGCAATAAAGGATGGAGGACTATAGAGGGGTACAAAGGGACTCGGGGTAGACTCCATGAATGCAATGATGACTCAACTCAGATGCTCTAAACAAGGGCGACTCGATGGTGCTGCCACATAGTAAAGGTCCAATGGGGGACCATGAAAATATGAGTACAAGATGGTAACTCATGACGAAAATCAACACGAACAAGGACAAGTATGGAGGCAAAGTGGTGCCTCAAGTACAAGTGTTGTAAGTGAAGAAATCCGATTTTGAGGAGAGGTGAAGAGACCCTTCTTAGGAAAAATGTGTCCTGGTGAAGTATCAAGGTACTAAAAACTAACAGGTACCCAGAGCTCATGAACAGGCCAGGTCGCATTTTTTTGGGTATGTTCTGCGACCTGGGTAGCAGGTACTGGGCAGAAAACTGCGACCGGTCCCAGGAAATGACCTAAAAAGTGCAACCTGTCAGAGGAAGGGTGTTTTAGTGCTGTTTTTGGCTGAGATATGGGATTTGTATGGTTGAGGGGCATAGGTGCCCCCAAGCATGTTGTGGTCATGCCAAAAGGTATTTAGAAAAATGGGAATCTAAACACATTTTAATGATATGGTGCGACATTTGTTCTTGTTATGGTTATGTAGTTTGAGAAAGGAAATAGAGGATTACCAATCTCTTTTAGTACTGCATATATGAATCAAATGGAAATTAAGTTTTTGGGTTGGCATACCTGGTGTCACTATCCCAAAAATAGGATTTGGAGATAATGAACTGATGCTCTCTTAGAAAACCTATAGGTTGGTCAACAACAAAGTCTAAAAGACTGAGTTGCTGATGTAAGATGAAGGAATGATAAGGGGTATCATCCCTAGAGTGATCTGAAGTGATATGGGACTCTATAGGTTCTGCTAAATGTGGAAGAATAATGGTACTGTATTTGACACGACCATATACACTAGGAGAGTTGCGGAGAATTTCTTCTCTTAGTCTCTCAAATATGGGTGCCCCCTTACCCAAACATTGGGTGTCAATGTAATGGCTGTAACGTGTATATGGTTCGAACCCATGGGTTCGATGTAAGGGAGAATAGATAAAGTCAGGGGTGGTTATTCCTACCATAATGTCGTTATCGTGATAAAATATGGGGTGACTAGTGGAAGAAAGACCACTTGATTCATCATGATGAGAAGAGAGGGTCACATGCACATCGTCACAAGGGGTGACAAAAGAGTAAGTAGATAAAGGATCTACTGATGTTGAGCCCAGGGTGATCGCTGAAGGGAGGTCAAGAAAAACATCAGGGGAAGTCTCCAAAGGGACGTCCACCGAGGGTCTCATGGATGATGATAGGTAGAAGATGGTGGTAGCAGGCTCCGTCATCTCGACATCAGGAGGAGGAATGTCAATGGGAGCGGGTAAATCCTCGAGCTGATCGGACGCATACTGCGCAAGGATGGGAGAGGCAGATTGATTTTCTTCAACCTCATACTCCTGAATGACCTCCAAAGAGGCTCGGTAATGCGTCAGGTGAGGAGAATGGTGGGAATAATGGCCATGGACACCACACAAAGCACAGCGTTTGTTGGTGCAAAGAGTCTTTGGGTTCTTGGATGCGGACGAGGAAGAAACAGAGGGTTCAGAGACCGCAGACTGAGTGAATGCGTCTTTAACCATGGGTTTAATACGGGGAAACTCGGAGTAAGTATGGGTGGCATGATCGACGACATCACACAAGGCACAAGGCTTTGCAGGCGGAGTAGGGGCAGGGTCAGTCAGGGTGGCCTTGTCTTTGGATGCCCCCTTGTGAGCTTTGCCTTTCTTTCTCAGAGCTGGCACAACAGGAGAAGGGTCTTGTTGAGGTGCTGGTGGCACTATAGCGATGATAGGGGAACCAGTTGAACTGGTGTCAAACAAGGTAAGGTTTGGGTTGACCAGGTCGGGTAGCAGCTAGAGGATCAAGGTACCAGATGGGTATACCCAAGGTCAAATTGGGGAGGGAGAGGGTGGCCATGATGGGGACTAAATAAACTCTGGGAGGGGGAGCAAGGAAAGGTATCTGACCAGCGGGGTAATGGCCAGGAGGAATGGATCCAAGATGGTTGAGACCTGGTGGAACCGACCCAAGAGGGTAGAGAGGCTCATGGGTACCAACTGTATGAGAAGTTCCAGAAGGAAGAGGTCCAACTAGCTTAGGCAAAGCGCTAGGAGCAGGTTGCAGAGTGCGAGTTTGAGGTTGCTGACTAGCCAAAGCAGGCCGCTTAAGGTCAGTCTGAGACGATTGCATCATGCAAACATTCGATAAGCTGGGATCAGAGACAAGAGGAGGAGGAAGACCATGGAAGGTTCCAAGCAAGGAGGAGTCTTTTTAGACACCGAGGGAGACACTAGTTAAATAATCGACGGTGTTCTTATTGGCTACATAAGAGATGGTCGACTCAGGGAAGGTCTGAGATTTTGGCTCATGATATGTCAACTGGTCAATGGTGACTATCTTTCCATTATGAGGGAAAAAAATCTTGCGGTGGACCGCGGATGGGACAGTAGACATGGCATAGGTGTAGCTACACCCTAAAATAATGTTATAATCAAGATGGGCGTCGATGACTTCAACGTCAATGCAAAAAGTCTTGCCTGCAAGAGTGATAGGACAATTATGGAATAGGCCAATGGGCTGGGAGGCATGGTCGTCCCATGCACGAAGGGTGATTGTGGAAGGGGCCAGCTCAGGAGATCCGGGTTGTTTCCAAACCGAAGCAGACATCACATAGGTGGATTCCCCCTCATCAATAATACACCGAGAAATCTGAGCATTCTGAATTTTGACTAGGATTTGGAAAGCTACAGAAGCATGAAGGGGAGGATGTTATGATTGACGAGCGTTTAAAACAATCAATTGGTCATCATTATGATCACAGTGCCCATGGCGGATAGTAGAGCCTTCTTTTGAGAAGGACACGACTGGAGGAGTTCTAGTGTTGAAATGGCAACAAGAGACTGTGCCAAATTATCTACTATGCTATACAAATGAGCAGCTTGACCAGAAGCAGCATTTCGACGTAATGGGCCCTTAGGAATCTTGATATGAACCTCAACTTTTGGTTGAGGGATATGCAAGGGACCATTAGATGTCGAAAGAGGCTCTGTAGAACTTGAATAAGGTGACTCGGGGACAGACAGAGCAGGAGGCTTGGGGTACTGACGAGACCGAGTTTGAAGGTTAAGATCGACAGGTAAAGGTGTATCAAATTTCATCATGAGGAGCTAGTAATCAAAGGAACCAGACAGGGAAGGTTGGGGGGCTACCGGTCCATGAGGTGGTTGGGTAGCCACAAATCCTTGCTGAGGGATAGGATCAGTAAACACAGCCGGTTGAGTAATGGCCACATTAGGGGTAGGGGAGGCATGCTGTCTGCGTAATGTGGCTTGAGACTTCCACATCTATAGGATCTGTGGTAAAAGGGGACAATCGTGAGTGTAATGACCGGAAACACCGCAACACGAACAAGGCTTATTTGTACGAATAGGCCTGTCTGGCTTGGGCTGAGTGCCCTGTTGATGGTTAGCAGTGTTAGAGGCAACACCTTGAGGATTAGGTCTACGAGTACCAGGGGAAGATTGGTTTTGATTGCCCTTCCTCTTCCTTTGAGAAGAAGGAGGATTATTCGTGCCTTTATGTGCAAATACTTGTCTCGGAGGGGGTGGTAATTGTTGTTGCTGGGGTTTAGAAGTCAAGGGAGGCGTAGGTGCAAATGCTGGAGGAGCTGGGGCACCAGGTTGTGGATAAGGATAATGGTTAGTTTGGGAAACATTGAGGTAAGCAGGAGGTTGGGAAAAAGGATGAGGCACGTCATATCCTGGATACATGCTACCTGGAGGGGGGACATTGATGGAGGTGTTGGACCCTCCTGGAGGGAGACCATAGCCCATAGGAGGTTGAGCGTATGGATGCCAAAGAGCTCCAGTACTGCTAGCATTAGGCCCTGGACCAAACATAGTGAAGGTGATAAGGGGAGAACTAGAAGTAAAAGGAGAACCCAATGAATCAGAAGAAGAGTCGGAGTGCGGACTCGGGGGAGGACTAACTCAACGACGGCGGGAAGGAGTAAGTCAAACAACCAGAAACTGAGGGTGAAGGCCAAGAAGTCTCCAGGATATACGCCTTGGGGGTGTATTGATGACGGCACAGAGGGAAGAATAATGACCAATGAAGGAAGGGAGGTGTAGAATCAAGTGATTACAATGTCGAAACAAGGGCAGAAAGGTGCAGTGTCAATTGATTTTAAAGTCTTTGCCTGGCGGTGTTAACCAGACTCTTATTCACTTAGGTTCAGTGTGTGGCGTGTGTCAATTTTAATTTTTAAACCCAGACGTTTTGAGAGTAAAAGAAAAAGTGTGTTGCGTAACTGAAAAGAAATTTGCAGAGAACAATAAATAAGGTTAAAATAACAAAAAATTAACAGCTAACAATGCATCGATCTAACCCAAGAAGGTGATTCTCTCAAAACTATTCTAAAACAGAGAAAAAAATCTTGTCAAAACACAGGAAAAAGGGGCCAATAGATCTAAGTTCTGGAGGGACAGGGATCTAAAGGAGAGATCTGCTGAAAAGAGGTGCAGAAAACAACAAAGAGATAGAGGCAAGGTTGCTGTAACAAAGGAGGAAATTAGCTAAAGGAAGAAGGGACAAGGAGGTGACCCTAGAGGCAAACCCAAACAAAACTATATGAGGTGTTTTGAAAGGGAGAAGAGTTGATCTGTAAGGGATCTGAAAGGAGGTATCGGATCTGAAAAGAAGAAGGATGAAACTCTGAAAATTCAGACGTCTGAAACAACTAAAAACTCTTCCACAGAAAGTGGAGGGTATGAAAGCCCTAGGGGGAAATATTCCCACTTAGTTGAGTAAAAAAGATCAGAAACAGGTCTAAACGGGTGGAGACAGAGGCTGGAAAACCCTGACAGAAGCTTCAGACAAACCCAGAAAAATTGCTGGAAAAATGCAGAAAAAAGTGTAGGTCACAGGTTCTGACCTGTTTTCAGTCCAGGTTGCAGTTTTGGGGCAGAAAAGTGCATCCTCTAGGCCAGGTCGCAGGTTTTTGGCCGATAAGTGCGACCTGTAGATCTGGGTCTCTCGGCGGCAGATTTTATAAAAAGTTGTCATCTCAACTGCGGCTGATGTCTGTCACCTGCGCAATAGGGCCAGAAACACACGGTAGTTAAAAAATTTGACGTTTGAGGGTTTTTGAGGTGAAAAAAACCATAAAAATAGGAAAAAAAAAAGAATGAAAGAGAAACCCTAGGGTCTGAAATAGCTGGATATGCAGGAATATATAAAACGTCAGCGGTCGTAAAAGAAAACCCGTGTGGAGTTGCCAATTGTTAGTATGAATATTTTGTCGGAAAAATACCACTTTAGCTACGCATAAAAAATATCCCTAACATCAATTATGGCTACCAATATCTTTAAATCCATAGTTAGTTGATCAAGAGAAAGCTGCAAAAATCCAGATCTATGCATAAAAAGACATTAGGCAGTGAAAATGAAATTTTGCTCCATGCATCCAATAGACAAGACAAGAACAACGTTTTTGAAAGAATTTTTTATATTAAAGGGCACCTAAGAGGAAAACAAGAAAGGTGTTTCCAATTCTCCTCAATGGGATGGGTTCTTGAAAGTCCTCAGCACTTCAGATCTATAATTTCTCTCTCTTGTTGGTGTAGAAAACCCAGACAAACATAGAAATCAAATGGAGCTCACAAGGTGGAATGATAGAAAATTTGACAATGCTAATGGCAAATTGAACGAAACGTCAAGTGAAGTATTGAACTAATGACCAGCCTTCATTTATAACAAATATTAGGTCATTCGATCTTAAATTACTGGTCAAATTAAATATTAAACCAATTAAAATCCGCCTTTTTATGGAATAATTTTATTATAATTTAGGAAAAGTTAGCTTTAGGTCAAATCTCTTTATTTGTAAATATAGATAAATAAATGATTTATTATTTTTAAGGAAAAGTTAAATGATAATTAATAATAATGGGCCTTTAATTATTTATATTATCAGACAGTCATATTTGTAAAGAATGTTATTTAAATTGGTTAATGTGTTCCTAGAAAATCAACAGATAAATGCAAGTTATCAATTAATTCATGTTTGATTTGCTCTGACCAGATTATTTGTAAATAATAAATAAATAAATGATTTATTTATTATTTTAAGGAAGTGGTTGAATGATAGTTAAATAAATAATGGTTTATTTAATTATTTATAAATGATTTAGTCATATTTAACAAGGAATATTATTTAAATAAGATTTAAATAATTATTCCTAGAAAATAATAAGATAAATAAGGATTTATCTAATTAATTTCTTTGTTTTGGGTTAAACATGACCAGGAATAATAATTGAATTATTATTTAATTAATTATTCCTTGAGGAAAATCAAACAAATATAGGTTTGTTTAATATTTCCTTTTGGGGTTTCCTGTTTAGACCATAAACAACCTAATAAATATGTTTTATTAAGTTATTTTATAATTAATGATTTTATATGATAAAATGATATTATATTTTTTTAAGTGTCATAATATAAGTTAAATGACAAAAAAATACGTGCAGCTATTTCGCTTAGAAGACATGTCTTGGCGTGGTGAAATCTGAACTATCACAGGCCCCAACGAATCAGTGAGTGGAGGATTGTAATGATGTACGACACCTTCCGAGAAAGGGTCCTCCGGAAATTCCATATGATATGAGGCGATGTGAAAATCAGGGTTTTTTAATGGAGACTGCTCTTTCGTAGAAGGCACGGGTTCACCAAGGTTCAGTTGTTCCTGAAGAGTCAGAGGAGGTAGACCTTGCTGTCGTCGAGACAGATGGTGTGGGTCGGATGACACCACGGTGACCTGTTTATTTTTAACAAATTTTAATAAATTGTGATTTATTATAAAGTCTCGATGACAGTAACCACACACCTAAAAAAGAATAAAGAAAAAAAGGACTCTCTAAAATCAATCAGCAAGCAACCAGAATAGGGTGCCCTGTCTGAGTACAACCATTTGCTGGTGATGAAATCCAGTATCACAATAGTATACAGAGAGGGTTAGTAGAAATTACAGTTACAATCAATCTAGAGCTTCACCCGAACCTCAGACGATAGGTGTAAGCACTCTCGTGAAGACGAGTACCCTCCTAAAGACCGAAGACAGAGTGGGTTCATCTATTTCAGGTACCAGGACAGCCCGTCCCAGTCACCTTGTGTAAGTCCCTAAAACGTATGGCCACTAAAGTTACCTCAAATCATAGACATCATCAGGGGGGTCCATGGTCTAGGACAACATGCTATATAGGCAGAATACCTAGATCCCGATCTAGTTTCGACATCCCCGAAGGGAACCCCAATATATAGCATACCAACTGGATGCAGTCGAAGGTGGGCTACCTTCTTGTGCACCCAAGTGTTGTCTCGCACTGAGCTTCGGTAAAGGAACAGTCCCAATAATATTAGTGCAGTAGGGTTTCGCTCGTTAATGACTCTAGTCTCAAGTTTTGAGATCTTGGGTGATTTTCTCACTTTTCCTAACCCAAGATCCTAGCTTGAACTACTATTTGTGTGAGCTCAAAAAATTAATGTGATTGATTTTATTATCGCTTGATTCTTAGTGTACTTGATTATTAGTCTTGCAGAGGGGGAGTGGAAATATGAAATGTAATGCGACTCTGACTCAAGAAACCATGCAAAAATATGCTCTAAATATTCAATTCAATGAAGAGTATTTCTACAAGGAGAGGTTTCTTTTAAAAATCTATGCACTAACATTAAAATAGTAAAGTTCAACCTTAAAGACTCAGACATCTATTTACGTCATCTTAACCGTATTTTAACTGAAATCTTCAGAATTAATTCAGTTAGATGCAGAAAAACTAAAAAAAAAAATTCTTCTCTAAAAAGTAAATGTTTTTGACACTAACTTTTCAAACAAAAGCAAATAAACAGAAATACTAGCTTAGTAAACAAGCACAGGGATTCAGTCAAGGAGAGATACTGATGGCCAAAAAAATTTGCAACCAAAAACACAATCATAGGGGTGAACAAAAATTTTTGGTTGAGTAACGCACTGTCTATGAGTAAAAACAACGTTAATCCAGAGACTAACGCACTGTATTTAAGCAAAGTCCGTGTTATAACGCACTGAAACACCAAAAAAAGTAGCATTAGCCAGGGTAAAGTTCTTCAGATGGTCAAACAAAAATAAGATTGAACTCTATGAGCTTTTGAAATGTCTACTGGGCATAAATACTGGTCAGAAGGGTCTGTGAACAGAGGAAAGAAGAAAGGGGGAAAGAGATAGTGTGAAAACTATGGGAAATCCCCAGTGGAGTCACCAATTCTACTATAGGGTAAAATTCTTGGGTTGTTGGTTATCAAATATCCCTCTCAGGGCTTTTCGGTGCCCGAGGTAGATAGTAAGATTAGCTATATAGTTCACAAAGAAGATGCATACATTTTCATATCAACTTAAAACAACTTGATGGAATAAGATGGAAGATTACCTCTTTTATGATCCCGAAGTCTCTTGGAGAATGCAAAGCAGTGAAGCAGGGATCCTCCTTCACCAACTCCAAATATTGACCCTGTGATCAATCAAAGCACCCGTGTAATCTCTATCACAATATACATTCCCATCAATTAAGTTAATATATCACAAACATTAAATAATGCACATCTAAGCCATTCATCTCATGCTATATAAGTAATTGAAAAACAATAACAATATCAATGCATAGAATGGACAAAATATATATAGTTCTATTGATTTATAAAAAAGGAGGATTACAACCGTTGGTTGTACCAAGCCCTCCTCAGCCTTCCAATCTCTCTATCTCTCAATGTTGTGATGTCTTGATCAATAAGTTCTCAATGAACCTCTTTGAACTTTGACCTTCACACTACAATAATAATCTCTGCTTCATAAGTATTCAAAATTTTGACAGTCCTTCGACCTTGAACCAAGAGCCTTCAAATCCATTTTATAGGAGATGGAGAGAGCAATCAGTGCCTTTCTCCTTCCAACAGTTCTAAATAGAAAAAACCAAGATGTTTCCTCAACTTGCCATGATTTTTCCTTCTTTGAGAGTTCATTTGTTTATGGCAAGGCCCAATAAGGGACTAGTGCTTTGCAGTTTCCATTTTGTACTGACTCTCTTGTGAGAAAAAGCTAGAAATTCAAATCATTCTTTGTGGGTTTTTCCTGTTTCAAACTCAAAACACGGGTAACGCTGCCCTCTAGTTTAAATAGAGTGTTGCCCTAGCCACTAACGCGATCTCTTCATTGATAAAATGTGTTATAACGCTCTCTTGATGTTATAGTGGTGTGTTACCTTGGCAGAAATAGGTTCAGTTTAGGTCTTTTCATTGCTTCCATATTTGTCTTCTCCTCTGATCTAATGAGGAGGTTTTTTGTCCTGTAACATGAATCTTCAAGTTTCCTTTCGTCGGTTTGTTGAAGATTTTGTTTCCTGGAATTTTATGCTACTTTTTTGAATATGTTTCTTGAGTTGGTTACTCTTTTTTTTTGTTTGAGTCCCGTTACGAAGGTGGCATAGTTGGCTTGTGCAATTGGAAGTTGCCTTGTTGGCTCAATTTCTTGATTTGCGACCTTTGGTAGTTTTGTGCTTATCTCAATGAAATTTTCTTGTTTCCTTAAAAAGTGAAAAGACAAAAAACATTTGTGTTTTCCATTGCTTTTTATTTGATTTTATTTTCATGGTTTTCATCATTTTTGGAACAAATTGTTAGTTTCTCATTTTTGTTCCATTTTCTTGGTTTCGAGAGGAGTCCTTGTCTGGATCTATCTCTTTTATATCAATATTGTTTTGGCACTGTTTTGTGCAAAGAAGTTCCTGTTGGGGCTTGTCTCTGCTTTTCTGTGAAAGTGATCAGACCAATCTTATTGAAAAACCCATTTGCTTCCCTTTGTGAGTATTCCTACGATTTGCATTCATCATCGGTGGTTTTTGCATTATTTTCACCATTAAATATTCTAGAATTTTGATAGTTTTTAAACTGTGTGAAGAGTGACATTGAAAAGAAAAAATAAGTATTTCTTGTTTTTAGTTGCTTCGTAGAACCCAATTACAAATATCTTTTCATCAAAGGAAAAAATTGCATATTATGTAGTAGGTTTTCTATTGATTTCTATTTTGAGTCAAAAACATCATAAGTTTCATTCTCCATCTACCAACGACTTTAAAAGAACAACCATTTAAAATCAAGCGATTAAGTAAAATGAACTAGAAATTTTTGCGTTGTCATTAATTATACACCAACTAGTCTAGGTCATAGGGCCTTGGAATAGGTGAGTGGAGAGTTAACTCTCCAATGCCCATAAAAAATGTGAAATGTAGAAGTTGACTAATGAGTGAAATATAACTTCGTTAAGTGGACTGAGAAATCTCTACCTCCATAGAGTGAAGCGCAAGGGATAGTGAAGGCAGAGAAGAGAGATAACCCCTATGTTATTTGATGAATCTTGACCTAAGAACATTCGACCTGACTGCCGATGAAAAGTAGTGCCCTTAGTTGCATTTCCTAGGTATCACACAGGTGATTACGAGTGGGAATACTCATGGTATCTAAGGCAGACATTGTATCTCTATCATTGGTACTTCTAGAGGATGCCCTTGCAAAGCTTGGGTACTTGCATTGGCAAAGGATTTTGTTAGGATGTCAGCATAACTGTTTTTGTTACCTTCGCTAGTAGGCTTGGGGCGTAATTTCCCCAGACTATTTTTAGAAGGTCCTTTTCTTCACTTTATTTTTTTTTGGTGTCTGATCCTAATAACCTAGAGCGTAAATACCTAAATGTTTCTTGATTTTTGTATCTTAGGGACTTTTGATAGAGTGTTATCTTTGCTCCTAGATTGTCATAGCTTCATAATTTTTTTATTTTAATTAATCTAATAATTATTAAAAGTGGTTGACTGATTTTCTCGTTGATCAAGGAGGCTTCATGGGCTTTGTACTGCGAGTGATCATCCTTCTTCAGGAATGCGTAGGAGCAATTATGTAGGTGATTTTCTTCTAGTATCTCTAAATGCATCAGAGAGTGATCCTCCGACTAGGGTTGTTTTTTTTTTATTGGTACTAGTACTAGTGGTATTATAGAGAGGAGCACTCCACTCATCTCTAGAGTCCTTTTTCCGGCAGAAGAAGCTGATTTGAATAATTTCCTGAACCTCCAGGTACTCCTTCCTCTCCTCTTCCTACTAGTTTTCTCGATGTTCTTTTGTATGTTGGGCCTATGTCTCAGAGACTAGCTATCCCCCATCTTTATCCATTTCTTTTGATGGCCATGACTGGGAATACAACTTCGGCTATGAGCACCGCGAGTGTGCATACTGCTCTTTGAGTTAAAGGAGGGGTTACTATTACTATTTAGACTATCACTCCCAATGCTTCTATGATTGTCTCTACCTCTATTCCATCTACGAGTGGGGGCACCCAAGCACTTCCTTCCCATTCTAGTTCCTTTTCTTTTGGAATGCCATCTAATGCAATTCCTTCTGTTTCCTTCACTCTTTCTTCTACTATCTCCACACCTATGTCTTCTATGGCTAGTGTGTCAGCTTATTTTCAGGGATTCCCCTTCGGAAGTGGTCACATTCCTCATTCCAACCGTTCCTTAGGATATTTTCCTTTTACATCTCAAAGTCAAGGATTTAATCCTTTTATCGGAGGTCAAAGCTGTAATGCTTTTCAAGGTTGAAACCCTGCTTTAAGAGGGTTGGGAACTCAGAATTAGTTTTTCTCTGGTCAGTAAGGGAATGTACCTTTTCCTTCCATAGGTGCTTCTTAGGGTTTCTCTCCATTCACCAATTCTTGTAACCCTCACCAAGGGGTTTCCTCTTCATTTAAAACCTTGATTGGGGGAAATATCCCTATTTATGGTAATTCTATGATGGGAGGGGGTCCTTCTCTGAATTCTTCTAGGCCACAAGGTTTCTCTTATGTCTCAGCCTTTTCTATGAACAATCTTTGGCAACCTAGTGCCTATACAAATCCAGGGTATTCTTTTCAAAACGTTGGGAACCCTTCCTTTGGGGAATGGAATTCTCAAGCTCCTCCGTGCTTACCTTTCTTGGCAACTTTAAATTTTCTAGATTTATCAAAATTGAAGAATGGTCTAATTTGATACAACATGAGTTGGCCTCTGGTCCCTACTAAACTCCCCTCATATATTCCAAAATTTGAAGGGAAGACTGGTGAGGACCTGACTAACCATGTTATCACTTTCCATTTATGGTGTTTTTTGAACTCCCTTATCGACGATTTGATTAGGTTGAGATTATTTCAACACACCCTAACTGGAAACGCTGCAAAATGGTACATTGAGCTGACAGGGGGTAGTTTTTCTACTTTTGGTGAGTTGGATACTATGTTTCTAAACCATTTCTAGTTTCATGTTCATTAGGATTCCGAGGCTAATCTCCTGGCCTATTTCCAGCAGTAAAAGGAAACACACATTTCTGATCACACTCAGGAATGGCGCAGAAGGAAGAGGCTCATCAAAGCCTAGATTCCTAATGAATTCCTTCTCGAATGGTTTCTTAAATCCTTACAGCCAGAAATTGTGAAGGATGTATCCCTTTCTGGGGTATTCTCTGAGGAAAAATCTATCTTTAGAGCTCAAAAATTAGAACTAATCTATTCTCAGTCTAGGGTCCTTAATAATATTTTTCCAGATACTCCTCATGCCAAAGTGGATTTAGCCAAAACAAAGCCAGGTCCTCAAGCTGATGGGCTTATCGGTTCGATTGATAGTGGCCAGGCTAACCTATTGAATCAATTGTAGCATTTTTGTTTACAATATCCTCCTTCTGGTTAGGATACGCCATCGATGTCGACCCCTTCTCAGCCCTTAACTGTTAATGTTTTTCCAACTTCTAACCCCAAAGGAAATCAAAAATCCAATGGGAAGAAGAAGTGATGGAATAATAAGAAGAAAGACATGGATGGGAAGGGTAATGCAAAGATATCCAACAATAATGTTGGAGAGGGTAAGAGAGACAATAAGAAGAAATTTAAGTTTACATGCAAGTTATGCACCAGAGACCATCTTACTCACCTATGCCCAAAAATTCAGGATTCTTAGTGCTTGTTAACTCAACAGGGTTCTTCTAGTTCCCAGGATGTGCTGACAAACCCTTTTCCCCAAGGGTAGCAACTTCTTGCTGGCTTAAATGCTAATACTAGAGCTCCCGCAAGGGGAAACCAGGAAGGGGAAAATTCCTCAAATGTATATATGATGAGTGATCATGCCGATATCTCTACAAGATCTCGTGATTATGGTGAAGCTGAATATTCAAAAGCTAAGGGTTCTCCTAATAATTATGAGCCACTCAATATAGAGAAGCCTGCAGTTGAGCTATACTTTAGATTCCTAAAGGGTCTTCTAAGCATATGAATATTAATCCTAATTCTATGGTTGCCCAGAACTACTCCATTATAGAAGATTTGGCTCAAAGTCCTTGTGTCATGTCTGCGTTAGAGGTACTCTAGTCATTCCCAACAAAAAGGTGTGAATTTATCATTGCGATTGGGGTTGCTGATCCAAAAAACTCTCTTATGATCACATTTGACACATTGAATATTAAGAAGAGACTTCCTCATCACATGGATTTTCAGGTTAATTTTGCATATCGTAAGATCAATATTTTTCAAACAATAGTCGATGAGGGTGCTTCCACTTGTGTCATGCCTATTTCATGTTCGAAAGCCATTGGATATCCTTCAGCTGTTCCTTCACCTACTCTTCTCACTGCATTTTATGGTCATTCTCACAGGCCACATGGCATTGTTCAAGTTTTACCCATCTGCGTTGGGGGTAAAAATGTCAATATTGAGGTCGAGATAGTTGATGAAAATTTAGACTACAACCTTCTATTGGGGCAGAATTGATTTATGAGATGGATGTTATTGCTTCATAATTATTTTGCATCTTGTGTTTTCCCCATGAATGGAGTATCTTCACTGTTGACCAGATGGATTTTTCTCCTGTAGATCCAAATGCATCTACTGACTCTACTGTACCCTTGGTGAATAATGCCAAGCAACCTGTGGAGAATTTGGGGGTTGGAATGTATACCTCGTTGATGGGTACTTTTGATAGTCCACCCCCTTCAGTTCATATTAATGCTATCTCATCCTCTAGGGTTCCTACTCGAAGAGATTTATTTCGAACTCATTATTTTTCAGACCCTTGGACCTTGCCTTCTCCTACCTCCACATTAGAGGAAGGTCAAGTGGGTGGAATGGAATTTCATATGTTTGCAGCAGACATTTCCTATCAGTCTATTGTTGACTCTGTAGATTCCGTTCAAGTTTCTCTTTCACCAGAGGAGTTGGACGGAGATATGGCTCCTTATTGGACACTTAGTTCATATTCTTCTCGAGATTGCCTTGATACTACTCTTCCATCTGAAGAGGCTATCCTTGAAGCAATTACTGGTGTGGCAAGATAATAGGATGATTTTCATCATCGATCCTATTTTCTATCAGACTTGAAAGAAGTTGAAACAAGATTGTCTAGCCCTTGGTTTTCTATTCCTATTAACCCAATCTGGAACCCTTTAGATCCAACACAAGTTTTTGCTAAAGGGAACATGGATTTCATTTCTAAGACTACGCCATGAACATCTCCAGAGATCCCAAAGTTATTTAGAATTTCTTCATTGGAGATGAATGTTCCCCTCAAGATATTCATACTTACATCGATCTCTTTAGATAATTTTGGGATGTGTTCGCTTTGTCTTATGAGGAAATGCCTAGAATTGATCCATCTATTGTCCAGCATGAGATCAAGAATTATGAAAATTCTAAGCCTATACAGTGGAAGCTTCATTTGGTCAACCCTAGGAAGGTAGAAAATATCAAGGCTGAGGTTGAGAAGCTTCTTAAGGCGGGTTTCATATACCCCATTCTATTAACTGAGTGGGTTTCAAACCCAATGCCTGTGGACAAGAAAAAAGGAATGATCTGAGTTTGCATTGATTTCAGGGATTTAAATCAGGCATGTCCGAAAGATAATTAACCCACACTGTTTATTAATTATATTATTGATGACTGTTCAGGGAATGATATTTTCTCCTTCATGGATGGTTTCTCAAAATCTAATCAGATTACTATCCATCCTGAAGATCAACACAAGATTGATTTTGTCTTCCCCTGGGGTACATTTGCATACAAAAATATGCCTTTTGGCCTTAAAAATGTTGGAGCTACTTTCCAGCGGGCCATTTCCTATGCTTTCCATGACATCAAGAATATTATCGAAGTATATTTGGATGATTTAGCTACTCGTTCTCGCAAGAGAATTGATCATCCCTCTCATCTTCAATAATTTTTTGAATGATGTCAACGTGATAAAATTCGATTGAACCCTAATAAGTGTGTTTTTTCCATCACATTCGATTGGTTGTTGGGATTCATCATGTCTACAAAAGGGATTCAAGAATATCCCTTCTTGGTTGAGGAAATACTTTAGTTGTCTCCCCCATATTCTATTCGCTAGATTCAAAGTATACAAGGAAAGGCCAATTTATTAAGGATATTTATTGCTAATTATGTCGAGGTGGCGAAAGGATTTATGAGGTTGTTAAAGAAAGGTGTTCCATTTTTTGGGATGATTTTGCTCAATGCTCATTCGATGCTTTGAAAAAGGCATTGACCTCTGGTCCATTATTGAGTCCACTTGATTATGGCAGGGATTTCCTTTTATGTCTCGCAGTATAAGAATCTACTATTGGTATGGTTCTGGTTCAGGAGGATGATGCTTTTTGTGAGAATTTTATTTACTACCCTAGTGGAGGCTTGGTGGGTCCTGAACTTCGATATTCTCCCATTGAGAAATTAGCTTTGGTAGTTGTCCACGTTATCCATCGGATCACGCATTATATCCTTCTTCGCAAAAAATATTTTTTGGCAATAGTTAATCCATTTCAATTCATTCTTATTAGGTGAGTGATTGGGGGAAAATACAATCGATGGATTTTCATTTTGCAAGAGTTTGATCTTGAATTCCTATCTGCCAAATCCGAGAAATATTTGGTATTTGCAGAGTTAATCTTTGAGTTGTGCTATGGAGATGAGATTTTTTATGAAGATTCATTCCCCGATGAAAATATTTTTCTCATTTATTCACAGGATCCTTGGTATGGAGATCTCATTGTTTATCTCTAGACTTCGAAGTTTCCCTTAGATTTTTCAAAACACGAGTGTTGAAAGTTGCATCACTTAGAAAACACTTATCTTATTATCGGTGACACTCTATATCGTCACGGGGTTGATTTGATCCTTAGAAGTTTCTTGAATCTTGAAGAAGTTGAGGTTTTTCTGAATGATTGCCACAGTGGATCTTGTGGTGGTCATTTATTTGGGCTTGCTACAACCCAAAAGATTTTGCGTGCATGATATTTTTGGCCCTCTATTTTCAAATATTGTGTTGAGGTGGTGAAAAAATAACATCCTTGTCAACTATATACTCGGAAGATGCGGGCTCATCTAGCTCCACGCTTTCCTATTGTCACTGTTGGTCTATTCAAAAGGTGGGGTATTGATTATACTACTTGTAACCTGCCATCGGAAAAGGGCCATAAGTACATTAGTATAGCAGTAGACTATTTTACCAAGTGGGCTAAGGTTATGCCTAATTTTTCGAATGATGGTGAAACAAAAACCCTTCTTTTGTTTAACCAAGTCATTTCTCACTTTTATATTCCCAAATATATTGTCACTAACCATTTTAGTAATTTTTAGTACAATATGATGGTTGAATTGGGTCTTAAATTGGGTTTTCGGCAAGAGAATTTGTCTCCATACTATCCTCAGGCCAATGGATAGTTTGAAGTCATAAAAAATTACTTAAAGGTTATCCTTCAATGGACAATTGATAATGCCAGGTCCAATTGGCATGTCATGTTGTACCCTGCACTTTGGGCACATCGGATGTCTATTAAGCCTAAAACCAGATTCACTCGTTCCAACTAGTTTATTGGTTGGAATCAATCTTTCCTATTGAATGCGAGATTCCTTCACTTAAGTTGGTAGTCAAGCTTCTTTCTAACACTTCAAGTCTCGAATAATTCCTTGTCTATATAGAGCATCTCAATGAGTAGCGCCGAGATGCGACTACGATGAACAAGGCTCATAAGAAATGAGTGAAGTTTCAGTATGATAAGTCAGTCAAACCCGTGGAAAATTTTAGGGGCTAATATTCGCAGGTGAGCTAATTTTCCATGGTTTTTCCAAAAAAAAGATTCGCTAATTTCCATTTTTTTATAAAAATGATTCGCCCAAATTTTATATTATAAAATTATTTTACATTAAAAATCACCCATATTATATAAACAATATATATAATATCATTATAAATTTGAATAATTTTACAAATACATCAATAAAATTTTTATAGTTTGCATATTAGGGACTAGTGAGATTCGCCAATTTTTTAAACTTCAAGATAATTTTTCATCCTTAAAATTATCCCTGGTCAAACCTAGGGTTTTCTCTGAAGGTGACCTTGTTTTGGTTTATGCTCAAGACAAGGATGCCTTGGGGGAAAAAAAATTCAAATCCATGTGGTATGGCCCCTTCATTGTTAAAAAATATCTAAAGAAGGGAGCTTATGCCTCTGTTTATTTCGACGGAAACGAGTTGGTGGAGCCCAGAAATGGGCTCTATCTGAAGAAGTATTATGCCTGGGATTTTTCCTAGAATTTTCTTTGTTTGTATATATTATATTTTTAGTACATGTATATCTATATATTTTGTATGTGACTAATGATTTTGATATGTTTTGGTAGGTGTTTTTGGATGAGATGAGTCATTTTAGCTTTGTCGATGGTGCTAGCCGACATACCCGAAATCTTGCTTCCATGGTTTGGGTAATTTAATATCCATTCGGTCAGTTCCTATTCTTAAGGGGTGTATGCATTAGTCCCACTTCGAACAATGTGGCATAGTAAACTACAGTGGTCAACCTACTCTTGGAGGCAATATCTCTGGTGTTCATTCGTTGGTAGTATACTTGGATTCACAACAAGTGGTTTCACAATTAAATAACACCAATCGTGTCAGAGACCCATTTTTACATCAATTATTTTTGAGAGTATGTTTGTTACACCATTCATTTCATTATGTTACATTCATTCACATTCATTTTTTACAAAATTGGTTTGCAGACCCATTAGCTAATCAAGCAATTGATTCACTTATTAATCATTCAATACATTAAATATAAAAAAAAACATCATTGATAATTGTACATTTGGGACAATCACATCATATAAATTTTTGTGTGTATATATATATATATATATATACATCAGAGTTGTGTTCAAAATATACAAAAATCAGACAATCATGTCCTACAAAATTAAGTCTTATGCCCAATCATGTTCATCATAAAAAAATATTACAGTCATCTGATCAATAAAATATGATCAATAAAATCTTTCCCTGTGGGCCCTGCCCAGGATAGGTGTTCCAGAAGAACACTATAGCTATCCCCACATGAATAAATAGCCACACCCAATCGCATGGTACTCCAACCACATGTCTTTGTATAGCCTCCAGAAGGTCCTCTATGGAAGTCATAGGTACTTGGTGAGTTAAGCTCTCCAAGTTTCTTTGTATAGTGTGGAGAGTCCTCCCTAGGTCTTCTGCGGCATCCTCAACTTCTCTTTCATGACGCCTGTGCCATAGGAAGCCCTCAAGTCTCACTGGTCCGATGTCTGCAACATGATCCATAAAATTTGTAAGTCAAATTTTGCTAACAAAAATATTTTTCATTTTCATATAATTTGAAAGTAAAAAAAAAAATCATATAATCAAAAAATCATTGTGTGATCTTACCAATCGCCCCTCGTGATGTACAGGGTGGAAGGGTCAAATCTAGATCTCCCCTTAAATCCATGCCAACATAGGGATAGTCCTCTACTGCAGTGACTTGTTCTCCCCACCAAAGGAAGAACTCATCATCCCAAGTAGTCTGGGGGACCTCACCACCCACCAGTCTCTTCATCAGATCTTCCCACCTAGCTATCAGTGGATCATGAGGGTTTTTGATGGTAGAGATGATCTCGGGGTGAAGCCCTAGAATCCTCTCGAAGAAGAATGTGCATAAGATGGTCCCATAACCAAAATGATTTTTCTTATTCTTTTGAATTGAGGTTAGTTGTTTCTTCAAGTTTGTCAGTAAGGTTGTGCATCAATCATACAATGTAGTTAAGAAATCCACGACTAGACTCATGCTTCCTTGTGAAGCCTGGTGTAAGGAAGCTGATCTAACTACCCTCACAATGGTGAAAATAAGTATCTTCACGTGCAAATCTTGCACATCTCTAATTTGGATCTATGTCCCGACCTTATGAGTACCCTCAACACAGTTAATATGAATATAATCCTCAAAACGTAACCCTCTTGTGGGATTTCCTTGGAGATTTACTGGTTCCCCTCTATGAGAGAGTCCAGTTATGAAGTAAATTTCCTTGATCTCGATCCTTAATGACATCTGATCTATCATGAAACAATCCTCATCCGAGTCCCAATAACTTACAAAAATTTCAAGAAATCTTGTATTCATTTTCATGTTTTGCATATTGAAGAATTTTAGTAATACACATACCTGAATTATATCCAAGGATAACTGGTCTTCCATGACCTCATTATCAATAGTTCTATGCTCTCTTTCCCTTCAGATTATGGTCAGTCTGCATCATTTCATCCAAAATCCATTTAGAAATTTATTTTAAAATTCCACTTCGGGCATATGCAACTCCATTCAGACACAAATGCGTCTATACGGGAGTTCATAATTATGAACTCATGTATATGCAGGGGGTTCCAGAAGAAACATAATTTATATGGTGAAAATCCAAAAAAATTGCTTGAATTGATAAAGAAATTAATGAATAAGATGAGCATGAGGCTTGTAGGAATTTATAGGGTCTCCTCACAAACATATCAAAAATCGGTGCACCAGTATTATCATGTGGTTAAAACCCTTGAAGAGGGAAATGGTCCACAGTATGATCCAACGCGGCCACTTGAGGCAATTTGTTAATATAAAAGAAATATTACATATGTTTCTCTCATAAAAGGTTACCGGAAAAATGACCCTCCATGCTATTTAATTGGAGATCATGGAGCAACCGGGTGTTAAGCCATAGATCAAGTGTCGTTAATACTGACGAGAGAGTGAATCATTAGATCACTACAAATTGTGACCGTCGAATTATAAGTTACAAATGTACATAGTAAAGAAACACACTTTACCTAACTCTACACTAGAGTAAGTTATTCTTAACTATTTCCTATGTGTCAGAATATCCTAACATCCCCCCTTAAGAACAACTTGGGATAGGACTAAAGGATTTACAAACGTGACAGAAAATGAGCCTATTTCCTATGTGTCGAAATCCTAACATCCCCCCTTAAGAACAACTTGGGATAGGATTGAAGGATTTACAAAGGTGACACAATAGGACAAGGAAGGAGGCATTAGAGCCTATCCCCCCTTAATGATAACTTTCTGGAAATCCAAGCATGAATCAAATTTTGGTAAACTTCACTTCTGTGAGAGCCTTTGTAAAGATACTGGCTACTTGATCATTGGTTGGACAATACTACACTTCAAGAATATGATCATGAATGAGCTTTCAGATGAAGTGTATCTGGAGCTCAATGTGTTTCATACGTTGATGCTAAACTGGATATTTACATAGCTGAATGGCACTCTGATGATCACACCAAAGTGTAGTTGGATGTTGTTGATGAAGACCTATTTCATACAGGATCTAGCAAAGCCACATGGCTTCCTCGTTGGCTTCAACTACACCACGATACTCTACTTTTGCTGAAGAAAGAGAGATGGCACTTTGTTTCTTACAATAACATGTAATAGGTCTTGAACCAAGAGTGAATACATATCCTACAGTATACTTTTGATCATCAGGGTCACCAGCCCAATAAAAATCAATGAAACTAATCAACAATGGAGATGCTCATGTATTGTAATGAATCCCGAAATGAATTGTACCTTGAATATATCAAATTATTCTTTTAGGTTCTTTCTAGTGACTTTCATGAGGTTGTTGCATAAACTGAGCGACAATACCAACGGCAAAGGAAAGGTCAAGATGGGTATGGGTTAGATACAAAATTTTACCAAAACTTTTATGGTATAAGGTAGCATCAACTCCAGGGGTAGTACAAGTGACTGAAATCTTGACTCTAGACTGAAAGGGAGAAGGGGCTGGCTTACAATATTCCATGTGAAAGTGGTGTAGAAGATCATAGGCATACTTCGACTGAGAGAGGGTGATACCTTATTTGGATTGCAAGACTTGAAGACCAAGGAAAGAATGCAAGTGTCCTAAGTCTATCAATCCAAACTTATTTTTGAGGCTAGACTTCACATCGTTTATATGGTTGGTATGACTACCAGTAAGGATAATATCATCAACATAAAGAACAAGGATGGTGAAGGACTTACCCACTTTCTTGGTGTAGATAGTGTTGTCAGAATGACACGTAGAAAAGACATTATCTAATAGAAATCTATCCATTTTGGCATACCAAGCCCGAGGAGCTTGTTTGAGACCATAGAGATACTTCCTAGGGTGACAAACAAGGCTAGTTTCATTTTGGATAAAGCCATGGGGTTGTTCAATGTAGATTTATTCATGCAAATCTCCATGTAAGAAGGTGGATTTAACATCCATATGATGGACTTTGCATTTAAAGGAGGCAGGAAGGGAAAGAAAAAGGTGGATAGAATTCATTTTGGAAAAAGGGGGAGAAGGTTTCAGTATAGTCAATGCCTTCAACTTGTGAGAATCCTTTAGTAACAAGACGAGCATTATTTCTATCCACTTTCCCATCTGGTGAAAACATTTTTTTGTAAACCCATTTTCATTTAACAAGTTTTCTTCCTTTTGGAAGAAGAACAAGATCCCAAGCATCGTTCACCAATGAGGAAGAATATTCTTCATTCATAGCTTCATCCCATTCTAGATGACCAGAAGCTTCTTCAAAGGAGTCTGGATCAGGATTTTTGAGAACTTGAGCCAATAAAGAAGAGGATCTTTGGAACTGAGGACGTGTAGGTCATCGATCTGCGGGGTCACCTGCAAGCAAACCTGCTACATCCTAAGTAGAGTGGACCCATCTTGGAAGCTGTGGAGCATATTCAAGAGGTGGAGGAGGATTTTCATCCTTGCTATAATCATCTGAACTAGAAGGAATGCTGTCAAAAATAGAAGAGATAGATATAGGTGGCACATATGTCGAATCAGGCTCGTAGGCCAATGGTGGCACACCCGCCAAACTAGGCTCACAGGCCGATATATTTTCATTAAAATTTACATCTCTTTTAATGATTATAATTTTGGATTTTCGTTGAAGAAGTCCATATCCTTTGACATGTTCAGAATATCCAACAAAAATGCATTCTTCACTCTTAGTTTCTAAGGCTTTATGTTTCGTATATGGAATATGGGCCCAAGCATCACTTCCAAAAACACAAAAGTGACTTACATCTGGTTTGATTGAGGTCCAAGATTCTTCTGGAGTTATATTATTTAAAACCTTAGTAGGGGTGTGATTTACTATGTAATTTGCACAGTTAATTGCTTCTGCCCAAAAATTGAGACCAAGTCCTTTTGATTGAAGCATACAATTAGCCATTTCTTTTAAGGTGTGATTCTTCCATTTAGCTACACCATTTTTTTGTGGCGTATATGGAACAGTATGTTGCAATTGAATGACATGCTCAGTGAAAATGTTCATAAATTTGTTGTTAACATATTCTCCTCCATTTTCTGATCCTAACTTAAGAATTGGATGTCCAGATTTTTTCTCAACAAAGGCCTTAAAGGCCAATAACATGTTAAAAACTTCACTCTTGAGTTTTAAGAAGTATACCCAAGTGCATCTGGAGAAATCATCAATGAAAGTTAAGAAATACTTGCAACCAGAGAAATAAACAATAGGAAGTGGACCACATAAATCACTATGCACACGCTGCAAAGGGGCTAAAGCGTGCCAAGAGGCACATTTGTCAAAAATATCCTGATGATGTTTTCCAAGTACACATCTCGAGAAAACATCATCTCAGAAAGATACCATAGGAAGACCCGTCACCATATTTTCGTTACATAGAGTTTTAAGAGAGCGATAGTTTAAGTGACCAAATCGCTCATGCCAAATTTTGCTCACTTCATCATTATGAACAACAACAATGGAGGGAATACATGAAGACCCAAAGTCGTCAAAATTATACAACCTTGTGGAATCATCAGTAATTCCAGTAGCTAAAATATGTTTAGGCTCTTTGAGGTCCTTGATTACAACATCATGAGGTGAGAATTATACTATTTTCCCTTCACCTATATGAGTTATCTTATAAATAGATAGAAGGTTGCATGACAAGGTAGGAACACATAGTACATTATTAAACTCACCATTATCTAGATGAATGGTTCCAGATCCTACAACTCTGAGAGATCTATCATCACCAACATAAACATGTTTGGTGTTGCAATCATTTAATGAAGAAAACATGGCTTTATTTTTGGCAATGTGGTAAGAATATCTGGAATGAATGAGCCACTCATGATAATGAGAAGAAGAAGATACATTTAATGCATAACCAGATCTTGATTCTTGACAACCATAAGTATAAAGTGCCATTCGTGAGGTTGAAGGTGAAGAGTGCTCCAAATTGATGTTGTTCTTCTTCATTTCCACTTCTAAGGCTTTCATCTTCTTAAAACATTTAGACTCTATATGGCCATCACAATTACAAAAGTTGCAATGTCTATATGTCTTCTTCGCTTTGTTTTCATTTTCCTTATCATTTTGGTGAGTTGCTTTTTCAATTTGCATCTGAAATTGCTTAGGACCCTTGTTTGGTTTTGGCCCATACATTTTAGGACACCGCTTCTTGGGATTCTTTTGATATGGTTTCTGTTGGGCTGCTAAGGCTTTCTTAGAAGCATTTCCAGAAGTGAAAAGACCAAGGTGTAAGATTTTTTCTTGTTTTCTTATCAAAAAATCGTAAAAGGAATCAAAAGAGGGGTTCTCGTAGGTGGTTCGTGAAGAAATGATGGCTTCTCTAGTGGAATGGAATGTGGAAACAAATATAGAGTATGTAGTGCAAAGCTTAGCAAGAATGGAATAGATGAGGCTACCATCATCCTTTTTGACCTTAGAACCTTCTAAAGAAGTCTAAGGGTCTTGAATTTGGACAAAAAATCTTCAATAGAGGAGAAATTATTGGGGTACAAAGTAAGCAACTCATTTTCAAGTTGGTGGGCCCTGATTTGATTTTGAATGCCAAAAACAATATTTAGCTTTTTCATGGCTTCATCAGGGGTGTCAATTTTAAGGATATGAAATCAAAGATATTGAGCAATGGATATTCCTATCAACCCTCGTGCTTGATATTATTTATTTTCCCATTTAGCAACTTTCTCATCATCATGGCTTAGTTTCTTGTCCTATGGCTATTCTATAAATACCTTTACTTCTAAGTATATCTACCATGTGAGGTATCCATTGGAAATAATTGGCGTTGTTAAGAATAATCGGGCATGAAATTTCCATTTTTTCAAAACAATAAAGCTAAAAAAAAGTTAACAATAACTGCTCCAATGGAAAGATCTCGAAAAATTAGGTTGATTAAAAATAATGGCTCGAAAAATGGCTTCTGGATGAAGAAGTTATGCCTTTTTGAAAAAAATGAGTTGTAGATGCCAAATAGTTATGGGAATGGTTTGAAATTTGATGAAGAGGTTCAACTTCAAAAAAAAAAAAATCCCACCCCTTTAACAAAAAACCTTTTACAAAAGAAGTTTGAGAAAGTGACCTAAACCCAAGACCTCTATTCTCATAAACCAACTTCTCACCAAGTGAGATAGTAAAAGGATTTTGTAATTGTGTGAAAGGAGGAAGGTTTTTTTCTTTTTTTTAGTCTTCGGTGTGCCTTCTCTTTGCCGCACAAAAAAACACAAAAATTCGAGCAAAAGAAGAGAAATGAAAGCCTTATAGTAGAACGTTGGATTTTTGGTCAGCCTTACCGGTAACTATCTATTTTTTCACTATTTCTGATTTCCTGAGATCACACAAAGACGTGGGGAAAGATCATACATAAAGAAAAAAAATCCCCCCCTGTTTCTGATTTGCCGAGATCGCACATAGCGCAGAGAAAATAACATACACAAAGAAGAGGGTATAGATCCGGCAAATAAATAAAAACTAAAAACTAAAATAAACAGAGTGAACCGAAATAAGAAGAATTATTAACAAATATAACTGCAAAACATATACTTTATACCTCCACATCTAAACTAACATAACATGGTAAACCAGAAACCTTTTTGCATGAAATGAAAGGTGTTCCTCACTGTAACAAACACTCCGGAGACAAACATAGTAGTTCTCCAGGCCTGAAAATGTTTAGAAATAGTAGATCTAGAAAACAACAGCCGCATGCAGTCAAACCGGGTTCAGATTTGGATCAAAAACGGATGAGGCCCTCAAGGTAGCTCTGATACCATGTAGGAATTTATAGGGTAAGTTCCTTAGATAAAAAACGAAAGGTCACCTCTCACAAACAGATCACAAATCAGCACACCATTATTATCACGTGGTTAAAACCATCGAAGAGGGAAGCAATCCACGGCCTTAGCCAACGCAGCCACTTCAGGAAATTTATTAATATAAAAGAAAGGTTACATATGTTTCTCCCATAAACAGTTACCGGAAAAATGACCCTCCATGCTATTTCAATAGAGATTCTGGACCAATCAGGTGTTAAGCCACGAATCAAGTGTCGTTAATACCGAGGAGAGATTTAACCATTAGATCACTGCAAATCGTGACTGTCGTATTATAAGTTACAGATGTAGATAGTAAAGAAACACACTTTACGTAACTCTACACTAGACTAAGTTATTCTTAACTATTTCCTATGTGTCAAAATATCCTAAAAATGCTTACCTGAAATATTTGGATCAATTCAGTGGGTAATTTCTCCGTTTCCAAGACAGGGATTTGTTTCTCCAAATCACTTTCACAATTTATTCACAGCAGAAATGATCAAATGTGAGTCCAAAATGCCTATTTATGCCCAGAATAAAAAAAATAAAAAAATCGCAAATTTTGTTTGTGTTCATTTTTTGATTTTTTCATGATTGTTTAACCTTTTGGCTTGTAAGTGCTAGGATAGGTTATTTTTAGGTCCATTATGTTGATTTCAAGATGATTCAATTTTTTCTTCAGTTCCATGACCACTGACCTTTCAGGGCAGGTATGTTATTATGAACTAGCATATAGGTTAGGGAATTCACTTTCAGTTGCACTTATGCATACTAGCCTCCATTCTAAAATCTTGTCGTAGGGTCGACCCCATTATGTTATGATTATTAAACCAATTTCACTTGCTGAATTATAAATCATGATATGATGGTAGAGCCATCCTTTACATGGGCTTCTTAGTTAGATCCTCCCCATCATTTTTCACCCATGTTGCAATTTGTGTAGGCTTCGAAGTCCTCTTTAGTCCCTCTGTGACTTATGCGTTAAAGCTTCATTCTTCTTCTTCTTCACTATATTTTTCTGGCCATATAACTTAGAGGCTTCCATTTTTTTGTTTAGTGGTTTTACTGCATTGCATATTGACCATTTTTATATCTTGGCCTTTAGCCAGTATCATTTGGACTCATGTTTAACCCATATTTTGACCATGTATTTTTGCAAATTCAAATATACAATCACTTAGCCTTTGAAACTTGACACCTGTGCCCATGGATGGAACATTCCTCTGATGGTCACTTACCAGTTTTCACCACCTTGCATTGAGCATAGATTGTTCCTATCCTAGGAACTAGTGCATCTGTTTACTGACACTTGTTCTATCCATTGTAATATAGGCATTCTTTTATTCTTTTTCAGACTTTGAAATATGAAAAAGGAAAAAAAAATCCAAAAAAGAGCAGGAATGGGACATTATTTCCACATTTGATGGCAGCTAAAGGGTCAGTTGTATCACACTTAAACAAAGCACAAAAAGGCTAAGTCTTTTCTCCATTTTGGGGGGTTTAGTTTTGACTTAGGAGAACCCATAACCTTGTTAGAAAATTAAATATTACAGAGCAATGCAAGAAAAAAAATATGCAGAAAACACAAGCACACAAAACACATAGAACCAGAGAGACAGAGATATACGTGGTTCACCTAGTTTGGGTTACGTCCACCCCGAGCAACCAGTCCTTCCTTTCTATTATCCAGCAAAATGAAGAGACACAACCTACAACATATCTGCTGTAATATCCTTTGTTCTCTCTCATAGTCTCCCTATCTATTTCTCGCTTCGAGAATACACATAAAATACACAGACACAATACAAAACCCTCATACAAAGCGAGGGGTTTCCTTCTAGGACAAAAAACCCTAAACTAAACATAAATTCTACCGTCAGATCATCCGCCTAATGAACAGCCGAGATTGACTAGAAATTAATATACTTTTACAAGGCAATTTTACATATGTTTTTAGCTTCGGGGGCGTTGCTCACGAAACCCCCCACCAGGGGGGGCTCCATAAAGTCGCAGCCGCCCCTTGCTAGACCCCCCAGGCAACGTTTAATTACAGGTGGCATTGCTGCCCCCATTAAGGTACAGGGATCCAACGTTGTGATACAAAATAAACAAGGTAATCAGGCTCCACAACCAACAATCTCCCACATGGAGACTAATTATAGAAACTACACCACTGCTTCATTTGCTGTAAAATGACTCCTCTTTGGACCTAGCTGTTTCTCATCTTCATCGTCATCCTTGAAGACCAATTGAAACTGATCATAATCTCATTTTATCCCTAGTTACAACTTTTGTTAGCATATCTGCAGGATTCTGGCTAGTGGGTATCTTTTCCAGCTTCAACTATCCATCTTCCAATACTGACCATATGAAATGGTACTTGGGATGTATGTGTTTATTCCTAGAATGAAATGTTGAATTCTTTGCAAGATGAATGGAACTTTGGCTATCACTGTATAATGTGCCCATATCATGCTTCTTACCCAATTCACCCATAAACTTTTGTAACCAAATCATTTCCTTACTAGCCTCTGTAGTAGAAAAATATTCTTCTTCTGTTATTGAAAGTGCAACAAAAGTTTGGATTTTTGAAACCCAACTAATAGTTGTTCCACCTATAGTAAATACATATCCTGTAGTGCTCCTCCTGTTATCTCTGTCACCTACCATATCTACATCAACATATCATTGTAGATCAATTTTTGAACCACCAAAGCATAATGCCTGATTGGTGGTACCTCTCAAATATCTAAGAATCCATTTCACTATCATCCAATGTTATTTTCCTAGATTGTTCATGTACCTGCTTACAACTCCCACTGCATGTGCAATATCAGTCCTTATGCATACTATTGCGTACATTAACATTCCAACTGCTGATATATATGGAATTTTAGACATATAGTCCATTTCTTCTTGGGTCTTGGGGCACATCTCCTTACTAAGTTTGAAATGGCTAGAAAATGGTGTACTCACTGGTTTTTCATTCTACATATTCAATATTTTCAACACCTTTTGTATGTACTCATCCTGAGACAATTTTAATTTGCGATTTTTCCTGTCTCTAGTTATTCTCATACGAAGGATTTGTTTTGCAGCTCCCAAATCCTTCATTGCAAATAAATTTGCCAATTTTCTTTTGAGCACATTTATTTCCTGCATGTTAGACCGTGCAGCAAGCATGTCATCTACATACAATAACAATATAATATAGCTGCCATCATTTTTCATTTTCAGATAAACATAATGATTAGAGTGACATCTAGTATAACCTTGTTTAGACATAAAGTTGTCAAATTTTAGATACCACTTCCTTGGATCCTGTTTTAAGCCATACAAGCTCTTTTTTAACCTACAAACTAATTTTTCTTTCCCTTTGACCTCATATCCTTCTGGTTGCTGCATATAGATCTCTTCCTCCAAATCTCCATGGAGAAATGTTGTCTTTACATATAACTGTTGAATATGTAAATCTTCCATTGCTAAAAGACTTAAAAGAGTTCTGATTGAAGTCATCTTAACAACATGAGAAAATATTTCATCAAAATAAATACTTTTCTTTTGTGAAAACCCCTTCACCACAAGTCTAGCTTTGTACCCCTGTTTTCCTCCATCTTCTTCCTTCAGCCTGTAAACCCATTTATTCTGCAATGTAGTTTTACAGGCAGGCAACCTGAATAAGTCCCAAGTCTAGTTATGCATTAAGGAGTCCATATCTTCTTCCATGGCTAGCTTGCACTTCTTCCTGCTTTCAACTTGCATTGCTTCTTCATAACATTTAGGTTCACCACAATCAGTCAACAATAAATAATGTAATGAAGGAGAGTATCGTTCAGGGGGTCTACTTATCTTGGTAGATCTTCTAACACCACTTTCAAGTGTTTGAGGTGCATGTTGCTGTTGTGGTGGTTGCTGTTGTTGTGGCTGTTGATTATTATTATTTTGAAGCACCTTTACATTTTCTGTGATCGCATCAAGAACTATGTATTCTTTGTTTTATTTTTCCTGTTTCTTTTCTTGCAACTGATTCTTATACAATACCTTTTCATTGAATATTACATCTCTTCTCCTAATGATTTTGTGATTTTCATAATCATATAAGCGATAACCAAAAACATTAACACCTATCTAATAAAGGTACATTTCTTTGATTTTTCTCAAGATTTGTTCTATTTTATTTATTAATATGGACAAAGGCCTCACAACCAAAAGGCTTTAAAAGGGAGTAGTTTACCTTTTTACCTGTCCATGCTTCCTCTGGAATACCACCATCCAAGGAACTTGAAGGCCCTCTATTTATTAGATAAACAGTAGTATCTACAACATCTACCAAAAATTGTAAAAGAAATCATGCATGCAATCTCACACACCTTGCACACTCCATGACTGTTCTGTTCATCCTTTCTGACACACCATTTTCTTGTGGTGTTCTTGGAACTGTCTTCCCTCTGTGAATTCCATGCTCTAAACAGTACGTATCAAACTCTTTGCTGCAATATTCACCTCCATTGTCTGATCTAAGACACTTCAACTTCTTTTTTGTCTCAATCTCAACCAAAGCTTTCCATTTCTTGAAAGTATCAAATACATCAGATTTATTCTAAATACAATAAATCTAAGTTTTTCTAGTTTCATTATAAATAAAGGTAACATAATAACGAGAGCCACCAAGAGATGATACCAGAGTAGGTCCCCATACATTTATATGCACAAGCTCTAATTTTTTTCTCTTCTTTTCTTTCCCAACTCTGAGAAATCTGACTCTTGTATGTTTTCAATAAATGCAATTCTCACAGAAATCCAAATCAACATTCTTCAAAATCGACAGCAAATTTCTTGAGTGAAGAATCTTCATCCCCTTCTCAGTCATGTGTCCGAGCCTATGATTCCATAATTTTGCATCTGATCCTTTCGAAGTTAAAGCATTAACAGAGTTAGAAATACCATTGCATAAATACAATGTACCAACCTTTTCGCCTTTTGCTATTACCAGCACTCCTTTGGTGACCTTCCAAGTTTTATCTGTGAAAGTCGTCACACAACCTTCACTGCCTAACTGCCCTGTTAAAATCATATTTTTCTTCAGATCTGGAAAATTCCTTACCTCCTTTGATAGCCATTGGTTTCCATTCTGTTGTTTTACAATAACCTTACCAATTCCAAAAATTTTACAAGGTTTATCATCACCCAAACAGAGTTGTCCAAAATCTCCTTGAACATAGTCATGAAAATATTTCTTAACAGGTGTGGCATGGAATGAGGCCCCTGAATCTAAAACCCATGAATCGGTAACATTTTCGAAAGAAAGAATCAAAGCATCTTGTAACACATCACCTGTCACATTTTCTTCATGATTGTTTTCTTGCTGTGCATCTCCTTCTTTTCCCTTCCAAGATCTACAATCTTTCTTTAGGTGCCTTTCTTTCTGAATTTCTAATACACTATCCCCGATCTGGACTTGGATCTTCTTTTCCTTGATTTACTGCGATATCCCAAGCTCTTTCCTCTTTCCATATTTCTTCCCCTAGACTCTGCACTCAAAGCATTACCCTTTGTCTCACCAGAGATTTTTGGTCGCATTTCCTCGCTAAGGATAACACCGACAACATCATCAAACTTTAAAGTACTAGATCCAGAGACAGGGTTACTAATGGACATAACTAAACCATTCCATCTTTCTGGCAATGACCACAAAAAAAATAGTTACCCCTACAGAACTTAACTGACTAGTAACTGTATTAAAATCATTTAAATGGTTTGCAATAAATCCACCTTCCGACATCTTCATATTAAATAAATGTTTCATAAGAAATACCTTGTTTGAGGCCGACGGTTTTTCATATAGTTTCGCCAATGCCTTAATCAAAGCCTATATTGTTGTTTCCTTCGAAATATTGAAGGTTGTCGACACCGCGAGGCACAACCGTACTGTTCCGAGTGCCTTTCTATCAAGAATGTCCAATTTTGCGTCTGTCATAGTCATCAGCTTCTTTATTTTTCCGCTCAATGGTAGGTACAGATCTTTCTGATACAGATAATCTTCCATATGCATCTTCCATAGCGGGAAGTTTTGGCCGTTAAAATTCTCGACCCTAAACTTACTATCTTCTGCCATCGCTCCAACTCGAACCAGAAACCCTTCTTTCCTGCAAGTTTATTAGCCAAATAGACCTTCGACTTTGATACCAGTTGTTAGAAAATTAAATATTACAGAGCAATGCAGCACACAAAATATGAAAAAAACACAAGCACACAAAACACATAAAACCAGAGAGACACAGATATACGTGGTTCACCTAGTTTGAGTTACATCCACCTTGAGCAGCCAGTCCTTCCTTTCTATTATCCAACAAAATGAAGAGACACAACCTATAGCAGATCCGTTGTAATATCCTCTATTCTCTCTCATAGTATCCCTATCCGTTTCTCGCTCCAAGAATACACATACAATACATAGCCATAATACAATACCCTCATACAAAGCGAGGGGTTGCCTTCTAGAGAAAAAAATCCTAAACTAAACATAACTTCTACCGTCAGATCATCCGCCTAATGAACATCCCAGATTGAATAGAAATTACTATACTTTTACAAAGCAATTTTACATATGTTTTTAGCTTCAGGGGCACTGCCCCCGAAACCCCCTGCCAGGGGGGGCTCCATAAAGTCATAGCCACCCCCCGTGGACCCCCCAGGCAGTGTTTAATTACGAGCGGCATTGCTTCCCCCATTAAGGTACAAGGGTGCAACACTGTGATAAAAAATAAACAAGATAATCAGGCTCCACACCCAACAAACCTTGTTATCGAGTCAACACTCCCCTAGTTGGTTATCTCTTCCAATAATATGGAAGGTTTTTTTATGCCTCCTGCATGACAAACTTATACAAAGTTATCATATACTACCATATTCAAAATTAGTCGTGCTTTTGCTCAAGGGGAAGTAAACCTAATTCGGCCTTTCCGCGGTGTCTATTGACTCATTTTTCAGTCGGCCATCCCGATCTGTCAGAGCCTTATTCTATTACATCAGTTATTCATACCTTTTCTCATGCTCGTTTGAGAAGCTCTCCATTGAATTCTTGCAGGTGGGTTTGTCTCTTATCGACCTCGAAAAATTCCTCTGAGAGTAAACCTAGAGCCGCACCTTGTCCCTATTTACATCATGGATAGGTGACCTTATGCACAGTATTTGATCAACACCATGGGTCTTTGACTGAATGGTTTCCCTTTTGTTCGACTTCAAATTATATTATCACACTTGGGATTCATGCAGTGCCTTCGTTTCCATTTGACCCTATTGGTGGATTCCACGCCTCTTTGTAAAATTTCATTATTGGTTGGTTTAGAGGGTTTCTATCGTGCAATAACTACATTTTTTCCACACCAAAATCATACTTCGGGTTAGTTGCTTCACTTTTTTTCGTCTGATTCCTTCCAAATTTTGGCTTGCGGGTTACACTCACACTGGATTAACATGGGATGCCTTAATGCCTTCCTTCTAGTAGATATTTTCCCATCGACTTAGACTCATTTCTCTGGGAATAAGCTCTAGAGTCCTTTAGTTAGCACCTTAGGGTTTGCAGCCATCAGTGGTAGACCCCTTCCTATAAAAAATGAGAATACATCAATCTCTCTTGATCGGTATATTCTCTCAAGTGTTCGACCGCAAATCACTTATTCCCACTTTTTATATTGTACTGGGGCACCTTGAATCTCATCATCATTATTGGTGAGTCGTCTCGCATTTGTTAACTTCATACATCAGTGACTAGTAATCAAACGATTTCTCACATGGTCGACCTCAGCTCATTTATTCCCATTGTGTAGAATTTTTCCATAGTGATCGGTCAAGACCTCGAGTTTGCATCAACATGGTTTGGTTCACTTTGATATCTCCTTAATTTTTCTTCCAGTGAGACCATCCACTCTTATATGTTGCAGTTCATCACAACAGCATCTTATATGTTGGAACTCAAGTTGCGTGCAGTACCATATTTTCCACCACTTATTATTTGGTACTTGGATATTGATTTGTGACTTCAGTGATCGGATATATTTGTAGCATCATTAATCAGTCTTCTATATGTGATACTTGGACATGATTTTGATATGTACTTCCAGGAAATGATCAGACGATTCACTATGTACTTTACAGTTTAGTTATACTTGTATACATATTGGATCTAATGCATGCTCGATATGCACACATGATTTATTTCACTGAGCATGAGTATTCTCGCCTCAAACATGAGCTTTATTTCTGATGCAATATTCTTTCGTATGCACATAATACATTTCGGCCATCATGTACCCCTTTTGACCTCATATATTAAGGGGCATCTATTATAGCATAATTTATCACCTCTATATACTTGAAGGCTTATGAATTGGCCTTGGGTAGCCCTTCCATTCATACTTGGTCAAACTTCTTAAAAAACAATATTTTGAATTCCATACATGACTTTTCCCAGACTTTCAAGCGTGCAGACACGGGTCCACTCATATCTGACCCGCTTATACAATTTAAAATATTAAAAAAGTAATGAAATCCCTATTAATTGGGTGGGGTTTATGGGTTTTACCTGTATCCTACTTACACCAGCCTGTGCCAAACTGTTTCCCACCTAAAAACTGATTTGAGTAAGTATAAATACACCTCAAGGGAAAGGCCTAAGGGAGGAGAGAGAATGCTATTGATATTATATCCTCTCATAGCCCTGATCGAGTACGATATTTCCTTGTTTCTTCTACATTTCCTAGGTTCTAGAAACCCTTGTTTCCTTGTGATGTTCACCTCCTCTTTATGTGACATCCTTTGTGCACCCTTTATGGAAGAAGCTTTGTGAGGCTCGGGCTAGACGGATCTAGAGGAAGGTTTTGATTGGAGTCATGGCACATACCAGGTGATTTCTCCACTTGATCTTTACATATTATCAGTAAAAGAAGCTTCGTCTCGTTCTCGATGTATTTTTGTTTTATGTCTCCTATACATGCTAAATGATCTTGTAATGGTTTATTTCACGTTATTTTTATGATATTATATAATCTAACACGCTGAAATCTAGGATATATATGTTGTGAAACTAGTTTTTGTGCTTTGTTTTGATTGATTTGTAGGTCTTAAAGCACGAGGAGTGGCAAAGGGTTTTCGCCCTGCGAGATCGGCCTCAAACGTAGGACACACGGGTAAGTTCCTCTATCCTTAGTTGTCTGGTTCAAGCATTAGAATTTGTAATTTGATTTTTTCTTTTCTTGTGATGATATTCCTTCCAATCTGTTAGGTCCCTCAACCCATACCTTAGGGTAGTTTTTCCCATAACAAGGAGGTAGGAAAGAAAGCGACAGAGAGCAATGATAAGAGAGAGGACTTGAGAGAGAGGATGGGAGATTCGGGGGTAGAGAGATGGATTTGGAAGGGGAGAGAGGGAGAGAAGAACAAATACATAAAGAGTGAGAAGTGGAGATTTGGAGGGGGAGAGCAGGAGGGACGAAGAACATAGAGAGTTAGAAGTGGAGAGAGAGAGAGGGAATGACAAGGGAGAGATGGAGAGGGATTGTGTATGTTTAGGGGTGATATTAAGAGACAAAAAATAACATATGGAGATAATGGGGGAGAGAAGGAGAAAGAGAGGGATATAGTAACATAGTTGGAGATAGAGAGAGAGTAATGGGGGAATAGATAGGATTGAAGGGCAAAGAGAGAGAGAGAGAGAGAGAGAGAGAGAGAGAGAGATAGAGAGAGAGAGAGAGGAAGATAGAGGGAGGTAGGAGAGAAAGGGAGAGAGAGGAATTGAGATAGAGGAAGAGAGTGATGGGGGAACTGATAATATTAGAGGGCAAAGAGAGAGAGAGAGAGAGAGAGAGAGAGAAGGGGGGTGATAAGGAGAGAGGAGGAGAAAGGGAGGGATATAGTAACACAGTTGGACATAGAAAGAGAGTGTTGGGGGAAGAGATAGGATTGGAGGGAAAAGAGATAAAGAGATACATAGGATTGGATGGAAAAGGTAGAGAGAGAGAAGAATTGAGAGAGAGTAAGAGAGTGATGTGGGAAGAGAGAATATTGGAGGGAAAAGAGAGAGAGAGAGATCTAAAGGATTTTGTTATCATTATGTAATTTTAAGAATGGAAAGAATAATTATAGAGGAAAACATCAAAACTGCTTTGGAGTCTAGAATATAGCCCTCCTAGACTCATAGAGGGATCTCTCTTCTAGATTTATCTTTTTTTTATGAATTTGATATTAGGTTAGCTATAATGATTGTAGAGATTGATTTTTTGATTGATTGTTTGATTGGATTGGTAGATCTGTTTATACTAATCCCATTGGGCTATGGATTCATAAAAGTCTGGGTTGTCGCATCTAATTCTCAAGAGAATCCACAAGGCAAGCTAACTACATTTAATGAATATTGAAACAAAATGAATTTTGAGCTGAAAGAAACAATGAATTAAATAGCATTTAAGAATAAATTAAGAATTTATTAACCAGAATTCAGAATAAAAACATTTAAATTGCAAACACAGCCAGAGATAATGTGCTCTGACAACAAATATTAATATTCAAATTTATGTTTTACAATTTGATTTTAATGATGCACTGAGAGAAAAAACAGAAAAGGAATAACATCACCAGATAAACATAGCTCAAGTATCCTATAAATGGTCTTTTATTATTGATGCTCCAACTTCAAGAAAATAAATGCTCCAATAGAGAAGTTGAACAATCCAGGGTCCAACCCCTAATACTTCGAATGTATGAAGTATCTAACTAAATTCAAAAGCTATTGCCATATCTACTAGGCAATATGTTATTAATTACAAAATTAAAAAAATTAAAAAGTGCGACCACAAAGTGGATACGATGAAATTAATTTGACATATGTCCCTTTTTTTTCAGAAGTTTGTCACTGCATGATCAGATCTGGTGTTGTGTTGGCTAATTTGGTTGATCTGGTGTTATGTTGACTTGTATGATATGTTGGAATTTACCCTTCTTGGTATTCACATAACTTTCTCCACTATTTCTTATATGAAATTTTTATCCTAGTCACCTTTCGATATATTTCATCCATCTCCGTGAATATAGCGAAAGTTGGCTTCAACACAAAAATGCATTTAATTTCATATTGGATAACTATGTTGTTTCTCATGGCCTCAAGGAAAGCTCTTCTTGTCATTTCTCCTCTAAGACCTGCAAACTTGGTTGTGTCCTTGGCAATGTGTTTCAGATTATTTCCATAGTCTTCCCTGGTTGTGTCCTTGGCAATGTATTTCAGATTATTTCAGATTTTTCTTGTAACTATGTGATGAAGATTTTCTTGGTGAGCACCTCCTCGACCTCTCAAATTGTTGATGTTCCGTCTTCAACTCCAAGTTCTTTTGATTCATACCTGGTCTTTGAAATCAGAAATATAATGATGTTATTTATTATTTCAGGCACGTCCCCAAGCTCCTAGGTGACACTATCTATTGTGCCATTAACCTTTACAACTAATTCTTTCTATTCAAATATTATTTGAATGGAAGGCCATATTTCATTCCTAGATTCAATTATATTTGCCCAAATGATCTCCTTTTCTTGTCCAATTGTGTGGCCAATGGTAGCTTCCTTCTCAGCCTTTTGCAATCTTTCAATCTATTTTTTGGCTCTTTGCAATTCTATCTCATGTGCATAATCAGATATTGCCTTTTGATCCTTCAAGATATTAATTTGCACTTCCAGCCTTTTTATCTCTTCCGTTTGGAAGGAGATATTCTCCATGGCCTCAGCCAGTTGTTCTGTACCACTTGATTTACCTATAGTTGTTGATGTAGTTGAATGGATGACTGCAAGAGGGACAACCTCTAAGGGAATGGTGACCATATATGTTTCTTTTTCCTTTTCCTTTACCAATTTCTCCATTTCTTTCTCCATTTTCTTTAACTGTGATGACTGTTCCATTATCAAATTCATCATCTCTGATTTTTGTGTTTCATTCTCCTCTATGTCCTTGGTTAGAGGGTCTTCAGTAGCTATCATTTTGAGTTTCTTTCTTAAGGCTGTCATGTCTGCATTTTTATTCTTCAGGATCTCTTCTATTGCCTCTATATTTGTTGGATCATACCTGATCTTCACAAGTAAATCCTCCAAGGACTTAATTTTGGTGTCCTTTGCAGGAGAAGAAATCTTCTACATATTGAGGTGGGACAGAATATTGGCCAGTGATACCTGTAATTTGGTCATACTCATAGCAATGCTAGTCAATGTGGATGAGATCATCTCTCTAGTTTGTTTGTGCATTGTGATCTGATCTATAGGGTGGATGTCCTTGACATTAAAATCAAAATATGTTTTCTTGAGATCAGTAGGTGTCTTTTACTGTGAAATTTGGGCTTCTAAGAAAGTCATTCACATGTTTCCCTTCTCTAAATAAAAATCTGATAGAAGTCTACCTTGTGAACTAGTGATTTTCTTCCAAAATTGTTTGTAGGTGTTGTTCTTCAATTTTTCATTTTTACTCTTGATCTCCCTGAAGGTGTCATATATTTCTTCCTCCTTTTCCTCTGCAACAACAGTAGATGTAGGTGTTTGAAGGATTTGTTGCTAAATTGGAATTAGATTTGAAGTTATAGGAGAAAATATAGGTTGGCCACTTGCTAGAGAGGAATATGGAGTGTATTTGATATTTATCACTGTTTGTTGCTCTGATTCCTTACCTTGATCAATATCAATTTGAATTCTTGCTATCTTCCTATATTTCCTCTTAAACTCCTTTCTATATGTATCAGTGACTGAAGGTGACTGATCATCTCTTGGTATTTTTCCTGTTGTATCTTTCTCTTATTGTTTTCATTTATCTTTCTTATCCTATGTATTCTTCTTCTCTTGTGGAACAGGGGTCTATATAATTAAAGATGAAATTACCTGCTCTTTAGCCTCCTACAAGGTCTTTGTTGTCCACTCTGTTTGGTTCATAAATTGTTCAATCTCTTGCCTGTGGGTGTGAATGTATGGAGTTGATTTGTTTTCTACCCTCATCTTAGAGATAATGCCAAATGGTTCATAAGACGAAGTGAAAATGTGTGTAAACTTCATCTCTTTCAGCCTCTTATCAGCCTCCTCTCCTACCACTCTATTGTTGCAAATGAAAGGACCAATTTGGGATTTGATCCTAAACTAAGATTTATTCTTTGTTGATACAAAATGTACTTCATATACATTAATCATCTGTCTAATGTATTCCAGGGAAAATATCCTCACGGGGAGGAACTTTGGAAGCTTTTAAGGGGGCAACTCACACCCATATATTCTTAGCCCTGTTTAATTCTGGTACAAGTACTAGTCTCCAGTTTTGGCTTAGTCTGGCAGCTGTAGGATCTTTTTAATTTCATCACTGATTCCTTGGTTCAACTGTGTTTTTTAGGATACTCATAGATTGATATGAAAACAATTCAATGAATCGTTTGTAAGTGAATTCTTTATAATCTTTCATCAGCATTGTTGTCCAGAATATGACAAACTGAGGGTGTGAATCTTCATTCAATTTTATCATTGCAAACTAAATTCTATTTTCCTAAAAATACACAAACATATAAACAATGACTGAAGCATATTTAAACAATTCCTCTGTGTGAAACTTGAAAAACTGATCATGAATGGCATCTTCCAGGAATTGACTAAAATTGAACATGATGGAAGTTTTAGAGTCTGATGAAGGTATTGATACGAAGCCTATAATTGCTTCATCTAGCCACCGGTCTAAATAGTATCCTAGCATGTAAGAAATGATAATGACTATGTGCTTAGTACTATCAGGGAATGTAGGAGATGACTATGGAGGATTATCCTTGGGCAGGGGAGTGTCTCCACCCATGAATAATTCAAGGTTTTTGGCTCTACTGGAAAAATCTAATTTCCAATACAATTCCCTGAGGGTTTCATGGGAAAAGGTGTGGTTTCTTCAATGACAGGAGCTTGCATCATCTTCATGATAGACTTCGAACTAATGGTGAACAAAACCTCCCCTATGGGGGAAAAAACAACCCTCTAATTTGGATCATAAAATGCATGACACTTTCTTATAAATTCAGGGAGAATATGATTTTTTAGAAAGATGTAGTATAGAAGGTTTGTGTCCCACAATCCTATGTCATCGGCCTTATCGATGAAATTATCTTCCAACCAACAGTATATGTCAAAGAGTTCGAATTCTAAGAGAGTCTCGTGAATTCTAAAATCCCTGTATTTCCTGTATTTGCAGGTGCACATATTAGAAGGGGATTAAACAGAGGGCCAGGAAATTGAAGGGATTTCTGTTGATCTGCAAACAATTGGAATTTTCCACGCTTTCTTTAGATCTGCAAAACTTTGAATTCGATCACCTATTACAAGAAAAATGTTGAGAAAACACTGTAATCTTTGAAATAGGTGGGTAAAGGTTAATTTCTAGGATGGTGGAGTTTCCATTGATATGGCGAGGGCATGTTGACATGGCACAGACCCTTTGGGTAATGGTTTAAAAAAATAAATGTTCAATGGGCCTTTAAGCGGGAGCGAGAGTGATTGGACGGATGTGGAGGGAGTGGTATGGTGGAGCAGCGGCAATAGCGAAGGGTTAACGGTTAATAGTGTGGTTTAATAATGATGGAAACTTCTTTTCGGAAGAGGTCTAGGGTGGTACGAGGAATGATGAGGGGGGATGCGAAATTATGGGCGCTTGACACTTAACAAGTAGCGGTTTCAGAAACCACCCATTTCAAACCCCCTCCGCACCCCCCCCCCCCCCTTCCGTTCGACGTTAACTTTCAAAGGATGAGGGGGCCAAAAATAAATATGGGTCATCGCATGTGATAGTAGGGGTGAAGATGAAGTGGAAGGTGACAAAATTTTAATGATGACGTGATGGGTGAGTGGATAGTGGGGTCGAACGGATTAAATGAAATGTTGGGCAGAGTATAAAGTATGGGAACTCTAGGATATGACATATAATATTTCAAATAAAATTTTAAAATATGTCAATCCACAAAACTTAGGATAACACCCCTTTGTTTTTATTTTTTTTCCATACATAAAAATAAATGAAACATTTGGAATGATGTGTTAGAGTAAATTTCATGTCTCTCCACATTTATTTTTTCTTTCATTCTACCTACCCTTTCACTAATATAACATTTTTTCATCATTCTTTTGGAGGGTGCATTGAGGCTTGCAGACCCATATCTCTTTTTTTATGAAATTCTAACGTATTATTTACCTTATTTGTCCTATTCATTCAGCTTGAACTGTTGAATCAATTTTATTTCTACCTACTTACTCATTTGCGAAGACTGAACTATTTGGGAAATTCTTATTTTCTAAGCTATCCAACAAAAAATTAAAATTGTTTAATCATGCTGAGACTGTATAAATTGAACAAACTAATCTAATCAACAATGGAATTTTGATTTGCAACACTTTTGTATTATTATTTTTGGGGTTTTCTTTCTTTTTATTTTCTTTTTTCGCATTTCTTTTAAATATACCCTCTTTTATTTTCCCTTTATATATATATATTTTTGGAACCATTTTAATATTGAAAATAATGTACAATATGAAATTGAAACTATAAAATACTCAATCACCTTGAGATCCTATAATTTATAGCACCCTAACAGTGGCTCCGGTTGGGGACGACACTTATCCTAGTGAAGTGTCAAGAACATAAGATCAGTAGCCTTGAGCACTCCGTTTTCTGCAAAATATTCATTTGATTTCTTTTTCTATTTGATGAAAACTCACCAAACTAGGCTTGGGGCCTTCTCCATGGGCTTCAACCTTTGTTAATGAGTTATCCAAATCACAATATTTAAAAGTATGGTATTTAAAATGATGAAAGATCAAATTATATTCTTAAGATAAGTAATGCTTCCACATCCTGCCATTGACAGGACCTCCAGATATCTCTCTTCCATCTAGCTCCTTAAGGAAATATGCATTGTTTCCTCTAAAAGCATCAATAATGTATGGCCCTTGCCAAAGGTTGCCAAATTTTCCATGTGTACCTTTGTCTTCTCTTCGAGAATCCCATTTCAAAACTTTGTCACCTATATTAAAATCATCAGCATTTGTTCTTTTATCAAAAATATTATTAACATTTTCTTGAACAACTTGGGTCCTGTTATAGACCTCTTCTCTGGGCTACTGTAATTGAATAGTTTGATTGATCCTTCAATAAACATCATTTGGTTCAGCTTGTATTTCCTGAATTATCTTCATGACTGGAACTTATAAAGAGGAATGAAAAACTGCATCAATTCCATAGACCAATTGGTAAGGAGACATGCCAATTTATTTTTTGGTAGTAAGTCTATCAAGCCAAAGTGAATTGACTAAATTTTTATGCCATGATTTCTTGTTGTCTTCCAAGAGCTTCTTGATGATATTCACCAAAATTTTGTTTGAAGATTCAACCAATCAATTACCTTAAGGGTAATAGGTTGTTGAATGTCCCAAATTTATGTGATACTTATGACAAAAATCAACCATTTTCTTGGATTTGAAGGCTACAGCGTTAATTGTGATGAGTTTCCTAAGAAAGCCAACTCTGGAAAGGATATTGGTTTCTAGGAATTTTATAATGACAAAATCAGTGGAATTTCTAGAAGGAGTGGCTTCTATCCATTCGGTAAAGTAGTCTGTGGCAGTAAGAATCCACTTATGCTGGGCAGAGGAGGGAGGATGAATTTCAACAATGAAATCTAATCCCTATTGTTGGAAAGGGATTTCCACAAAAACTTTCTTTAATGGTAAGGGGAATAAGTTTCTCTTTCCTTCAAATATTTGGCATTTCTGGCAGGCAGTTACCATCTTGTGTATGTTAGTGAAAAGGGTAGGCCAATAGAAACCAACCCTAAGGATCTTATTGGAAGTAGTTTTCCAATAAATATGGCCACCACAGTCACCTTCATGGAATTCTTGCGTAACTTTAACTGCATCATATTTCAGAAAACATTCAAGTAAAACACCTCCAACATATTTCCAGTATAAGACATTTTCTAGAATGAAAAATTTAATAGCTTTCTACTTCAGAAATCTAGCTTTAGTTTTAGACAAACCAGGAGGAGCATTTAAATTGAGAAAAAAATATAATATATCCACATAATCGGGGGAATTTAGGAATTCTTCATCAATTAGTGGAGTCCCCAATTCCTCTTGATCATCCAATGAATAGACCATGTTGATATCTAGTTCATGAAAATTTGATTCAGCCATCAATTTGGCTAATCCTTGTCCTTTAATCAATTTTGTAGGTCTGATTTCCAAATCATATTCCAGAATAACATAAATCCATTTTCCTCTCTTTCCATTAGGACCATTCTACGTTAAAATGTCTTTGACTATTGGATTAGGCACATAAGAAATAATATGTGAATGTAAAATGTAAACATTAAAATATTTAAGTGCTTTAACTAGAGAAAAGGCTTGTTTTTCCATGATTTTGTACTTAAAAGACTCATCTCTCAAGGATTTTCTAAATAATGGTATTGGTTTTTCATGTCCTTCAATTTTTTTCTACAATAATAGAATAGAAATAGTATTTTCAGATGAAAAAGAAAAAATTATGAAGTCTTTGGTAAAATATGGGCTGATTAGAACTAGATCTTTTGTTAATGCTTGTTTGAATAGATCAAAAGATTGTTTAGCTTCAATGTTCCACTTAAATTTTGAATCTTTTTTAATCATGTTGGTTATATTTATTAGAAGCTCTGCAAGATTGGGTATGAATCTCCTTTAAAAAATTATTTTACCAATGAAAGATTGAATTTCTTTGTTGTTCCTGGGCTGACTAATTTTGAGTATACCTTCAATCATGGTAGGGTCAATTATAATTCCATATTTAGAAATAATGTGACCAAGAATATTTCCTTATTCAAGACCAAACAGTGTTTTCTTGGGATTTAGAGAAATTCGAAACCTTTTATATTTCTCAAAAACTCTTCTTATATGTGCCAAGTGTTCTTCATCATTTTTTGAATACACAGTAATTTCATCAATATAGATCACAATGAAATGGCCAATTTCATCTACAAAATAAATATCCATGGCTCTCTAAAAAGTGGCACCAACATTCATTAATCTAAAGGGAATTTTCACATACATGAAAGTCCCCCAAGGAGTAGTAAAGGTTGTTTTTTCCTGATCGTCAAGATGCACTACAACTTGATTATATCCTGAAAATCAATCTAACAAAGAGATCCTACAAGAGCCTACTACCCTCTGCAATATTTGGTCCATTTTTGGTAAGGAGTAGTTGTCCTTAAGGGATACTTTGCTCAAATTCCTAAAGTTAATGCAAACTCTGATTTCACCTATTTTCTTTCTTGTAGGCACAATGTTGGATACCCATTTAGAATATCTAAATGGAACTATGATTTTGGCCTCATACATTTTTTTGATTTATTTCTCAACCAAGGAAATTAGTACATGATTTATCCTACACAGTTTCTGTTTAAAAGGTTTTTGATCCTCCTTGATTGGAATTTTGTGTTTTATAATGCTAGTATCATAAGCTTTTAGGTCCTCATAGCTCCAAGAAAATACATCTATGAATTCCTTAAATAGAGCTATATACCTTATTTTTGTAATGATAGGCAGTGATTTTAACAGTTTTATCATTTTGGGGCTTTGTTCACTGCCTATGTTACACTCTTCAATGTTTGTCCCTGTTGGTTCTATTTTTGGTTTTTTGGCCATGTCATTAAAGTAAAACAATTATTCTAAAGGGAAAATCCCTCTAGGCAGGATATTATCCTTGAGTTGAAGTACTTCAAATTCCTCTTTTTATGGGTCTTTATGTATTTCTATTTTATGTACAGTTTTACTTGCCGAAATATTTACATAAAAAATAATAGAATGCTTATCTCCACTAATTTGTACATCAGTATGACTATCTTCTTCACAATCTAAATCAGCGTTGTTATCTTTAAATTTATCCTTTGATTTTAAGAAACTCTCAATTTGTTTGTCGATACCAAATACTTGCCAGTATCTCATGATGTAAAGCATGGATGGACAATGTTTAACCTCTACTATGTATTGTTTGTTTGGGTGAGGCAACTGAGATGTGCTTGTTGAAAAGGCTAAACCATTTGCTAGGATGTTTTGATTTCTCAGAATAATAGCCAGATCGTATTCGTCAAATTTTCTTAGGAAATAAAGCACATCATTTAGTATGATCTCAATCTAAGATGCTTGGTATAATATTCTCCTTTAATTTTTTTAATGATTAGTTTAGAATCACCATGGACAGAAATCCTCTTAGCTCCTAATCTTTTCAGCAATTGTAGTCCTAAGAGTAGGGCTTCATACTCTGCTATATTGTTTGTGCACAGAAAATTGAGTTTGTAGGAGTGACCTTCTACATGATTTTTCCTTGCATTATATACCCAAACACCTTCTCTTGAGCCTACTTTGCCGCATGAGCCATCAAAAATCATATTCCAAAGAGGTTCATTTTCAGGCTCTTGTTGTACAATTGGTATTTGGTTGTCATTTATTTCATTAAGATCATTTTTTGCATGAGTAACTTGTGTGTCAATGTCTCCATTATTATAAAGAATGAAGGAGTCAAGGTCGGTATGGACAGAGTACAGAGGATAGTTGTCTGGTTTTCCTTGAATACTCACCATGTACTTCATTAAAGTTTCCCTATACAGTCTTCTTTGTTGACCAAACATTGGTATTGTGGCATAAGTCACATCCATTTGAAGGGTCTCTTGTAACTTCACTCCCCATGAGCATGATAAAAGCATGCCATACTTAGGAGGGATGTCAGCTACTACTATATCCATCACTAGACTATTTTCTAGAATCTCACCTAAAGTGACACAGAGATCTTTGAGAAGACCTAGACATCTAAATTTTCTAGACTCAAATGAGTACAAATTTTTGTAGGGTCTAGTAATTTCAAGGCCAATTTTCTCCATAACAGCCTTTGGAATAAAATTATGTGATGCACCTGAATCGTGCCTGAATCCAACATGGCATTATGGAGAATTTTTTCATGAACATTAAGACTGATATAAAATGGGCAACACCTCCTTCTTGAGGTTTACCATCAACTTCTGGCCCAAACAAAAGTTCAAGATGATCATCATTTAAATTAACAGTATAAGTAATTTCCCCTATATTTAGTACCTTTAGGACCTGAGTCATATACACATTCTTGTATATCAATTCAGTGAGAGGAATAGAAATTTTTAGTTTAGCAAGTTAGTTCTCAATACTGAATGGTGTTTGAATTTTGAGCAGATTTGAAAAATAAATCCTTCTAGCCACTACTTTTTTGGTAAGTTCAGGTTGTTGACTTGCACTAGGGATCTTAGTTTGGGCAGTTTTGGCAGGGGTATGAACTATTCTCCTAGTAACGTCTTCTGTGTTCTTCTTTTTTAAACTGTTTACACTTTTCATTGAATTTTCTGTTGTTTTGTTGAGATCAGGTTCAGAGACCTTTTTTGCAGAGTTTTCAAAAATACTTTCTATTAGAGTTATTTGAGTTCTTCTTGCTTCTAAGGTTATATTGTCTACAAAATTCCATGATATCATTCTCAAATCCCTGTTTATAATCATAATATTCTTCATATTCTAATTTTTTTTGAGTTAATAAAAATAAACCTTGCTCTTCTTGAGTGAGAAAAACAGAGTCATCTTCATTAATTCCCATTATGTTTATATGATTTTCTTCGACTTCTTCAAATACTCCCTCATCTTCATTAGCATAATTCTCTTCAAATGGAGGCCTAATTTGCTGATCAGGACCTCTTTTCTCTCTATGTCTTATTTGAGGAGGGTTTCTTCAAGGATTTTGATTTATGTTTTAAGGAGTTGGTTGATTTTCTCTAAGAATATTCCTCTCGTTTATATTAATCCTCTTCATCATTCTCTCCACAGTTCTAACCAATGGTTCCATTTTAGAAACATATGTGGAAGTTGAAGGTTCTTCTCTTATAGTAACTCCTCTCTCAACTCTCATTCTAGATGTTTTTGCTAATAGGTTGGCTTCTACGCTCACTGCATCCCTCTGCATTTCTTCTAATATGTCCAATTTCCTTTCTCTTATTTGATAAGACATTTCTGGCTCAAAATCATTTGGGAATTTAACTAAGGCTAAACCTTGTGGTGGTTTTATATGAGCAGGTATTGCATTATATAAACTGTTGAATCTGGTGCAATAATCCTGAACAATTTCACCTAGGGCCCTCCTAATGTTTTCATATTCACAGAAAATCTAAAGAGGGTACTTTTTTACTTCCCACCTATTGAGGAATTTTTGATGAAATTCAGGGATGTCATTGATGTTGTTTGCAAGTGAAGATTTGAACCATTTTCTAACTTCTCCACTAAGACTCTGAGAAAACATTCTTAACTTAACACTTTCTTCATCTACCTCTTGAAGGTCAAAACAATCATTCATTTTGTCTACATGTTGTTGGGAAGTTACAAGACTAGTTCCATAAAATAGTGTAATTTTTAACTGGTAATCCTGTCACATTGCTGCCAATGGTGCTGGCAACACTAATGGAGCATATCTAGCTTCCATGATTGGTGGAGGTGGTGGAGGTAGATTTTCAATGAATGAAGGAGGAAGATTGAGTGGAGGAAGATAGACAGTGCATGAAATATGATGGATGATGGGAGGAGGTTTGTGGTGGTGGTTTTGGTACTCTTATGAGGAAGGATAAAATAAGTGGTGGGGATTATAGAAGCAATAGGACTAGCTGACTTAGGATGGGAAGATTGAGACGTAATATAAGAATTTGCTATAGTAAATGCAGTTAATTCTATATATTTTTTAAGGTAAGCATCATCAATGGTTGAAGTGAACTCTGTTATCAAATATTGAAGAGTGTGAAAATCTTGGAGAAGCTGAAGATTAGAATGAGTTTGTGAATAAGCTTCTCTCACTGGACTTTGTTGTAGAATATATGGATCAAATACTATCTGGTATGTCCAATTATCAGATTTAGTCTTCAATAAACCTTGTTCAAAGTGTAAATAAAACTGGATTTCTTGTACAATGACAAAGTTTTCAAGGAGGTTATTTTCTTTGTGAAGGAATCTGTTACTTGTTTGACTCTCAGTTCTAGGAGTTTTTCTTAAAAAAAATCTAGGATTGTCCACTATAGTAGGAGGATTTGGATCGGGATGAGATCTAGTAGAGATTATTTTAAGAGCCACAATTCATATATGAAGCACATACAAACTGATTATTTACAAAAAATGAAAAAAAACCAATCTTAGAAAATACTTCTATCATACAATTTTTGTTAACCGGGGTTTCTAAATTTGAATGAAGTGACAATTTTTTCATGATGTCCCCAGTATGGGCACCACTATGTTATTGTTCTATAACTTTAATATGGGCAAGAATAATTATATAGGACAACATAAAAACCACTTTGGAGTCTAGGATCTATCCCTCATAGACTCATTGAGGGATCTCTCTTTTAGATTTAGCTGTGTTTTATGAATTTGATATTATGCTAGTTATAATGATTGTAGAGATTTATTTTCAATTGATTGTTTGATTGGATTGGTAGAGCTGTTTATACTAATTCCATTGGGCTATGGAGTCATAAAAAGTTTGGTTTCTACATAAAATTTTCAAGGGCATCCACAAGGCGAGCTAACGACAATTACTGGATCTTGAAACAAAATGAATTTTGAGATGAAAGAAACAATGAATTCAGTAATGGTTAAAAAGAAATTAAGAATTTATTAAAGAGACTTCAAAATAAAAACATTTAATTTGCAAACACAATAAGAAATAAGGTGCTCTAACAACAAATCTTAATCTTCAAATTTATGTTTTACAATCATATTTTAATGATGCACTTAGAGAAAAACAATGGAAATATTTGACACAGAAAAGGAATTTCATCACTAGATAAACGTAGCTCAAGTATCATGTAAATAGTATTTTATTATTGATGCTCCAGCTTCAAAAAAATAAAATTATCCAATATAAAAGTTCAAAAATCGAGGGTCCAACCCCTGATTCTTCGAATGTATGAAGTATCTAACTAAATTGTACAACGATTGTCGTATCAACTAGGAAATCTATAATTAATTACAAAATAAACAAAATTTGACTAGTGTGACCACGAAGTGGACACAATGAAATTAATTTGACATCTGTCCCTATTTTTCAGATGGTCATTGTTGCATGATCATATTTGGTGTTGTGCTGGCTGATTTCGTTGATCTGGTGTTGTGTTGAATTTTCTGATATGTTGGCATTTACCCTTCTTGGTATTCACATAGATTTTCCCACTATTACTCATATGTAATTTTTATCCTAGTCACCTTTCGATATATTTCATCTGTCTCTGTGAATCTAGCAAAAGTGTGCTTCAACAAAAAATGTGTTTAATTTCATGTTGGATAAATATGTCGTTTCTCATGGCCTCAAGGAAATCTATTCCTATCATTTCTCCTCTAAGACCTACAAACTTGGTTGTGTCCTTGGGAATGTCTTTCAGCTTATATCCATGGTCTTCCCTAGTAATAAGCTTATCATTTATCATGAACAGTGAAGGTAACCCTCTTTTGGTCAATCACTCGATTCTGTTAAAGAATCTACTCACAACAATCTCTAAATTGTGTCACTTTTCCTCCAACTTTGTGACCAAGATTTTCTTGGTGAGCACCTTCTTGACCTCTAAACTTGTTGACGTCCTATCTTCAACTCCAAGTTCATCCTGTTCATACCTGCTCTTTGAATTCAGAAATCTAATGATGTTATTTGTTGTTTCAATCATGTCCCCAAGCTCCTTGGTGACACTAGTTATTGTATCATTGACATTTTCAATTAATTCTTTTCATTCAAATATGATTTGAATGGAAGGCCATATTTCATTCATAGATTCAATTATATTTGACCAGATGATCTCCTTTTCCTGGCTAATGGCATGACCATTGGAAGCTTCCTTCTCAGCCTTTTGAAATCTTTCAATCATTTTTTACGCTCTTTGAAATTATACCTCATGTGCATTCTTAGATCTTGCCTTTTGATCCTTCAAGATATTAATTTGTGCTTCCAGCCTTTTTATCTCTTCTGTTTGGAAGGACATATTCTCCATGGCCTGAGCCAGTTAGTCTGTACCAGTTGATGTACTTGTAGTTGCTGATGTAGTTGAAGGGATGACTGCAAGAGGAACAACCTCCAAGGGAATGGTGGCCATATGTGCTTCTTTTTCCTTTTCCTTTACCAATTTCTCCATTTCTGTCTCCATATTCTTTAGTTGTGCTGACTATTCCATTATCAGCTTCATCATCTCTGATTTTTTTGTTTCATTCTCCTCTATTTCCTTGGTTAGAGGGTCTTTAGTAGCTAGCATTTTGAGCTACTTTCTTAAGGCTGTTATGTCTACATTTTAATTCTTTAGGATCTCTTCTAATGCCTCTATATTCTCTCAATCATACCCAATATTCACAAAGAAATCCTCCAAGGACTTAATTCTGGTATCCTTTGAAAGAGAAGATATCTTCTCCATATTGAGGTGGGACTGAATATTGGTCAGAGATACCTGCAATTTAGAAAGACTCATAGCAATGCTAGTGAATGTGGATGAGATAATATCTCCAGTCTGTTTTGGAATTTCCATTTGATATAATGGGTGGATGTCCTTGACATTAAACTTAAAAGATGTTTTCTTGAAATCGGCAGGTGTTTTTTATTGTGATATTTGGGCTTCTAAGAAAGCCATGTGCACCTTTCCCTTATCTAAATCAAAAGATGATATAAGCCTACTTTGTGAACTGGTGGTTTTATTCCAAAATTTATTATAGGTGTTGTTCTTCAATATTTCATTTTTCCTCTTGATCTCCCTGAAGGTGTCATATATTTCTTCCTCCTTTTCCCCTTGAACAATAGTAGATGTACGTGTTTCAAGGCTTTTCTACTAAATTGGAATTGTAGTTGACGTTGTAGGAGAAAATATAGGTTGGCCACTTTCGGGAGAGGAACTAGGAGTGTCTTTGATATTTATCACTGTCTGCTTCTTGATTCCTTGCCTTAATCAATATCCATGTGAATTCTTGCTCTCTTCCTATATTTCATCTTAAACTCCTTGCTAGATGTATCAGTCATTGAAGGTGACTGATCATATCTTGGTATTTTTCATGTTGTCTATTTCTCTTGTCCTTTCCTTTACCTTTCTTATCCTCTATATTCTGATTCTCTTGTGGAACAGGGGTCTCTATACTTGAAGATGAAATTACCTACTCTTCAACCTCCTGCAAGGTGTTTGCTGTACACTCTTTCCAGTTCATAAATTGTTCAATATTTTTTCTGTGGGTGTGAATGTATGGAGTTGATTTGTTTTCTACCCTCTTCTTGTAGATAATGCTCAATGGGTCATAATACGAAGTGAAACTATGTGTAAACTTCATCTGTTTCAGCCTCTTGTCGTTCATCTCTCCTACTGCTCTACTGTTGCAAATGAAAGGACCAATCTTAGATTTGATCTTGAACTGAGATTTCTTCTTTATTGATAAAAATGTAATTCATATACATTGATCATATGTCTAATGTAGTCTAGGGAAAATATCCTCATGGGGAAGAAATTTGGCACCTTTTAAAGGGGAAACTCACACCCATATATTCTTGCCTCTCTATAATTCTGGTACAAGTACCAGTCTCCAGTTCTCACTTGGTCTGGCAGCTACATGATCTTTTTAATTTCTTCAATGATCCTTGGTTCCACTATGTTGTTGAGGATGCTCATAACTGGATGTGCAAACATTTAAATGAATCTTTTGTAAGTGAATTATTTCTAATCTTTCATCAGCATTGTTGTCCAAAGATGATAGACTAAGGTTGTGAATCTTCACTCAATTTTCTCATTGCAAACTGAAACCTGTTTTCCTGAAAATATAAAAACATATAAACAATCACTGGAGTGTATTTAAACACTTTCTCTATGTGAAACTTGACAAACTAATCATGAATGCCATATTCTATGAATTGACTAAAATTGAACATGATGGAAGGTTTAGGGTCTAATGAAAGTATTGACAAGAATCATATAATTGCTTCATATAGCAATTGGTCTGAATAGTATCCTAGCAGGTAAGAAAGGATAGTAACTATGTGCTTAGTCCTATCAGGGAATGTAGAAAATGAGTATGAAGGATTTTTTTTGGGTAGGAGAGTGTCTCCAGCCATGAATAATTCAAGGGTTTTGGCTCTACTGGAAAAATCTAATTTCTGGTACAATTCCCTGAGGGTTTCATGAGAAAAGGGTGTGGTTTCTTCAATGAAAGGGGCCTGCATCATCTGCATGATATACTTGGAAATAATTGTGAATAAAACCTCCCATTTGGGGCCAACAACAACCCTTTGATGCATGACACTTTCTTATAAATTTAGGGCAACTGTGAGTTATTAGAAAGATGTAGAATGGCAGGTTTGTGTCCCACAATCCTATGTCATCAGCCTTATCGATGGCTTTATCTTGCAACCAGCAGTATATGTCTAAGAGTTCGAATTCTGAGAGAACCTCGTGAATTTTAAAATCCCTGTCAGTAAGGGAAATATGATCAAGGTCTATAGGAGGGTGAATAATTGGATTGAATAGCTCCTAATCCTTTTTCTTTGGAGGCGTGACTATCTCTGGAAATGAAACTAAATGTATTTTCTGTATTTGCAGGTGCACGGATTAGAAGGGGATTAAATAGAGGGGGAAAAAATAGAAGGGAATTCTGTTGATCTGCAGAAAATTGAAATTTTCCACACTTTATTTATATTTTTAAAACTTTGAATTCGATCACCTGTTACAGGAAAAAATGTTGAGAAAACACTTTAACATTTGAAACGGGTGGGGAAAGATGAATTTATAGGATGGCAGGATTTTCATTGACATGGCGCGAGCTCGTTGGGGAATGCTTTAAACAATTAAATGTTCAATGGGTATTTAGGCGGGAGCGAGAGTGATTGGGCACACATGATGGGAGTGGTATCATGGGGCAATGGGAATAGTGCAAGGTTAACGGTCAACAACGCAGTTTAATCAGAACGAAACCGCTTTTTGGAGGGGGTCTAGGACGGTAAGAGGAATGGCTAGGGGGGTGAAAAATGATGGGTGCTTTATATGTAACAGATGGTCTGGTTTTAGAACCCACCTATTTAGGACCCCCCACACCCCCCCCCCGCCACCCCCCTTGGATGTTAACTTTCAGAGGATGAGGGGGGCTGAAACAAATATGGGTCGTCGGAAGTGATAGTAGGGGAAGAGATGAAGTGGAAGGTGACATAATTTCAATGATGATGTGATGGGTTAGTGGATGGTGGAGTCAGACGGATTAAATTAAATTCTGGGTAGAGTATAAAGTATGGGGACTTTAGGATATGACACATAATATGTCAAATAATATTCTAAAATGAGTCAATCCACGAAACTTAGGATAACACCCCTTTGTTTTTTATTTTTTCTCCATACATGAGAATACATGAAATATTTGGAATGATGTTTTAGAGTAAATTTCATGTCTCTCCACATTTCGTTTTTCTTTCATTCTACCTACCCTTTCACTAATCTAACATTTTTTCATCATTATTTTACAGGGTGCATTGAGGCTTGGAGACCCAAATCTCTTTTTTTATGAAATTTTAACCTATTCTTTCCCTTATTTCTCCTATCAATTCAGTTTCAAAGGTTGAATTGATTTTTTTTCTACCTAGTTACTGATTTTCCAAGATTGAAATTTTTGGAAAATCCTTATTCTAACCTATCCAACAAAAATTTAAAATTGTTCAATCATTCTTAGACTGTATGAATTGAAAAAACTATTGTAATCAGCAGTGGCATTTTTATTTGCAGCAATTTTAGTATTATTCTTTTTGGGGCTTTCTTTCCTTTTCTTTTCTATTCTCTTTCTTTTCTTTTTTCATATTTTTATTCAATATACCCTCTTTTCCTTTCCTTTTTTTCTATTTTTCTTTTCGGAAATCATTTGAATATTGAAAATCATGTAAAATATGAAATTACAACTATAAAATACTCAATCACATTAATATCCTATAATTTATAGGACCCTAACAGATTGGTTGGGAGAGAGAGAGAGAGAGAGAGAGAGAGAGAGAGAGAGAGAGAGAGAGAGAGAGAGAGAGGGAGGTAGGAGAGAAAGTGGGTGATAGGAAGGATGAGGGAGAGGACCTGAGAGAGAATAAGAGAGTGATAGAGGAAGAGAGAAGATTGAAGGGCAAAGATAGAGAGAGAGACATAGAGAGAGAGAGAGAGAGAGAGAGAGAGAGAGAGAGAGAGAGAGAGATGGGGGAAGAGAGAGGGAGGTAGGAGAGAAAGGGAGAGAGAGGAAGGCTGAGAGAGATCACTTGAGAGAGAGGAGGAGAGAGGGAGTGATAGAGAGATGGAGTTGGATGGGGAGATAGGGAGGGAAGAATAAACACATAGAGAGTGAGAAGTGTAGAGAGAGAGGGTGACACGGGAGAGATGGAGAGAGAGTGTTTATGTTTTTGGGTGAGATAAGGAGACAGAGAAGGAGATATGGGAAAAATGAAGAGGATATTGTGAGGGATATAGTAACGGAGAGAGAGAGAGAGAGAGATGTTGAAGAGAATTATGGAAATGGAGATGGAGTTGGAGGGGGTGAGAGGGGGAGGTAAGAATAAAGACATGGAGAGAGAAAGGTGGAGAGAGGTAGGGAAATAGATATGGAGTTGGAGAGGGTGATAGAGGGAGGTAAGAAGAAATACATATAGATAGAAAGGTGTAGAGGGAGAGAGAGAGAGAGTGATAAGGAATATGGAGAGATAGGGAGGGAGGAAAACATGGGGGAAGAGAGATAGAAGCAGGGGAGAGGGAGAGAAGGGAAAGAGAGAGAGAAAGAGAGATAGGGAGGAGGAGGAGGAGGGAGTGATAGATAGATAGATTGGAAAAATAGAGTGTATATTTTTAGTTTTATATAGAGAGGTAGAGGGAGATAGAGATATAGATTGAAGGTGAAGAGAGGGAAGAAGAGAGAGATGGATAGAGGGAGGGAGGGACATAGAGATTTATAGAGATGGAGTGACAGGGTGTGTGTTTTTGGGGTGGTGAGATAGAGAGACAAAGAAGGAGAGATGGAGGGAGATATAAATATAGATGGATGGGGGAGAGAGGGAAGAATATTTCTTGCACTAGATCCATTGATTTCAGTGTAGATGTTGAATTCTAATCCTATTTTATTGCTAGCACTAGATGAATTTATTTTAGTGTAGATGTTGATTTCTAATTATATTTGATTGCTTGAAATATATGCATTGATTTCAATGTAGATGATTTCTAATCCTGTTTTATTGCTTGCACTAAATTCATTTATTTTAGTGAAGATGGTGATTTATAATCCTATTTTATTTCTTGCACTAGATGCATTAATTTCAATGTTGAATTTGATTTCTAATTATATTTTATTACTTTCACTAGATGCATTGATTTCAATGTAGATGTTGATTATTGATTTGACGAAATTGGATGTATGATGGTACATTAATTTTATAGTCATTGGATTAATGATGTCATTGGACTAACGATGTAAATTTATGGAAAACCCTAAAAAAATAAAGCTGTAACTGGAGGAAATGGAATACCAAGAGTTTGTGGGCCATGTTGGGGTTACTTGGGCAGCCGACTTCTCGGGGTTATATCTTGGTCATTTTATCATTGTTTGGTGCGTACAATATATCATCAGAAATGTCTCTTCGAGTACTATAGGATTTGTCACAGTCCCCTACCTACAACTATGGGACTGTTGTGAACCTCAAAAAAACATCATTTAGGAGGTCAAAACGGTTCTAGAAGTGGAGGATAGGAAAAACTGCTAAAAATAGTAAATGCTGCTATAAATAAGGAAACTAATGAAACCGAATGGAGGTCTAGGTGGCCAGCCACCAATACCCACATGGATGATTCCTCCTACCCTAGGAAGAAATTCTCCCCATTGCGTGCAGAGCCTCCAAGAGGTGAAGAACTGTTTTTTGAACCTCGTCCCTAGTGAACCACTTTCCTTCCTGAAGGATTTGGCCTTCTTTAACAACTCGACATAGCTGGATTCTCTGTTGGTGGGTGTTCTTGATATGTGTTTCGAAAATTCAATCATTTTTGGCTTGTTCCATGTATTCTGGTTTCAACTTCGTTGGTGTGAGTTGTTATGCAATGTTTGATGTCTCCAGTAATGTTGGAAAGTAGGGCCGAAGGCAGTCCACATTGAACATTGGTTGCATACCAAAGAATGGTGGAATACCGAGCTCGAAGGAATTGTCCCCAAAATCCTTGGTGATGGTGTATGGCCCATATTGGAGCAGGCAAAGCTTATGGTGGGATATAGTGAGGTGATCCTTATGCAAATGGATACAAACTTTGTCGCCCATGTGGAACTTGTGTGGCACCTGATGTTGATCATGTCATTGTTTGTGCTTAGCATTCGATCTATCAAATATGCCATGGAACTATTGGGGAATGTTCTAAATGCGCTCAATGAAGTTGTTTTCCTTGTCAAATTTAGACTGGAAATGTGAAAAATCTACCTGAGTAGCTATAAATGGTATGGCCACATAAATGGGACATAGTGTTTGGAATCCCAAACCCACCTGAAAGGGCCAATGACTAGTTGAGTTGTGGAGAGCCCAATTATAGTTGTGTTACAAATAGGGGAGGCTTTCATCCCATGTGTGTGGATTATTTGAGGTTTAAATGTGCATAATGTGTATGATCATCCTATTGATGACCTCTTTTTAGCCATCAGTTTGGGGGTGGAAATTTGTGGAATTAGTGATCTCAGTGTCCTGCATCGACTAGAGACTTGACCAAAATTTACTGAGGAGCCTGTTGTTCCAAGCTGAAATAATGGACTATGGGATTCCAAAATGTACCCATACTTGTTCAAAGAAGTTTTTAGAAGTGGTTTTTCTTGTTATAGTCTTCTTAAAGGCTCCCATAATGGTCATCTTAGAGAATCTATTGACGACCACAAACACACAGTTGTTTCCATGCTTGGTAGAAGGAAGGGCCGACATGTAATCCATGGAGATGGATTCCCAAGGTCGGCTAGGGGTAGGTAGCAGAGTTTATAGGACTTTCTTCTTGATGGTTGGTTTGGAAATGATGTAGGCAGTGTAGGATATGATGTACTACTCGACATACTCTCAGAAGTTCAGAAAATATAAATACTAATGCAGTATTGCCACTATTTTCTTGACCCTGAAATGTCTAGCGATCCAACTGTAGTGTGCTTCCCAAATCATCTTGGAACTCTCCCTTGAAGGAACACAAAGGTGTCCAAGGTGGAATAAAAATGCATCATGGAGGCAAAAATATGAAACTTTCTCACCTTTTAGGAGTGTCTGGTAGGTGTTTCTGAATTGTGGATCGCTTTTGTAGAGATGCATCCAACCCGAAGTCTCGTGCCCACAAGAGTCGAGCACAATGGCTAGCGCCACGATCCGTGATCAGTGGAGGAAGTTTGTAGCCATTAGGGGAATTTTGAGGTCTAAAATGGGCCTTCTAAGTAAATTATAAATAATAGTGGAAATAATAAAATAAGATTTGATTACATCATAAAATTTTAGAGGCAATAAAGAAAAAGTACTTTTTCAACTTGTATTTTCAACTTATCTCCCAAAGTGTTTACTCAAATTTCAAGTAGGAGTACTCGTTGGATGCAAAGTTTAATTCCTCGTCTAAGGAGTAACCATGTTGCATACTTTCAATGGATCCTACTACATGAAAAATGAGAAATACATCAAGACTGTGATTGCAATCATGTTTTTTCATGTATTTCTCATTTCTCTTGGAGCAAGGTCCATCGAAAGTATGCAACATGAGTACTCCTGGGATGAGGAATTAAACATTGCATCCAACTAGTACTCCCACTCGAAATATGAGTACAAATTTTGGGAGAGAATTTGAAAATACGAGTAAAAAAAGTAGTTATATTATTTTATTATTTTTTAATATTTTTACCCTTTTACTTAAAAAATGGTGAATCATCCCCCATGTTTGACATCATTGTCTTCAATCCTTTTGGTTCTTATAAAGTTTATTTTGGCTATAAATTTTACTTAGGAGGCCCATGTTAGACCTAAAATTTCCCCTAATTATTATTGGTGTTTTCCTTTTTGTAATTGATGTTCAAATGGATTTGTTGAAGGTATGTGGACCATTTCTGATGGCGACTGATATGAAACTTTCATTGTCTCTATATGAACTGCAGGGGTCAGTAATCTGTGTGGATGACAGTTTCCTTTCCCAAAATTTAATGGTTGCACTATCGGAAGGCCTACACAATGGAATACATCTCTTTATCATAGGTGGGATACTTACGGACTATGTCTGAAAGTATCTCAATGTGATATGCCAGTGAATGCACTTGCTGAGTAAGAACTACCCCAATAGCATAAACATAGGTATTTTTCTCGATCTCAAATGGTTGATCCAAGTCTGGTAATGTGAGCATAGGTACAGAGCAAAGGTGACGCTTCAAATCTGTGAATGCCTTATGTTGAGATTCAGACCAAATAATTTCTCTTTCGCTCCTTCCTTGGTGACTTGAACCCAAGGCCAAGTGATATGAGAAAACCCCACCATGAACATGTGGTAAAAATATGGAAGACTGAGAAATTTTTTTAGCTGTGTTAGAGTGGTTAGGTTGGCAAATCCTGAATGACTTAGATCTTGGCAGGGTCCACATGCACCCCCAAATCATTAATGTTGTATCCCAGATATTGAACCTGGGTCACGCAAAAAGTTGATTCCTCCACATTGGCACACAATTTGTGTTACCATAGTGTTTGGAGGACCTGGAGAATGTGTTGGAGGTGCTATTCCCAACTTTAGATGAAGGTTGGGATGTCATCCAAATACACCACCACGAAAGAGTTCGTCAATGGTCGCAACATGTCTTCCATCAGCCTCATGAAGGTTTTGGGGGCTGTCGCCGACCTGAAAGGCACAACCTAGAATTCGAAAATGCCCTTCATGGATTTGAAGGCAGTATCCCACACATCCGAGGGTTAGATTGGTACCTAGTGATACTCAGACTTCAATTCAGTATTGCTGAAATATTTTTCTCCCTTGAGTTGGTCTAGGAGATCATCAATCCATGGGATCAAAAACCTATTCCAGATAGTTATATTGTTTAGTGTTTGATAGTCAATATAAATTTTTCAAGTCCCATCCTCCTTATGTACGAACATGATCGGGTTCCCACAGGGTGATGAATTTAGCCAGATGTGACCTTTCTGCAGCCACTCCTGAATCTTCCTTTTGATTTCATCATTCTCCAGAGAAAAGCGCTGATAGATAGGTCCATTAGGTAGTGGTGCACATGAGCTCAGATCGATGGAGTGCTTGACTTGATAGCATGGAAAATTTTAAGGGCTAATATTTGCAGGTGGCCTAATTTTCCATGGTTTTTCCAAAAAAAAGATTCGCTAATTTCCATTTTTTTATAAAAATGATTCGCCCAAGTTTTATAGTATAAAATTATTTTACATTAAAAATCGGCCACATTATATAGACAATATATATAATATCATTATAAATTTGAATAATTTTACAAATACATCAATACAAATTGTATAGTTTGCATATTAGGGACTAGTGATATTCGCCAATTTTTTGAACTTCAGGATAATTTTCCATCCTTAAAATTATCCTTGCTTTATAGTGCAGAGGTACCCCTACAGGTGAGGAAAATGTGTCCCCGTACTCCTCCACAACCTTTCCCATCTGTTTTTCCTGTGTGAAGGAGCCTTGTATGGAGGTCGTGGCCATAGTATTCTTATTTTTATGAGGGTGGATCATAAGGAAAAAAAAATTCTCGGTTTGGGAAATGAGGTTACTGCATTACTTTGTAGTGATCAAAGATATGGTGGTAGGCGGTGATTACTCTGCTATCCTGTACAAATTATTTCCAAAATTAAATAACAGTGTGATTTCTAGACTCATACACAACAATTATCTTCCACAAATATTGATGGCCTAATAATACATCACAAAATTCAAGAGCATAAACATCACATAATACCTCACCTGTGAATGACTTTATGTTGTAGGGAAGGAGACACCACAGGGTAATGCATAGATCTTGTCCTTGCTGAAGCCACCCGATGGTGTATGGTTGTGGGTGTGTTTTGGTTGGTACGCCCAGTTGCTTCATCAACTCTATTGAAATGAGTTTCTTTTGTCACCCACTGTCGACAATAAACTATAGCGAAGATCCCTTAACCCACATCTGGGAATGGAAGAGGCGCTCGCCCTCGTCTTGATCTTCAGGTTCCTCCGTCTGGATCTTAGTGCTAGAAATGGTGGCATTGGGATGTGAAATTATAATCCTCTTCCCTTTTTCATTCCCCTTGTCGAGTTCTGACTCTGAATTAGAAAATTCTTCTTATTCAGAAGCCTTCCACTCAGCCACCAATGACTGCTTGGCCCAACAATCACTTTTTTTTTTACTGGAGCTCTTATGGAAGTCACACAACTTTCCTGTGTCCTTCGTTGGATTTGTGGTGTTATTATTTGCTTGCGGCATGGACAGGTTTTCCTGGGCTGCCTCGCCTTAGCTTTGCACTTTTTTATGTTGTTTGGGGGTGCCTTTCCCTGGCTTCTGATTCACAGATCCAACGTCTTGCTTCTTCTGTTTGAATTTCTGCTCAACCTTGGTAGCATACCAGTATGATTCACCAATGGAGGATATGTCAAGGAACTCCATTTCTTCCTAAATTTTTCTGTGAATAAAACTACAGTACTTAAGCACCAAATGTTTCTCTAAATCTTTGATGCCCAAATTTTTGTGCAGGGTATGGAACAGATTCATTAGTTGATGCACATATTAATCCCTTTGCTATTGTAGCATCCTCCATAGGGTAATTTTGTTCCTTAATGGCATCTTGGAAAGAATTGTAAGTGGGTGTGACTGAGAAGAAGGAGGATTCCTTAATTTCCCTTTTTCTCATAGCAGGTTTCCCACCAGTCCTTGACATGGGGGGCAACTTTGAGAAGTGAAGAACTAATATTTTTCCGATTGGAAAATTCATCAACCGAAAAATATCCTTCTAATAGATTCAACCATCTATCTATGACATATGAATCTATTTGTCCCTAAAATATGGGAATTTCAAAGTTAACTTCTAAATTAAAATGATTTGTGCCTCCAGATTGGCTTCCATATGAAGATGCATCATTGGTGAGTAGTCGTCGAAGGATCTGGGCAAAGTTATCCGTCAATGCGTTCCTTTGTTTCTCGAGGGCATCCTAGAGAAATATTTTGGTAGGATATCCTGGTCCCTTGACTTTATTTTCCTCCTCCATGGGATTTCGTCGAGGTTTTCGAGGCTAATATTGCAAAGGTTCAACCAAATCCACACCATATCGAGACCTAACTCCTTATCCCTTGATATTTTTGGGGACATGCAAATAAATATCGAGAAAGAGTAGACCGCTCTAATACCTCTGATACAAACTTATTCATGAACGCAATAAAATACATAAATAAATATAAACACAGAGATGCAACAGGAATAATACTTCATTTCATTAATCAAATAACTGAAATATGCTTACAGACATAATGGAAATAAACTAGCTTGGGTGATGCTAGCTTATCTCTCACAAGTTATGTGGCGGCTATATACCTTTGAACTATGTTACAATGAGGCTCAAGGGAAATTTTATTATTTAACAACATGGAAAAACCATAAAATTCCAAAACCATAACCCGAGGACATCGAACACTAAGAGTTTGTGGGCCTCGTTGGTGTTAGTTAGGCAGCCAACTTCGTGGGGTCATAGCTTGGTCATATTATCTACGTTTGGCATGGACAATGTATCATTGGAAATATATCTCCAAGTACTACATTATTTTATACAAGACCCTACCCATAGGTATGCACCTGCTTCAAACCTCAAAAAAATGTCCTTTAGGGGGGAAGATTATTCCTGAAGTTGAGGACTCGAAACACTCCTAAAAATAGTAAATGTTGTTATAAATAATTAAATTGATAAAATTGATTGGAGGTATAGGTTGAATAGGTGGGTTTCCACAAATATCCACCTAGATCATAAATTTACATGGACATGTTAGATATTTTACGTTATTCTTTTACTAGGAAGACCAAACCATAACAAAAAATTGTAATATTCCTAAACAGGAAAAGAAGCAGTATAGTACATAAACATGGAAAATCGAAGCAAATGAAAATACATTACATGTGAGCCAAAGATAGATCCATTATATTAAGTGTATCAACAACAAATGTGCACAAGAACTTGGAGAATCAGCCCCTCCAGAGAAGCCTCCAACAACAAAAAGCACCATAACATAAAATGCAGCTACTACACATAATGTTCCAAGCTCATACATCTCAACTTTATTGAATAACACTACAGCTGAAAATATAAATATATGGATATGATATTACATGCTCAAATAAGGTTAAAAAATGGAGATCTATGCTCCCATACACATTTCCTAGATAACCCAGGAAGGGTTTCTAGAAATACACAAAATATCAGAATGTCGAAATGCAGCCCTAGGGCTGAATAAAATTTGAAACTAGGCACCTGAAAGGAGGTGGCTGAATCTGATATGGATCTAAAATGAAATCCTCCAAAGGACTCTTCAAGTGTAGGGCTTATCCCTCCACTGAAAAGAAAATACTCCAAATGGAGCACTGAACTCACCTCTGCAACATCTCACTAAAATAATGTAGTCATGGACTGCAAATGCGTTGTAGGGGATAATGATGATTTGGCCTAGTGCCAAAATATGATATGAATCACATGGACCTTCTTTACTGATCTCCCAATGTAAATAAAGCTTCCTCCACTGAATACAAGGTCAAAAATGGCCCGATGAAACCCTCCACTGTTGCACCGTGCAACTCAGCACATATATAAATAGAATTTTCATTGTAGAAGAAATTTGTAGCTTGGAAAAATGTCAGAATGTGCAAATAATGCTCAATGAATTCTCTTGATTAGGCACTCGAAGTCCCCTGAGGGTGAAGGTGGGATTCCCGCTCAGGAACACCCTTGTGCTAAACAACACTTCAATCTTAGCTAAACTGCTGAAGAGAGCCACAACTCATAACAGACCATACACAAATAATAATCAAAACATATCCTCAATGGATACCATCTCCTTCCTCATATTCTTGGTGAGCTTCCTCACCCTTGGCCCCACTCATTAGAGGCACTACTTCCATGCAGATGATCTCCCTCCAAAAGTGTGTTATCCCTCATTGAATTTCCACTCCCTACATATCGGTGGTGTTTATTTGGTCAAAGTTGACCCAATATAGATGCTTCATCCCTTGTTCACACATAGGGGAGCTTTACCTAGCTCTTTTGATTCCCTTCATTCACATTTGGAGTGGTTGTATTTCTACTAAGGAGTTTTATGGGTCTCCCTACCCTCTTATTCTTCTAACTAAGAAGAAAAATCAAAATTTAATATTTCAATTATCTGCATGCTAATTTAGTAATATTAAAATCCTCCCCTCCCAAATGTTGCTTGTCCTCAAGCAACTGCAAGGATAAATCTGAAAAATGTAGGGAACCTTCATTCCCATGTGGAGCTCCAACCTCCAAGCTATCATCCATATAAAATGAATCACATTGTAGAATGGTAATTCATAGAAAAACACCTTTCACATGCTCATGAGAGGCACCTCCAAAGTGCTCAAGCTAGCCATATGGCTCACCTCATATGGAAAAAATAGGTCAAATTTAGAAATCATGGATTTTCCAATGTTCTCGATGAAGTATGAAGCATAAGAAATGTGGAAAATCTCATCCCTAATGTGAATATACAATCCTTGTTTGATCTCTCCAATCATGCACACAACAATGATAAGGACATCATCCACATATGGGATCTTAATCAGAGTCATACTAGCTGCCATGTGTAATATTGGAGAAGGAAAATTGTCCCTCAAGTGAAACCAACATAGTTTTACTCATAACTACCACATAATATGATATAATGAGTGGTTTTGAAACCACTTTCTTGCTTCCCCAATCTTCTCACATGCTTGGAGAAGGTGTAAGATGTGTGGTGCAAATTGAGCACACACTGAATAAGACATAATATCCCCAATATCTCCTAGGGAGTGGACATCATAAATACTGCTTATGGCCCCAAGTAGATCATGAAGTCTATAAGAAAGAGTGTCCTCTTTTGGATCAATAACCTGCACATGAATGGTAAGAAAATACAAATACATAGTAAATGAATCATGATGTACAAAAATACAATCTTTACCATGTTCTTCATTCAAGCTAGAAAGGTGGCTCTTAGATGGGCCTCTTCTCACTCCCAATGAGAAAGGGAGTAGTTGTGATAACTCTACCAAATATTTATCTCTCTCCTTATCCTCCAAACAATCTATGAATCTCCTCATATGATGGTGCATCTCCTCTTTAAAGCCTTCCCAAATGAATCCCCCCAGGATAATACGGTATGGTTTTATAAAACCAATGGGTTTGGAGAGAAAACCCTCATATGTTGCATCTAGTAGTTTCTCCTTGAACTTAGAAACTCTAGTTAAGAAGATCCTACTATGAAAATAGATGCCCCATCTCTCACTGCATATCTCCCATCAGATAACTGGCCATCAAGCACTCTTCATGAAAAGATAGTCTTGGAGTATTCCAGTAATAGCTGGGATCTCCAGTAAGGGTCAATAGTCAATAATGATAGCGTTGTTGATCTATCATGTAAAGAACCTGTCATGTTGCTTCTCTCTTCTTTGACATCTACCATGCCAAATTCATATAGCGGGATGCTGCAATCTTGGCTCTACTACTCCTCTTGTAGTTGCTCATGCTCTAGTGAAGGTAGAATTTTTTGGAGTCTAGCCTTCCATGAAAATCTATCACCCATCAAAATTTTTTTGAGTTTGGCCAATTTAAGCATGAGTGGCCACCAACCTCTACCAAATATGAAATATTCCTCCCAATATGGAAGTATCTTCTGATTCTCCAAAGCCATGGAGTACTCTCCTTGCACCATGATGGTGCCATCCATCCTTGAAACATATTTTCTCAGCGCAAGATGTTTGGTGAGAGTGGGTAATACTGATGTTGGGAGAATATCTCCCTCCTCCTTGCACCTACCCTAGATACTCTATGTTGTGTCAAGTGCTCCCAAGGTTTTCACCTCTCTGAGATCTGTGAGTAGTGCCACCTGATGTGAGGCATCTCTCATCAACTCTTGATCTGGTGGTCTCCCATGTGGAATGCCTCCATGTAATGAGACATCAATTTCAAGAGTATACTACATATATGAGTGGGCTTCTTTGTCCATGCTCTCACTACACAAATAAGTCTGCCTCTTTTGTGCATCAACCTATTGGAAATTTTGTCATTGATGGCAAAGGACAACAGAGAAGAACAGAGGGAAAGTACATTTACAAGTAGCAGAGACAGCAAAAAGAGAAGTAAGGAACAGTACCATTCAAGGAGAAAAGGAAGCAGTGAATTGAAGCAGAGACAAGAAATAGAGTATAAACGTTATGTAAACAGTAATACATATTCCATAATCAATCACACTCGATATACTAGTACTCTAAGCTGATACGATGGAGTTACTAGTACGGATTCCATGTGCTTCTCGTATGAATATGAGAGACCTATGAGCTATGTCCTATGCAGTGAACTTCTATGTTTCCCTAATATGGTGACCTTAGTAACAATGAGAGCAGAGGTAATGTAACATCTTGATCTTATCATATTTTATTCCCCTATGATCGACATACCAGTGTAATGAAATAATCATCATGCTGATCTATGGAACCTAACCAGTATAGAACATCAGTAACGTAATCTACAGCTTGTTAGTGTTATAACTAAGATGAAAGCTTGAACATATCATACACGCTCTTTCACATAATGGAATACCTCTTTAAGGGTTGAAACACAGATCCTTTTAGAGTAGTAAGTATAACTGTTAAATATCAATGGCATTCACGCATATGGAGAACACAACATGAGTAATGTAAGAACTCGTCTCATGTTAAGCTGTATAAGCTCTTATGGATTCCAAGCTGTATAAGATATGGAACATACGGGATTCGTACTATGTAAGCTATACTTGCTAGTAACAAGTGGTAGTATGGGCATGAAAGAACACAGAGCATCGCACATGATCTAGCTTGATCTAGGACTAGAACCTCGAAGCGGAATAGTTATATATAAAGAAAGGAGCGAAGTATTAGAAGCGGAACTCGGTGGACAGAACCCTGAGGTAAGAAGCAGAAACATGACTGGAGTGAACAGTAAAGGCGGGTTTCCAATTTTCATCGCACTGCCTTCGTAGGGTAAGCGGTATTCAAGAATTCAGAGTGATTCCATTGACTTCCTGACACGTGGCATACAACGGGGTCCCAAAAACTGCTCTCATCGCGACTTAACGGTCGTGCAAGTAACTCGAGCGATATCCATCGGATCGTATGGAGCAAGGCGATGTGCTCTCCCCCGTCGGATGAAAAGGGCGACATAACACCAATGTACATTATATGATTAGTGGGACCAACGGACCTTATGGCCTATTGGCTTGTTTAATCCAAAGTCAAGATTTAATTAAAGTGCGAATGTTGTACACATATGAAGGTCAAGTGCTCTGCACTATATATATCGAGTTGTTGTGATTATGTGCATTTTAATCTACATGACACCTGTTGATTACCATCATATTAGTTGGATGGGGCGTGACGAGATTGCAACCGATGGATGAAATGGTATGTATGCGTGGGTCCAATATTGTTTTATTGTTAGCAGCTGATTTGTAATCAAGTTGGGGCTTTATATATACAGTGTGTGAATAATACGCAAAGGTTCACATGATATAGTTGGATGCCATGGTATTAAATCCACTAATCCGAACTTAGGAGATGTGATATATTACGATTTTGGTTTATGTGATATATTACGAGGTTGGTTGAACCAAAACCAAGCTGTAAGGTCAAATGTACAAGGTTTGTAAATGAACGTTGAGTCAATGTATGCAAGGGTATTCGAACATTGGCTGGGTTTTTTTATTAAAATAACATCGTATATGCCTGAGGGTTTATAACCTTATTAAAGGGAGGTTCCACACAGTATTGAAATTGTCAATTGAGATTATTGTGAGATGCCAGAATTGTGGATTTGAATTGGAGGCAGTTTTTTGGGATGCATTTTAAATGCACAGAGAAATTTTAATTAGATATATTTTGTATGTAAAATGACTGCATCCATGAAATGGGATTTTACCACATATTTGAAATAGGCGCATACAGAAGAGCTAAAAGCTGGGTTGATTGGGTTCCTTATATATGAGAGCATATTATATGCATGAGTATTGCAGCTATGGGTTTATAATCAGTTATTAACGGTGGATAATTATTCATGGTAGGGAATTGTAAGAAGATATTTCACGTAATTAATTTACCCTGTATCATAAAACAGGTATATATGCAGCAGATACACAACGACAGTGAACTTGGAGAATATGGACTTGATAGAGGTAAAAAGAGATTGCAGAGTTAAAGAAATGTGCAGCAAAGGGATTCAAAATTGAAGTGAACAGGTGGAATATGCAAAAGATAGTGAACAAAATATGCAGGGCAGCTACGTGACTGCTACAGAAAGGACAAAACCAAAAAGCCAAGGATTGAGCGAAGTCTATGTATTGAAACTGAAAATATAAATGTTTTAATTGTTTTTATATTGTTTGTGATGCAAAGGCAAGTGTCCAAAAGAAAAAGAAAAAATCCCATTGTAACATTGAAATTTGTACATATTGTTATATTTTTAATGAGTTGGACAAAGAAATGAGAAGGAAGAAGTCAAAAAGTCATGGTTGTTCACTCCAAATTCCTTGTGAAATACAAACATTCATGTGAGGAACTCTATATATAATATCAATTTGATATACATAAGTGAAGTTAGAGAGAGTAAGGATAGAGAATGAAAAGTATAGAAGATTAAGGCAGAGTAGATAAGAAAGGGAGGAGCAGAAAGAGATGCTACAGAACAGAGCTGATATTTGAGGTAAATCAGAAAACATTTCTTTTGATAAATTGAGGAAGTTGGAGCTTCCCTATCAAGTTGAAGCTTGATAGATGTCAGTTGTAGATGACTGAGGTTGGAGCCTCCTATAGGTTGGTTCCTGTAGAGAATTGAAGGGAGTTGGAGCTTCCTTGCAAGTTGTAGCTTGTGGAATTGAGGTTGGAGCCTCCTGTAGGTTGGTGCCTGCAGAAAAATAGTGGTGAGAAGGAGTTGGAGCTTGCCTTTGCATCACAACAATAATAAGATGTGGTTTTCTCCCTTTATGGTTTTCCACTTATATCTGTTGTCTCTATCTGTGTTGCCTATGTACTGAGATTATTTACCAAATCTGCTTAATGTTTGCTACTCTCATAATAAGTTTGATGTCACATTAATTCAATACTTGCTGCAACATATTAAGACTATTCATATAATAAGGTTGATTATAAAAGTAAGCTGTAAATAAGCTGATGAAAATTTTAAAAAGCTCATGCATGTTTTAAACTGATTCACCCCCCCCCCCCTCTCAATTTAACTAAGAATTCAACAATTGGTATCAGAGGAGGTTCCTTTGTACCAGTTTAACAACTGAAAGGAGATCCTAGGTTCTCAGGATGGCTTGTAAAGAAGGATGCTCAACCAATAAAGCCCCTTTCTTTACGGGTGCAAATTATGCTTTCTGGAAAATTAGAATGAGGACATAAATAATGTCTCTAGGAATAGAAGTTTGGGCCACTGTGGAATTATGATATGCCCCTAAGGCAACTGACTCAGAGAAAGAAACCAAACATGATTCTGTAGCTAACGCAAAAGCCATGAATGCCATCTTAAATGGATTGTGTGAAGCAGAGTTTATCAAAGTAATGCACAAAGACACTGCCAAAGAAATGTGGGATACTCTGGAGAACATCCATGAGGGAGACAAGAAGGTAAAAACGGCCAAACTTCAAGTCTATAGAGCCCAGTTTGAGAACTTAAAAATGAATTATGATGAAGACATTGCTAGCTTCTTTCTAAGGGTTGCAGAAATAGTAAACAACATGAAGGCTCTAGGTGAAACCATAAAAGAAGTTGTAATTGTACAAAATATTCTAAGATCTCTTCCACCTAGGTTTAATCCCAAGGTGCCTGCAATAGAAGAAACAACTGATTAGGATACCTTGACCATGAACCAGCTAATTCGAAATCTAACAACATATGAAATGAGGCTCCCACAGAAGAAGCCAAGTACGAGGGAGGCATCCTTTAAAACAGAAAAGAAGAAAGAAGAAGATGAAGACATATGCTCTTGCTCGGATGAAGAAGAAGAAAAATTTGTCAAGAAAATAGATAGAGGCTCAGGTAAATAAAAAGGTAAACTTCCTTTTAAATGCTTTCACTGTGGAAGAGTTGGACACTATGCAGCTAAGTGTCCTCACAAGAAACTAAGGAATCAGGTACAAGAATCACAGAAAAATTCATCAAAGAACTGGCAGAAGGGAAAGAAGTTCAGTAGAAAATCCTTCTATGCTCAACAAGACGACAGTACATCTGAAGACTCAGATGAACTCTCAAGTGAAGAAGGAACCTCTAAATTTTTATTGATGGCCATAGAAGAACTTGAAGGACTCCTGCTAGAAGATGAAGAAGAAGAAGGTGAGGTCGACCTTGAGGGGGAGCTAAGAAGTGCTCTGGAGGAGATTGACATAATGAAACTGAAGTGCAGAAAATAAAAAGACATTATCCTCAAGTATGTAAGAGAAGAGAAGAACTTAGAAGCCTTCATGCAGCTAAAGGTAGAGCTTGAAGAAACCAAGAAGACATGTTACTTCAGCAAATCAAGGATAAAACTCGAGAACAAGAGAAGATGGAAGAAGGCGTTGTATGTCTGAGGAAGAAATTAGAAAATGCTCAGAAGAAAATATGTACAAATTCCTCTCAAACAACAAGCTCTAGTAAGTTGAACGAAATTCTGGATGCTCAAAGATCTCCTATGATAAAAACGGGAATAGGCTATGAAGGAGAATCAAGTAAAAGCAAAGAAAAGGAAAATAGAGAGATTATTTTTGTAAAAGCTAAGAAGAATGATGAAGCAGCTCAAACAATTCCTACAAAAGAAGAAACATGTAATGAGGAAGACAGAGATCAGAAGAAACCTCTAGTAACAAAGAAGGCAATAAATATTAAGACAACAGAAGAGGGATCATATGCCCCTGAGTATGTCAAATTTGGAAGCCATCAAAGGAGATTCTTCCCTCCTATGAAGAATGCCACCTATTATGTCTGCCACAAGCTGGGACACATTGCTGCATATTGTCAGGCAAGGAGGAGTAATAAAAACCAGAAAAAGATGTAAACAGTGAAGAGACTGTCTCAAAAAAACAAATGGAGAAGACAACCTTACATCAGGTATGCAAATAGTTTCTATGATTACTGTTTTTATTGTAAGGAATTTGGCCATAAGATCATTGAGTGTAAAAAGTATGGACAAAGATTGATGTTCAACACCTCAAGGAGGTTTATGAATAAAAGAAATTTTGGTCATACTCACAATTCTGCAAAAAATATGGTCAAATGTTGTGTATGCAATCAAATTGGACATATGTCTTCCAAATGTCCTCTCATAAGAAGTAGTTCATCATCTCACAAAATATACCAAACAAAAGGATGCTTCCAGTGGATAAAGAAGGTGAATAGATGTGACTTGGATCTAACTGCTCGAGACCTAAAAAGCCAGTGGTATTTGGACAGTGGCTGCTCAAAACACATGACTGGAGACAGAAGTAAGTTTATAGCTCTTGATGAAAATAAATCTGGCAATGTTACTTTTAGCAATGATAAATCAGAAAAAATAAAAGGAAAAGGGTCAGTCAGCCTAGACAATGGCAGAGGAAAGGCCCAAGATGTGCTATTTGTAGATGGGTTGAAAGAAAATTTGTTGAGTGTCAGTCAAATGTGTGATAAAGGCTGTGAAGTTCTTTTTAGAGCACAAGATTTTGAAGTCAGATCAAGCACCACAGGTAAGACTCTACTCAAAGGAGTTCGAACAAAGAGTAATGTTTACATTTTGAAAGAGGAAGAGGAAGCATGTCATCTTAGCAAACTTGAGGAGTCATGGTTATGGCATAAAAGGTTAGGACATCTCAGCTTCGATCACATCATTAGACTAAGCAAGAAGAAAGCTGTCAGAGACATGCTAGAAATAAAAAGGCCTTCTAGTACCATATGCAAATCTTGTCAATTGGGCAAACAGACCCGCACATCATTTAAGGCCAAAGATGAGTTATCAACAAGAAGACCACTCCAGCTTGTGCACATGGACCTGTGTGGACCTGCAAGAACTTAAACTCCAAGTGGAGAATCCTACTTCATGCTGATAATAGATGACTTCTCCAGAATGACATGGGTTGCATTTCTCAAGAATAAATTGGAAGCTCTGGAAAAATTTAAGACATTCAAATAATTAGCAGAAAATCAAACAGGATGCAAGCTAAAATGCATCAGATCAGACAGAGGAGGTGAATTCACTGATTATGACTTTGCAGTCCTATGCAATGATCATGTCATAAAGCAACAATTTACTATTGCAAGGACACCTCAGCAGAATGGAGTAGTAGAGAGACAAAACAGATCTGTACAACAAATTGCCAGAGCCATGATGCAAGAGAGTAATATTCCTCAAACCTTCTGGGCAGAAGAAGTACACACAGCCGTGCATATTCTAAACAAATCCAATTTAAGGCCAAGCAGTGACAAGACTCCCTATGAAATATGGCATGGTAAACCAGCTTCAATCAAGGACTTTAGAATCTTTGGAAGCAAATGTTATATAAAGAATAATGATGAAAATCTTGGGAAATTTGATGCAAGAGCAGATGAAGGGATATTTCTAGGATATGCATCCAAAATTAAAGGGTACAGGTGCTACAACAAGACTCTTCGAAAAATAGTAGAAAGCATTGACGTGAGATTTGATGAAGAACTTCCAAACCATACAAAAGATACATACTGCAGTATTCCATCAGACAACCATGAAGAAGAAAACCAATATGATGAGGAAACAAGAAAGACAACAGAAGATGCAGAGCTAAGTTCTAAAGCTCCCTCAAGATATACTCAGAAGAACCATCCTGAAGATTAGATCATTGGAGACAAGAGAGTAGGGGTCCAAAACAGAAGGCAGCTAACAGAACAGACAGAAGAGGTATACATAGCCATGTTATCACAAATAGAACCAAAGGAATTTGAAGAAGCCAGCAAGGACAAGTCTTGGGTGAATGCTATGAATGACGAATTGGACCAAATTGAGAAGAACAACACCTGGGAACTAGTTCCTAGATCCACTGAGAAAAATGTTATAGGCCCAAAATGGGTATTCAAGAATAAAATGAATGAGCAAGGACAGGTAATCAGGAATAAAGTGAGACTAGTTTGCAAAGGATATTCACAAATCGAAGGACTTGATTATGATGAAAAATTTTCTCTTGTAGCCAAAATGGAAGCCATCAGAATGTTACTGGCCTTTGCATGCTACCAAGAATTCAAGGTATATCAAATGGATGTAAAATTTTCTTTTCTGAATGGAGATCTAGAAGAAGAAGTCTACATGGAACAACCAGAAGGTTTCTCTTTAACAGACAAAGAAGACTATGTGTGCAGACTGAAAAAGGCTCTGTATGGACTGAAATAGGATCCTCGTGCTTGGTACTCAAGACTGGATAAATATTTGCAAAAAAAAAGGCTTTAAGAGAGGTGGAGTAGACAACAAGCTATACATAAAAGCCCATGAAAATGAACTCCTAGTTGTTGTAGTATATGTTGATGAAATTATTTTTGGAAGCAACAGAGATGAACTAGCAAAAGGGTTTGCTGAAGAGATGAAATCAGAGTTTGAGATGTCCATGATTGGAGAGCCCAATTTCTACTTAGGAATTCAAATTCAGCAAAAGAAAACAGGTACATTCATCTCACAGGAAAAATATTTAAAAGAAATGTTGAAAAACTTCAAAATGGAGGACTGCAAACCTGTGTCAACTCCCATGATCACAGGATGCAAGTTGTGTGTTGATGATGGATCTATTGATATAGATCAAAAACTCTACAGATCCATGATAGGTAGTCTGCTGTATCTGACAGCATCAAGACTAGACATCATGCTAGCAATAGGACTAGTGGCTAGATATCAAGCAGCACCTAAACAAAATCATCTTCTGGCAGTCAAAAGAATATTTAGATATCTACAAGGAACAATACAGTATGGACTTTGGTATCCTAAAGGCAAAAGCTTCACTTTAACAACATACACAGATGCAGATTGGGCCAGCTGTGTGGATGAGAGGAAAAGCACAAGTGGAGGTGCATTCTATCTAGGAGAAAGTATAAAGGCATGGTTAAGCAAGAAACAAACATCTATCTCTCTATCTACACCAGAAGAAGAATATATAGCAGCAGCAGCATGTTGTACACAAGTAATGTGGATGAAGCAAACCCTCCAAGACATGAAGGTAAGCATTGATGAACCTATCTCAATCAAATGTGATAATACAAGTTCTATAAGTATATCTAAAACTCCTGTGCTTCACTCAAAAACTAAACATATCCCAGTCAAGTATCATTTTCTCCGAGAACAAGTGGCTTAGAAGGTAGTAAAGCTGGAATATGTACCAACAAAAGAACAGACAGCTGATATATTTACCAAACCTCTTGCTTGAGAACCATTTGAATATTTTAGAGATAGACTAGGGGTAGTATTTGTTGATGCTACTCTCTGATATAAAGAGAAAGCACAGTTTCAGGGGGAGAACATAAATGAAAATATCATTCCAGGGGGAGATCAGCCAACAAGGGAAGCATGAAACAGGGCCTCAGGATCAAAGGACTATGGAAAGAATACATCCAGCATAAAAGAGTCAATGAAAAGACTAAAGGGTCAGTATTTTAGATTTAATCCAAAGTTTGGTGTAGAAGGGTACAAAGTCAGAAGATCTCAGAGAGAGGAAATGCAAGAAATGTTAAAAAAAAAAAGGATAAAAAAACAAAGGATCAAAGGATAGAATCTACACTAAGAAATGTGCAACCCCTTGCCATTGATGTGAAAGGGGGAGGAAGAGCTAGCAACAGAAGGAAGGATCGTAAAAGGAAAACAGAGGAAGTATATTGCCATAAGGAAGCATATTGCCATCAATGCCAAAGGGGGAGACTGTTGGAAATGTTGACATTGATAGCAAAGGACAGCAGAGAAGAACAGAGGGAAAGTACATTTATAGGTAGCAGAGATGGAAAAAAGAGAAGTAAGGAGCAGTACCAGTCAAGGAGCAACGGAAGCAGTGAATTGAAGCAAAGACAAGCAACAGAGTATGAATATGAGAGACCTATGAGCTATGTCCTATGTAGTGAACTTCTATGTTTTCCTAATATGGTGACCTTAGTAACAATGAGAGAAGAGGTAATGTAACATCTTTATCTTATCGTATTTTATTACCCTATGATCGACATACCAGTGTAATGAAATAATCATCATGCTAATCTATGGAACCTAACCATTATAGAACATCAGTAACGTAATCTAGAGCTTTTTAGTATTATAACTAAGATGAAAGCTTGAACATATCATACACGCTCTTTCACATAATGGAATACCTCTTTAAGGGTTGAAGCAAAGATCCTTTTAGAGTAGTAAGTATACATGTTAAATATCAATGGCATTCATGCATATGGAGAACACAGCATGACTAATGTAAGACCTTGTCTCATGTTAAGTTGTACAAGCTCTTATGGATTCCAAGCTGTATAAGATAAGGAACATACCGGATTAGTACTATGTAAGCTATACTTGCTAGTAACAAGTGGTAGTATGGGCATGAAAGAACATAGAGCATCGCACATGATCTAGCTTGATCTAGGACCAGAACATCGAAGCGGAATAGTTATATATAACGAAAGGAGCGAAGTATTAGAAGCGGAACTCGGTGGACAGAACCCTGAGGTAAAAAGCGGAACCATGACTGGAGTGAACAGTAAAGGTGGGTTTCCGGATTTCATCGCACTGCCTTTGTAGGGTAAGCAGTATTCAAGAATTCAGAGCGATTCCATTGACTGCCTGATACGTGGCATACAGCAGGGTCCCAAAAACCATTTTCATCGCAAGTTAACGGTCGTGCAAGTAACTCAAGCGATATCCATCGGATCGTATGGAGCAAGGTGACGTGCTCTCCACCGTCAGATGAAAAGGGCGACATAACACTAATGTACGTTATATGATTAGTGGGACCAGCAGACCTTATGGCCTATTAGCTTGTTCAATCCAAAGTCAAGATTTAATTAAAGTGCGAATGTTGTACACATATGAAGGTCAAGTGTTGTGCACTATATATATCGAGCTGTTGTGATTATATGCATTTTAATCTACATGACACCTGTTGATTACCATCATATCAGTTGGATGGGGCGCGACGAGACTGCAACCGATGGATGAAATGGTATGTATGCGTGGGTCCAATATTGTTTTATTGTTAGCAGTTGATTTGTAATCAAGTTGGGGATGTATATATACAGTGTGTGAATAATACGTGAAGGTTCACATGATATAGTTGGATGCCATGGTATTAGATCCACTAATCCGAACTTAGGAGATGTGATATATTACGGGGTTTGGTTTATGTGATATATTGAAAGGTTGGTTGAACCAAAACCAAGCTGTAAATTCGAATGTACAAGGTTTGTAAATGAACATTGAGTCAATGTCTGCAAGGGTATTCGAACATTGGCTGGGTTTTTTATTAAAAGAAAATCGTATATGCCTGAGGGTTTATAACCTTATTAAAGGGAGGTTCCACACAGTATTGAAATTTTCAATTGAGATTATTGTGAGATGCCAGAATTGTGGATTTGAATTGGAGGAAATTTTTTGGGATGCATTTTAAAGGCACGAAGAAATTTTAATTAGACAGCTTTTGTATGTAAAATGACTGCATCCATGAAATGGGCTTTTACCACAGATTTGAAATGGGCGCATACAGAAGAGCTGAAAGCTGGGTTGATTGGGTTCCTTATATATGAGATCATATTATATGCATGAGTACTGCATCTATGGGTTCATAATGAGTTATTAACGGTGGAGAAGTCTTCATGGTAGGGAATTGTAAGAAGAGATTTCATGTAATTAATTTACCCTGTATCATAAAACAGGTATATATGCAGCAGATACACAACTACAGTGAACTTGGAGAGTATGGACCTGACAAAGGTAAAAATATATTGCAAATTTAAAGAAATGTGCAGCAAAGGGATTCAAAAGTGAAGTGAACAGGTGGAATATGAAAAAGACAGTGAACAAAATATGCAGGATAGCTACAATATGACTGCTACAGAAAGGACAAAACCAGCAAGCCAAGGGCTGAGCGAAGTCTATGTATTGAAACTGAAAATATAAATGTTTTAATTTTTTTTATATTGTTTGTGATGCAAAGGCAAGTATCCAAAAGAAAAGAAAAAATCCCATTGTAACATTGAAATTTGTACATATTGTTATATTTTTAATGAGTTGGACAAAGAAATGAGAAGGCAGAAGTCAAAAAGTCATGGCTATTCACTCCAAATTCCTTGTGAAATACAAACAGTCATGTGAGGAACTCTATATATAATATCAATTTGATATGCATAAGTGAAGTTACAGGGAGTAAGGATAGAGAATGAAAATTATAGAAGATTGAGGTAGAGAATATAAGGAAGAGAGGAGCAGAAAGAGATGCTACAGAACAGAGCTGATATCTGAGATAAATCAGCAAACATTTCTTTTGATAAATTGAGGAAGTTGGAGCTTCCCTATCAAGTTGAAGCTTGATAGCTGTCAGTTGTAGCTGACTGAGGTTGGAGCCTCCTGTAGGTTGGTGCCTGCATAAAATTGGAGGGAGTTGGAGCTTCCTTGCAAGTTGTAGCTTGCAGAATTGAGGTTGGAGCCTCCTGTAGGTTGGTGCCTACAGAAAAACAGTGGTGAGAAGGAGTTGGAGCTTGCCTTTGCATCAAAATAATAATAAGATGTGGTTTTCTCCCTTTATGGGTTTCCACTTATATCTGCTGTCTCTATCTGTGTTGCCTATGTACTGAGATGATTTACCAAATATGCTTAATGTTTGCTACTCTCATAATAAGTTTGATGTCACATTAATTTAATAATTGCTGCAACATATTAAGATTGTTCATATACTAAGGTTGATTATAAAAGTAAGTTGTAAATAAGCTGATGAAAAATTTAAAAAGCTCATGCATGTGTTAAACTGATTCACCCCCCCTCTCATTTTAACTAAGAATTCAACACAACCTCCTGAAATAGATAGGGGTGTGTATTCCTAATCACCTAATGTTGGCCATATTCCCTGTCTTCTTATTTCATCTACAAAGTCTCACAATCTATCATAAATGGCACATGATGCTCATGGATTGTGCCTTGTGCTCCACATATGAGATCCTTTGGAACTCCTTGCAAACATACAATGGCTCCTCTCATTGGAGCAATTGCTCCATCTTCCTCTCCATGAAGTACTAGATCTGCTCTTGATCTGACAACATTGTTACCTCTTGCCCACTCTTCCTCTTCATCAGGAAAGGATTTTACCTCATCATCATTAACAGGCTCTTTGTTTTGATCCTCTTTTGAAAAAGAGATCTCCATGTATCCCTTTTGAGAAGAGAGCTCTTCTTGAAGTGGGGATCTTGCCTCTAGCAATGTATTCTCCAAGTTTTTATCCCCAACAGTAGAATTCTAGAATGGATTTGGGTTTATGGGTCCTCCCAACTCATCCAAAGGTTTTGTTTTTTTAGGCTTTGCTAGATCAACCAAGGATGTTTTAGAATGTTTTGCATCAAATATTTTCACTAAAATCCTAGTGAAATTTGCATAAGTAGATACATTTACATGATTCAAGGAAGAAGTTTCATAAAACCACCAGGAATGAGACTTACCTTCAAGATGCAGCGCTACTACTCTAATGTCTTCATCTTCTGAAACTTGATGTTGCTGCAAATAGCTGTGTAGCTCCTTCGCCCAAGCTCTAGTTGTTAAGTGACCCATCAAAAGCAGATAGAAATAATCCACCCACATCATGTTTCTTGCACCTCTTACTTCTATTTTCATTAGTAGGTCTTCTATCCTCCTCAATCTTGTAAAACCCTTGGAAATTTAGATGACCTTGAACCTATGAGATTGAGATTCATATTCTTGAAGATAGTCACCAAGAGTCTCCTGCTTTGGTGCATCTCCTTCCTCCATCTCTCTTGCTATGAATGTTGGCATGGTAGAGTGTTGTATATCTAATTCTGTGGCTGAATTATCACCCACATAATATGAATAACTGGATATTTCTTTACACACAAGTCTTTTAGAGGGATCTCCATTTCTTTTCCCTCCTCATTCCATTGATTTCCCTGTTAATCTCATGCATAGTTTGGAGAAGAAGTTTTGAAAACTTCTTTCCCTCCATTTATCCAAATAATGGAGTCTTGCCTTTGTCTCTTCTGTGAGTCTTCTCCTTTCTGTGAGAAGCTTCTTCTTCTTATGATAACATAGATTCAATGTCTTCACAGACTGAGAGAAGATTATGCTCTAATACCACTGTAATATTCCCAAACAGGAAAAGCATCAATATAGTACATAAACATGGAAAATAGCAGAAAATGAAAATAAATTACATGTGAGCCAAAGATAGATCCATTATATTAAGTGTATCAGCAAAAAATGTACACAAGATCTTGGAGAATCAACCCCTCCAAAGAAGCCTCCAACAACAAAAAGCACCATAACATAAAATGAAATTGCTACAGTAAATGTTCCAAGCTCATACGACGCATTTTTAGTGAATAACACTACAAATGAAACTATAAATATATGGATCTGATATTACATGCTCAAACAAGGCTCAAAAATCAATATCTATGCTCCCATACACATTTCCTAGATAACCCAGGAAGGGTTTCTAGAAATACACAAAATAGAATGCCGGAATGCAGCCCTAGGACTGAATAAACTCTGCAACTGGGCACCTAAAAGGAGGTGGCTGAATCCGATATGGATCTGAAAGGAACTCCTCCAAAGGACTCTTGAAGTGTAGGTCTAATCCCTCCACTGAAAATAAAACACTCCAAATGGAGCACTGAACTTACCCCTGCAACATCTCACTAAAATAACGTAGTCATGGACTGGAACTACATTGTAGGGGATGATGATGACTTGGCTTGATGCCAAAATATGATATGAAGCACAGGGACCTTCCTTACTTATCTCCCAATGGAAAGAAATCTTCCTCCACTGAAGACAAGCTCGGAAATGACCAAATGAAACCCTCCACTACTGCACCCTACAACTCAACACATATCTAAATAGAATCTGTGTTGTAGAAGAAAGTTATATCTTGGCCAAATGATAGAATGTGGAAATAATTCTCAATGACTTCTCCTTAGTAGGCGTACAAATTCCCCCAAGGATGAAGGTGGGATTCCCGCTCAGGAACACCCTTGTGCTAAACAACACTGCAATCTTAGCTAAACAGCTGAAGAGAGCCACAAGTCATAATAGACCATACACAAATAATAATCAAAACATATCCTCAATTTCTTCCATCCTCTTCCTTATATTCTTAGTGAGCTTCCTCACCCTTGGCCCCACTCATTAAAAACACTACTTCCATGCAAATGATCTCCCTCCAAAATTGCATTGTCCCTCATTGAATGTCCACTCCCTCCATACCAGCGCTGTTGATTTTGTCAAAGTTGACCCAGTCCACATGCTTCATGCCTTGTTCACACACAGGGGAGCTTTACCCAACTATTTCGATGCCCTTATTCACATTTGGAGTTGTTTTATTTCTACTAAGGAGATTTATGGATCTCCCTACCCTCTTATTCTTCTAACTAAGAAGAAAAATCAAAATTTAATATTCCAATTAACTGCATGCTAATTTAGGAATATTACAAAAATTCACTCTCTGAAGATAGGGAGAGATAAGTAGGATATCACAGTGTTCAAAAAAACTAAAAATATTATACACATACTAAAAATTGGACCATAGTAGCCATTAAAAAACATTATGATACCAGAGAAAAAAATAAGCTTGACGATAACACAAGACTAAGCAAATGGATCAAAGTTTGTGGCTACAACCTGAATGGGGTCCTCATTGTTGTCAGGGGAGTTTCCTAGTGAGGATGAATTCCAAAGTGCTACTCTATGCAATCAAATCATTTGTCTAAGTCTCTGACATGATGATTCCAATGCTCTAAAGAGTGTAGGATGTCTTCTCTATGCTCAATGGTGTACATGTATTGGTTAAAATGATTATGTGCATCTCTCACATCTAGCAAATCTCCTAGTTCAATGAGAACCTTGACTTCCAAAATTTTATGTCACTGAGAGGATCCTTCATGTTCCATATATTGAGCTACTCCTGGATGGGTCCTGGGGTTGGTTCCCAAAAACTACAGTTGTTTCCTGTTGGCTCGAGGGGTCCTGACCCAGGTTCGGAGGTTAAGGTTTTCCAACAAACCCTTATACTACTAGCCCTTTTGAGAGTGTCCTGCTTGCATAGGCCAAAGTATCACCCGAAGAAGTATGGGAGGGTGTTGGAATGAGGTTTCTGTGACCTGAGAGAGAGTAGGTAAGTCAAGAAGATCCACGTTCACAAATTATCAAGTTCACACCAGACCGATCTATTCGTAGGATAGTTAGCAATATAATCGCACTATACAGAGCTATTGTCATGCACAGATCTAGTTAATAACTCTGCATCCACGTGCGTATCAATAGTAATCAACTCATATCATCATAACGCATCATCAACAATGTAAAGTTATACCATAACATAGACAAATTTATAGCATAAATAGATAACTAACAGTACTCATAACATATCCAATTGTTTGCATCAATGGAAATACCTTAGATCAGATAACACATAAATACTTCAACGATATCCACATATATTAGTATTACAAACTTAATAAAATCTTACACAACCTGCGCACACAGCCAACAGGGTTCGCACATAGCAGGACTGAGGATCTCCGCGCACACAGCCAGTAGGAGTCCTTACCCTAATGAGCAACAACAAATCTAAAAATTTGCACTTAGCATCAGACTTAATTCTTTCCTACTTTAAGACTAAAAAATGTTCATCTATTTATATCGACTTCGCCTAGGCTTCCAATGGTCCGCAGATCATGGTTTTCACACTCGTTTTATACCCTTTACCCATTACAATGCATTCAAGGCTTTGACCCACCGAAAAACCCCTCATTAGACTAATTAAGACCAAAAATATACAAAATTGTACAAAATTCGCAGCTTTGGGGGACCCTGTTCCAAGAGTCCCCCAACACAATCTTGTGACTCGTCCAGAGTCACTGCGTTGGTGGGGTCTCCACCTGCGCCTGCAGTAGTTTTAATACCTAAAATAGTGGGGGTAGCACTCCTTCACTCTGTGCAACATCATTCTAGGCATTATCCACTAGCTTCTGCAAAGTCAGTCCTTCTGTTGCAGCGGTGATGCTCTACAAAGTCTGGTTCAATTGTTTAACAGTGACATCAATATCCTGGGAGAGCTTGAGGTCTTCATCAGCCCATCGCTTAAGACGGTCAATGAGAGTCTTCTTCTTCTGGTGGAGTTCATCGATATCATCCTGAAGGGCATGCCATTTCGCAGTCATGCTAATCGTTGAGCAGGAACCGTAGTAGGCATCATGGCTTTGATCTGCTCGAATGCTTATTCCTTTTGTCACAGGTCCTAGTTGATTTCACACAGGATCGGTTCGTGTTGTACTTTGGTCCATAACTACATGGTTGTATCCAGCAATTGAGCACCCTGAGAAATCTGTCTAGTAATCACATTTGTGACTGCAGTAACCAGCGCAGCTCACTGGGCCCGCACCTCTGGTGGTGTGTCTGGCTCCAACTTGGCCTGCAAGTCCATGATCTACTGCTCCATTTGTGTTTTGACTACCTGGATATCCGTACTTTATGCTTTTAATGTTGCGACCAACCCCTCAATCTTGGCGTAGGGGGTAGTCATGGCTGGTATTTCATCTGTAACAGCCATGCAGAGCCTTATAATTAAATGTTCCAACTCCGTTTGCTGCACGCTGGCGAGGGTGCATGTAGCCTGGGCCTGAGATACTTCAACAACCTTTTCTTCAATCGTTTGCTCAGCTACGTTGAGCTGATGGTGCACTTGGCGATCCTGATGCTGGATTTCTTCAAAGAGTGTAGTGTGGAGTAGCTGTGATGACTCATGAGGTTGGACTAGATCTAATTGTACCCCTGCACAAGCATGTAATTGTGCACATATGTCAGGGGAACTCATTATGAGGGTTGCGCTAGGTAGCACACATGGATGGATTTCGGTTGTAACCACGACTATGCTACTGGTTGTGGGGTTCAATCTTGCCTCAATCATGCTGGTCTGCAAGGTATCTGATTGGAGATGCAACGCCTGGATCCCTACCTGAAGTGTATCAACCACGGCCTTCTGCTACTCTTTGAGAGCTAGCCATTTACCCTTTGTCACCAAGGTAAGTGCATCTGGAATCTGCTCCAAATCATCGTTGGTCGGTGTAACTCCTATACCATGTTCTGGTCGGATGGAGCATTGTTTCTTGCATGACCCCTTGATAGGTTCACTTGTCTGCTTCATGCCTCGGGGGGAATCAGTACCTCCCGCATCCAATCCTTCTGTCATGAGATCCGGCTGCAAATCCGGATGTGTTTCTGCTTCGGCATCCTTTTCAATGGGTTGTTTTTGCTGCGAATCCTTTTGTGAGCTGATCTTCCCTTCTTTTTCAGTGCCTTTTCTTCATCTGCCAGTTTCTTTGGTCGTGGTGGAAGTGATTTTTGTAGCACTTGTGCCTGCAGTTCCCATTGTACCGGTTTTTAGGCCAATATTCCCCTGCAGAGGCCATGTAACGACTATGCGATAAATATCTTCATCCGCAACCATATATGCGACCGAGACCCAGGCTTTATCCTTGCGTACTCTAATTTGGACGCTGTGCATGGTGATCTGAAATACCACGATGCTCATGTACTTGTCATACACAACTGGAGACAAGTGCAGTCAGGAGTTGATGGCTGCTGCCAAGATGCTCTCAAAGAGGACCTAGAATACTTGGTTTTCCTTGATTCATTGCACATCCTTACAGTCCCATAAGTTCGTATAACGAGTCCCTTCACACATGTCTTGGGTGAGCTCAGGGAGGACTGATTCCTTAGGTGCTTCCCAGGAAACCAACGCAATGAGAAACAACAACCAGGAATAACAAAAGGCGTGTACCTTCTCTTGGGATTCTTGGACGTTGTCCAAAAACTCGTCACACAAGTATTGGGCCGAATTGAAGCAGACCCCTTTCCCACATTAGCCTGCTAACTGAATTACATATGCAAGGACGGTTGTGACCTGGAATTTTCGCATCATCTTTCATGGCAACAACATGATACCGAATTGCATACCAGGGTCACTAATGGATTTGATTATGAAGCCTCAAGTATTTCACTCCACATGTTAGGTTTTGCACACATATCCTACAGTATTCCCCTCATACTTCTTGCCAATGTGTTCTAAAGGGTTTTTTCCTTTCATAGGAAGGCTAGTAATTTGATGAATGAGCGCAACATCGATGGGGATTCAATCCTGGATCCACAAGCAACCCTCATGAACCAAGGCAAGAAACTGATGTGCCAAATGGTCCGTGATGTTGTAGTGGCCAAAGTGCGGCATCCTTAGTAGGTTTATGAGCCCGGACCGGCCAATCCACGCACCCAGCACATGGGGACAATCTTTATCCCATCATCCTCTATCAAGGTATAACTCGGGTGCCAACTCAGGGAAGGCCTCCAAATTGGCCAGGTCATGATCATAAAATTTTATCTCATGGAGCCTTCCAAAAGGTTTGCCAATGGCGAGGACCTCTCATGGGGTCAGCGGCATCTAAAGGTAGGTGATCACGTCGTCAAGATTCTTTGGCTTGCCTGTCGAGGGCCTGCGCAGCCGAACAAAGGGCGCTAAAAAATTGATTGGCTCGGTGGCCTGCGCCTCTTCCTGAGAAGAACGTGCCTGGGGAATTGCTCGTGGGGATTTTACATTTCTCGGGGAAGTACGAGGCTTCACCGCAACCCATTTCGCAGGTTTTCCCAAGCCTTGACCTTTTTCCATTCCTTTCTTTTTGGTTGGGCTCGACATGGAGGTAACCTCTTCGACCTCGAACTCAATCTCCACTACTTCCTCAATTTCTTATTCCACCGAGGTCAATGATTTTGATGCTTCCGTTGGATTGGTGGCTGTCATCCTGGTGCGGAAGATGAATTATGGATTCCTATTGTCAAAGGGACCAAGCTGCTCAGATATAAAAGGAATGCAATAGGCATAGAAACTCTTACAACAGAAATTCGTCAAAGGAAAACATGCCAAGTACAAACTATTCAAGCGATACGGAACCCTTGTCTGATCTATCCTTCTCCTTTTATAACCTTTGCGATCGACCAATGGTTGGGTAAACTTCACTTGGAACTTACCATCAGGGAAACAGTAAAAAATCTCTAGAAATTGCCTCATTAAATATCAGCCGCCCGCTCCTGTCAATAGTAACTTTTTATTTTTACCCGATTTGATTGTTCCAATGGCTAGTTTCCGCACCTCCTGTGCATCCAACGCACCCCTGCATGCCCTGCAGATCTCCTGTGTGCCTAGCGTACTTCTGCTCATCCAGCACACCTACTACGGTTGGAACCTACATCTGCACCTTCAGTGCACCCCTCCGAGCTTCCACACCTGTGACCACATCCTGTGCGTAATGTGCTACTTTCTATGCTTACCTTCCTTGGTGGACAGAGCCCACTTTATACAGCTACTCTGGCCATATATTCATTTTATCCGATATGGTTTGAGTCGGTTGCCATTGATGTAGCCAGGTAGGAATCGACGCGTAAGGTGGCTAATCGAATAGCTCCACCATCTGTGATTTCTTTAACTGTGTAGGGCCCAAGCCAGTGCTGTCAGAACTTCCCTGGGTGTTTCGCACAATGGCTATCATACAACAGCACTAAGTCACCTTCCACAAAGGACTTTTGTCGAATATGTCGATCATGCCATGCCTTATCCCGAGCCTTTTGAACCTGCTGATGGAAATTAACAATGAAACGATCTTCCTCAAAAGCCACAAGCTAAGCTAACTGGTCCTCCATGATATCAGGCTCCACCATATTCATAGAGGCTATGATGCATAAGCTAGGAATAATGTATTCCATGGGCATAATGGCCTCCTTGCCATAAACCATCCAAAACGGTGTTTTCCCTGTCAAATTATTATAGGTGGTTCAGTAGGACCAAAGAATAGATGGGATGCGCATGTCCCAGTCGCTGTGATTGACGTTACAGACCTTGGTCAGTGTGTGCTCCAAGAACTTATTAAAATATTCGACCGCTCTGTTTTCCTGGGGATGATACGGAGTGATTTTCAAATGATGGATTCGTAATTCTTTCGTCAAGGCCTATATTGTTTCATTGACAAAGTGCGTACCTCTATCGCTCATTAGGATTTTCGGACATCCAAATCTGTTTAGAATCTGCTCAAAGATGAAGTGCGGAGTGGTATCGGCAGTACAATCCTTTACTACTTGTGCTTTGACCCACCTAGTTACATAATCAGTGGTAATTATAATGTAATGCGCACCTATCTTCTTTCCTGGTGGGTTGATAGGTCCTACAAAATCAATGGTCCATTTTTCGAATGCTTGTAGGGCCATTTGCAGTTCAAGGGGAATCTCATCCCTGTGGGACGATGTCCCAGTTTGTTGGCATGTATCACAGGCCTTACAATAGTCATGAGAGTCACTATGTAGGGTAGGCCACCATAATCCATCTCTTAAGATCTTCTGCGTTGTTTATTTCCCTGCGTAGTGACCTCCTTCTACTCCATCACGGGCTTCTGTCAAGATAACATGCCATTCATGTTCAAAAACGTACCTTCGTAGTACTTCATCAGCCCCATCTTATATATATGACCTACGATGATGGGAAAGTCTACAGCGCTGGTTACCGACTCTTTCTTTTGTTGCATCGAATACTCAGTTGGTGCTACGCCTGTAGTCAAGAATTGGATGATGTCGACAAAGTGCGCATCGATGACCTTAATAGAAAAAATTTGCACATCAGGAAATCCTTCTTCCAGATTGGTTGGTTCCGCGCTAGTCTCAATTCGGGGCAAGTGATTTGGCCCATCATTCAACTTCCCTTGCTTGAAAATGATCTCAAAGTCGTATTCCTTGAACAACAGTAGCCATCGGCGGATTCACCCCCCCCCCCAACATAGGCTTATTCACCAGGTACTTAAAAGCCAAATGATCTGTAAAAATTTTGAAGTCTCCTCCTAACAGATAGTGTCGATACTTATATAGTGCATAGACCATCATCAAGCCCTCCCATTCCGTGGTAGAGTAGTTGTGCTCTGCACCAGAGAGTTTCCTAATAGAAAATCCAACTAGATGATCAATGTCTCCATCTCCAGGCTACATAAGGACCGCTCCTAGGGCGATTCCTGATGCATCGACATGAACATGGAACACCTTCGCCCAATAAGGAAAAATGAGGATAGGTGCAAAGAACATCTTTTCTTTGAGTAGCTCGAAGCTCTTCTAACACTCGTCACCCCAAAAAAATGAAACGTTCTTATTTAGTAGCTTTTACATTGTTGTTGTGATCAGCGTGTACCCCTGAATGAACTTTCTATAGTAGCCTATGTGTCCAAGGATCAAACACATCTACTTCTCAGTTGTAGGTGCTACCAAATTTATGATCACTGCAATTTTCACAGGGTCAACCATAAACCCCTGTCGGCATACTATATGTCCAAGCAAGATTTTGAGGGGTACGCAGAAGATACACTTCTTTATATTCAGGGAAATCTTGTGCTTTCTACAGGTGTCCAACATCATGCGCAAGTTTGAAACGTGCTTTTTTACTAAGCCAAAGACAGTCCAATCATCAAAGTAAACTTCTAGAAATTTGTGGATGAACTCTTTAAAGACTGCGACTACTATTCATGAAAATATAGCAGGGGCATTCTTGAGTCCAAATAGCATCAATGTGTACTGGAAGGATCCCCATTCAGTGAAAAACATAGTCTTGATGCGATCTTTAGGTGTGATTCTGATCTGATGGTACCCTGAGAACCCATCTGTGAATGAGTATGCTTCTTGCCCCTCTACGCTATCAAGGATTTCGTCTGAGAATGGCATAGGAAAGGGATCATGCATGCAGGCATCATTAAATTTGCGTAAGTCCACGCAGATTCTTATCTCCCCCTTCGTCTTTTTTCTCTTGAACCACCGTTGGAATTACCTAGTCCGACTGCTCGACTCGTTCGATGATACCTGCAGCTTCCAACTTCATAGCAATCTCCAGGGATTTTTCCTGTGATTCAATGGATTTCTGACCCATAGGTACACGTAGGTGATTTAGTAACATAGAAATGAACCATTCCTTGTGTTGTCTCTCATCATAAATAAATTCCCCTTCTCTAATTACCTTCTTCAACTGTTGGTTAGCTTGCCACATAGACTCATATGGTCCTTGCTTGAAATCCTTTAGATCATTCACTATTTGAGAGTAGGATTTAGGTTTTTTGAACTATTGTTTTAGGGAATTCTTAATCTCTAGAATGGTTGCATTCGCATGTAGAGCTATGTATCCCATATACCAATCCAGGGCTCTTCCTTCAAAGGCAAGGGACAGATGTGCCCTTTTCATAGCATCATTGGCCACATTCTGCACAGTCCATACTGATTCTGAAAAAAAACATAACGAATCCATATCTTCATCCCCTACACCCTTAAAGGTAGGTATATTCATGTGCGAGGCCATCTCATCTTTTGGTGGTGGAGGTACATGTAAGTTCTTACAACTATGCTAAGTTGAAGGTGGTGTAGTTAAAGGGCTATGCGCAACTGAATTCCTTACTGGGTTGTAGATAGATCTATATCCTTCTTGATTAGTTCTGTAGTATTTTCCACTCTGCGTTGTACCCTAACTTTGATTAGAGCTCATTCACTCTGTATGAATACAAAGAAATATCTTTTCGCACAATAATATCTTAATCATTAATGGTAAGGTTTTCAGAAACTTACCCTAAAAATCCTTGAAGAACTGCCGATCTGGCTCTGAATAGGACAAAAAAATTTTGATCGCAAATAACCTCACAAATCCTCCTAACCCATTGTCCACCCAGTAGTCCACCATGCGGGTGATGGTGTTATCAGTCCTCTCTAACTACTGAATCAACTCTGGAGTCCACTGTGTAACCCGTTCGTCCTTCCAACACTTTTGGAAATCTATGAGCCTTGGAAGTCATTCTTGAAGCTCATTTGCAAATGTCACAAAGAATATTTCATAGACCTATGTGAAGATGTACTTATTCTTCCACTTCTCTGCCATCAAATTTGTACTGTGATTCTCTTTTACCACAACTTCTTGAACCTTCTTTTTGAACCACTCTTCAATTTCTTTCTTTTGAGGTCTCCAACTTTCCCTTGGAATTACCTGATCCATCTCTCAAAATGCTCCTGGTCCTAGCAATGAAACAATTTGTTGGCTCGAGGGGTCCTGACCCAGGTTCAGAGGTTAAGGTTTGCCAACAAACCCCTACACCACTGGCCCTTTCGGCAGTGACCTGCTTGCGCAAAGCCAAAGTCTCTCCCGAAGCTGTATGGGAGGGTGCTAGAACCAGGTTTCCGCACCCTGAGAGAGAGTAGGTAATTCAAGCAGATCCACGCTCGCAGCTTATCAAGTTTGCACTAGACCGATATATTTGCAGGATAGTTAACAATATAATTGCACTATACAGAGCTATTGTCATTCACAGATATAGTTAATAACTCTGCATCCACGTGCATATCAACATTAATCAGCTCATATCATCATAACACGTCATCGAAAAAGTAAAATTATACCATAACATAGACAAATTCGTAGCATAAACAGATAACCAACAATATTCATAACAGATCCAATATTTCACATAAATAGAAATACCTTAGATCAGATAACATATAAATACTTCAACCATATCCCCATATATTATTATTCCAAACTCAATACAATCTGACACAGCCTGCGCACACAGCCAGCAGGGTATGCACATAGCAGGACTGAGGATCTCCATGCACACAGCCAGCAGGAGTCCTTACCCTAACGACCAACAACAGATCTAACAATTCGCACTTAGCATCACACTTAATTCTTTCCTACTTTAAGACTAAAAAATGTTCATATATTTATATCGACTTAGCCTACACTTCCAATGGTCCGCAAACCTTGGTTTGCGGACTCTTGTTCTAACCTTGACCCATTACAATGCATTCAGAGCTTTGACCCACCCCAAAACCCCTGTGTTAGACTAATTAAGATGAAAAATATACAAAATTGTACAAAATTCACAGCTTTAGGGGACCATGTTCCAATATTTCCTTCAGGAAATAGTGGATACATGAGGTCCCTCAAGATGCCTACACTCAGTAATACACTACTCCTCAAGGAACATGTGAATGTTGATCACACATGATAAGAGGCGCAAAAATGAATTAAGAGTATGTTGTGAGTTGGAGAAGAGTACAAGTTGAAGCCATGAAGGGAGGGGCCACATGTAGGAATCAGAGGTCTAGGTGATAGAGTGGCAAAGGAGTACATAATATAGGAAGGGGGAAATAGCTAGAGGTCCACGAAAAGGATTAGCCAGTATGAGAGGGAGCGAAGAAGAACGAATAGTGCCCACCGGAAAAACCAATATAAGAAAATGAAATGAAACTAGAAATATACCAAGGAGAGAGTGTAAAGGCCTAAGAGAAATATAAGAGGCACGAGAAGAGAGCTAGACAATAATGAAAGTCAAGGAGATGCTAGTAGAGAATTAAAATGCAAAAACAAAGACAAAGGAAGGGAAGGTATACATACCAGAAGCTATCAAGAGTTCTCCTACTAAAGGTGTTCGAAGTCAAGGATGATTGTCATTTTGCATGCATAAGAAGTCAAATTTGAAAGAAACACCAAAATAATAGACCCTATGAGGAGAGGGAAAAGGTTGAGATGATTTGATATTCCAGGTTAACGATTGGAAATTTCTATTCAAACTCTAGGAAGGGGGAAGTAATTTTTCAATTTTATAGTTGCAATTGTGTGCCAAGAATAAAGGAGAAGGGCCTGACCAAGGCTTAAGGAGGTGAGCTAGCCAGTGACCTCAAATCATCACCCAAGACTAGAGTCACAAATGTGGGAATCAGATACCCAACATTGTTAGATTAGAATTACACAATGATGGAGCGTACCATAAGCTATGTTCGAGTAATAATAAATGTTACATGATAAGGCACCTAACAAGCATCCTGCTAAGACGACAAAAAATATTTACAATGGTGATGGTTAGGCATGAGTGCAAGTGTTTTTTAGTTGACTCGCATGAGGCAAGGTCTTGGGATCGATGGTGCCATAAAATGATTTATGGGGGCATGTTTCCACATCCTGCAGTTGCTTACACAGGTGTTGTAGTGGGAACTCCCTTGCCCCACTTTTCCACCGCAAACACCTCATCTACAATTGATTTTATTTTAATTTATATTCATTTTTATTATAAGTTATATTAAGTATTTAGATATCAAATTATTTTATGATTACTTCTATATTATTGTTATAATTATTGGTAGATTTAATTTTTTAAATGTATTGCTTGTCTCATCCTTCTATATGAATAAAAACTTGTTTTAAAGAACCATAAATATTTATTTGTAAAAAAAACATGTAAAAGAAAATAGGCCCTTGAAATAACATTACTATAAGTCAGCATTTACTATGATTATGAAGGTGAGACATTATTGATTCTTTATGTTGGGCATATTGTTGGCATTGATGAAAACCAATTTCCTTCAATTAATGTCAAAGGTGTGATTTCTTGGATGTCAAAGGAGGTATGGTAGCCTAAATATTATTGAGAATTTGTTGAAATTATGACAATCAACTGAGTATGTAGAAGGTGTGGCTGGATATTCCTCTCCAAAATATTTCCAACATTATAATACTATTGGTCAAAGTGATTTAGAATAAGAAGAAAATCCAGTTTGAACATGACACATTGGAAATTATGATAGCCTAAATATTGTTGAGAATTTGTTAAAGTTAAGTCAAATAAAAAAAATCAAATGGTTTGGTTGGATATTTTTCTTTAAAAATTTTCCATTGATATATGGAACTTGGACAAAAACCTAACGGATAAGGATAAAAAATAACTTAAAGTCAAGCATGTTTATAATGGATTAACATGGGGCGAACTCCAAATTCCTTAATTATTGTGCATATTTTTTGTCTAATCAACTGGTTAGTGGTTAGTGTCTATCTTGGGATATCAGCAATGTCTAATGTCCAATGATGTATTACGTTTAATAATTTGGGTGTCTGGTTTGTGTTGTGGTTGAATATGGGAAGTAAGAGGGGTGCAACCCCATCCAAAATTTAAAAATAATCATGATATATGATATACATGATATATGTTTTTTGTTGGGGTAAATATTGTATTTTCTTCTTAATAGAAATGTACATGGATATGTTATATATTTTAGGCTAGTCTTTTACTAGGAATACCATACCATAGCGAAAATCCACTCTGCGTAGAGAGGCAGAGAGAAGTAGGATAACATAATGTTCAAAAATACTAAAAATATTATACACATACTAAAAAGCAGACTAGATTGTCCTTTAGAAAAGACATTAGTACCAGAGAAAAAAATAAGCTTGATCATAGCATAAGACTAAGGAGGGGCATCAAATTCTCTAGCTACAACCTGAATGTTGGCAGGGTTTCCTACTGGGGAATGAATACGAAGGTGCTACCCTATGTAATCAAGGCATTTGTCTAAGTCTCCCATATGATGATGCAAATGATCTATAGCTTCTAGGATTTATTATCTATGCTCAAAAGATTCCATCAATATTCTATAGAGGAGAAACTTCAAATTAAAAAACAATTCAATGGTGTTCATGTATTTGTTAAAATGACTATGTGTGTGTCTCACATATAGCACCCAATCTCCTAGTTCAGTGAGAACCTGAACTTCCAAAAGTTGATGTCACTGAGAGGCTTCTTGATGTTCCATATAGTGAGATACTCGTGGATGGGTCCTGGGGTGGGTTTCCAAAAACTACAGTTGTTTCCTTCAGGCAATGATGGATACTTGAGGGCCCTCAAGATGCCTACACTTAGTAATATGATACTCCGAAAGGAACATGTGCATGTTGATCACACATGATAAGAGGTGCAATAAGGAATTAAGAGTAATTTTTCAGTGGGATAACAGTACGAGTTGAAGGAACCAGGGGGGGGGGCACATGTAGAAAGGAGAGGTGTAGGTGATAGAGTGAAAAAGGAAGACATAATCTAGAAAGGGGGAAATAACTAGCGGCCCCTGAAAAGGCTCACCTTGTATGAGAGGGAGTGAAGAGGAAGGAATAGTGCCCATCTGCAAAACCAATAGAAGAAAGTGAAAAGAAACAATAAATATACCAAGGAGAGAGATTAGAGGCCTAATATAAATCTAAGAGACGTGAGAAGAGTGCGAGACAATAATGCAAGTCAATGATATGCCAATAGAGAATTCAAATGAAAAAAAAAGACCAAGGAAGGGAAGGTATACATACCAGAAGCTATCAAGAGTGCTCCTACTAAAGGTGTTTGAAGTCAAGGATGATTGTCATATTACATGCATGGGAAGAAAAATTATAAAGAAACATCAAAAGCATCAGGCATACAAGGAGAGGGAAAAGGTTGGGCCGATATGATATTCTAGGATAACAATTGGAAATTTTCATTGAAAATCTAGCAAGGGAGAAGAACTTTTTCAATTTTTTGTTTTATGCCAATAATAGAGGAGTAGGGCTTGACTAAGGCTTGAGGAAGTGAGCTATCGAGAGACCCCAAATCATCTTGGTGATACCTGAGACTAGAGTCACAAATTGGGGGCTCAGGTACCCAACATTGTTTTATGATAACTACACGATGATGGAGCATGCCATAAGCTATGTTGGAGTAACAATAAATGTTACATGAGAAGGAACCTAACAAGAATCCTTACAAGATGACAAAAAATCAGTACATTGGTAATTATTTGATCCGGATTTATGCAGGAATGCAACAGAATAAATATATAACCATAAATACAGAGATGCAGCGGAAATAACACTTCATTTCATTAATATCAAAGAACTGAAATTTTCTTACAGACAGAATGGAAATAAAACTAGTTAGGGTGCTGGTAGCTATCTCTGAGAAGAGATGTGACGACTATAGGCCTCTGAACTGAGTTAAAATGAGGCTTGAGGGCCTATTTATTATTTAGAACAATGGGAAATCCTAAACAGCCAAAACCCTAACCCTAGGAGATGAAGCGCCAAAACTATGGGCCCCATTTGGGTAAATTGGTGTTTCAACTTCCCAGGGGCATGACTTTGGCATACGATCTTCGTTTGATGCATACCATACCTCGTTATAAATATCTATCCGAGGAATACAAATTTGGAATGAGCAACATCGGTCCATGGACCCATGTTTCTCTCCGTCTTCCCAAAAAACGTCGTTTAGGGCCTCAAAACGGCTCCGGAAGTTCAGGACCTGAAAAACTGCTAAAAATTGTAAACTGTGCCGAAACTGAAAAACTGAGAGAGACAATGGTGGAGCCCCAAGTGGAATAGGCAGGTGACCACCAATATCCACCTAGATCTTTCCTCCCCCCTTAGGAAGCAATGGTCCCCATTGCGTTAAGTTCCTCCATGAGATGAGGAAATTTCTGCTGAACTTGGTCCCTGGTGAACCACTTTCCTTGGTGCAGGAGTTGGCCAGCTTTGACAACCCGATATAGTTGGATCTTCTGCTGGAGAGTGTTCTTGATTTGCATGTCCATGATGCAATCTGTGGTGGCCTGTTCCATGCAGTCTGGATTTAACTCAGTTGGTGTGAGTTGTTCTGCAATGTCCGAGGTGTCCGGTAGAGGTGGGAAGTACAGTAGAGGTGGGAAGTAAGGACGAAGGCGGTCCACATTGAAGACTGGGTGCAGACCAAGGAATGGTGGAATACTAAGCTCGAATGCATTGTTCCCTACAGCCTTGGTGATGGTGTACGGCCCGTATCGGAGCGGGCGAAGCTTGCGGTGGGGTCTAGTGAGGCGCTCCTTCTGCAAATGTAGCCATACTTTATCACCCACCTGGAAGTTGTGTGGCACCCGGTGTTGATCATGGCGTTGCTTGTACTTCGCGATGACTCATCATTATATCATGAACACGATGGCGGATGGCATGTTAGATACGCTCGTGAGCTACCTTTGTCGACTTCCCATTGACATGGTGAATCGCTTTGTTAGCTACGAATGGCATAAAGCTACGTCGATAGGACATAGTGGATAGAATCTGACCCACGGAAGAGCTATAGTAGATTGAGCTTGAAAAGAGCAGATTATAACTATGTTGTACATAGAGTCTCTGTCCATGTGCGTGGATACTTTAGATTGTACATGCGCGAGAATGTGTACAATCATTACGGTGACGACCCTTTGTACAACCATCTTTGTTTGGGGATGAAAGTTTATGGACTTGGTGAGCTTGGTATCCAACATTGACCGGAGAATTTGGACCAAAATGTGCTGAGGAAACTGCTATCCCGATCTGATATGATAGACTGTGGGATCCCAAAGTGCACCCACACTTGTTCAAAGAAGAGTTTAGCAGTGGCTTCTGCTGTGATATTCTTCTTGTAGGCCGCCATAATGGCATCTTCGAGAATCTGTCGACGACCACAAAAACACAGTCATTTCCCTGCTTAGTAGAAGGCAGGCCCGACATGTAATCCATGGAGATGGATTCCCAAGGTCGACTAGGGGTAGGTAGAGGAGTATATAGGCCTTGCTTCTTGATGGTCGGTTTGGCAATGGCACAAGCAGTGCAGGATCTGATGTGCTTCTCAACATCCTTTCGAAGGTTCGGCCAATAGAAATACTTCTGTAGTATTGCTACTGTTTTCTCGACCCCGAAATGCCCAGCGACTCGGCTGTAGTGTGCTTCCCATATCATCTTGGCACGCTCGCTTGAAGGAACACAAAGGTGTCCCAGGTGACATAAAAGTGCATCTTGGAGGTGAAAATTTGGAACTTGCGTACCCCCCAAGAGTTCCTTGTAAGTGTGGCCGAATTCTGGGTCACTCTCATAGAGAAGCGGCCAATCAGAAGTCTCGTGCCCACAAGAGTTGAGCACAGTGGTGAGAGCCACGATCGGTGGTCGGCTGAGGCAGTCTGCAACATGATTGGTGCTACCCTTATTGTACTTGATGTTCAAATGAAACTGTTGCAGATATGTGGACCACTTCTGATGGCGATCATTCTGCAACTTCCCTTGTGTCTGTATGAAATGCAGGGGCCGGTGGTCTGTGTGGATGATTGTTTCCTTCCCCAAAATGTAATGCTTCCATTGTCGACAAGCTTACACAATGGAATACATTTCTTTGTCATAAGTGGGATACTTGCGAACTGTGTCAGACAATTTCTCACTGTGAAATTCCACTCGATGTCCCTGTTGAGTAAGAACTGCCCCAATAACATAGTCAGAGGCATCTGTCTCGATCTCAAATGGCTGTTGCAAGTCTGGTAAAGTGAGCACTGGGGCAGAACAGAGGCAATTTTTCAATTCTATGAACGCCTTTTGTTGAGGTTCCGACAAAAATAATTTTTCTCTCGCTCCTCCCTTGGTGACTTGACTCAAGGGCCAAGTGATATGAGAGAATCCCAACATGAACCTTTGGTAGAAATTAGCAAGACCCAGAAAGTTGCAAAGCTCTGTTATAGTGGTTGGGGCTGGCCAATCCCGAATGACTTAGATCTTGGATGGATCCACATGCACCCCCCTTTCATCAATAATGTATCCCAGATATTGAACCTGGGTCATGCCAAAAGCGCACTTCTCCAAATTGGCACACAACTTGTGTTGCTGCAGTGTTTGGAGGACTTTTCGGATGTGGTGAAGGTGCTCTTCCCAAGTCTGGCTGAAGATCAGAATGTCATGCAAGTACACCACTACAAATGAGTTGGTGAATGGCCGCAAGATGTCATCCATCATCCTCATGAAGGTTGCGGGAGCATTCGTCAACCCGAAAGGCATGACCAACCATTCAAAAAGGCCTTCCTTGGCTTTGAAGGAAGTCTTCCACACATCGGAGGGTTCAATTGGTACCTGGTGATACCCAGACTTCAGGTCGATCTTGCTGAAATATTTTGCACCTTTGAGTTGGTCTAGAAGGTCATCAATCCATGGGATTGGCTACCTATTCCGGATAGTGATCTTGTTTAGTGCCCGATAGTCAATACAGAATCTCCACGTCCCATCCTTCTTCTGTACCAACACGATCGGGCTCCCACAGGGCGATGAACTTGGTCTGATGTGACCTTTCTGCAATAGCTCCTGAATCTACCTCTTGATTTCATCATTCTCTAGAACAGAGCACCGATAGATCGGTCCATTAGGTAGCGGCGCACCGGGGGTCAGATCAATCGGGTGCTTGACCTGACAGTGCAGAGGAACCCCTGTGGGTGAGGTGAATATGTCCCCGTACTCCTCCACAACCTTATCCATTTGTTTTTGTTGTGCAGAGGAGCCCTGTCTGGAGGTCATGGCCACAGTCTTCTTCTTGCCCTGGGGGCGGATCATCAGGAAAATGAATTTCCTGGTTTGGGAAATGAGCTTACTGCATTGTTTTGCAGTAACCAAAGAGATAGCGGCAGGAGGTGGTACCTCTGGTATCCTGTACAACTTATTTTCCAAAGTAACAATAACAGCACGAGGCCGAGACTCATACACAGCATGATGCTTCCACAAGTATGGTTGTCCTAATAATACATCAGAAACATCAATAGGAGCAACGTCACATAGTACCTCATCCGTGAAGGGCTTGATGCCATAGGGAAGGCGACACTGCCGGCTGACGCGGAGATCTCGTCCTTGGTGAAGCCACCCGATGGTGTATGGATGTGGGTGAGATGTGGTCGGCAAGCCCAACCGCTTCACGGCGTCTGCTGAAATGAGGTTCTTTTGGCTCCCATTGTCGACAATGAACTGTACAGGGGAGCCCTTTACCCACATCTGGGAGTGGAAGAGACGTTCCTCCTCCTCTGGATCTTCCGGTTCCTCCTTCTGGACCTTTGTAGTGGCAACAGTGGCGTTGGGCTCCACATCAATAATCTATTTCCCTTTTTCATTCCCCTTTTCAGGTTCTGATTCGGAGTCGGAGCATGCATCTGACTCAGAAGCCCTCATCTCGGCCACTAGCGACTGCTTGGCCCGACACTCACTTGTGTTGTGAGTGGAGCTCTGATGGAACTCACACCACTTTCCCGTGTCCTTCTTTGGCTTTACGGTGTTGTTCTTTTCTTGTGGATTTGGTGGGTTGTCTTTAGCCGCCATGCCTTGGCTCTGTCCTTTGTTCTGCGGTTTGGAAGCACCTTTTCCTTGCTTTTGATTCGCAGATCCAAAGTCTCGCTTCTTCTGTTTGAATTTCTGCTCAATCTTGGCAGCATACCGGTATGTCGTACCAAGTGAGGAGATGTCAAGGAACTCCATTTCCTCCTGAATGTATCTGTGCAGACAGCTGTGATACTTTAGCACCAAATGTTTCTCTGAATCTTTGATACCCAACTTTGTGCGCAGGGTATGGAACAGATTCGTCAGCTCATGCACATCTTGATCCCTTTGTTGTCGCAGCGTGGTCCATTGTATGTACTTGTCCTCATAGCTCCCCACGAGATAGTACTGTTCCTTGACGGCGTCTCGGAAAGAATTCCAAGTTGGTACGGCCGAGAACAGAGAGGGTTATGTCTGGTCCTTGTTCTCACAGTAGGTTTCCCACCAGTCCTTAACATGGGGGGTAGATTTGAGGAGTGCGAAAATAATCTTCTCCCGGTCTGAAAAGTCATGAACCGAGAAATATCCTTCTAATAGATTCAACCATCTATCTACGGCATCTGCGTCTATTTGACCCTCAAATATGGGAATGTCAAAATTTACTTGTACCTTAAAAGGAGTCGCGCCTCCAAAGTGGCTGCTGGATGCAGATGCGCCGCCGGTGGGTAGCCATTGAAGGATCTGAGCAAAGTTATCCATCATCACGTTCCTTTGTATTTCGAGGGCCTCCTCGAGCAATATTTTGATAGGATCTCCTGCTCCCTCATCTTTCTTTTCGTCCCCCATGGGCGTCCGTCGAGGTTTGCGAGGCTGATCTTGCAAAGGTTCCACCAGATCAAGCCCTAGCTCCTTATAGCCCGACCTCGTTGGGGACATGCAAAGAAGGATCGAGAAAAAGCAGACCGCTCTGATACCACTGATCCGGATTTATGCAGGAACGTAACAGAATAAACATATAACCATAAATACAGAGATGCGGCGGAAATAACACTTCATTTCATTAATATCAAAGAACTGAAATTTGCTTACAGACAGAATGGAAATAAAACTAGCTAGGGCGCTGGTAGCTATCTCTGAGAAGAGATGTGGTGGCTACAAGCTTCTAAACTAAGTTAAAATGAGGCTCGAGGGCCTATTTATTATTTAGAAACAATGGGAAATCCTAAATAGCCAAAACCCTAACCCTAGGAGATGAAGCGCCAAAACTATGGACCCCGTTTGGGTAAATTGGTGTTTCAACTTCCCAGGGGCGTAACTTTGGCATACGATCTCCGTTTGATGCGTACCATACCTCGTTAGAAATATCTATCTGAGGAATACAAATTTTGAATGAGCAACATAGGTCCATGGACCCATGTTGCTCTTCGTTTTCCCAAAAAATGTCGTTTAGGACCTCAAAACGGCTCCGGAAGTTCAGGACCCAAAAAACTGCTAAAAATAGTAAACTGTGCTGAAACTAAAAAACTGAAAGAGACAATGGTGGAGCCCCAAGTGGAATAGGCGGGTGACCACCAATATCCACCTGGATCATTATTAGGCATCAGTGAAAGTGTTTTGTGTTCGACTCACATGAGGTAAGGTATTGGGATCGGTAGTGCCATAAAATGATTTATGGGGGCATGTTTCAAGTGGTTAGTGTCTAGATTGGGAAATCATCAATGTCAAATGTTGAATGATGCATGTTGTTTAATCTTTTGGGTGTTTGGTTTGTGTTGTGGTTCCATATGGTAACTAATAGGGGTTGAATCCCTTCCAACATTGAAAAATAGTCATATAATGGGGTAACTTATATTGGTTTGGTGTAAGTTGTGTGATGTATCTGATGACATACCTATGTAATGTGGCAGTTCTAGCGTAACACCTATTTGACATGTCTAAAGTATTACCTGGTGGACATGTAATATGTAGATATGGATGATGTGGTAGAACCAAGACACATGAGGGGCCTCATATACTACACTTTTTCATGACATAAGCTAATATGGTTAACGTGGTGAACCCAGAAAGATGGTGTAAGTAGAGATGGTTGATGTGGCATGTGGCGTAATTAGAGACGGTTGGCGTGGTAGAACCTTGACACCTAGTACATTGGTGACATGGATACATGACATTTCAAGAAAACCTTTTTTGGTGGCCAACATGACTGATTTTGGATAACACATGGAAACAACCAAAGGGTTCCATGTGGGAATGATGATGTCATGGCTACATTAGTATCTTGTTTTCCATGTACAAATAAGGTCTCAGTCACTTGGAAAAGAAAATTATAGCTCAAAATTCCCTGGGGTTCGCCTTATCATGTTGTGATCACATGGGTTGGCTGCACAAAAATTATGGTCAAATAATCATTGTCAACCCTATTCCAGTTTTGTTTAAACATATATATATATATATATATATATATATAGTATGCACTCGTGTTTTAAACATTTTGTTGCAACGCTATGGTCTCGTGGTTTATAACACTCATGTTGTATGGAATATTTTTATCTGCATTGGAAACAAGTTTGACTCTTGTTGGAAGTTATATGGTATCCTTCTTAACCTTGATGTGTTTTTTCATGGACTGTGCATTGACAACACACATACACATAATTTTCAAGGCCTCGCTATGTGAACATAATGCGTAGTTGAGTTGGTGTTTGGTTTGTCTTACTATGTAGTGGTGGTAGGTTTGAGTCTAATGTTAAAATATTTTTTGGCATTTGGAATTAGTGCATGGAAAAGGGCATTTTCCCGAACCTGAATAATGCAGTATGTCAAATTGGCGAGGTATATATTTTTTAGCACACATCGAAAGGTGAATTTTGTAGGCAAGAAAATTAAAAGGTACCCTTTGTCAACTTGTTAAGGCCATTTTTTCTATCCATTAACTTTGATTAAGAAGAATGGGTCATTTTTAGGCCCAAATTGATTTTTCAACAAGGGCGAGTGGTGTGATTTGTTTTCAAGTCTGAAAGGGGGACATGAAAATCCATGAAGATAGATTTTTTATGGTAATAATCTATATATATATTTTTATTTTCAAACAAATTTAATTCTCATGAATAAGTATTGTTAAAATTAGAGAGAGAGCAGGGATGCACAAAAATAACACACAAAACAAAATATATTTATTACTCTATATCAAATCACATGAATACATCACAATTTTTATAGTGCTGTTGAGATCCAACTAATTCCACTCTTGGAGGGAGAAGTTGAGAGAATCTCTCAACATCCTCCAACAAGCCAAACCAATCCCTAATATTTAGTGTGCATCATAAATGAGGCATTATCTCAAACACCCCCCCATAAATCCTACATTACAGAAAACTTACAATACTGAAATCACGATTACAAAATTTGTATTTGTTTTTGTCTGGCTAGTATTCATCAGCAAGTCTACCCACTCTGCGGTCTTCTGGATTCTGCTCTTTCTTTCTTCACATCTTTGAGCTTACCTTTCAACCCATTTAAAGTATACCTGCTTCTGACCATCAATGCTGAATTTGTAAGATTAAAGATTCTTGACACCCCCAAAGAAGAGTCTTGACACTGAACTACCCTATGAAAATATTTCCATCTATGAAATAACCCCGAAGAATAGATTTCAACAGTCTATAGGAAAATATTCTAGGTACAGAATATGATCAGCGATCAATCCTACAAAGTGACCTTTACACACAAGGATCTCATTGTATAACCTGTAACCGATGCTCTTGAAGATCGAAGCACAACAAGATCCATAAACATATAACAAATTCACACAATTAACTTAGCCAATTGTTCTCTCGGCACCGAAGAACGTCGAGAATGACTAATTAAAATGATGCTAAATTTTTGAATAATTGGTTCTGCACTACACAAATCTCACTACATAAATCTCACAACAACAAATTCATGAAATTATCCAAACATCATTCAAGTAATTAATGGCGTTGCTCATGCATTTTTGGAAGACAATGATATCATCATTAGCATTCTACACATTAAGGCTGATCTGACTGATTGTCCTTCACATCAGTCATAATGTCCAGGAATGGTGAAATAATTTCCTGCATGCAATCCAAATTCAAGCCCTGAATCATTGAAGAGGGCACCAAATATTCACAAAGAGATGGACTGGAATCTGTAGTGATGACCTCACAGAGCTCAAAAAACTTCGATTGCAATTGCGTTGAATAACTTGAGTCGAATGCAGATTAACTGTCATTCCTCACGTATCTGGGCTGTTGCTTTACCTCAATGCCACTCGATCTATGCTGCAAAATAATTCTCCTGAAACTTAATGCAACTTAATCTCCTGCGTAATTCCAATCATAATGCTGTGACTTAACTCCCCTTACAATGTTTATCAATCATGTTTCTTTTGCTTCATCTCATCTACACTCGAGTGCTGCGTTCACACTGCTGTGTGCTACGTGTTAACTGGTGATGATACAACTCTTCACGTAGGGTTTGCGGGAATTAAAGGGAAAATTAAAGTTTGAAAGAGATGCCGGAAAGAGTTTCCAGGTTTGAAATCGAAAATAAAAAGATGAGGGAAAAGTTTTCCCTGATTGAATGTGAAATTTCAAGTATAAGGGATGAAAGGAAAGAATGGCCGCAGGAGCGCATCATGTTGCTGGATTCAATGTTGGAGTTGGCTACACATGCAGAGACGAAGTCATGTAAAACACGAGCTCTTCTCCTCACTCTGAGTGGTCTATTTCTCCGATCTGATCCCCAATAGAGTTGAAGCAAAGCCAGAGGATTACCCTTTACAACAGAACTCAGATGAATTTTTAGTATGGATATCAATGGGTCAGCGGGAAATATTATAATAAAATAACAAACACACAAAAAAACTCTTACTCAGAACTATTTACTTTCCTAGAGCAGAGGTTTGACAATCATTGCTCTCACATCTCCCTGGCCATCCCGTGAGGGATTTAAGCCAATAGTGGCTCCGATACCATGTTAAAATTAGAGAGAGGGCAGGGATGCACAAAAATAACACACAAAAAAAAAAAAAATTTATTACTCTATATCAAATCACACGAATACATCACAATTTTTATAGTGCTGTTGAGATCCAACTAATTCCACTCTTGGAGGGAGAAGTTGAGAGAATCTCTCAACATCCTCCAACAAGCCAAACCAATCCCTAATCTTTAGTGTGCATCATAAATGAGGCATTATCTCAAACAAGTATACTCCTGGTGATCGAAATAATAGATGAACAACATGCTACTACTGATGATTGAATAAGAGATTGAGGTTACATTTATATGATAAGATTTGTTAGGGGAATTTATTGTGTTTTGAGTTTGCAAATCTAGTTTTAAATATTGTGAAAAGTGGTCCACTATGTTTTGTTGAAAGAGGTTGGTGCCTCAGTCAAGTTGGATCCTAAAATAAGTTGGTTCTTGCATATTTCAGAGGTTGGTGCCTCAATCAGGTTGGATCCTACAATAAGTTGGTGCTTTTAAATTTCAAAGGTCAGTTCCTCAATCAGGTTGGATCCTATGGTAGGTTGGTTCCTACAAATTGATTTCATTGGTTGATGCCTATATATTGATGTAATCAATGAGTGAAGAAAAACAACTACAAGAATATAAGGATAAATATTGTGATATAAATTGAAACATTTATGCCTTCTCTCTGGGCTTCAACTTTGTTAGGGGACATCCAATCCAATCTAAACTCTGCAATTTATATGTACAATGATCAAAGTGAATAAAAAATAACTATTTGTTAACTCAGGAGAGTAGTAGTGCTTCAACATTCTACCATTTACTGGTCCTTCTTATAGATCTGTTCCATCCATTTATTTCAAAAATAAAGCATTATTGCCTGTATATTCATAAATCACATAAGGTCCTTTCCACAAAAAATCAAATTTTCCATGTTTACCTTTGTCTTCTCTTCTGGAATCCCACTTTAACACTTTATCTCCAATTTAGAAATCATCCTCTTTACTCTTTTTATCAAAACATTTCTTGATGTTATCCTGAATGACTTTAGATTTGATATAAACTTCTTCCCTTATTTGTTGCGATTGAATAGTTTGATTGATCCTTATTTGAATGTCATTTGTTTCAACTTGTAACTCTTGGATAATTTTCATCACTGGTACACCTAGGGAGGATGGAAAAAAAACATCCATTCCATAAACAAGTTACTAAGGGGAAGTACCAATGAATTTTTTAATAGTAAATCAATCTTCCCATAAGGCACTGAATAAATTCTTATTCCAAGTATTTTTATTTTCTTCAAGTAACTTTTTGATGATGTTTACAAGACTCTTGTTTGAGGATTTAGCTAGGCCATTATCTTGGGGGTAATATGCAGTAGAATTACCTAAGGTAATATGGTATTTGTGGTAAAGTCAATCATTTTCTTGGATTTGAATGTTGTTGTATTGTCAGCAATTATATTTTGGGGACATCCAAATCATGAAAGAATGTTTTTTTCTAGGAAAGAGAAAATGACAGTATCTATGGCTTGTCGGGAAGTTATGGCTTCAATCCACTTGGTAAAATAATCAGTGGCTGTCAAAATCCACTTATGTTGGCTTGAATATGGAGGGTGAATTTCACCAATGAAGTCTAAACCCCATTGTTGAAATGGCATTTCAGTTAAAATAGGTTTTAAGGGGAGGGGTAATAATTTCATTTTTCCCTAAAAAATTTGGCACTTATGACATGAAGTTACATACTTTTTGACATCAGCAAACAAAGTAAGCCAGTAAAAACCAGCTCTCATGTTATGTCCCTATATTACTAGTATAGCCCCTTATTGTTGTTAGTGTAACCCCCTTATTGTTATTATTGTACCCTTGTAACCCCCATTTTGTTATTATTGTGCCCTTAAATTATTATTTTTAGGTCGGTTAGGATTACGTTGTGGCCCACTAGGATTACATTATGGCCCCACGGACTCCTATATATAGAAAGGAGGTTTTGTAAATTTTATCATCCAAGAATTTTTCGTTCATGTAATGTATTGGAGGTTTCCCCCTCGAAGTGGCTTATTTATAAGGCGTTGATATCTCTTTTCTTCTATTTTTGGAGCTGGTTTCATAACATTTGGTATCAGAGCTTTGGATTCTAGGGTTTCGCTGCTCAAAACAGGTCATCGTGGAATTTTCACTATAAATTTTTTTCTATGAAGTTTCAGAAGCTGAAATGTTTAGGGTATGAAGCTGAAATCCTAAGGAAGATCTTCTAAAAATTTCAGAGCTTGGTTCGCAATATTTTGGGAGATATGAGCTGTGGAAGTTAGGTCTTTTTTCAGGCTCCTAAACAAGTCATTGTGGCATTTGCGCTATAAATTGGTTTCTACAAAGATCCAGAAAATGAAATTTTTAGGGTGCAAAGTTGAAATCCCAAGGAAACGCGTCAAAAAATTTCAGAGCTTGGTGCACAACATTTTTGGAGATATGATCTGTGGAATGTAGTGCTTTTTCAGGCTCTCGAATTTCATCTCAAAGAGGTGATCGTGGGAAACTTTCAATAACTCTCTCCTGAGCATCGGATTGGAGTGCCGTAAAATGTGGTCACAATTAAACAGATTATAGTTTCTTGGATATCAATTTCAGAGGCGAAGGACGGAACAATGACACATGGCAAGTCGTACAAGTTCGCTCTACTGAACCAGTCCATAATTGGGTTATTGTGGGAGATTGGAAATAACTTTGTCTTGAAGAATCCAAATCAGATCAGACCTGTGGCATTTGAAAGAAGCTTCAGAGGGCTACTACAGGGATGAATTTTAGATATTGAAGATCTCCAATTATGGATATAATTCAATTTCAATATCGAGATCCTCAAAATCAAGTAAAAGGTGTGTATTTGTTTTCCGAATTGCATAAGTCTTGTTTGAATAATCAAGTTAAATTGATTCCAAGGGCATATTGTAGAATAGATATCAGTATTGGATTCTAAAATGGCCCCTAAAAATAATTCAATGCCCACTAAGCCTTTAGAAGGCTCTACTATGACTCATGAAGATGAAGAATGGCAACATGACATATCAAAATTACAAGAGCAAGTGCAACAAATTTCACTCTCGCAAAGAACAACAAAAATGAAATGGAAGTTTTGAAGAAAGGCGTGGAAACTAAGATGGATGGTTTGAAGAAAGGCGTGGAAGCTAAGATGATTGGTTTGGAAGCTAAGATGGATGGCATGGAAGTGGGCATGGAAGCTAAGATGGATGACATAAAAGACAACATGGAAAACATGAAGAGTGATCTAAAAGCATACATGGAAGGCTTGATGACAAGATTAAAACCAGAAATGATTCCTAATGGCGGAAATATAGGAGAAGAACCTCCTGATGAGAAAAAAATAAATGTTAATTGTGATTTCATAAACTCGAATGTTGGCGGGAAGAACCACCATATTCCAAAAATGGATATGAGGAAGTTTGATGGAAAGGATCCTGTAACATGGATACTACAGATGGAGCAATATTTTGATCTCCATAACGTGTAAAACACACAAAAGGTACGCATTGCAACTTTACATTTAGAACAAAATACATTTGTATGGTATCAATGGCTTTGCTCCCGTAAAAAAATTGTCACTTGGTCAATTTTTACTGAGGAAATGATAGCACATTATGAGGATACAAAGAGAAACACCTTCTTTACCCAATTGATAAATCTCAAACAAAAGGGTTTAGTGGGGCAGCACATTGAGGACTTCCAAAAAATTGAATATAAGGGTAACTGATATTCCAGAGGGACACAGGATTGATCTCTTCCTAGGCACTTTAAAGGATAACATCCAACATGAAGTTCGCGTTTTGGAACCTGATTCATTGGAGAAGGCATTCAGGTTGGCAAGAAAAGTTGAGTGTAAAATTATGGCGACAAGGAAGCCTACCACTCAATTCTATAAAGAAGGAAGTGTTGCTACGCCTAGATTTCCACAACCTACAAGGTTGACACCACAACAATTGGAAGAAAAAGAGCAAAAGGGCTTTGCTACAGTTGTGATAGCAAATACACTAAAGGTCATAAGTGTGCTGAGAATAAATTATTTTACATAGATTGTGAAGAGGAAGAAGAAAATGAACAAGAAGAGGATATACACCAGGAACCAACCCTAGAAGAGGAAGAAATGAATCCGACCATATCGTGTAATGCACTGGCAGAATTACCACTCCTCAAACTCTCAAGATACAAGGACAAATCAAGAAGAAAAAGGTAATAGTGTTGATTGATTCAGGTAGCACCCATAATTTTATTCATTGTAAGGTAGCCAAGGAATTAAATTGTTTCCTATACCCAACACCCGAATGTCAAGTGATGGTTGCAAATGGAGGAACTATAAATTGCTCTGGAAAATGCCATAATATCAAGCTAACCATGGGGGAATATGTATTGACTAGTCCAATGCTTTCCATTCCTATGGGAGGTGATGATGTTGTACTAGGAGTACAATGGCTACAATCTTTGGGGATGATAGCTTTTAATTTTCAAGAACTTTTCTTGAAATTTTTTTCAGAAGGAAAGGAAGTCGAATTACGGGGTATTGCAGGGAAGCCGGGAAAGATAATAAGCTCTAATGTCATGACAAAGCTTCTAAAGAAAGAACAACGAGGCGTAATTGCACAATTCTGCTCACTAGAAGTTCCAACATCAAAATCATCTATTTCTGCAGATCTCCAACAAGTCTTGGACAATCATTCCAAGGTGTTTGAAACTACCAAAGGACTCCCACCTATTCATGATCATGATCATGCTATTCATTTGATTCCAGGAAGTGTTCCTCCAAACATCAGGCCTTATAGATATCCTTATGTCCAAAAGAGCGAAATTGAACGTATGATTACAAAAATGTTAGAGGCGGGTATAATTCAACCTAGTCAAAGTTCTTTCTCTGCTCCTGTAGTATTGGTACACAAGAAGGATGGATCATGGTGAATGTGTCCGGATTATAGGGAGCTCAATAAGCTCACCATTAAAGATAAATTTCCCATTCGTGTGATTGATGAATTATTGGATGAATTACCTGGAGCAATTTATTTTACCAAGTTGGATCTTTGTTCAGGATATCATCAAATTAGAATGAAGACTGAAGATATTCCAAAAACAACATTTCAAACTCATGAGGGTCATTATGAATTTTTGGTCATGCCTTTTGGCCTTACCAATGCACCTTCTACATTTCAAGGGTTGATGAATTCCATTTTGAAACCCTTCCTTAGAAAATTTGTGCTAGTATTTTTTGATGATATACTAATCTACAGCAGGTCTTGGAAGGATCATGTTGAACATGTTGACAGGGTGCTCAAACTATTGCGGGAGAAACAATTATATGCAAAAAAATCCAAATGTTTCTTTGGAGTACAAGAGGTGGAATATCTGGGTCATATTGTATCTCACGAGGGTGTTAAAGTAGACCTCACAAAATTAAAGCCATTAAGGAATGGAAAGTCCCCACAACCATAAAGAAGTTGCGCGGATTTCTCGGGTTAACAGGTTATTATCGCAGATTTGTTAAGAATTATGGGAGAATAGCAGCACCTCTAACAACATTATTGAAGAAAAATGCATTTTCATGGACTCCTGAAGCAACTAAGGCCTTTGAACATCTTAAAGAGGCAATGTGCCTAGCACCAGTCTTAGCTACGCCAGACTTCACAAAAACCTTTATTGTGGAATGTGATGCCTCAGGAAAGGGAATTGGTGTTGTTTTAATGCAGGAAGGAAGACCCATTTCTTTTGAAAGTTGTCCAATCAAAGGAAAGTATTTAGAGAAACCTATTTATGAGAAGGAAATGTTAGCAATACTGCATGCACTAAAGAAATGGTGAACTTACCTAATGGGAAGACACTTCAAGGTAATAACTGATCATGATAGTCTTAAACACCTTTTGGAACAAAGAATATCTTCAGAAGAGCAGGAAAAATGGTTCACAAAGATGTTGGGTTATGACTTTGAAATAATCTACAAAAAATGAAAGCTTAATGTTGTTGCAGATGCACTCTCAAGAAAGAATGAGAGGTGGAAGCATTGCTTTGTGCCATTTCTATTATCCAACCAGATTGGATAACCAAAGCAAGAGATGAATGGAAGAAGGAAAAAGATGTATGGACACTCATTCAAAAGTTGCAGCAAGATCCTAGTACATCTAATACATTTAGTTGGAAAAATGATTCCTTATGGTACAAAGATCTCTTATATCTTTGTAATAATTCCCAACTAAAACAAAAGATTCTTCTGGAATTGCACACTTCTTCTTTAGGAGGACACTTAGGATTTTTAAAAACTTACCACAGGGTGAAGAAAGAATTTTTTTGGGATGGCCTTAAATCTGATATTCAAAAGTTTGTGGCGGAATGTTTGGGTTGCCAACAGAATAAAGTTGAGACACTTAAGACCCCGGGACTTCTACAACTTTTATGCATTCCAGGTCAACGTTGGGAGGAGATTTCAATGGATTTTATCACAGGTTTACCTAAGTCCGAAAGAAAGAGTGTCATCATGGTGGTAGTTGATAGAATTACCAAGTATCCACACTTTTGTGCATTATCTCATCCATTTAAAGCAAGTACAGTTTCTAGTACATTTATGGACAAAATTAAAAAGCTACATGGAATCCCAAGAGTTATTGTGAGCAACAGAGATCCCATTTTTACTGGAAATTTTTGGACGGAGTTATTTTCTTGTTTGGGTATTCAATTAGCTCATAGCTCATCTTATCATCCTCAATATGATGGTCAAACTGAGATAGTAAATAAATGTTTGGAAGGATATCTTCATTGTTTTGTATCTGATAAACAAACACAATGGGTCAAGTGGTTACCTCTCGCTGAATGGTGGTATAACACTTCCTTCCATACTATAGCAAAAATGACCCCATTTATGGCACTTTATGGATATCATCCACCATCCATCACATCATCTTTAAGGGAAAATTAGAAGGTTCAAGAAGTGGAAGATCACATCAAGCATCAACAAGAAGTTCTCCAACTCTTAAAGGATAACTTGAATTTGGAAAAAAATCGAATGAAACAACGGGCAGATCAACATCGCAGCGAGATAAGTTTTGATGTAGGAGATTGGGTATTTTTACGGCTGCAACCATACAAATAAATGTCCCTCAAGAAAGCTAAGAAGGATAATAAATTATCACCAAAGTACTATGGTCCTTACAAGGTGTTGCAAAATATTGGTACTATGGCATACAAATTGGAGCTTCCTTCTTCTTCGCGAGTACATCCAGTTTTCCATGTTTCATGCTTAAAGAAGGTTATAGGTGAAAATATTCTAGTTCAAACAATATTGCCAGAACTTGATGAGGAAGGAAAAATCATATTGGAACCTGAAGTGGTCACGGAAACAAGAACTCGACAGCTACGGAATTGATCAATTTCAGAGTATCTCATCAAGTATAAGAACTTACCCACTAAAGATTCTACATGGGAGGATGAGAATTTTATACAGAAACACCCAAAGCTACTCAAGCGTTGAGGACAACACTTTTGTGAAGGAGAGGGGCATGCTAGGTCCCTATATTACTAGTATAGCCCCTTATTGTTGTTAGTGTAACCCCCTTATTGTTATTATTGTACCCTTGTAACCCCCATTTTGTTATTATTGTGCCCTTAAATTATTATTTTTAGGTTTGCTAGGATTACATTGTGGCCCACTAGGATTACATTATGGCCCCATGGAATCCTACATATAGAAAGGAGGTTTTGTAAATTGTATCATCAAATAATTGTTCATTCATGTAATGTATTGGAGGTTTCCCCCTCGAAGTGGCTTATTTCTAAGGCGTTGATATCTCTTTTCTTCTATTTTTGGAGCTGGTTTCACAACATCTCAGGATCTTTTCTGCAGTATTTTTCTAGTATAGGTGCCCTCCATAGTCACCTACATGAAATTGTTCAAGTATTTTGTCAGCTTCTTCCTTTAATAAACAATTTAATAAAATCCCACTCTGATCTCTCCAAAAAAGAACATTGTCTAAAACGAAAAATATTACTGCCTTTAATTTTAAAATATGGCCTTGGTTCTTGACAATCCAGGAGGATCTTGTAATTTTAGGAGTACAAATATGATATCTGTATACCAAGGTGAGTCTGAGAAGACTTCACTGATCGTTGGAGTCACCATCTCTTCTTGATCATCTACTTGGGCAATACAATTTATGTCTAGGACATTACAGTTAGATTCAGCCATAAGTCTGGCTAATCCTTGAACTTTGATGAGTTTTATGGGTTTTATCTTTATGTCATATTCTAAGATAGTGGAAATCCACTTACCCTCTCTTCCATCAAGACCATCCTGAGTAAGAATTTCTTTTACTACAGAATTTGGGACATAGGAAATGATATGAGAGTAGAGAATATAAACCCTGAAGTCTTTAATGGCCTTAACCAAAGCTAAGGCTTGTTTTTCCATAATGTTGTACTTCAAAGGGGCATCTCTAAGGGTCTTACTGAAAAAAGCTATGGGTTGTTCAAATCCTTGGTCCATTTTCTGCAGTAAAACTACAGCAATGGCGTGTTCCGAAGAAAATGAAAAAATTATGAAACCTTTCTTAAAGTCAAGACTTATTAGGACTGTAGTTTTATTTAATGCTTGTTTGATGGATTCAAATGATTGATTGGGCTCAATAGTCCATTTAAGAACCAAATCTTTTTTAAGCATGTTATTTAGTTCTCTAATTATCTCAGCCAAATTGGATATAAATCTTCTTAAAAAATTAATTTTACCTAAAAAGGCTTGTAACTCTTTGATGTTTCTTGGTGGGATGTGTTAGAGTCGGTATCTTCATCCCTTCGTCAGAGATCAAAATATCTTTCGTTGCATTTCATTTTAGGTGTCTCATTCAGTCCAATCAGCTACATTCCATTAGGAGCATGGATCATCTTATGGAAGGGCCTTGTCTCTCATATCCCTCATGTTTTGTACCTGCTGGCCTTGGCCTAGTTCTGTTCATCAAAATTCATCAAAATCATTTCCAGTCATTTACAGTCATGTTTAGTCTTAAAGTTGCTAAGAGTCATTTTTAGATTTTTAGTCTCATTAGGTCTAGGGTTTCATTAATTTGGCCTTCAAAAATTCTAATAATGTCAGCAGGCACATGAGGAAGGCTCGAACTAAGTTTTCATTGCAAAAATTTCATCATCGTAATGCTTGATAATGATTCTTCTTCAAAACTCTGTTTTGAAGAAAAATTGTCAATTTTGTCTTTTGTAATAAATGCCATGTAATTTTCAAAAGTTTTTCAGTTGTAAAGTTCTTTAGGCGCAGCCCTGGTCACCTTTTCCAAATCCCATGCCAACTATCCCTGCAAAGACAGACAAGAGATTCATCATCAGTTCAAAAATCAAAGGAAACAGGCAAAACATAGTTTATTTAAAAAAGTGCCAAAGTCTGCAACATTAGAAAGTGGGTTTGCCAAATGAAAAATCAAATTTTTTTTTTCATATATATAAGATATTTTCACATTCAACAGTTCATTTTCACACCAAAGTTATCAAAGAAGCCGAAGAAAATCATGGAGGGCGAAATCAAAGTTTGGAGGCCAGGACTGTGGGTGAGTTTACCTGCGTGGCGCACTGGGTGGAGGTCGCAACGCATAAGCAAAGCGCGGTGCATAGGGCCACTCACCACTGTGCAATTTTGAACGGTCGCAGCACACATAGAGATCGCAGCGCACAGGGCCGGAACACTTAATTTGTTGCCGTCTCTCTCAAATTTCAAAACGAATCTGCCTCCTATGATTCAAGTAAGTTTGTGAGACTTTGAAATTGCTATTAGCCAATTTTTGGGTTTGTTTGAAAAGGGAATATGAGAGTTTGAATGTCAAAACCTTAAACCCTACCACCTTGTTAAAATTTGCTCCTAAGGGTTTTGAATTTGAAGTTTTAAAATTTGATTTTTGTGCCAAGTACTCCAACTCCATTCCCCACCTATGGTTCCTTTCCCATCACTATTAGTATTACCATTACAGTCCTCCCCTTTTCCCTTATATCCCAAGTCACTCATTCCCATTATCCCTATCCCTAAATCCTTTCATTTCCTATCATTCTCCCTTTCCCATTTCACTTGTAAAATTCCCAAACCCCAAGAATCCCAAAAATTCAGTGGCTGTCCCTTATCCTTAATTTTGTCAAATCAAAAGCTTTCAAAAGGAAAAATACCACTTGAAAATACTTCTGTGTTCCCACTATCCTATTTCTCCCACAGTCCCTTCCCTTTCGCACATATTTGGCAATTGAAACAAAGCACCAAATTCTCATTCTTCATCTCATTCAAGCCAACACACACCTTGCATTAACCTTGAGTACCATGGGGAGAGACACTGATACATCATATGATAGAGATAGTGATTCTACCACTGAGCTACATGCACCGAGAAGGCCTCGTAAAGGTGGAAAACATGTGATAGAAGAGCCCACCTCATTCACTCAATTGCAGGCTTTCCCACTCGCCATGGAACGTTTTCGAGAGCAAGCATGCTATCAGTATTGTGATATGATTGCTAGGATTCATCATCATCAGGAGTTAGCTTGTTTGTTTATATTGCATTTGCATGATGGTCAGGTAACTCTTGTTGGTGTAAATTTTACTTTGACACCAGAAACCATCTCTCAAGCAACTGGGATACCGAATGTGGGTGAGCAGTGGAAAAAAAGATAGCACGTGGACAGAGTGCATTATGAACCATACATTAGGCCTAGCTATGTGAGACAGCTCAACAGGGTGTTCCCATTCTGGTTCATAAAGGAATCCTATGTGCCTTTGATGAAACTTATTATCAGATACTTCAGTTGTGAGGGCCGATTCTCACGCCTCTATGCCTACCACATCAGGTTATTGATGCATTTCACGAGAGTGAGGATGATGAAAATACCTTATTTCATGTGCCGCAATATAGAGAGAATGACCACTCTTGTGCAGAAGAAAACTCCCGAGTAGCAGTACAACAATATTTATCACTATGCACTCATCAAGATCGTGGTTGTACATCAGCTTGGATTGCATGGTATTTCATGGGAGGATTTCATTTCCCATGAATTCTTCACAGCTCCTCAGGTTCCTCCAGAGGTTTTCCATGATACAGGTGAACCTTCACATCAGCCTAAAGGTCATGAGATAAAGCCTATCAGTGTGCCAGTATTTGTTACTTATCAGAGAGGCACCAGAGTATTATTTGCAGCAGCCCGACGAGTACTATCTCCAGCTGGGGTGGAAGGGGTCTCGTTGCCGTCATCAGTAGCACAGGTACTGGTACAGGACAGAGGTAAGAGGCCTATGTAGGATGAGGGCCCTTCAGGAGGCCATGATACTGATTTCATGTTGATTGATGAGCATTTGAGCACTCCAAGCTCAAAGTTGAGAGAGACCATTCAGGAGCAGAAGGCTGAGATCGATACCTTGACTGTCAAGTTGCAGAGAGCCCAATGGATCATAAAATACCTAGAGCAGTATAACAAACAATTGGAGGATCAGCAGATGATCATGGAGTTGCAAAACATCCGTGAGAATCGGCAAGCTGCCCAAAGAAGTCAAACCGAGATGACACCCATTGAGCGGGAGATTGAGGCTGATAGAGAGACGTGGCTTGAGAGGGTCAATATTCATCTTGAGAAGCTGTTGGAGAAGGTGAATAAGGAAAATAACATTCTCAGGCACATGAAGAACCATTATTGGGCGCGAAATCATGTTGTCAAAGCGAGGATAAAGATCCTGAAGGAGAGGCTAAAGAGGGCACTAAAGCGTCGCAAAAGGCATGATAGGCTGCAAATTTTGGCCGAAGCTTCTTTGGCCCAACATAGTGCTTGATGAGGGACCTTCAGCCCAAATATCAAGAAATTTTGGAAACATTTTGTCAATTTTGAATTTTTTGGCCTCAAAACAGATTTTCCTGCCCGACGCGTAGCGCCACTTGGCGCGCGCTTATAATTGGCAGCTCTTCAGGAGGAAAAATTGGCATTTCTATATTTTTCATCAAAATTTATACATGCCTATGGATTACCTAAGGATTTTGACAATTTTGGGTTGCCTAAAGGGTCAAAAACACCCTAAAAATGGCCTTTCTGCCACCTTTTGCACACACATGAAGCAGTGTTGGGAGATTTTATTTTTGGAGGGGAAAATGGAAACCCAATCCAGAAATTCCACTTGGGTATGAAATTAGATAGGCAAGGATTTCCAACGAGCTATCCTGCACTCAATTTGGACTTTGGGAAGGCCCTAAAAATCAGCCTCAAACTTGTGCTATGCCTAGACATTTCAGGCACGGCGCATAGGGAAATTTGGCCTATTTTTCACTCAGCAGCTCAGATTTTCGCCTAGTTTTGGCTAGTTTGACTTTTTCATGTAAATATTGATGTACCTTGATGTAATTTCATGACCATGATGTAATTTGGGCACATTTTTACTCATTCTAGTAGATTCATTGACCAAAAAGTGAAATGTAAGTGAATGAATCAGTTTCCTATCATATAGAGGCAAGTTGTTTCATTGCCTATTTTCCAGTTCCTAGATTAGATATGGTTGAAACAGCTCCTAGAATGATGAGCTCGACCCCTATATGCATGGGAATGAGTTAGGCTTATCTATATCATGTAGTTCTTCAGTCATTTTCAGGGTTGGACACTTGGGATTGCTTGGTACTTCATTGTACATTTCATCTTTGCACTTTTGGCAAAGGAATAGACCATGGTTTGCAGCACTCTTTGGGATCCATGTGGCTCTGTGTTTTGATGGTGTGTTTCTTTATGTGATTGTAAGTTCATTTATGTTTATGTGTATCATTTTCCTTCTCCTTTCTTCTTAAATTAAACAAATGAGTGATAAAGTTGGAATTCATTAGCTTGCTTTGCTTTGCCTTCAGTTTTGTTTAATTTTCCATGTTTTCATCTGTTTGAAGAGGATTATTGAAAGCCTCTTTCCCTCTTCAGCTCCTCAGCAATCTGAGCCATCCATTCATTCAATTCAAAGCATCATAACAATTTCCTTCCTTGCCCCAATCAGAACTCTGCAAAAACTAGGCGTCATCCCCCCACCCAAAACTGCCTTTCCCTTTGTTTCCAACAAAACCCCCCAAAATAAAACTCAAACTCCTTTAATTATATACCTAGACTAAAATTAGCTTTTATTTCAAGTCATATCAATTCCTATTGATTATTTTTACTGAGATTGACTCAGAGAGAGCCCTCTCCTGATTTGGTAGGGCTACCTACCAGACTGAGCGTGGTTTGATGTTACCCTGAACTATGCCTTCTTTCAGCCTGAGGTAGATTTAGGAAATAACATAGTGGCAACCATACTGGGGACTAAATTGGTTTTCTTGTTGGTGTTATTTGTTTTATAAGCTATAGACGGAGCCTGAAGTTATGCCAGGTAGCCTTCGAAACGCTCTTTCTTTGCATTAGCGAAAGTAGATAAATGATGCTTCAGTCAATCTCCGGTCTAGCTTGTAAACGTGACACTTGACTTGTAAATTTCCCCCAGTACATCAGATAATTCTGGATTTTTGGGTGATGAGTCTAGAATTTTATAGGCTGAGCAAGTTGGTTTTTTCCCTTTGATTTTGAAAATAATTCAACACACTGGCTTCCGGAAGACATACTAGAGAAATTCTGGATCCCGATCCACCTCCAGTCTATGAGAATCCAAATCTGATTTCAAGAATCCTTCATCGAGAAAGTCCCGTGATTCCTCTGTTCAAATCTCATTCATGCCCTGCTGTGTTTGAATTCCTTAAAGATCTTGAGTTTGACGAACAATTTGAGTTGTCGTTGTTTGAGACTAAGTCTGAAAGTGCTATTGGTTATACTGTCATAAATCCCGAGTTTATCAAGTATCTTGAAATTGAACAGGCTAATAGATATATTGACAGTTACATCTTGAATATTCAAAATTCCATTGTGGCAGCAAACATTCCCGAATTCATAGAGTCTGCATCTGAAACACTTGGGCCATCAGCAGTTACATCTGGTTCACAAGTTCATACCGAGCCTCCTTTCATTCCTACCATTCCCGTGCAACCATCTATCCCTGATCAAAAATCTGCAGTAGTATCGCCTCCATCCACACCACATACACCTCATACGTCTACTGCTCCTACTCCTCCTATATCTCCAAGACCGGTTATAAATCCACCCAGAGCAATGTCTGCCAGATTCACACCCCTTGTTTTGCCTCAGAACTTGGATGTCGTGCCCGCTGATTATCAAAGTAAAGTCCCATTGTTTGATGGCACTCCTCAAAGTGTCACTACTCAGCAACATATTGATATAATGGTAGACTTCTTTGATCTTCATGAGATTGATGTAGAAAATGTGACCATGAGATTTTTTGTGCAAACCTTTGGAGGTGAAGTAAGAAAGTGGTTTAGAGCTTTGCAGCCTAGAAGTATTGCTACATTGGCTGAGCTTCAGAGAAAATTCTTGGATCGATGGGAAGTAAAGAAATATCCTCTTCAGATCACTTCTGAATATACCAAGATCAAGCGCAACATAGGTGAGTCAGTCCAAGATTATTGTATTAGATTTAATGCGGTTTACAATGAAATCCCCGATGATTTAAGGCCATCTAGGAAGTCAGATTTTATTAAGTTTCCGGATGGTTTTGATCTGGACATGGCCTATCAATTAAGAGAAAGATATCCGACCACTTTGGAAGACATGCAGAAAATCGCAGGGAGTGTTAAAGCTAATTTGAATGACAAGAGAGTTAGATTGAGAGCTGAGAAGAAAGTAGCAATAAAGGGAGAGGCTTCTACTTCAGATCAAGTACTTTGCAAGGTGGAAAAGATGATTGAAATATTAACACTTGATAAGCTGGAACCGCAGATCAGAAATCCTAACTTCTGGGGCCAGCAGCAACCACAATTCAGGATCAAACAACGAGAGTAGCGAGCACAAGAACTCCCAGTATAACAACAAGTAAAAACTCCTTTACAACAGAACTTTGTTGGTCTGGAATCAGATGATGAAGATAATGTAATAGGAGAAGAAAATCACTTCTTTAAACCTGATGACATGCCAACCTTTATCACTGAAGATGAGGAGTATGCAGAAAACTCAGCTGTACAAAAGGATGAGGATTTTATCTTGGAAAATGAGGTAGCTCTTGAAGAAGAGTCGGATGAGTATCAGAGAGGTTATATGAATGATTTTTCCGCCCAGCAGTGACAATATTCACTTAGAAACAAAGATGTGCCTATCAACCCAATCCAAAGAGAAAGGAAGTTTCAGCACCAAAGAATGATGCACCCATTGCACAGAAGAAGGGAAAAGAGGTAGTTGATCCCGCTACTAGCAAGTCTCCATCAGCAAATGAAAGATCTAATCAGCCAATTGTATGGAGGGAGAAAGCTAAAAAGAAGGATGCTCTAGCCAAAGAGGTAGAAAAAGCTTCAGTTTTTAACTTAGAGAGTGAAATAGCTAAGTTAAAAGTTTCCATTCCTTTGAATGAGTTGATGAGGAATAATAGCTATAAGGGTCAGGTATCTAAAATTCTGAATTTCAATCCAATGTCTGATATGGTGAATGTGGAAGATGATCAACCTGAGTTGATATTTGGACCAACATTGGATGGTGAGTCTCCCGATAGTGATGTGCCTCCTTTTTATATCAGCCTTAGATTGCATGATTTTGTGTTACATAATGCCATGTTTGATTCTGGAGCTTCTCGTAATCTCATGCCAAGGGAAATCATGGAGAAATTGGGATTGGACATCACTAGGAAATATCATGATATGTATTATTTCGATTCCAGTAGAGTAAGATGCATTGGGCTTATCAAAGATTTGGTGGTTAGTTTAGATCAAATTCCGACCAAGAATTTTTTGATGGATGTGGCTGTGGCGGATATTCCTCCTAGATTTGGCATGCTTCTTTCCAGATCTTGGGGATCGAAATTGAAGGGAAAATTGCAGCTTGATTTCTCCTATGCTACCATTCATATGTTTGGTCAGATGAGAAGATTATATCGGGAGAAAAAGATGAATTATATGATCACCAGCAAGGAGAAACTGGTAAATCATCTGATTAATTATGTGCATACAGATTTAGAGTCTTTTGTTTTGTATTCAGATAGTTTCAATGATGTAAATAGTCAGTTAGTTGAAGTAGAAGACATTCCAGAGATCAAAAAAAATTTCAGAGAAGTTTTGAAGAAAGAGCGACAAGAGCTTGAAAGTTCTGCTGATCAATCAGCCTTCTGACAGCAGCAAAAAGTTGATGGACAACAAGTATAAATAACAGAGAAAACAAAATTTCAGCACTTGGAAGAAGATGAATATGGTTTGTGGACCATGGATTTCGATGGTGCAGTAGGAAGTGATGGTGCTGGAATTGGTATTTGGGTATGCAGCCCTTTTTCTGCCCCAAACAAGGTACCGAGTAATGTAAGGGTATGCTCTTATAAATTAGCTTTTGATTGTTCGAATAATGAGGCAGAATATGAAGCTTTGATTGCTGGTCTGAAAATTCTTAGAAAGTTGAATGATAAGAGGATTGCAGTATATGGTGACTCCAAGTTGGTAATTAAACAAGTGAAAGGTGAATTCCAAGCTAAGCATCCTCGAATGCGGGCTTACCGAAATGTTGTTCTTGATATCTTGAAATTGTTTTCAGACTATACTTTGACTTGTATACCTCATATTCAGAATGGTATTGCAGATGCACTTGAAAAGGCAGCAAGTAATTTGAAGATTTCGATGAACTCAAGTAAAAAGTTTGAAATTCATGTGAAACATCATCCGACTGTTCCAGACAATCAGAGGTATTGGCAAGTATTCCAAGATGATGATGAGATTGATGAATTTCTGCAAAACAAAGGCAAATTCAAAGAGACTTCAATTGACATGGAGCATGATGATGGTGAAACTGATGTGCAAATCAATCAGATGGAAGTATTGCAACTAAAGGATAATGTCATTCCTAAAGGTTTGATACCTTTAGAAGATTTTTTTGCTCAATATGACATAGCTAGAAAACCAACCTTGCGGCCAACCGAAAAGGGAGTTGAAGATGTGAACATTGGATCAGCTGAAAATCCAAAGATGGTGAAATTGTCCAAAGCATTGCCACCGGAGGTAAAAGAAAAATATGTTAGTTTATTGTCGTCTTTTGCTGATGTATTTGTTTGGGACTATTCAGATTTAAAGACGTATGATACAAACATAATTCATCACACCATTCCAATTAAGCCAAATCAAAAGCCCTTCAGGCAGAATTTGAGAAGAATAAATCCGAAGCTGCTGCCCTCAATTGAGAAGGAGGTGAATTGATTATACAAGGCTAGTATCATTGTTCCTATAAGATTTTCAGATTGGATTTCCAATTTGGTGCTCGTCCACAAGAAGACATGTGAGATTCGTTTGTGCATTGATTTTAGGAATCTGAATAAAGTTTCCTTGAAAGATAATTATCCATTGCCCAAAATGGATCACATACTTCAGCGAGTAGTTGGAGCATCTCGTATGTCGCTACTCGATGGTTATTCCGGGTATAACCAAATTCTGGTCCATGAGGATGATAGAGACAAAACAACGTTCACCACCCCGTGGGGAACTTTCCATTACGCTAAAATTCCTTTCGGTTTGAAGAATGCTGGTGCAACATTTCAGCGTGCAATGGATATGGCATTTGCAAATGAGAAAGATGTTTTTCTAGTTGTGTATCTTGATGATTTGACTGTCTTTTCCAATTCTGAAGAAGAGCATCTTTACCATTTGAAAGTTGTTTTCTAGCGATGTAGAAAGTATGGTGTGTCACTCAATCCGAAGAAGAGCTTGTTTGCCATGGATGAGGGCAAACTTCTTGGTCATATTATCTCAAAAGATGGCATCCGTATTGACCCAGCTCGAGTTGAAGCTATTCAGCAAATTGATCTTCCCTGGAATAAGAAGGAGATTCAATCTTTTAATGGAAAGATGAATTTTTTACGCCGCTTTGTGCCTAATATTGCTGAACATCTAAGAGAGATTACAAACATGCTTAAGAAAGATAGCGTAGTGAAGTGGACTGAGGAGGCTGTAAAGTCGTTCAATTTAGTAAAATTGGTTCTTTCTTCAGCTCTAGTTTTGATCAGCCCGGATTATACTAAGGATTTTATTTTGTTTTCATTTGCCTCAGAGCATACTATGGTAGCAATATTGATGTAGAAAAGAGATGGGCATGAAAAACCAATTTCTTTTTTCAGCCGAACTATAAGAGATGCAGCCTTGAAATATAACGTAATTGAAAAGCAAGATCTTGCTCTTGTGAAAGCGTTGAAATATTTTCGGGTATATATTCTGCATTCTCATATTCTTGCTTATGTTCCTAACACTGCTGTTAAGAATGTTTTAGTGCAAACAAATCCAGAGGGGAGACGAGGCAAATGGATTGCTTCCTTGTTGGAGTATGATGTGGAGATAAAGCCTACAAATCTTATCAAAGGACAAGGGCTGGCTAAGCTAATGGATGAGTCGAATTTGCATGCCTTGGACATTAATCTTATTGCTGCTATGTCTGAGGAGAATGAGGAAAGTTCATCAGTTCAGGTATTAGAAATCTTTGTGCTTTCTCCTTGTTATTCAGATATTGTATATGTGCTCCAAAACTTGTCACCACTGCCCGGAATGGCTAGAAACAGAAGTATAACTCTGAAATTGAAGGCTGCTAAGTTTTGTGTTTTGAATAATTCACTCTATTGGAAAGATCCTGGTGTTGTTTTGTTAAACTGTTTGGTGGAAGAATAAGAAAAGCAGGTTATGGAGGATTTTCATAAGGGGGATTGCGGAGGTCACCTTTTTTTGAAAACAATGGCCAACAAGATTTTGAGAGCGGGATATTATTGACCGACACTTTTTGCTGATGTGTATAAGACTGTCAAAAGCTGTCATGAATGTCATATTTTTTAAGGGAGGCAGAAATTGCAGCCTTTTCTGCTTAAGCCTGTTGAGGTAAGTGCTCCTTTTCAACAATGGGGTTTGGATTTCATTGGTGAAATCCATCCTGATTCTTCAGCTCATCATAGGTGGATCCTAACATCGACAGATTATTTCACGAAATGGATTGAAGAGATTCCCACCAGGAAAGCTACGGATTCGGTAATAATTTCTTTCCTTGAGAATAACATTTTGTCTCGTTTTGGTTGCCTAAATAAGTTAATCACTGATAACACAGCAGCTTTCAAATCAAAAAGGATGATTGAGTTTTGTGACAATTACAAAATCACTTTGGGACACTCAACTGCTTATCATCCACAAGGTAATGGATTGGCAGAGTCTTCCAACAAATATTTGGTCAACATCATTAAAAAGTTGCTGGAAATAAACAAGAAAAGTTGGCATAAGAAGTTGGTCAATGCACTTTGGGCAGATCGAGTGAGTCAGAAAAAATCCATTGGTATGTCCCCCTTTGAGTTGGTATATGGAGTTGACACAGTGTTTCCTACCTCTCTCGCAGTTCCAGTGGTCAAACTTCTACAGGAAGCTAGCAGTGAAGATGATCATATGCAAAGAAGAATAAATCAAATGATCCATTTGCAGCAGATGAGAGAAGAAGTTTTCCAAAACACGTTCGAGCTGTAGGAGAGAATTAAGAAAATCTATGACAGAAAAGCAAAGGCGGAAAAATTCCAATTGGAAGAAGTGGTGCTGAAATGGGATGCAAGGAACGAGGAAAAGGGTAAGCATGGTAAGTTCGAAAATCTCTGGAAAGGACCCTTTAAAATTACTGCATATCGGGGTAAAAATGCTTTTCTTCTGAAAGAGATGAACGGGGAATATTGTCCAGGAGGGCCGGTCAATGGTCAGCTGCTCAAACGGTATCATTTCTGAGGTGTTTTTTGTTGTTTACATTGTCACTGTACATACTGTTTATTTTAGTTTCATTTCAAGTGTGTGCTGTGATATTTTTTTCAGTTTGGGGCCCGAGGCGAAGGCTATAACTCTGAAGAATGATTTGAGCTTTGGTTTGAGTTTGTCAAGTCATGTCCTTCAGACATTTTGGTTTCAAAATTGAGTCAGTTTGAGTCAAATATTTAGTTAATAAATTGAGTCAAGAGTCCTGGGTCGATTTGTCGAAGTTATGGACTCCATAGCCCAATGGACGAAGGCACTGCCTATGCTCTTAGAAATCTGTAGTTCTTGGAACCTCCAAGGAGCTACCATCCCCATTGGAGCCAATGTTAGAGTTGGTATCTTCATCTCTCCGTCAGAGATCAAAATCTCTTTCGTTGCATTTCATTTTAGGTGTCTCATTCAGTCCAGTCAGCTGCATTTCATTAGGAGCATGGATCATCTGACAGAAGGGACTTGTCTCTCATATACCTCATGTTTTGTACCTGCTAGCCTTGGCCTAGTTCTGTTCATCAAAATTCATCAAAATCATTTCCAGTCATTTATAGTCATGTTTAGTATTAAAGTTGCTAAGAGTCATTTTTAGATTTTTAGTCTCATTAGGTCAAGGGTTTCGTTAATTTGGCCTTCAAAAATTCTAATAATGTCAGCAGGCACATGAGGGAGGCTTAAAATAAGTTTTCGTTGCAAAAATTTCATCATCTTAATGCTTGATAATGATTCTTCTTCAAAACTCTGTTTTGAAGAAAAATCGTCAATTTCGTCTTTTGTAATAAATGCCATGTAATTTTCAAAATTTTTTCAGTTGTAAAGTTCTTCAGGCGTAGCCCTGGTCACCTTTTCCAAATCCCATGCCTACTATCCCTGCAAAGATAGACAAGAGATTCATCATCAGTTCAAAAATAAAAGGAAACAAGCAAAAAAAAGTTTATTTAAAAAAGTGCCAAAGTCTGCAACATTAGAAAGTGTGTTTTCCAAATGAAAAATCAAATTTTTTTTTCATATATATAAGATACTTTCACATTCAACAGTTCATTTGCACACCAAAGTTATCAAAGAAGCCGAAGAAAATCATGGAGGGAAAAATCAGAGTTTGGAGGCTGGGACTGTGGGTGATTTTACCTGCGCGGCGCACTGGGTGGAGGTCGCAACGCATAAGCAAAGCACGACGCATAGGGACGCTCACCACTGTGTAATTTTGAATGGTCGTGGTGCACACAGAGAGCGCGGCGCACTGGGTTGTGCGTGCGACGCACTGGGCCGGAACACTTAATTTTTTGCCATCTCTATCAAATTTCAAAATGAATCCACCTCCTATGATTCAAGTAAGTTTATGAGACTTCAAAATTTCTATTAGCCAATCTTTGGGTTTGTTTGAAAAGGGAATATGAGATTTTGAATGTCAAAACCATAAACCCTATCACCTTGTTAAAATTTTCTCCCAAGGGTTTTGAATTTGAAGTTTTAAAATTTGATTTTGGTGCCAAGTACTCCAACTCCATTCCCCACCTGTGGTTCCTTTCCCATCACTATTAGTATTACCATTACAGTTCTCCCCTATTCCCTTATATCCCAAGTCACTCATTCCCACTATCCCTATCCCTAAATCCTTTCATTTCCTATCATTCTCCCTTTCCCATTTCACTTGTAAAATTCCCAAACCCCAAGAATCCCAAAAATTCAGTGGCTGTCCCTTATCCTTAAGTTTGTCAAATAAAAGTCTTTCAAAAATAAAAATACCACTTGACAAGACTTATGTGTTCCCATTGTCCTATTTCTCCCACAGTCCCTTCCCTTTCACACATATTTGGCAATTGAAACAAAGCACCAAATTCTCATTCTTCATCTCATTCAAGCCAACACACACCTTGCATTAACCTTGAGTACCATGGAGAGAGACACTGATACATCATATGACAGAGATAGTGATTCTACCACTGAGCTACATGCACCGAGAAGGCCTCGTAAAGGTGGCAAACATGTGAGAGAAGAGCCCACCTCATTGACTCAATTGCAGGCTTTCCCACTTGCCATGGCATGTTTTCGAGAGCATTCATGCTATCAGTATTGTGAGATGATTGCTAGGATTAATCATCATCAAGAGTTAGCTCATTTGTTTGTATTGCATTGGCATGATGGTCAGGTAACTCTTGCTGGTGTAAATTTCACTTTGACACCGGAAACCATCTCTCAAGCAACCGGGATACCAAATGTGGGTGAACAGTGGAACAAAAGACAACAGGTGGAAAGAGTGCATTCTGAACCATACATCAGGCCTACCTATGTGAGACAGCTCAGTAGGGTGTTCTAATTCCGGTTCCTAAAGGAATCCTATGCGCCTTTGATGAAACCTATTATCAGATACTTCAGTTGTGAGGGCCGATTCTCACGCCTCTATTCCTACCACATCAGGTTATTGATGCATTTCACGAGAGTGAGGATGATGAACATACCTTATTTCATGTCGCAATATCGAGAGAATGACCACTCTTGTGCAGAAGAAAACTCCCAAGCAACAGTACAACAATATTTGTCACTATGCACTCATCAAAATCGTGGTTGTACATCAGCTTGGATTGTAGGGTATTTCATGGGAGGATTTCATTTCCCATGACTTCTTCACAGCTCCTCAGGTTCTTCCAGAGGTTTTACATGATGCAGGTGAACCTTCACATCAGCCTAAATGTCACGAGACAGAGCCTATCAGTGTGCCAGTGTTTGTTACTTATCAGAGAGGGACCAGAGTATTATTTGCAGCAGCCCGATGAGTATTATCTTCACCTGGGGTGGAAGGGGTATCGTTGCCATCATCAGTAGCATAGGTACAGGTACATGACAGAGGTAAGAGGCCTATGGAGGATTAGGGCCCTTCAGGAGGCGAGGATACTGATTTCATGTTGATTGATGAGGATTTGAGCTCTCCAAGCTCAAAGTTGAGAGAGACCATTCAGGAGCAGAAGGCTGAGATCGATACCTTAACCATCAAGTTCCAGAGATCCCAATGGATCATAAACTACCTGGAGCAGTGGAACAAATAGTTGGAGGATCAGCAGACGATCATGGAGTTGCAAAACATCCGTGAGAATCGGCAAGCTGCCCAAAGAAGTCAAACCGAGATGACACCCATTGAGTGGGAGATTGAGGCTGATAGAGAGACTTGGCTTGAGAGGGTCAATATTTATCTTGAGAAGCTGTTGGAGAAGGAAAAAATGGAAAATAACATGCTCAGGCACATGAAGTACCATTATTGGGTGCGAAATCATGTTTGCAAAGCGAGGATCAAGATCCTGAAGGCGAGGCTAAAGAGGACACTAAAGCATCGCAAAAGGCATGATAGGCTGCAAATTTTGGCCGAAGCTTCTTTGGCCTAGAATAGTGCTTGATGAGGGACCTTCAGCCCAAATTTCAAGAAATTTGGGAAAAATTTTGTCAATTTTGAATTTTTTGGCCTCAAAACAGATTTCCCTGCCCGACGCGTAGCGCCACTTGGCGTGTGCTTATAATTGGAAGCTCTTCAGGAGGAAAACTTTGCATTTATGGATTTTTCATCAAAATTTATGCATTCCTATGGATTACCTAAGGATTTTGACAAGTTTTGGGTTGCCTAAAGGGTCAAAAACACCCTAAAAATGGCCTTTCTGCCACTTTTTGCACACACAGGAAGCAGTGTTGGGAGATTTGATTTTTGGAGGGAAAATTGGAAACCAAATCCAGAAATTCCACTTGGGCTGGAAAGTAGACAGGTAGGGATTTCCAACAAGCTATCCTGCACTAAATTTCAACTTTGCAAAGGCCCTCAAAATCAGCGTCAAACTTGTACTACACATAGAGATTTCAGGCGCGACGCATAGGGAAATTTGGCCTATTTTTGACTCAGCAACTCAGATTTTCGCCTAGTTTTGGCTAGTTTGAATTTTTCATGTAACTCTTGATGTACCTTGATGTAATTTCATGACCAGGATGTAATTTTGGCACATTTTTACTCATTATAGTAGATTCATTCACCAAAAATTGAATGTAAGTGAATGAATCAGTTTCCTAACATATAGAGGCAAGTTGTTTCATTGCCTATTTTCTAGTTCCTAGTATAGATATGGTTGAAATAGCTCCTAGAATGATGATCCCGACCCCTAGAGGCATGGGAATGAGTTACTCTTGTCTATATCATGTAGTTCTGCAGTCATTTTCAGGGTTGGACACTTGGGATTGCTTGGTACTTCATTGTACATTTCATCTCTGCACTTTTGGCAAAGGAATAGACCAGGGTTTGCAGCACTCTTTGGGATCCATGTGGCTCTATGTTTTGATGGTGTGTTTCTCTATGTGATTTTAAGTTCATTTATGTTTATGTGTATCATTTTCCTTCTCCTTTATTCTTAAATTAAACAAATGAGTGATAAAGGTGGAATTCATTAGCTTGCTTTGCTCTGCCTTCAGTTTTGTTTAATTTTCCATGTTTTCATCTGTTTGAAGAGGATTCTTGAAATCCTCTTTCCCGCTTCAGCTCCTCAGCAGTCTGAGCCATCCATTCATTCAATTCAAAGCATCAAAACAATTTCCTTCCTTTCCCCAATCAGAACTCTGCAAAAACTAGGCCTCATCCCTGCACCCAAAACTGCCTTTCCCTTTGTTTCCAACAAAAACCCCCAAAATCAAACTCAAACTCATTTAATTATATACCTAGCCTAAAATTAAATTTTATTTCAAGGTATCTCAAGTCCTATTGATTATTTTTGCTGAGATTGACCGGGAGAGAGCCCTCTCCTGATCTGGTAGGGCTAGCTACCAGACTGAGGATGGTTTGATGTTACCTTGAACTCTACCTTCTTTCAGCCTTAGGTAGATTTAGGCAATAACACTGCCTTCTTTCAGCCTATGGATATAGCCTTTGCTAAGGAAATACATGATATCTTAGTAATTTACTTAGATGACATTACTATGTTATCTAAAACTCACAAGGAACAATTGGATCATTTGAGACAAGTTTTTATTAAATGCAGGAAATTTGGCATCTATTTAAACCCTAAGAAAAGTTTATAGAAGAAGAAAAGTTACTTGGACACATAATTACTAAAGAAGTAATCAGAATAGATCCTGCTAGGATAGAAGCAATTCCTAACATCATCCCACCAAGAAACATCAAAGAGTTACAAGCCTTTTTATGTAAGATTAATTTTTTAAGAAGATTTATATCCAATTTAGCTGAGATAATTAGAGAACTAAATAACATGCTTAAAAAATATTTAGTTCTTAAATGGACTATTGAGCCCAATCAGTCATTTGAATCTGTCAAACAAGCATTAACTAAAACTCCAGTCATAATAAGTCTTGACTTTAAGAAAGGTTTCATAATTTTTTCATTTGCTTCAAAACACACCATTGTTGTAGTTTTATTGCAGAAAAATGACCAAGGATTTGAAAAACCCATAGATTTTTTCAGTAAGACCCTTAGAGATGCCCCTTTGAAAAGATATGGGTTGTTCAAACTAACCCTTAGACAAGGATAGTTGTTAAAAAAATAATCTTACCTAAAAATGCTTGTAACTCTTTGATGTTTCTTGGTGGGATGATGTTAGGAATTGCTTCTATCCTAGCAGGATCTATTCTAATTGCTTCTTTAGTAATTATGTGTCCAAGTAACTTGCCTAACTCATCTTCTTTAGTAATTATGTGTCCAAGTAACTTGCCTAGGATACATGATATAGACAAGCCTAACTCATTCCCATGCCTTTAGGGGTCGAGCTCATCATTCTAGGAGCTGTTTCAACCATATCTAAACTAGGAACTGGAAAATAGGCAATGAAACAACTTGCATCTATACGATAGGAAACTGATTCATTCACTTACATTTAACTTTTTGGTGAATGAATCTACTAGAATGAGTAAAAATGTGCCAAAATTACATTATGGTCATGAAATTACCCTGAACTCTGCCTTCTTTCAGCCTGAGGTAGATTTAGGAATCTCTAAGGGTCTTACTGAAAAAAGCTATGGGTTTTTCAAATCCTTGGTCATTTTTCTACAGTAAAACTATAGAAATGGTGTGTTCTGAAGCAAATGAAAAAATTATGAAACCTTTCTTAAATTCAAGACTTATTAGGACTGGAGTTTTAGTTAATGCTTGTTTGACAGATTCAAATGACTGATTGGGCTCAATAGTCCATTTAAGAACTAAATTTTTTTAAGCATGTTATTTAGTTCTCTAATTATCTCAGCTAAATTGGATATAAATCTTCTTAAAAAATTAATATTACCTAAAAAGTCTTGTAACTCTTTGATGTTTCTTGGTGGGATGATGTTAGGAATTGCTTCTATCCTAGCAGGATCTATTCTGATTCGTTATTTAGTAATTATGTGTCCAAGTAACTTGCCTTCTTCTATAAACTTTTCTTAGGGTTTAAATAGATGCCAAATTTCCTGCATTTAATAAAAAATTGTCTCAAATGATCCAATTGTTCTTTGTGAGTTTTAGATAACATAGTAATGTCATTTAAGTAAATTACTACGAAATCGTGTATTTCCTTAGCGAAGGCTATATCCATAGCCCTTTGAAAGGTTGCCCCTGCATTAATTAGACCAAAAGGCATTTTTACATACATAAAAGTGCCCCAAGGAGTAGTAAATGTTGTTTTGGCTTGATCTTCTTTTTGGATTAAAATCTGGTTGTATCCTAAAAAACCATCTAAAAGTGACATCCTAGAAGAGCCAACTACCCTTTGTAATATATGATCCATTTTAGGTAAAGGGTAATTAGCTTTCAAGGGCACTTTGTTTAGATTCCTAAAGTCAACACATAATCTAATCTCGCTTGTTTTCTTTCTTGTTGGAACTAGGTTTGAAAGTCAATCGGAATATTTGATTGGTGCAATTATCTATGCATCATACATTATTTTCACCTTTTTCTCTATCAAATGTAATAAAACAGGGTTAATTCTTCTAAAATTTTGTTTCTTTTGGTCTTCTTTTATTGGAATTTTATGTTGAATGATGTTGGTGTCATAAGATTTGAGATCCTCATAACTCCAAGAAAATACATCTTGATATTCCTTTAAAAGAGTAACGTATTTTTCCTTTTCTTGTTGAGGTAATGTTTTGGAAATTTTGATTATTTTGGGTTTTAACTCTGTACCAATGTTTCATTCTTCTATATCAGATATTACTAGATCCATTTTAGGTTTTCTAGCTACATCATTTGAGTCAAACAGATCTTCTAAGGGATTTAAACCTTTGGGTAAGAAATTATCCTTAGGATTCAGTATGTCAGACTCATCAATAATAATTTCTTCAATCTCTACTTTCTCTAAGTTATCTATATATGATTGACTACATCTAGTTGGTTTAGCAAATTTTATTCTATTTACATCTATGTTATTTAAATCTATTTCAAAATCTAAATCATGATCTATAGTACAATCTGTATCTATCTTACAGTTCTGAAATTCACCTTAATTGTTCATAAACTTGTAAATATGTTCATCTTCAGAAAAAAATTTCCAATACTTAAGGTTGTCTGGAATTGTTGGCCTATGCTTGACTTCAGCAGTGTCTCTGTGATTAGTTTGGAATGGTAAATTTCATGTACTAGAAAAGGTTGTTAGACAGTGGGCTTGTATATTTTGTTTTCTAGGTATATCAGCGAATTTACATTCCAATAAATCATCAGTTAAATCTATCATAGTGTCTCTATATCTGCTTAGTCTAGGATTGTAAATAGAATATACTCCATTTACTTATTTTATGATCAACTCTGAATTTCCCATGATTAGTATTATTTTTCCTCCTGAGTTTCTAATAATTTGAAGTCCTAGAATAAGGGCTTCATACTCAGCCATATTATTGGTACATTTGAAATTGAGCTTGAAAGCATGGCCTTTTGAGTGATTAGTCTCCATGTTGGTTATCCAAATTCCTGCTCCTACTCCTAACTTATTTACTAAACCATCAAAGTCTAAATGCGATAGAGATTCATGAAAAATATTGTCATTGTTTGGTGTTTTCTTTTTCTCTATTAGTTGAATGTGGATTTCATTAGTTTTAGAGTTATACAAGATAAAAGAATCAAGGTCAATTGCTGTAGAGTAAATTGGGTAATTTATAGACCTTTCTACACTGCTGACCATGTACTTCATCAATGTTTCCATATATAAATTTTTAGGCTGGCCAAAAACTGATATAGTAGCATAAGACATGTCCAATTGTAGAGATCCCTGTAACTTTGCTCCCCATGAGCGAGAAAGTAACATTCCATATTTAGGTGGGATATAAGCTACTACAATGTCCATTAATATACTCTTACTAGGATATTGAACTAGTGTTACACACAAATCTTTGATTAAACCTAGGCATTTAACTTTACTTGAATCAAATGAGAACAAATCTTTGTAGGGCCTTGTGATTTCTAGATCGAGAGTTTCCATTATGGCTTTGGGCATTAGATTATGGGAAGCTCCTAAATCTAGCATGGAATTGTGTAAAATTTGATCATGAATGGTAAGACTGATATAGAATGGAGGAACTGCTCCATCTGCATGTTTTCCATTCACATCTGGGCCAAAATAAATTCTCGTTGATCACATTTAGATTTATGGAATCTTCTCCATCATTCATGTTTAATGTTTCAGTTATGGTTGATTTATACAAGTCATGTTTTACCAATTCATTTAGAGGAATTGGTATTTTTAGCTTTGCAATTTCATATTGTATGTTGAATGTTGGTTGTGATTTACTGATTTGAATCAATTGTTCTTTAGTAACTGTAGTTTGTGTTGGTTTGTCTTTTTTTTCTACAGTTATGTTTTCATTTTCAATTGGTTTAATGTTCTCTGTTTCAGTTTCTTGTGTTTTTCTACTCCTAACTTTCTTTTCAGGGATTGTTTGTGATCTTTTAGACTTATAATTATCAGCAGATGTTTTTGAAGTAGCACTTTTTGGATCTACTGATTTAGGGTCAGCAGAGGGTATTTTAGGATCTAAATTTTTTGTTTTAACAAAATTAGAAGCTTTAGAAACAGTAGATTTTTGTGAATATTTTGCAGCTTGAGAAACTTCATCAGTAATATCAAAAAATTTAGGCATTGGTGCATTTTTAGGACTAGAAATGTTTTGGGAAGAACTAGAGTTTTTCTTATTTTCCCTTGGGAGAATTTGCAGAACTTTTTTTTGGGAGCTTCTACTATTTTCTTATTCTTAGTTTGGGAAGTTTTTTTGGTAGAAGACTCATTGTTTTTCTTATTTCTAAGGTTATATTGACTGTGTATTTCATTTATAGCATAATCATAACCTTATTTATAATCAAAGGATTCACTTGAATCTAATTTGAGCTGTTGGAGTTCAAATAATTCCTGATTTTCCTAAGTGAGAAAGATAGTATTATTATCATCTATTCCCATTAGATTTATTGCATCATCATCATCATCATCATCATTCTGAGAACTTTCAGCATAGTTCTCTTGGAATGGGGGCCTTATTTTTTGGTCTGGGGTTGTTTCTTTTTCTTTTCCTGAATTTGTGTTTTTTCTAAAATTTGGATTTCTAATTTGTTGTTGGTTATCCCACTGAGGTCTCCTCTCTATTTTATCTAATATATCTATCATCCTGTCTAAAGTTTTATATAACATGTCTATTTTTAAGTCTGAACTGGAATTTTCTTCTTTAATGGTCACTCTTCTCTCATTTCTTAGTCTAGATTTTCTGGCTAAAATGTTTACTCCTACACTAATAGCATTTGTTTGCATTCTTTCTAAGGTCTCTACATTTCTTTCCCTCAACTGATAAGCCATCTCCATGTCAAATCCATCAGGGAATTTGAGTAGGAAATTATCAGGGGTGGGTTTAATATTTGCAGGGATGCAGTTGTAAACACTGTTATATCTAGTGCAGTAGTCTTGGATTGACTCGTTTGGAGCTCTTCTCATGGCATCAAATTCAGACAATATCTGGAGTGGATTCTTTTTCTTTTTCCATTTATTTAAAAAAACTCTATGAAATACAGCTAAATCAGTTACACTACCAACAAAAAGACCTCTAAACCACTTCTTAACCTCTCCTGTTAATGTTTGTGCAAATAACCTCATTTGAACATCAGAATCATCAATCTCATGGAGTTCAAAGAAATCTGTCATTTTATTTATATGTTTCTGAGATGTATAATATGTAGTGGCATCAAATTGTGGTATATTACTCTGATAGTCTTGAGGCATGTCATGAAGCTGTTGTGGTAAGACTATGGGAGCATATCTAGAAGTCATAGCTTGAAGTTTAGCTTGGCTAGGAGGTAAAGTAGAAGTTCTTTGGGTTGTGTTTGAAATGATAGTTGGTGAACTAAAAGTTGTAGTTGAAGTCCGGGAAATGAAACTGGAATGTATATGGAACTACTAGGGAATGAGGATGATGTATTTAAAAAATCAAAAGGTGTGCTAATGGATATAGTGGATGAAGTGAGTGGTGGAAATAGTACTCTAGGCTGTAAAGCTAATTTAGGGATAAATGAATCTGTAGATGAGTTGGTAGTGGAAGTTATATATGATGTAACAACATACAACGATGAATCTTTAGCTGGTATTATTGTGGTATGTAACTGCGAAATTGGAGGCTTGTTTGCGTAGGTTAATAATTGAGCTAATTCAATAGCTTCATCAATACTTTTGAGAATAGTAACATTAATTTCTTCAATTTTAGTCTGATCTTGAACTTTCTTTGATTTAGAATTTACTATAATATTTTTCTGTTTTGTATTCAAAAATGAAATAAAAATACGGTCTAAAACAACAACTTTCAAATGAGTTTCAGATTTACTTCTAAAGAAAGAATGCTCAAATTTCAGATCAAAATCAATATCTTACAGACTTACTAACTCTTGTGGTAATGAATTGACTCTTTTTAATGATACTTCATCTTCCAAATATTCTAACTCTTTTTTCTTTTTACCAATTTGGTGTGGGTTGTCTACTATATCAACAGGTTTAGGATCTGGGTTAGACCTGGTATAATAAACTTTCCTAGAAGCCAGAATTACTATTTTCAATACCCACAACTTATAAAAGCAATCTTAAAGTAAATGACTATAGCAATCCCAGAAATTTTATTCCACACTAAAATACTTCTAAAGATGAAGTATTTATACATATTTCTTTACAAAATATCCTAGAAGACCTCTATGAATTATCTTAAGAAAATAAAATATCTTTACAACAATAATAGAGACAGCTTCTTCAAAAATCAACAAGTTTTCATATTTATCCAAAAGAAATAGAAACTGTTTAGAGGATAAGATGCAGTTGGATGCCTTGGTGTCCTCCTTGCTAGCTCTTAGATATTTTTTGGAATCTGATCTACCTTGTTTGATACTCTTTCTTGGATACTCTCTATTCACTGATATTCTTTAACCATAATAAAAAATTATTTACTGCTGTAAAAAAATATGTTTTTGACTGTAAATTAGAAAAAAAAAATTCCTTCTTTGATCTGTTTGTCTTTTATCATTCATAATATATCTGTGAGTGCTTGCCAATCCTCATCTTTAGGAATTTGTATTTTATTTAATTTCCTAAGGTTTTCATTAGCTTCAGTATATCTATCAAAGGTTGGCTTGATGACAAACACGTGTTTTATCTCATGTTGTAAGTAGAATAAATCTTCAAAACTCTTGAGTAACACTTTTCTTGTTGGTATACCTTGACCTGATGGTTTATTTACCTGTTCTTTTGCAAACTCTCTAATATTCTTATCATAGTCATTCTGAGGCATTAGTTTATCATTAATGACCATAATGTCAGGCAGTCCTTTTTGCCTAAAATTTGTAAACTTAACCATAAATTTGGCTATGGCAGTATTCATGCTTTCACACTTTTCTTCAAGTTTCCTCATCAGATTTTTCTTTGTAGTAACTTTCCTAATTTCTATGATAGTTTCAGTTCTATCTGTAATCTTGAATTATTCTAACTCCTATCTGTTTTTTCTGTTAAGGAAGGTGATTAGCCTTAAAGCTTGCTCTGGTTTTTCAGCCAGTTCAGTTTAACTCTTTTGAATTTCTTCTTTTTCTTTTAGTAATAAATCTCTTTTCTCAAAAATTACCTGAATTGAAGACCATACATCATGGATGGCTTCAATGACATTGTTCCACAGGTAGTTTTTGATGTATGATATTTTCTCTTTTAATGTCAATTCCTTCTGCAATTTCTTCAACTCTTCATTCAGTCTGATGGCATTCTGTTCATGTGTATTTGCATTATCTGAGCCAATTTATTTGACTTCTCAATATTTTCTACCACCTTTGTCAACCTGTTAATCTCATTTGTCTTTAACGACATTTCTTCCATTGATTTCACTATTTTTCTGGCATCATCTATAGGCTGTACTATTGTTGTAGATGATTCAGTAGCTGAGGTTGTGGAAGAAGACACTGGCATTGCAGTAGCCAGTGGTTCTTTGGGTGTCAAATTTTCAGCTAAAGTTGAAGGCACTGTTGCAGTGATTACTGGAATAACTGTAGGAATCTCTGGTTCTTTCACTGCTTCCTTTTCTTGGACAAGTTTGTCCATCTGTATTTCCATCTCCTTAACCTGGGCTATTAGCTGTAAGATGATATTCATCATGTTATCTTTTTCACTATGTTCCTGTGTGATTTTTTTTTTTTGAGGATGTTCACTTTGAGGAAGTTTGAGTTGTTTCCTCAAAGCTGCTATATCTTCATTTTTCTTCTTCACTAATAATTTTGCTGCTTTGATATTAGCAAGGTCATATCCCACCTGTAACACTAGTTTTGTAAGGGTTTTATCCTTATATCCTTAGCATATAATGAGGCTTTGTCCAACTTCATCTGATCTTGCATGTTGGAGATGGTGTTTTGGAGCTTCTAAGCACTCATGGTTTTATTTTTTATAGTAGAATATAAAGTTTCAGAGGCTTGTCTATGGAACTCAATTTGATCAAGAGCATGGGTCTTATCTATCTGGACTTCCAAATCAACTTTCCTATAATCTGCCATTGTTTTTGGAGATTTGAATGTGGGTTGCAACACTGACATGATTAGCTCTTGATTAGAATAATCATATGTAGAATGGAGCCTATTTTGTACACTTTGAGTCTGTTTGAGATATTGAGAATAAATATTATTCTTTATCTCTTCATTCTTCATTTTAATCTGCTTATATTTCTCTTTGATATCCAAATCCTTTTCCTCAACTTCCTGTGAAGAAGAGGCTTCCATGCTTTGCTTTCTTTCCATCAACTTTGTATCTTCATTATTAACCTATGTTTCCTTCTGATTGTTAGTGACTGGCTCATTAATAATCACAGTAGCAACACTTGTCTCTAGTAAATTTGTATTGGTATTTAAAAAAATTGTTTCTTTCACATCAATTGTCACTTTTCCTTTACCTACTGAATCTAATTTGGGCCTTTTGTTATAAATGAGCTTGAACTTGGTTTCAGTTGTAGTTTCTGCCACATAGGCTCCTTCTTCCCTTACTCTTTTGATGGAATTTTCTAGCTGATTGCCAGTCTCTAAGGTATGACTAGTATTACCTTTGTTCACTGCATCTGTTAAAGTGTTTTCAGTCCATTCAATCTGATTTGCAAACTTTTCTATTTCTAGTTTTTCCTCATGGATGAAGGAAGTTAACTTGCATTTAACGCTTAGCTTACTCAAGATTCTTTGTGGATCATAGTTCCAAGGGAAACTCTCTTCAAATTTGTATTCCAATAACTGATTGCTACTTCTTTCTCTGCATCGTTGTGATTGCATATGAATGGCCCTATCTGATTCTTAAGTTCGAATTGTGTATTTTTCTTAGCTGCCATAAAATTTATGGAATCAGAGTTTAGGATCTTCCTGATATACTCCAAGGCAAAGGTCCTCATTGAAGGATGTTTGGGTAACTTGTAAGGTAACAAGTTTGACCCAAAGACTCTGATCTCAGTATATTTTCATACAAATACCAGTCACCAACCTTACTCTGCTCTGACAACTAAAATATATTTTTCATTTCTTCATTTATTCTTGGTTGCTTTGCTTTGGTTAACATTGTGATCACTGGATGTAAAAATATCTCTAAAAATTCTGAATACGTGAAATCTGCACATTCTTTTCTAAGAAAGGATGTCCAGAAAATGACAGATAGAGGATTTCCCTCTATGTCAAGTTTTTGGAGAGTAACTGGAAAATTATCTAATTGGAAGTACAAAAACATATGGAAAAGGTAGGAGGTATATCTGAATACTCCTTCAATTTTCAAATTGGTGAATTGATAATGAATACTATCAGCAATGTTACCAGCATAATCAAAGATTACTGATGGTGGTTGACCTAGGGAAAAAGGTGGATAAGGACCCCAAGATGGACTCATCTATGTGGTCATCAGTAAAATATCCAAGGATGAAGGAAAGCATGGAAATCACATGTCTTGAACCTTCAGGGAATTTAGTAGTAGAATATGGGGGATTTAGCTTAGGAATTTCTACATGCAAAGGCATAAATGTCTAAAAAATAATGAATCCCTTGGGAAAATATAGGCCAATATATAACTTGGTGAGGGCCTCTATAGACAAAGGGATTTCTTGGGGGTCAGGCTGAAGCTGTAACATCTGGTTAATTGATTCTGCAGAAATGGTAAAAACCACTTCTTTATTGGCATTTACAGTGGCTCTTTGTTCAGGTACATAATACTGCTGACATAACCTAATGACTTCCTGGCATGGGTGGGTTAATGGGACAACATACTTAGGAAAATTGGATTCCCAGATGTGGACTTCTTCTTGATCATCTAAAGACTTCTCATAACACCAATTATGAATATCTAGCAGGTTAAATTCAACAATGGGATTTTCTATCTTATAATCAATATCAACTAGTGGGATGTTTTCAATATCAACAATAGGTGGTTGAAGAGGATTTACAACAATACTAGTATTTGAAGTCATGGCAAGGGTAGGTTTAGGTACTTTGGAACCTTCAGGCTTGCTTGTACTATGCTTCTTAGGCATTTTGATCTACTTCTGCAAGTTTATATAGTTTGCAGAAGTAATTCACTTTAGCAGAGGATTTTTTGGATAAATTTAGCAAAGTATAGCTTTTTTCTTTGGGATTTCTTCTCAATTAGGTCTATGAAATATTTTTATAGGCTTTTAACTAGTTTAAAACAAGAAACAATGGTTTCTTGAGTATTTTAATGGAAAATTGGGCTAAAAATCTTTTGAAAAGGGTCAAAGAGGCTTCAGATACCTATAGAGGTTTTCTAGTTTGATTTAAATCTTGGAATAGTTCATCAAATTGTGAAAAACTCACAAATTTCTTCAAAACAATGGTGTGCAACATAGAAAAAGGGTCTCTGGAAAAAGTTTGATAGGTATGGCCTGTTTTTGGGTTTTTTTGAGAGTTTCTATCGATTTGTTTTTAAATTCTAAGTCTTGTTTTTTCTTTCAAAGGCTTTAAAAATTACTTGTAGGCTCAAATTTCAGAAAAATAACTTTTATATGCAGGTATTTCATTTCAGAAAAGTTTCGGAGGTTTTTGAATGAAATGATGACTTCTGTAGCTTTTCTGGAGCAAAGTACAACTCCTTGGCGGTCTTCAAAGGTCACAGGGTAAATATTTGCGGGTTTTTGGTATGAAAATGGAAGAAAATGGCTGAAAAAAGGATGTTTTTACAGTCGAGAAGGCACAAGCATGGGTTAATGCAGAAGAGAAAGGAATAAATTAAGTTTCGAAGGCTTAATATGTATTTTGGTCACATTATTTCTGCATTGAATGCTGGTCACATCGGGCAGGAGCAACGATTTTAGAATCAGAGGATCAAAACCATAAATGGTTGTCCCACATGTCTTTGGCGGTAAGTGGTATTGGGCTTAACCCATGCGATCCAATAGGAATCGACCACATGGAGGAGAGAGTAATTTATAATACCGCCCATTTCATGGAGAGGAAATTATAATACTGAAATACTGAATACTTGTGGGGAGAGTAAATTAGTAATTTCGCCCAATGATGTTTTATTACATGATTTCTCAACTTCTTTCTAACTACCCAAATTTATTTCTAAAATTTATTTCTTTATTTTTTGTAGGTGCATTTAGGCTTGCAACCTTAAAACATTTTTATTTCAAAGCATAAAACTATCTAAGTCTACCTTATTTCATCTGAGGGTTCAGATTAAACTGTTGAGCTCCTCATTATTCTCTACCTATCTACTGATTTGTCAAGTTTAAATTGTTTGACAAATCTCTATTCTCTATCTAAAACATGAAATTGAAAGCATGAAAATTTAAGATTAAACTATTTAACTGATCATGGATTATGAAATTTATTGAAACTCTGCACATAATAATTATTCTTGCAGTAAAATTAAAAGTATTGGCATTTGGACTTGCTCACTTTCATGTCTTATTTTATCTCTTTTTATTTTGGGGTCTATATTTTTCTAAGTCCTTTGATTTTTCTTTTAGGACTTTTTACCCTCTTTTTGGATTTTTATTATTTTTCATTTTTTCAAAATATGGGAAAACAACTTGCAGAAAGCAAGGTATGTACATATTTACAAGACTATCAAAGTCAATTCAAAATTTTATGAACCCTATTATTATAGCACCCTAACACTAGGATTTCTTCTCTATGCTCAAAATATTCCATCAATATTCTATAGAGGAGAAACTTAAAATTCCAATATCATTCAATGGTGTACATGTATTTGTTAAAATGACCACGTGTGTGTCTCACATCTAGCACCTAATCTCCCATTTCAGCAAGAACCTGAACTTCCAAAAGTTGATGTCACTGAGAGGCTTCTTCATGTTCCATATAGTGAGATAGTCATGGATGGGTCCTCGGGTGAGTTTCCAAAAAAATAAAGTTGTTTTCTCCAGGAAACAATGGATACTTGAGAGCCCTCATGATGCCTACACTTAGTAATATTCTACTCCTCAAGGAACATGTGCATGTTGATTGCACATGATAATAGGTGCAACAAGGAATTAAGAGTAAGTAGTCAGTGGGATAAGAGTACGATTTGAAGGAACAAAGGGGGGGAGGGGGGTGTGGGGGGGGCATGCAGAAAGGAGAGGGGTAGGTGATAGAGTGAAAAAGGATGACATAATCCAGAAAGGGGGAAATAACTACTGGTCCATGAAAAGGCTCACCCAGTATGAGAGGGAGTGAATAGGAAGGAATAATGCCCATCTCCAAAACCAATAGAAGAAAGTGAAAAGAAACTATAAATATACCAAGGAGAGACATTAGAGGCCTAATATAAATCTAAGAGATGCGAGAAGATTGTGAGACAAGAATTCAATTCAATGATATGCCAGTAGATAATTCAAATGAAAAAACAAAGACCAAGCAAGGGAAGGTATACATACCAGAAGCTATCAAGAGTTCTCCTTCTAAAGGTGTTTGAAGTCAAGGATGATTGTAATATTACATGAATGGGAAGAAAAAATTGAAATAAAAACCAAAAGCATCGGGCGTACGATGAGAGGGAAAAGGTTGGGCTGATATGGTATTCCAGGTTAACAATTGGAAATTTTCATTGAAACTGTAGCAAGGGAGAAGAACTTTTTCAATTTTTCAATTTTCTATTTTGTGCCAGTAATACAGGTGTAGGGCTCGACTGAGGCTTGATGAAGTGAGCTATCTGATGACCCCAAATCAACTCTGTGATACCCGATACTAGAGTCACAAATGGGGGGCTTAGGTACCCAACATTGTTGGATAATAATTACACCATGATGGAGCATGCCATAAGCTATGTTGGAGTAAGAATAAATGTTACATGAGAGGGAACCTAACAACCATCCTTCCAAGACGACAAAAAATTATTACAATGGTGATTATTAGGAATGGGTGCAATTTTTTTGTATTCGACTCACATGATGCAAGGTATTGGGATCGGTAGTGCCCTAAAGTGATTTATAGGGCCATTTTTCAAGTGGTTAGTGTCTAGATTGGGAAATCAACGATGTCAAATGTCCAATGATGCATGTCGTTTAATCTTTTGGGTGTTTGGTTGTGTTATGGTTCCATATGGGAACTAAGAGAGGTGAAACCCCATATGAAATTAAACAATTATCATATAATGGGGTAACTTATATTGGTTTGGTGTAAATTGTGTGATGTATCTGATGACATACTTGTGTAATGTGGCAGGTCTAGCGTAATACATATTTTACATGTTTAAAGTATTTCCTAGCTGACGTGGAATATGCAGAGATGGATGATGTGGTAGAACCAAGACACATGGAGGGACTGATATAATACAATCAACGTGGAAAACCCAGGTAGATGGTGTAAGCAGAGATGGTTGATGTTACATGTGGAATTATTAGAGATGGTTGACATGGTAGAACCTTGAAACATGGTACATTGGTGAAATATATACGTGGAATTTCAATAAATTCATTTTTAGTGGAAAACACGCCTGGTTTTGGATAACACATGGCAACAAACAAAGGGTGCCATGCCCGGACCTTCGAGGGAGACCCCCAAGATCTAAAAAATTGAAATGGTCTGACAAGATGTGCAAAATTAGAATGCCAGGAAAAAGAGAGAATACACAACAAATAAAACCACAAAGAAACTTGTTTTATTAAAACATAGAATAAATGTAGAAGCTACATTGGGGTGGAAAATATGTCCTTTACAAAGAGAGGCTTGTTATTTATAACCTTTTTTTTAGTTACAATAACATGGGTAGATACCATAGGTGGATACCATGGGTCAATACCATGGTTCAGATGTTGATCAGCGGTTGTCATTGATGTCAACCCAAGCAGCAGCAGGGGCTAACCCAATATTGCATGGGAATTTTTACCTACCAAATTAATATATTATGGGTCAATAATGCTTTTGATGGTTTCTACTTGTCTATATGTTTCCATTGATATATGGCACGCCATGTAATTCTTCACGATTTGAGAGATATTCATGTTTGAAGTTTGTACCCCCAGTTAATGGGCTAAAACCCCATGGGGTTGGGGCATGGGTCATTGAAAAGTCATAATTAATATTTTTTATGCTCCTAAAATCCATCCCACGTTCACTTGTTGAAGCCCCTCTCAACCTAAGCATTTATATAAATTGTGATCCTCATTTCCTCCTTATGTAAGGGATTTCGCCATCTGAAACAGGTCATCGTGGAATTGTCGCTCTAAATTTGTTTCTACAAAGGTTCAGAAGCTAAAAATTTTATGAGGCGAAGTCGAAATGCTGAGGAAGCTGCTGTAAAAATTTCAGATCAAGGTGCACAATATTGTGAAGATATGATCTGTGGAAGTCAGGGCTTTTGCAGGCTTCTGGAATTCATCTCAAAGAAGTGACCGTGGTAAAATTGTCATAAAAATATCTATGAGTATCGGATTGGAATTCCATAAAAAGTGACAAATAGTGCACATACTGTAGTTTTTTCTCCATCAATTTCAGATTCGAGTGAAGAAACAATGACACCTGGCACGCCGTAGAATCTCGCTCTGCTGAAACGTTCTATAATTAGGGCATTGTGAGAGATTGGGTATAAATCTCTCTTGAAGAATCTAAATTGGGTCAGACCTATGGCATTGGAAATATGACTCATAGGAATACTACAGGACGAAAAATCAGATATTGAGGATCTGAAATAACAGATATACACCAGATTCAATATCGAGCTCCTAGAAGGAAAAAAAAAGCCAAATCATGTGTTGTCAAGGGTTGAAAAGGACCAGAATTTCTATGGCAGCAAAGAAAATAAAGGTGCAGTAGAAGTTAGCATGACAAGAGAAGCAACCAAGGTGCATAACAGCAGCAAGAATTTCATCATATGAAGTCTTCAAGTGGGCATCACTGCATACACTCATTGTAAAGGTATCATTGTACTAAGTCATTGTAAATACGCTATTGTGAAAATTGTACTAGTGTCTATCTGCCAAGGGTTGAAGAGGTTGTGTTGGGAGGTCTAGGATCATCATTAGGTGGTTGTGTCAAAGTTGGGGTTATGTTCTAGTATATCTTCTTCTACTACATCATTCTATATCATTGTAAAGTGGACCATTTTCCCTGGTACGGGAGTCCATTCTTATTTTATTCTTCTATAGGGTGGTAGGGTGGTGACAGGGTGAGTTGTAGCTCATTCGGTGTTGGGACATCCGTTTAGTTGACTACTGAAGAATCTCGGGCATTGGAGCATCCATCCAGTGGGAGTTGGAGAAGAATGCTTTTCTAGATTCTAGGAAGATGGAGCTTTATTTTCAATTGGAGTTGAATGTTAAAGAATTATTAGAAAAGCATTAGGTGGTTTTTGTCCCGAAGTGGGTTTCCACCTTAAAAACTATGTGCATTTTTGTTCCTCTTATTTGCTGCTATCATTGTACAAACACTGATAATAAATTGAATATTAAATAATGCTCTAATTGAAAGGAATACTGATTCACCCCCCCCCTCTCAGTATTTCCAACAATTGGTATCAGAGCTTGGTTCCTTCAATAGCAGTTTAACAGCTGGAACGAGGTTATGGAGCATACCAAGAATGGTGTACCTCTATTCAATGAAAATAATTATGCACTTTCGAAAGGAAGAATGGAGGTCTATCTCTTGGCGCAAGGTTACGAAGTATGGGACACTCTTCAAAATGGATTTACATCAACTGCGGATGAACAAGGTAAGAATAATTTGGTAAATGATGCAAAAGAAAAGAATATTATTATCAGTGGACTTATTGAATCTACTTATCATAAGGTGTTGGGATGTAAAACCGCCAAAAATGTATGGGACAAGATTGAGAATATATATGCAGGTGACTCAAATGTCAAAGAAGCAAAGCTTCAAATCTATAGAGAAAAATTTGAGCAACTCATAATGAAAGAAGATTGCAACATTGATGCATACTTCCAATACATTGATGAAATAGCCAATACTCTTGAAGGATTGGGAGAGCCAGTTGATGAGAAGACTATTATATGGAAGATTCTTAGAACGTTACCAGGGAGAATCAACCCAAATGTATTGGTCTTAGAATACAGTCAAAATCCGAACAAACTCAGTGAGGAAGAATTACATGGAGTTCTCATAGCATATGAAATGAGTCTTGATGAAGAAAGGGGTACTTCAAATCTAGAAACTGCATTCGTTGCATCTAAAAAAACCAATAAGGACAAACAACCTTCAATTGAAATGACATGCACCTGCAAGTGTGAAGAAAAGGGAGATGATGGAGATGGTCTTTCAGATGAAGAATATTCTTACTTTACAAGAGAACTAAAACCTGATAAGGGAAAAATCAAAGGTAAACTTCCATTGATATGTTTCGGTTGTGGTGAGGTTGGGCATTTAAGAAATAGCAACTCAAAAGGAAAGAAAGGCTTTAAGAAATTCAACAAGCAAGGCAAAAAGAAAGGATCCAAAAGGAACTTTCTCTCTAAATAAGATAGCTCATCATCTGATGAAGAAAGTGACAGCAAAGAAGAAGCCAATGAGAAAGTATTGTTTATGGCCAAGCACAATAAACAAGAAGTATCAAACAATGAAGAAGAAGGGTTGACCATAGAATAATTTTATGAGGAGGCAATCAAACTTATAAAAGAGCTCAATGCTGAGAAGATCCATTCCAATACTCTTGAAGAACAAGTTCAAGGTCTCAAAATTGAGGTTGAAGAACAAAAATTTATTGAAGAGTCACTTCAAAAGAAGTTGGAAGAAAGCAACCAAGAAAGGGAAGCATTAGAAGTTGAAGTAGTCTCGCTGCGTAAGGAAGTGAAGAAGGGAAAAGCTATCCAAAACTATGCCAACAGCTCAAGGGCATTGGAAGAACTCATCAAAAATTAATGATCTTACAATGACAAAACTGGCCTCGGTTACAAAGAAGAAGAAGCAGGACCTTGTACAACAAAATACAATGAACCTATGGGATCTGACATACATGTAGACTTCATTGGACAAGATTTGCAAGCACATCCTTGGAAGACGATTCCTCGAAGAATATTTTCATCCTGGTACCAACATATTTTTCATGGCTATTGTTATTCATGTGGAAAATTTGTTCATAAAGTTGTAGAATGTCACACATACCCTAGGAACCAATACAATTCCAAGAGATTCTTAAAATATGAACCTCCGAGGGCTCAACGAAACATCAATATATTTGAACATTTAAGAAATAATATGGAATGTTACAAATGTCAGAACTTTGGACACATAGTCAGAGACTGCAAACTTGAAAATCCTCCAGAAGAATCTTTGAAGCCATAGAATGAAAGAACATGGAAGAAGAAGAAGATTGATAATTGTGCTCTCACTCTCAAGGCTCAAAAAAATAAAGATGTGTGGTATGCTGACAGCGGTTGCTCAACAAATATGACTGGAGATAGAAGGAAATTTGTATCTCTGAAAGATAAGAAAGATGGAACCATATCCTTTGGAAATGATGGATCTTCAAATGTTATAGGATCAGGTGTCGTCACTCTCAGAAGAAAACATGTTATAGCCAAGAATGTTCTATTGATCAAAAGCATGAATCACAATCTACTCAGTGTTGGAAAAATGTGTGATCAAGGACACACAATGCTATTCAACTCCAAAAAATGTGAAATCAGTAAAGGCAGGTATGGTAAAATTGTGGCTACAGCAAGTTGAGCTCCAAACGACATATATGTTCTGGATGAAGCAACTAAAGCATGTCTACTAGTTAAAGAAGATGAAATTTGGTTATGGCACAAACGAATGGGTCACATAAACTTTGACAATATTGTTAGGATAAGTGAAAAGGAAGCAGTATGAGTAATGCCAAAAATCTCAAAACCTTCCAACACACTATGTGAAGCATGTCGGCATGGCAAGCAGACAAAATTCCAATTTAAAACAAAAGAACACTTTGCATCACATCCATTAGAATTGATACATACTGATCTATGTGGTCCTGTGAGAACAAAAGGCTTAGACAGAGAATTTTCATGTTAATGATAGATGACTATACCGGGATGACAACCGTCAGTTTCCTAAAGGGAAAATCTAAAGCATTTGAGTGCTTTAAGATCTACAAGGACTTTGTTGAAAATGAAACTGATTTGAAAATAAAGTGTTTAAGATCAGATAATGGTGGAGAATTCATTTTCTAATTATTTCAGCAATACTGTGACGAAAATGGAATAAAAAGTAAATTTTCAATAGCACGAAGACCTCAGCAAAATGGAGTTGCTGAAAGAAAGAACAGAACCATACAGGAAATGGGTAGAACAATGTTGAAGGACTCAAAATTGGATGAAAAATTCTGGGTTCAAGCAATTGATACGACAGTCTTCATTATCAACCGAAGTCTTCTCATAAATAATTGCAACAAGACTCCATATGAATTATGGAAAGGAAAACCAGCTAATGTAAAATATTTCAGAATCTTCGGAAGCAAATGTTATATCAAAAGAGAAGATCAAAATTTGGGTATGTTTGAATCACGTGTTGATGAAGGTATCTTTGTTGGTTACTCATGCAAAAGAAAGGCCTATAAATGCTATAATCTAAGACGAAAACAGATAGTGGAGAGCATAAATGTTACATTTGATGAAGATGGTGTTCTAGCGAGTAATGTTGAGGATATAGAATATTTGAAACTTGAGACAGAGGCTGAAAGAGACATAGATAAAATTGTAGAACAAGAAGCAACTATCAACGAGGAAGAAATAAACAATTATCATCAAGATATACTAGAATCAAAAGAGTGAATTCAAAAGAACCATCCATCAAATCAAATCATTGGTGACATAAATGAAGGTCAACATCTTCATTCATCACAACAAGCTCATGTTGCTTTTTTAGCAACCTTTGAGCCTAGTATTTTTGAGGAAGCCCACCAGAATGAACATTGCGTAGCAGCTATGAATGAAGAATTGGATCAAATTGAGAAGAATAACACCTGGGAGTTAGTTCCACGACCAAAAGATAAAAATGTCATTGGGACTAAATGGGTGTTCGGGAACAATTTGAATGAAGATGGGAAAGCTACCAGAAACAAAACAAGATTGGTTTTCAAAGGCTATGCACATGTGGAAGGAATTGATTTCGACGAAACATTTGCACCAGTTGAAAGAATGGAAGCCATCCGAATGTTTCTCGCCTATGCATGTTCAAGAAAAATCAAAGTCTACCAAATGGATGTTAAGTCAACATTTCTGAATGGAGAATTAGAAGAAGAAGTTTACATCAAACAAACTGAAGGTTTTCTACTATCACAAAAAGAAGACTATGTATGCAGGTTAAAGAAGGCTCTATATGGTCTCAAGTAGGCTCCGAGAGCATGGTATGCTTGTCTTGATGGATATATACGTCAACAAGGGTTCAAGAAAGGTACTGTTGATAGCAATATTTATGTACAAATAGATAAAGATAGTTTAACAATCGTTGAGGTATATGTGGATGATATAATATTTGGTAGAAATTATGATCGACTAAGTAAGAACTTTTCTACGAAGATGCAAAGTGAGTTTGAGATGTCTTTACTTGGTGAGCTGACATACTTCTTAGGGCTTCAAATATCTCAGCAAGAGAAAGAAATATTTATATGTCAAGCCAAGTACATCAAGGAAATTCTCAAGAAATTTAAAATGGAAGATTGCAAACCCGTCCTTACTCCGATGGTAACAGTTTGCAAATTGAGAATAGATGACTCTTCTAAGGATGTGGATCACACGTTGTACAAATCTATGATTAGTAGTCTTCTATATGCAACAACCTCTCGGCTAGTTGTTATGTAAGCAGTTGGACAAGTAGCAAGATTCCAAGCAGCACCAAAAGAATCACATATTATTTCCATCAAAAGAATTCTTCGATATCTAAAGGGCACAAAAGAATATGGCTTGTGGTATCCCAAGGGTAACAATCTCATTATTCAAACCTTTACAGATGCAGATTTGGCAGGAAGTGTTGATGATCGTAAGAGTACTAGTGGAGCAACATTCTATCTAGGTGGTTGTCTCGTATCATGGTTGAGGAAAAAGAAAACTTCAATCTCGTTATCTACAATGTAAGCAGAATACATTGCAGCAGCATCATGTTGTACTCAAGTCCTTTGGATGAAAAAAACTTTGCAATATCTTCAAGTACAATTCAGTGAGCCTATTCCCATATTGTGTGACAACACTAGTGCCATCAGCATCTCCAAAAATATTGTCATGCATTCAAAAACAAAGCACATTCTGATCAAATATCATTTTGTTACAGAACAAGTCGCTCAAAATAATATCAAACTTAAGTATGTTTATAAAAAATAACAAATTGCTGATATCTTCACTAAACCTTTACCTCGTGAAGAATTTTAATATCTTTGTCAAAAGCTTAGGATTCTCCCAAATTCTCATTAGATTACAAGTCTGCAGGACGGTTGTGTGTCAGCGGGAGTGGAAGTGTGTATAAGTCCGCAGGATGGTTGTGTTTCAGGGGCAGTTACCCTTTTCCATTGATGTCAAAGGGGGAGAGAATGTTGGAGGAAGAGGTGTCATGATCACAGGGGGAGTACTTGTGTTGCCATAAATGCCAAAGGGGGAGATTTTTTATCAGCGGTTGTCATTGATGTCAACCCAAGAAGCACCAGGGGCTATCCCAATATTGCATGGGAGTTTTGACCTACCAAATTAATATATTGTAGGTCAATAATGCTTTTAATGGTTTCTACATGTTGAGATGTTTCCATTGATATATGGCACGCCATGTAATTCTTCACGATTTGAGAGATATTCATGTTTAAAGTTTGTACCCCTAGTTAGTGGGCTAAAACCCCATGGGGTTGGGCCATGGGTCATTGAAAATTCATAATTAATATTTTTTTATGCTCCTAAAATTCCTCCCACGTTGACTTGTTGAAGCCCCTCTCAACCTAAGCATTTATATAAATTGTGATCCTCATTTCCTCCTTATGTAAGGGATTTCGCCATGTGAAACAGGTCATTGTGGCATTTTCGCTCTAACTTTTTTTCTACAAAGGTTCAGAAGCTGAAATTTTTATGAGGCAAAGCGAAATCCTGAGGAAGCTGCTGCAAAAATTTCAAATCAAGGTGCACAATATTTTTGGAGATATCATCTGTGGAAGTCAGGGTTTTTGTAGGCTCTTGAAATTCATCTCAAAGAAGTGACCGTGGTAAAATCATCATAACTCTCTCTCTGAGTATCGGATTGGAATTCCCTAAAAAGTGACAGATACTGCAAAGATTTTAGTTTTCTCTATAGAGCCTAATGAAGAAACAGTGAAATGTGGCACGCCGTACAAGTTTTCTCTACTGAAACAGTACATAATTATGGCATTGTGAGAGATTGGGTATAACTATCTATTGAAGAATCCAAATTGGGTCAGACATGTGGCATTGGAAAGATGACTCAGAGGACTACTACAGGACTGAAAATTAGATATTTAGGATTTCAAATAACAAATATACACCAGATTCAATATCGAGCTCTTAGAAGGAAAGAAAAAGCTATATCATGTGTTGTTAAGGGTTGCAAAGGACTAGACTTTCCATGGAAGCAAAGGAAAGCAATGTGTAGCAGAAGGTAGCATGACAAGAGCAGCAACCAAGGTTCATAACAGCAGCAAGAAGTTCATCATATGAAGTCTTCAAGTGGGCAGCACTGCATACAATCATTGTAAAGGTATCTGTTACACAGTAATTTGTCACCGTCCCTGCCATTCCCCATCCCGCACATTGAAGGGCTCATTCCGTGACCTATGAGTAGTGACATAACTTGAAAACACTTTCATGGCATTCCCCTAGAAATGTACTTTCATTGTCTTGAAGACAACTCCTTGTGAAAAACCCTAAAAATAGCCTTTTTTGCATTGGCGCGGGTACACAGTTCAGCCCTCGCGCCAAGGGGGCAAATCCTCCAAAGAGGGCGCGCCAATTGGCGCTCTGCCTCAGAGCCGCACCCACGCCAGGCTTAATAAGGAGTGTTTTTTAAAAATAAATGGTGGAGGATTGACCCCAACCAATTCCTAAACTGGTCTCTAATTTGAGTTGGGAGGTTGGCTTCGAATTTCCATGTAGAGGAAGTTGTTTTCCACCTCTCATGGAAGCTTCCTTGAGGATAGGGCCAATCCATTAATTGTAGGGATCCCAACTCCCCTTCCACCATCTATATAATCTTGCCATTTTCCTTTGCAAGCTAGTCTCCAAGAATCTCCAAGAGCCTTCATAGCCTAAAGAATGCTGCAAGAGCTTTGATAGTCCTCATAGTGCCAAATCCATAGCAAGGAGATTGACGATCGAAGAGAGAGGCTTGTCCCCATTCCCGACAAGCTTTATTGAGACGTATTCTACTGACAACCCACCGAAGGAGGATTTTAGTGTTAGAGCCAGGTTGTATCATCCTTTTTTTCATTAATATAAGCGACTACGATTATAGTTCCACTCGTATTGTTCATCCTTGTTTATGAGTTGTGTCCTCTCTGACTGACACATAATTGCAAATATTTGGTTTTACGCTTGTATGTTCGTCGTGTTTCTTGTATGTGTAGGTGTTCTATCACATCAAGTGGTGGAATTGTGACCTGCTGGAGCAAGGGATCGAGAGCACTATCCTCTCCACAACGACAACAGCGTTGGACCTGAGGTAGGCCTTCTATCGCGCTTTGATTTTTGCAATTAGGAGCTTGCGTTGTAGCATGTTTGATTGTTGCTAGACCCGATCTGGGCTAGTAGGGATTTCCTCTGTCCGCAGAGAGGATGTACCTCCACAACAAATTGGCGACTCCACTGGGGATGTACCTCGAATTGAGTCACCATGTTGGGGGCATGCTTACTTTTTCAAGTATAGTTTGTTTCCGTTTCAAGCTTGTGTAAAAATGAAACCGGTTTCAAGCATAGTTTATCTTTGTTTCAAGCTTGTGTAAAAATGAAACCAACTTCAAGTAGAGTTTTCTGATTTCAAGCTTGTGTAAAAATGAAACCATTCCCATTTTACCTCTACAACAGTATCATTGTACTAAGTCCTTGTAAATACATTATTGTAAAAATTGTACTAGTGTCTATCTACCAAGTGTTGAAGAGGCAGTGCTGGGAGGTCTAGGATCATCATTAGGTGGTTGTGTCAAAGTTGGGGTTATGGTCTAGTATATCTTCTTCTTCTACAACATTCTATATCATTGTAAAGTGGACCATTTTCCCTGGTACGAGAGTCCATTCTTCTTTTATTCTTCTATATGGTGGTAGGGTGGTGCTAGGATGAGTTGTATCTCATTGGGTATTGGGGCATTCGTTCAGTTGACTACTGAAGAATCTCGGGTGTTGGAGCGTCCATCCAGTGGGAGCTGGAGAATAATTCTTTTCTAGATTCTAGGAAATTGTAGCTTTATTTTCAATTGGAGTTGAATGTTAAAGAATTATTAGAAAAGCATTAGGTGGTTTTTGTCCCGGAGTGGGTTTCCACCTTAAAAACTATGTGCATTTGTGTTCCTCTTTTTTGTTGCATTGATTGTACAAACACTGATAATAAATTGAAGATTAACTAATGCTATAATTTAAAGGAATACTGATTCACCCCCCTCTCAGTATTTCCAACATCAATGCCATGGGTAAATACCACTTACAATACCATGGGTAAATTCCATGTGTGGATGAATACCATGGTTGGATACATACCATGGGTGAATGAATATCATGGATAGATTTCAGTTACAATAACATGAGTGAATAAATACCATGGGTGTATGAATACCATGGGTTAGTGCCATTTACAATACCATGAGTGGATGGATAACATGAGTGGATGAATACCATGGGTGAATGCCATTTTCCATTCAGATCATTCCTCCCTCCTTAAGAAGAAATGGTCCCCATTGCATGAAGTTCGCTCCTGATAATCCTTTGTTGAATATGAAGAGCCATTGAAGAGAAGGATTTTTTGTAGTTAACCCATAACCATGTTTAGCGAAGATTGAAGGATAGAGATACCATGTAATTCTTGTGACCAACTGTGATATTGACAGTGTGTGGCCTAGCAAATGGAATTCGATGAAGTGTGGGTTTGTGGATCACCCAAAACCATGAAAAATGAAGATCCGAGGGTAGAGATACCCTGTGATGCTTGTGACCAACTGTGTTACTAATAGTGTGCGGCCTTAGATCATGCCATGTGGTCATGATGATGTAATGGCTACATTATCATATTTTTTTCCATGGAGAACTAAGGTCTTGGTCACATGGAAAAGAAAATTATAGCCCTAAATGTTAGAAAATCATAAAGGTGGAAATATTTTCTTATTATTGGTAATTACTTGTGTTGTTTCTTGGTATTACAATTATTTATATCTTATTTCTTTTAGTTCATCAAGCAATTACCAAAGAAAAAATACATAAAACAATAGAGACTAGATGTAGGCACTATGCCAAGGAAAAACCCCCTTGAGGGGAAACCCAGTAAAGACAAATATTCCTTTCAATAGTATTATTTGAGACTCTTAACCCTATACATATACCAAACCTTCCCTCCACACCAAGTCATCCTCCCAGATATTCGACCCCTTTCCAACAACTTCAACTAGGAAGCAACTTCCAAGAGCATACGGCTTGCGGCAACAAAAAATCTTGGAAGACTTCGATCTTGCAATTAAGGGCATGAAAAAAAGAGAGGGAGGTAACAAAATTTATTTTTTCTTCTTCTCCTTAGACTTCCCCAAACTCTCACTTCTTTTTTCTTTCCGACAACAGACTTCAAACTTTTCCTAGCTACAAGAGATATTGAACTTGCTATGAGAGAATGTGCTCTAAATGAATTCGATTTCCTTCCTTTTATAGGCTCTATCTGAGGTTGAATAGGTTTATCTTAGGCTAAAATGATCCCCCTTATGTTGACTTGGTTTGGAGGTAACATAATTCATATTTTACTCAATATTAAACCTTTTTATAGGATTCAAAAGCCCAAAAAGGGTCTCTTTAAATGTACAATAACTCTATTAAGCCAGAATAAATCCTAGAATTACTCAATAGGGAATTTTACCTAAAACATAGTGAACCAAGCATGAAACCCATGCTTTCATAATTCACAATAATAATAATAATAATAATAATTTTTTTTATTATTATTTTCATAAGTGAAATACAAGAAGACTCAAATAAAATAAATTAAGACCAAACCTTGTTACATTTTCCAACACTCCCTCTTAACTAGGGATTTAATCATCATATATAAACAAAATGGAAGATATCATACTATATGAATAATGAATAAATTAAGGCACCACAATCCCGTGGAATATATTCCTGACCGGGGAAATCTATCCACTAGTCTCTCAACCATTTAGGTAGTGGAATGCCACATACTAGATTCCTGACCAGGAAAATATATCCATGTGGGACTAAGACAGACTCGAGATTTGATCTCTTTTAGGTACCATCAGACTTACTTTCCAACCATCAACCCAGGAACCTAGGTGCATATCAATGGTCAGAGCTCTATGACCCACACCACCCTTTTGTAATTTGGGACCTACACATCAACATAAAGTGTTGGCCATATGTCCTCCCAAGAAATGCTTCAGTCACAAAGCATAAACACCCCTTGATCTAGCAGATCATGGATGAAAAATATCTCCAATCAAACTAATTGGTAACCATGCTGCTATAAAAATCCTTCAATATGTTTTCCTGTAAAAACACAACCCCTATCAATAATATACTTTCACACATGCATAAACAAATACAAACCTCTGGGGTATTTCAGAGAACTTGATGTTGCTTTTGAACTTCTCATAGTAGTACTATCAACCAAATATTTAACAAAATTTTCCTTCTACTTTTCATGCAACAACATATCCTTCAAAATTTCATTCTTCAATCAAAACGAAGTTATGCCCTCTGTCTCAACCATGAAGCATCTTCATCCAAACTCCCTCTAAATATGAGGGAGATATTTTCTATTCTTGAGAGTTCCTCCTTCATACTCCTTGAGAATGTACTAGATGTTTTCCTAATAAAAACAATAGAGGGAGATAGGTGATTAGTATTAATATAATCAAAACATAAATAAGCACATGGAACTCACAATTGAAAGGGAATGAGATACTTATATTTGGAAGTTGTTGAGGGCTCCTTGCAAAGCTTGAGGCATACCTATAAACTTATAAAAAAAATAAAATGTTTTTTCTAAAATTATGTTGAAGACCTGTAAATTCTAAAACATAAAAATATAAAATGAGATATCAAAAGCTACAAGAAAAGGAATTATTAGCATGAGTCCCTAATGTCAAATTGTCCGGGCTTGACTTTCTTTGGGGTCTATTTATTCAATAATGTTGGCTTGATCTATTTCTCTCCTCTTATTTCTCAAATTTTCGGGGCAATCAATCCAATAGTGACCCTTCTTATGGCATTCATATCATTCTACCTTAGACATGTAAACAATTTTCCTTAGTCCTTTTTATTTCTTTCCTTTATGTTGAGAAATGTAGGAATTTTATACTCCTTTAAAATTGGTAGCTAACGATATCCTTAATTATTTCTAACTGCAGGAAGTCCATAGTTATTCAAAGGTGGTAGCTTCCTGTTACACCGTTTTTTGGTCATCTAACCTATTATCATTAGATGGACCTAAGTACACCATGTAAGACCAATTTTACCCTAAGTAAAATTGCTTTCACTATGTAAAATAACTTAGTAAACCACATTTATTAGGTTGTTTATGGTCTAAATAGAAAACCCCAAAAAGGAAATATTAAACAAACCTATATTTGTTTGATTTTCCTCATGGAATAATTAATTAAACCATAATTTAATTATTCCTATTCATGAAGTAGAAATCTAAAACAAAGAAATTAATTAGATAAACCTTTATTTATCTTATTATTTTCTAGGAATAATTATTTAAATCTTATTTATAATAATATTCCTTGTTAAATAGACTAAATCACCCAATAAATAATTAAATAAATCATTATTTATTTGATTATCCTTCAACCACTTCCTTAAAAATATAAATAAATCATTTATTTATTTATTATTGACAAATAAAGGGATTTGACCCAAGTCAAATACTTTTTCCCTCCAACAAATATAATAAAATATTCCATAAAAGGTGGATTCAGATTTGGTTAACATTATTTTAATCATACACAAAGATCTAGAATGACCCAATATTTTGTTATAAATAGGAGGGTTTTTCCTACCATTCTTCACCTTTTTTTGCCTATTAGATCACTCTGGATCTATACACTTGGTCACATTTTTCTACATTATTTGCTGTGTGAGCTCCCTTTGAGTTCTATCTTTGTCTGGGTTTTCTACACCAACAAGAGAGAGAGATTCTAGATCTGAAGTGGCCGAGGACTTCCAAGAACCCATCCCATTGAGGAGAATTGGAAACATCTTCTTGTTTTTCCCTCCTGTGTTCTTAATACAAAAAAAAAAATTCTTTCAAAAATTGTTTATCTTCTCGTCTATTGATATATGGATAAACCCTTTTCACCGCTAATGTCTTTCTATGCATAGGATCTGCTTTTTGCAAATTTCCTTGTCTTGATCAACTAACTGCAGATTCGAAGATATTGGCAGCGATATTTGATGTTAGGGCTATAAGTTATGCGTAGCTAAAGTGGTCTTTTTTCGTACACTTCGACAAAAGATTCATACTAACAACTCACGACTCCACACGGGTTTTCAATTACGACCGCTGTCGTTTTTCATATTCCCGCATATCCAGCTACTTCAGACCCTAGGGTTTCTTTTCAGCTTTTTTTTTTCCTATTTTTATGTTGTTTTTCCCATATAAAACCCTAAAACATTAAAATTTCTAACTTCCGCGTGTTTCTGGCCCTATTGCGCAGGTGACAGACATCAGCCGCAACTGAGACGGCAACTTTTTCGGAAATCTGCTGCCGCACACCCGGAGCTTCAAAGTCACACTTTTCAGCTCATAAACCGCGACTGATCTTTCAAGCGCACTTTTCACCCATTTTTCGCGACCGCATTGCAAATGTGCCGAACCTCGGCGACCCGCCAATTTTTCTGCTGTTTTTCTGCATTTTTTCTGGGTTTTTCTGAAGCTTCTGTCAGGGTTTTCTTTGCATTCTTGCCACCTCGTTTCATAGTGGCTGCTTCATCGGGTTCTCATCTAAGTGGGAACATAGCCTCATAGGTTTGTGTACTCCTCCATTTTTTGGTGAAGAGTTTAATCGTTTTCAGCCTGCTTTAGGCTTCCATACCTCCTTTTCTGTATTCAGGTTCCTCTTCTAATCAGCTTCCCTTTCCTCTCCCTTTCAAATCACCTCCTCGAAGATTTACTTGGGATCTACTTAGGGCCTCCTCCTCTCGTTCTCTTCCTCGTTTTTTCGTATTTCTCCTTCTGTACCACCTTGCTCTCATTTCGTCGTGATCTGCACCTCTTTTTAGCAGCTTTTCCCTTTAGATCCCTGTCCCTTTCGACCCTAGATCTATTGGCCTCTTTTTAGTGTGTTTTGACTAGTTTTTTTTCCCTCTCTTAGATTGGTTTTGAGAGACCCGCCTTTTTGGGCTGAATCGATGCAATAGTAGCTGTTAATTTTCTGTTATTTCAGCATTATATACTGTTTTTGCAGCATTATTTTCAGTTACGCAGCACACTTTTTTCTCTTGCTCTCAAAACGAAAAGGGTTTAAAAATTAAAATTAGCGCACGCCACACACTCACCCTAAGCGAAGAAGAGCTTGGTTTACACCGCCAGGAAAAGACTTTAAAATCAATTGACACTGCACCTTTTTGCCCTTGTTTCTACATTGTAATCACTTGATTATGCACCTCCCTACCTCTGTCAGTCATTCTTCTTCCCCTCGTGCTATTTTTATGTTGCCATCATTGCGCCCCCAAGGCGCGCTTCCCGGAGACTTCTTGGCCTTCACCCTCAGTTTCCGGTCGATCGACCTCCTCCGTCCCGCCGTCGTCGAGCCAGTCCTCCTCCGAGTCCACATTCCGACTCCTCTTCTGATTCATTGGGTTCTCCTCTTATTTCTGGTTCTCCCCCTGTCACCTTCACTATGTCTGGTCTAGGGCCTAACGCTAGTGGCGCTCCCGGCCCTAATGCCGGAACTACTACTTACGGAACCGCCACAGGAACTACCTCAGCCGCACCCTTGCTACCGTACATCGCAGGCCTCAGCCTCCCCGATTTCAATCAGTTGATCAATGACCCTATCCGCCACGATGTTGGTTGGCCTGCTATGCCAACCAAGCTCCCCTCCGACATCCCTAAGTTCAAAGGCCTTGCTAGAGAAGATCCAACCAACCATGTCCGATCTTTCCACATGTGGTGTTCCTCCAATTCCATTACCGATGATTCCATCCGTCTTCGGTTGTTCCAACGCACGCTTACTGGCAAAGCTTCTAAATGGTATGTTGACCAAGCCACCTCTTCCCATACCACCTTTGCGACCATTGCCCAAGCCTTTTTATCTTATTTCTAGCTCCCTCTCCGATACGATACTGGTACGGAGCTTTTGACCTCTTTTAAGCAAACCTCTTCGACCCGCCTTTCCACTCATGTCCAGGAATGGCGACGAAGACGAAGCTTATGTCGAGCTCCCCCCTTCGAAGATCGGGTTTATATGGACTGGTTCCTTCGCATTCTCTTAGCTCCCATTGGCAAAGATGTCGCCTCCCATTTACCTCAAACCGAAGAAGTCACCTTCCAAATAGCCTTGAATTATGACCTGATCTATGGTCAGTCTGGTTATGTTTATACCGTCCTTCCTGACCTCCCCAGGCCCGGAGGCGCTAACGCCCCGAGGGCATCTCATTCCGCCGACAGTATCGTTGGAGCCCTTTCTCATCCGTATGCTCAACCTCCTATGGGCTATGGTCTCCTTAGGGAGGGGCCACACCTCTAGCACTTTTTCTCCTCCTTAGTATGTATCCAGGATACTAAGATGCCTCATCCTTGCCCAACCTCCTCGCTGGCTCAACGTTTCCCAACCTAACCATTAGCCTTGATCCACCGGTGCGCCACGCATATGCGCTTCCGTCTCCCTTGCCTCCTCCAACCCCGCAACAGCACCTACAGCCCCCTTCAGGGCAAGTATTTGCACAACAGGGCACGACTAATCCCCTTCTTCTCAAAGAAGGCGGAGAGGCAATCCAAACCAATCTGCCCCTGGTACTCATGGACCCAATCCTCAAGGTATTGACCCTAACACCGCTAACCAACAAAAGGGCACTCAGCCCAAGCCGGACATGCCTCTTCGCACAAAAAAGCCTTGTTTGTGTTGCGGTGTTTATGGTCATTACACCCACGATTGTCCCCTCTTACCACAAATGCGGCAGATGTGGGAGTCTCAAGCCACATTGCGCGGAAAACATGCCTCCCCTCATGCTCCCCCTAATGTGGCCACTACTCAACCAGCTGTGTTTACTGATCCTTTCCCTCAGCAAGGATTCGTCGCTACCCAACCACCTGACGGACAGGTCGCCACTCCACCTTCCCCTTCTAGTTCCTCCAATTACCATATCCTCATGATGAACTCTGATCTATCCCCATCCGTTGATCTTCACCTTCAAACTCGGTCTCGCCAGTATCTCAAGCCTCCCACTCAGTCTGCCCCCGAGCCTCCTTCTTCAGGTTCTATAGAGCCTCTTTCGACATCCAATGGCCCCTTACATATCCCTCAACCCAGAGTTGAGGTTCACACCAAGATTCCTAAGGGACCATTACGTCAAAACGCTGCTTCCGGTCGAGCTGCCCATTTGTATAACATAGTAGATGATTTGGTGCAATCTCCTCCTGCCATTTCCACATTGGAACTCCTCCAATCGTGCCCTTCAAAAGAAGGCTCTCATGACGGCCGGGTGCCGTAGGATCTCGCTGATGACCAAATGATTGTTTTCGACGCCCACCAGTCAGAACATCCTCCTCTTCCTGCTTCCGTCGCCTTCCAAATCCTAGTCAAAATCCGGAATGCCAACATTTCTCAGTGTATAATTGATGAGGGGGCATCCATCTGTGTGATGTCCGCTTCGGTTTGGAAGCAACTCGGATCTCCGGAGTTGGCCCCTTCCACAATCACCCTTCGAGCGTGGGACGGCCACGCCTCCCAGCCCATCGGCCTTTTTCGTAATTTTCCTATCACCCTTGCCGGTAAGACCGTTTGCGTTGACGTCGAAGTCATTGACGCCCCTCTAGACTACAACATTCTATTAGGGTGAAGCTACACCTATGCCATGTCTGCTGTCCCATCCGCGGTTTTTCGCAAGATGTCTTTTTTTTCCTCAAAATGGAAAGATAAATACCTAATTACGACCATCATGAGCCAAAGTCCTCGTACCCTCCCCCGAGACGACACCATCTCTTCTCGTAGCCAACAAGAAAACCGGCCGATTCCCCGACCGTTGTCTCCATCGTCTACAAAGATTCCTCCTCGCTTGTGGAACTTTTCCGTCTCCCTTTCATCTTCGATCCCGCCTTGTCGACTGTTGAAGAGGATCATCCTGGTCGTTCTTAAGCGACTCCGCTTTCAAGCACCATCAACCTCGCACTAACCTCCGCCCACCGCAACCCGCTCCGAGCCTCATCTCCGCCACCATTCCTCCTTCCGGCCCTTCTCCCTGGCCACCGGTATCCCTAAACCCCTTATCCCCCCAGATCGGGTTCCTCCGTGCCTTAACCATCTCTCGGAGCCGGCCTTCCGGTCATTATCCCGTTTAGTCGATACCGTTCCTGGCTCCCCCTCCCAGAGTCTATTCAGTCCCCATCATGGCCACCCTCTCTCTCCCTAACCTGACCCTGGGTATACCCGTCTGGTACCTTGACCCTCCAGCCGCTACCCCTCCTTCTCACCCCAAACCCTATCTTGATTTGACACCGGTTCAACCAATCCCCCTCGCTTCCTCCGTCACTACCATGCCCCCTGTGCCTCCCTAGGACCCTACCCCTGTGGTGACAGCTCCAAGAAAGAAAGGCAAAGCTCGCAAGGGGGCATCTAAAGACAAGGCCACCCCGACTGACCCTTCTCCTCCTCCACCCGCCAAGCCTTGTGCCTTGTGTGATGTCGTCGGTCATGCCACCCATACTTGTCCTGAGTTTCCCCGCATTCAACCCATGGTTAAAGTCGCGTTCCCTGAGTCTACGGTCTCCGAACCTTCTCTTCCGTCCTCATCCGTAACCAAGAACCCAAAAACTATTTGCACTAGCAAACCCTGTGCTTTGTGCGGTGTCCATGGCCATTACTCCCACCATTGTCCTCACCTGATGCATTACTGCGACTCTTTAGAAGTAGTCTGAAAGTATGAGGTTGAACAAAATCAATCCGCCTCTCCCATACTTGTGCAGTATGCTTCGGGCCAGTTTGAGGATCGCCCTGCTCCCACCGACATTCCCCCCCTGATGTTCAGATGACGGAGTCTCCTACGACCATTCTTTACTTATCATCCTCTGTGAGACCCTTGGTGCACAGTCCCCTTGACTCCTCCCCTATTGTTTTGCCTGACCCCCCTTCAGGGACCACCCTTGACCCCCTCTTTTCTACCCATACACGAGATAACTCTACCCGTATCTCTGTTGACCTCCGCAGCCCGAGTCCCTGCCATGCCTCCTACAGCCCTCATATACCACCCTCTAGTTTGTATATGAGTCATAGCCATTCTGCTCATCGCACTCCCTCCCGTAGTTTCTGCTCAATGTCTTCTGTACACTCACGCTGCTGTCATTGTCCCTCCTCCCCCCATTTGTTGTCTTGTAACACTATTCCGCAGGACCTCCCATCCCCACCCTACATCGATTACGCCGATGGTGCAAGTCGTTACTCCCGGAATCTAGCCTCGGCAAGTTGGGCCATTTTCACCCCCTTGCATGCCCTTGTTCTCTCAAACGGGGTCTGCATTGGTACTACCACCAACGATCAGGCCGAATATGATGCAGTGCGTGGTCTCTTAGCCGATGCCCTCTTTCATCACATCCTTCATCTGCATGTTCGTTTAGATTCCCTACTTCTTGTCATGCAACTAAATGGTGTCTATCGTGTGCGTAACCCTGTGCTGTTTAGACGATATTTACGAGTGAAACTCTTGATACGTGAATTTGAAACCATAACTTTCAACCATGCACCTCGAGAACAGAATCACTATGTAGATAACATTGCAAACCATGTTCTAGATTGGAATTTATCACACGCATTTCATACAAGACAATAACATTCATAATCATTAAAAATGATGCATATCCATAATATGTGTCGCAAAACATGTGTTTAGAGTCCATCTACTCTGATACATATGACATGCCCATAGCATGTTACAAAAAACTCAAAACTGGGGCACCACCTGCCCCTACATACACACTAGGGGGCACCACATGCCCCACACCTAATCACTATCTGGCGGATCCCGAGCCAATGGCTCTGCTTTTGCAGCCTGTAGATAACGTATCCCCTGACCGGCCATCGCCATGTGCTGCATGACACCTCGCCATTCTGAGGGTAGACCAATGCATGGCTCTATGTACTGGTCGTCTAAGTCTTTCCACCCGCACTCTGACACTCCGATTAGCAACCTCTCGCATCTATGGCAGATGTCCTCCAGAAGGGCGGCCGCGTCCTCATTACACGCTGCTCTTGACCCACTCAGACCTGTAACTCCAGATGCTGCTGGTCGTCCCATATATCCGGCCGGTTTTACCGAAGCTATATCTACATACCAACAATACAGGAATCAGTACCCTATCTACAATTCACCAACTGTAACATGCCCAAAAAAGAATAGTTACTTATCACTTACCATCAGGTCCCCATACTTGACCAGGCAGAAGTGGTAGGTCCGGATCCCCACAATAACTCATCCCACTATAGGGATAGTCGTCTATGTATAATGACATCTGATCCCAATGGGCAAAGAACTCAGGTCGAAACACTCGTCCGACCACCCCTCCTCCTCCTCTGCACAGTAGCTGCCCCCACCAGTGCATCCTGGGCTCTCTCGGGCCCCCATCCAGGAGCTGTATATGGGGTCGTAAGGTCGGGATCTTCTCAAAAAAGAAGGAACACAATAAAGTCCCATACGAGCAATCGTGGTTCACTTGCCGCTTGCACAGTGAAAGCTGTCATTTTAACGACACCAACATCATTTGGACCCACCCATAGTAGGTCCCACTTAACACGCTCTCTATGATCATCATCTGCCCCCCAGTGATGTGATGGAATGCCTGGCTGCCCAGGATCCATAGCACCGCTGCGGCCACTGCCCGGGTCTCCAGTCTCTCTAGGTCCCCGATCGGTATCCGCGTCCCTTTGAATCAAAGACCCAGTCGACAATGCCGCTCAACAAACTCCATGATGTTCCGCCCCCGCGGTAACACTGGCTGTGTATTTCCCACCATCCCAAGTGGCGGGAGACCTGTCAGGAAATACACATCCTGGACTGTCAGTTCGATCATGTGCCCCTGCACTACAAAGAACTCATGCTCTGGATCCCAATAACTGATAATACGGGCCAACAAGGGCTCTCCAGCTCTCATCAAAGGGTTCTCCAAAAACTTCAGAACCCCAAACCTGGACAACACATGACGGACACCCTGATCTGCCTGGATATTTGCCCGTAATGTACCCAGGTCTCTCTCTCTCTAGTTCACCTATATATCTGACATATCTGCACAAAAACATCATCTTTGTCAGCCTACAGATAGGGAGTCCTGTATCCAAATACAAAAAACCCAACTCTCAGCCATCAAACAGCACTAAAACCCCCTCATCTTCCAGGTCGCACTTTTTTGCCAAATCTTGGGACAGGTCACACCTTTTGGCTCAAAACCTGCATCCTAGGTCGCAGATTTTGGCCCAAAAAGTGCGACCCGACCCAAAAGATGCAAAGGGGGCTGTTCCTGAGATTCTGGGCCCTAATCTGAACTTTCAATCCATCAAAATGAAAGAGTAAGGTTAGGCCTCTTACCTGCAACTAACGGATCTCGATTCCAATGGTCAGTTTGTCTGCTACGCTCGCCGCAAGATTTAGGGCCTTCTCTCCTCTCTACCTTCACCACAGCAACACTAGCAAATGAGTGGATTTGGAGGGAAAACTGCCTTATTATAAGAGAACCCTTGTTTCTCCTTTCGCCTGCTGCGACCATACCGTAGCTCCGTTTGAAAAACCGTCTGCACCGTTGGAAAGCTCTCACCGAGCCCTAAAATGGGTATCTGTTATTTGTTTGTGATTTTATACTTCACCAGGACACATTTTGTCGAAGATGGGTCACTTCACCTCTCCTTAAAATCGCATTTCTTCACTTACAACACTTGTACTTGGGGCACCACTTTGCCTCCTTACTTGTCTTTGTTCATGTTGATTTTCGTCGTGAGTTACCATCTTGTACTCATGTTTTCATGGTCCCCCATTGGAACTTTACTGTGTGGCAGAACCATCGAGTCGCCCTTTTTTAGAGCATCCAAGTGGAGTCATCATCGCGTTCATGGAGTCTATCCCGAGTCCCTTTGTACCCCGCTATATTCCTCCATCCCTCATTGCTTGGTTTCTCTCTTGTGTCGCACATTATGGCCTTCAGTCCCACTGTCCCTTATCTCTGATGATATTGTGTCAGTCGCTGCCATGTCATTCATGCCCTTTATTCTCTAGCAAGGGAAGTCATCCATTCGCTACTCAGTCCCCTCCATTCCACCATCATCATTGGTATTAGTCTGTTCGTCGCTCCACTATTTTATCTCGTGCCTTAGTTGAGGATCTCTCATTGCCTCACCTATGGCGGACCTCCTTCTGTCGACATCAGCTCCTTCATTCCAGAAGACAGGTCTAGAGGGCGGTGTACCTTGGTTCCAGCTTCCACTCTTGTTCGGTGCCTCGGATCAGGCAAAGGGATCTCTCATTTCCCTTTGACTTGATTGTTTCTCTGCTCCAACTCCTTTCAGCATGATCGAGATCCGTATACTTGATGGTTCAGTGATGTCGCAGCAGCTCTTGGTGATTCCCGGGTGTGTGTGAGATGTCTCAGCCCTCATGAGGGGGTGGCCCTGCAAGTAGCCCACCACATGCCCGGATGACCTCTTCATTGCAGCCTTCGATGCAACTCCATATATTTGATGATGTCGGCCTTAGCCGCTTGCAGCGCCTCTTTGATTTGCATGTATCAGTCAGATTTTGTGAGCCCTTACCCTCTTATAGGGGGCATTTGGGTTGTATTTGTATCTCATGTAATCAGATATTATTTTATAAGTCTTGGCTGTTATCCCAGGCACAGCATGTATGTGGGATTCCTCATTGTATTCTTATCTGGCTCATGTTTATGCCGGTTGTACTTTATGGTTCGGTCCCTCGTTTACTAAACACACTATTCTTTTGTACTTTTTCTCAGCGGGCATAGGTATGCCTCCCCCGCCGCCTTTAGCACAGGTACCCTCTCATAAAAAGAGACTTGTTGCACCTGCGAGTCTCGTCTCCTCATGGTCTAGTTCTTCAGCACACTAGTCTACCTTACATTTCTCTCTCTGACTTCCCTTTTGATGTCTGGTGATTGAGTTCTTACAATGTACTTCGGTCATACGATTTGCTCCTAACACTCGCACACTGGGGGGCAATCTGTTACACCATTTTTTGGTCATCTAACCTATTATCATTAGATGGACCCAAGTACACCATGTAAGACCAATTTTACCCTAAGTAAAATTGCTTTCACTATGTAAAATAACTTAGTAAACCACATTTATTAGGTTGTTTATGGTCTAAACAGGAAACCCCAAAAAGGAAATATTAAACAAGCCTATATTTGTTTGATTTTCCTCATGGAATAATTAATTAAACCATAATTTAATTATTATTCCTAGTCATGTTTAACCCAAAACAAAGAAATTAATTAGATAAACCTTTATTTATCTTATTATTTTCTAGGAATAATTATTTAAATCTTATTTAGATAATATTCCTTGTTAAATATGACCAAATCACCCACAAATAATTAAATAATCATTATTTATTTAATTATCCTTCAACCACTTCCTTAAAAAGATAAATAAATCATTTATTTATTTATTATTAACAAATAAAGGGATTTGACCCAAGTCAAATACTTTTTCTCTCCAACAAATATAATAAAATATTCCATAAAAGGTGGATCTAGATTTGGTTAACATTATTTTAATCATGCACCAAGATCTAGAATGACCCAACATTTTGTTATAAATAGGAGGGTTTTTCCTACCATTCTTCACCTTTTGTTGCCTATTAGATCACTCTGGATCTATACACTTGGTCACATTTTTCTACATTATTTGCTGTGTGAGCTCCCTTTGAGTTCTATCTTTGTCTGGGTTTTCTACACCAACAAGAGAGAGAGATTCTAGATCTGAAGTGCTGAGGACTTCCAAGAACCCATCCCATTGAGGAGAATTGGAAACATCTTCTTGTTTTCCTCCCAGGTGCCCTTAATACAAAAAAAAAAAAATCTTTCAAAAATTGTTCTTTTCTTGTCTATTGGATATATGGAGCAAACCCTTCTTTTCACTGCTTAATGTCTTTCTATGCATAGATCTGGTTTTTTGCAGCTCTTGTCTTGATCAACTAACTGCAGATCTGAAGATATTGGCAGCCATATTTGATGTTAGGGCTATTAGTTATGCGTAGCTAAAGTGATCTTTTTTCGTACACTTCGACAAAGGATTCATACTAACACTTCCTTCTAGCTATTAAGTCTTGCAACAAATGTACCGCAAGTAGGTGGCAATCCTAATAGGACAGTGATCATGAGCTCTTTATCTAGAATAGTTTTATCAATGGCCAAAATTTCATCCCTAATTCTTGTCATCTTCACAAAGAAGGAGGACATTGTGTCTTTTTTTTTTCATCTTTTAGCTCTTATTGCATTCTTCAAGGTAGCTACTTTACCAATGTTCTTAATAGTGAATAAATTTGACAAGGCTTCATACATTCCCTGAGCATGGTTGATGTTGGATAGGAGTGGGAAAATGTTGTCATTTATTCCTTCTACCATTATATTCATGGCTACTAATTCTAGTTCCATGTATTTCACTTTGTCACCATCACTGGAATGCCTTGTTGGCTTCTATACTTTTCCTTTGACCAAGTCCAATACCTTATTCTTTTCAAGGATGAGTTCAATTCTCTTCTTCAAGAACCTGTAGTTTGAGGCTCCTTGAAGTCTGTTTTCTCCCTTGATTGTGTTAAAAATATTCCTAGAGTGTAGTAAATTTCTTCCCTGAGATGATCCTTTGAATGGCTTCTTGATCAAGTGTTGAAGACTACATTTTTATTCCTTCTTCACCAAACCTCTTAATCTATGTTAGAAAATCATAAAGGAAGAAATATTTTGTTATTCTTGATAATTACTTGTGATGTTTCGTGTTATTGCAATTCCTTATGTATTATTTATTTTAGTTCATCAAGAAATTACAAAAGAAACAACACATAAACAATACACACCGAATGTAGGCACTATGCCAAGGAAAAACCCCCCTCAAGAGGAAAAAAAAGTCACAATAATTCTTCCTTTTAATAGTATTCTTTAAGACTCTTCACAAAAAACATATACCGTACCTTACCTCTACACCAAGTCATTCTCCCATATCTTTGACCCCTTTCCATCAACTTCAACTAGGCAGAAACCTCTAGCAAAAGATATCTTCTTGTAGTATCAAAACTTGGAGGACTTTGATCTCCCAATCTAGGGCATGAAACAAAGAGAGAGAGAGGTGCCAAAATTTTGTTTTCTGTCCTCTCCTTAGAAGTCCCCAAACCCGCACTTATTTTTTCTTTTCAACAATAGAATTCAAACTTTTCCTAGCTACAAGAGATAGCAAAATTGATGTGAGAGATTTTTCTCTAAGTGAATTTGATTTCCATCCTTTTATAACCTCCAGGAAAGGTTTAATAGGTGTTTCTTAGGACAACATGATCCCCTTTAGGCTAACCTTGTTTGCAGGTCACATAATTCATATTTTACTCAATATTAAACCTTTTTAAATGATTCAAAATCCCAAGAAGGGTCCCGTTAAATGTACAATGACTCTATTAACCAAGAATAAATCCTAGAAGTCCTCAATGGTGACTTTGACCTAAAACATGGTGACCCAAGTATGAAACCCATTCTTTAATAAGTCATAATAATAATAATAATAATAATTCTTTTCTTTGTTTCTTGTTACAATATACTATTCGATGCAATCGATTGTGCACTTGCATGGAAACACATATCTATATATCTATCTATCTATATATATATATATATATATATATATATATATGGACTCATGTTTTAAACATTGTGTTGCATCTCAATGGTTTCATGATCGAGTAGGAGGCATGTTCTTTGGTTTGATAACAGTTATATCGTAGGGAATATTTTGATCGGCAATAGACACAAGTTTGAGTCCTTTTGGAAATTCTATGGTATCCTTATAACCCTTAAAGTGTGTTTCATGGACTGTGCTTTTACAATACACACGTGCACACATAATTTTCAAGGCCTAATTATGTGAACATAGTGCATAGTTGAGATGGTGTTTGGTTTTTCTTATTCTGTAGTGGTGATAGGTTTGAATCTAATGTTAAAATATTTTTTTTCATTTGGAATTAGTGCATGGAAATGGGCATTTACCAAAACCTAGATAATGCAACATGTCAAATCAGCGACGTACATATTTTTGAGGACACATTAAAAGGTGACTTTTGTAGGAAACAAAATTAAAAGGTACCCATTGTAGACTTGTTAGGGTCATTTTGTCAAGCCATTAATTTTATTATTTTTTTGGGTCATTTTGAGGCCTAATTTGATTTTTGGAAAAAGGTGAATGGCAGAAATATTTTTTTCCATTCTGAAAGGAGGACACGAAAATCCATGAAGATAGATTTTTTAGGGTAAGAATCTATATATATATATATATATATTCAAAATGATTTACGCTTATGATAAATTCTAGTCTTGGTGATCGAAATAATAAGTGAACAACTTGCTGCTACTGATGATTGAATAAGAGGTTGAGATTACATTGATATGATAATATTTGTTAGGGGAATTTATTGTGCTTTGAGCTTGTAGATCCATTTTGAAATATTGTGAAGAGTGGCCCACTATTTTTTGTTGAAAGCAATTGGTGCCTTAGTCAAGTTGGATCCTAAAACAAGTTAGTGCTTGCAGATTTGAGAGGTTGGTTCCTCAATTAGGTTGAAATCTACTACAAGTTGGTGCTTTTAAATTTCAAAGGTCAATTCCTAAATCAGGTTGGAGCCTATGGTAGGTTGGTTCTTGCAAATTGAATTTATTGGTTGGTTCCTACACATTTATGTAATCAAAGAGTGACGAAGATAAGAGGATTTTTTTCCTCTCCTACAATGGATTCCATCTATATCTAGTGTAAAAGTGTATTGATGTGATGATTTATTTTTATTAATTCAATGTTATGAACTTAGTGATAATGAAGTGTGAATTTTTTAAATTTTTTTAAAATGGAGATTACATTTATTTACCACCCCCCCACCTTCCCAGTGATTACAATTCCAACGATTTCTATCCAATCTAGTTTCCTTACGAACAAAAATCACTTTAAGGTAGATACAAGGAGTCATTTCCAAAACAAGAATCCTAAAATAATGTTTGATTATTAAAGAGGAGAGATATTATTTGTGAATGATCAAAATACTGAAGAAGAAGAAAAATTTGAATTTGAAGGAGAGGTCATAATTTTCTCGGAAGAAACAAAACATTTAAAAAATAAGGCAGATAAAATAGCACAACAACTACAAGAGTATAAGGATAAATACTGTGATTTAGATTCTTTCATCCTTTTGAAAATTGAAGTAGAAGAAATAAAAATAATAAAGGATATTTTTTCAAAGAAGTTAAAACAAAATGAAGAATGTTGTGAAAAATTGGAAGAAGAAATTATTCTCTTAGGAAAAGAATTAGAAAATACCTCACCTCAACTTAATAATAGCTTGAAGAGAGGCCTTGGATATGAATATATTCAAATGTGTAATAAGCGAGAGTCAATCTCATCAATATTAGAATATGAAAATAGGAAACTAATCAACTATGTTGGTGCACTTAACAATAGCTTAAGGAAACAAAAAAACCATGAATCTACTTTCATTGAAAAATGGCCGAATCATCTCGAAAGTGAAACGAAAGAGGAAAAAAAATCAGGAAGAGAGGAAAGAGGGTAAATTTCATCTATGAATCAGTCACATTATGGAACAAGAGACAAGAAAAATAGAATCAACAATAACATTCCCTTTAGCAGACAATATTCATCGAGGTACCAAACTTTCTTTTATGGACATTGTTACTTATTTAATAATTTTTGTCATAAGGAAGTTGTTTATAGAGCCTATGCAAGAATAAATTATGAAATAGGAGAACTTCTAAACAATAGTTAATTATGAATCAAATGTAGAGGTATTAGAAGAGGGAATTTTTTTTCTCCTCTATAGAATTATGTTGAATGCTACATATGCAATAAATTTTTGCACAATGTATAGGATTGCAAGAGAAATATAGCTAGATTTAAGAACCAAGGAAATGAAGAAGGTTCCCCTACAAACAAAAATCTATGCAGGAATGAAGAAAAGAAGTAAAGTGTGGTCTCATGTTGTATGCCAAAACACAAGAAAAAAAATGGTACGTTGAGAGTGGATGTTCAATAAATATGATAGGATAATAAAATAATTTCATCGAAATGAAGGAAGAATATGGATGAAAGCTAATTCTTCGTAACAATTCATCTACAAAATTTTCTGGGAAAGGGATAATTAGAATTGATAATGGAAGAATTAAGACGAAACATGTTTTATATGTGAATGGAATGGAAAAAAATATTCTAAATGTTAGTCAAATGTGTGATCAACGGTATAATATCACCTTAAATTCCAAGGAATCTGAAATTAGAAATTATTATACAAGAAAACTGGTGGGAAAAGCTAACAAAAGCTTAGGAAATGTCTATGTTATTGATGGAACTGAAATGCAAAATTATTGTATGGGAAAGATAGTAGAAACTTGTTTGTGGAATAAAAAATGGGGACATATGTGTTTAGATAATTTGGTAAAGATGACATGACCACATGAAATTAAGGGCACAACTAAAATATCAAATTCTCATAATGCCATCTATAAAGCATGCCAATTACGAAAAAAACTAGAATCTTCTTCAAAACAAAAGAATGCTCAACATCTAGGTTATTGAAAATAATTCACATTGACCTTTATGGAGCAGCCAAAACTTAGACTCTGAAAGGAGAAAGGGAATTTATGCTATTCATATATGATTATACAAGAATGAATTGGGTTACATTTATTAAATAGAAATTTGAAGCTTTTGAAAATATTAAATCCTTCATGGCTTTAGTGGAAAATGAAATAGATTTAAAGATAAAATGTTTGAGAACCGATACAGGAGAGTTAGATCACACAAATTCAATGATTACTATTACTATAATAAGAAGACATTTTACATAATAAAAAGACATTTTACTATTGCTAGAAAACCATATAAAAATGGTGTCGCTGAAATAAAAAAATAAAGCGATTCAAGATATGGCTAGATCCTTGCCATTTTTAGCTCAATTACTAAATTAATTTTGGGGAGAAGAAGTGAAAATGACATTATATATCTTAAATAGAGCCCAAGTAAGGAAAAACAATACCAAAACTCACTACAACAAAAAATGTCATTGGTGAGGGTCATGCTTGTGACAAACCTTTAAGGTCTGTCACCAATGTCGCATATGTTGATGGTCCTTAAAAATGTGTTGTTGTAAGTATGTATAGTAATTTCCATTTAAGGTTTGTCACCAAATCTATTTTCAATGACACTTTTGGTGAGGTTTGTTAAAGGCCCGTAACTAATTCTTTCTTTGGTGACACTTCTAGTCACGATATTTTATTGACCCTTAACAATGATATTTTTTTTACCTTTGGTGACGGTCAAAAAATGTTCATCATCATTAATCATTCCAATGAGTTTTTGATAACCTTATGGGCCTGTTACTATATTTTTGTCAAAAGATAACAATTTAAGGCCATTGTTGTGGATTCTTTTACATTATGTGTCCAAGGCCATAGTGGTTAGAGTCAGTCAATTTTGAAGAAGTGATTATTGTGTATAATTTACCTCAAGTAATGAGAATATAGTTTTCCTATGAGTCAACACATGATTCAACTCTATTAGGTTTATTATCTAGAAAATTCCCTTTATATAAATTTTCACTAGTGTGTGTAAGAACTATATTTTTTAATACGTAATCAAGATTTTTCAATTATATTAATGAGATATACCTACCACTCCTCAACACTCCTGGCATACCTTAACATTCTTTGGCACACACTAACATTCCTTGGCACCTCGCATGTCTTCGAACATCTTTGTACCTAGAACATCTTGTCATGACTAGGATGCCCAAGCACATGTTGGAATACCCTACAATAGCATAGCATTCTCATTGCATGTGTTGGCATGCCCTGTAGTCCCTAAAATTCCATGGACCACCTTCGCATGCATTGACATACATTATCACTTCGCATATATCAAAACCTATAATTAGTGTGCCTAGCATGCCCTTTTTAAAAAGATAAAGTATCAACTTCTTAACCCTCTTATGTGTTCAGTTCCTTTCATTTTACCTTGGTTATTCCTTTTGTTTCCTTGACATTCCTTGACACATATTGGCATACCCTGGCACCCTGCACATCCTAGCATGCCTTACCACCTAGCATTCCTTGCCACTATTTTTCACATGTTAGCACACCTTGGAACTACTTAGAACACTCTAGCACTTCTTTACATGACTATATATTCCCTTGCATGCCTCAATAGTGCTTAGCATACCTTTTCACTCCCTCCTTGGCATGACATATATCACTTATTGACACTCCCTATCACACCCTAATATTCATTCACTTCCATGAATTTTGACCTAGTGCTCCCTTCTCTTGTCCTAGTCCTCCCTAACACTCAGCATGCATTGGCACTCTCTAGCACAACTTACCACTATTTGACATGCCTTTCCACTTCATAGAATGCATAACACTCCCTGAAACACATTATAACTTGACACATGTTGTTGCTTGGAAAATATTAGCATGTACGGCATGTGTTGAGATCAACTGGTATGATATGGCATGGTTTAATTTTTAAAATTATTTGAGATCAATTATGGGAAAGTAGATGAGAAGAAACAGAGGAATATTTAGCACATATAATTCACTGACACTTGGCACTTTGCACCTATTGGAACCTAGTATTGGTGTGCCTAGCATGCCCCTCATGGAAAAGGTAAATTGATGACTTATTAATCCTCTTATGTGTTCATTTCCTTTTCATTTAACTTGTTTCTCCCTTTTTTTCCTTGACATTCCATCACACACATTTTCACGCCCTTAGACATCTTGGAATTCCCTAGCACTTTGCACATTTTAGCGTGTTTGACATGTATTCGCACTATATGGAACATGTTAGCATTCCCAAGCACGCTTTGGCACTCATGACCTTATAGCTAGACTTATATTTTTGCATGACTTAGGAACCTCACATTCCTTGTAACAATTTTGCACTCCCTCTTTGTCATGCCCTCATAGATAGCCTTACATTTTTTGAAACTTGGGAACCCAACCGAGTCATTGGAAAAACAAAATTGTGCCCAACCCAAAGTCTCTCTTTCTCTGAAATTTCTTTGTCAATGCCTTAACACAACCATAATATTCCCACCTAAAAATATTATTTTGAACTTCTCCTCAAAATTTTCATCATTGGGACACCTGAAATTCACTTGCACTCCTTGGCACATACTCTTATTCATTCATTTTAAGACATTTTGACATATTTCTTCCTTTTGTTCCCCTAATAGTCCCTAAAACTCCTCATCATGCATTAACGTTATCTGCCATGCATTAGCATGCCTTTTCATTCGTTTTCATGCCCTGGATCTCTTTAGATATCACACCCCCACAACTACCCTTACGTTTTTTGAGACCTGGGAACCCAGCCAAGTCCTTTCTTGACTACAATAGATTGACGAAATTAAAACTAATAAAACTATATTATGCCTTCTTCACCTAAGAACTGCATATAACATGTCTCAAGCTACTCATTTAGAATCTCAACTCACCCCACTTAACAAGTCACCAAGCTAAGGCTCACGTCCAACCATGGTCCTAAAACAACTGAGAAAAATAGTTTACATATTGAAATGCCATTACACCTAACACGTCTAACAATCCCTTAGAAATATATGGCACATGTTAACATCCCTTGCATTTATTGGTAGGATTTTCACTCCATAACACACCCTATAACTCCGTGACATGCCCTCGAACTCTAGCATGCATTTTCACTTCCTAACATACAACCTTGCCACTCCCTCCCTAGAAAACTTGGAATTCACTAACACTCCTTATCACGCACTATTATTTGTTCACTTGAATGCATTCTGAACTAGTTCTCCCTTGTGTTTTTGTGGCACTCCTTGGCACGCATTGGCACACCCTCGCACCTGACACATATTCGCATATCTCCCTATAACTCTAGTATTCCTTGGAACTACATAACATACCTTGTCACTCCCTCGTTAGCACACCTAGAACTCACTAACCAGGGAAAATTGTAGGGTCTAATATTCGTAGGAGGGCTAATTTTCCATGCTTTTTCAAAAGAAAAGATTCGGGAATTTCCATTTTTTTTGTAAAATGATTCGCTAAAATTTCATATTACACCATTATTTTACCTTAAAAATCACCAAAATATTATATTTAGTAATAAAAAATCATTGTAAATATAAATATTTCTACCAAAATATCGCCAATTTTTTTACAATTTTCTTATTAAGGACTAGTAATATTCGCCAAGGTTTCTAAACTTTAAGATAAACTTCCATCCTTAAAATTTTCCCCGTCACTAACACTCCCTGACACACACTCTTATTCATTCATTTCCATGCATTTGAAGCTAGGGATTTGTTGACTTTCCTTGGAATTCCATAGCACTCATTGGCATGCATTGGCATGTCCTACCACCTAGCACATCTTAGAATGCTTCCCTGGCCTCTGGCATGCCTTAGCATTGCGTAGCATACCTTGTCACCCCATCATTGGCACACTTGGAAGTCACTAACACTTCCTATCACAAACTCTTATTTTCTCATTTGCATGCATTAAATTTACCTAGTGCTCCCTTGCGTTTACATGGCACTCCAAAACACTTCCTAGCACATGTTGGCACACCATGGTAATTAGCACATCTTGGGTGTGTGCCACCCTACCACTCTAGTATGAATTAGCGTTGCCTATCACACCATGTCACTCTCTCCTTAGCACACCTGAAATTCACTCACACTCCCTGTCACACACTCTTATTCATTCATTTCCATGCATTTTGACCCAGTGATTGCTTGTGTTTCCCTAGATCTCCCTAGCACTCCTCAACACACATTGTCACACCTTGGCACTTGGCACATCTTGGTATGCTTCCATAGCACTCTAGAATTACTTGGAACTACATAGAATACCTTTTCACTCCCTCCTTAGCACACTTGTAACTCACTGACTCTTCATTTCCATGCATCTGAAACTAGTTCTCCCTTGTGTTTCCCTCAGAATTGGCCCTAACACTCCTTAGCACGTGTTCATGTCACACCTTGGAACCTGGAACATTCTAGAATGCCTTAGCAGTTGGTTTTTTTGGATTTCCTAACATACATTGGAATTGTCTATCATGTGTCAGTACTTCCTGGAATTCCCTGGCACACCATGGAACTCTCTAAATATCATGCCCTCATAGATAGTCTTAATTTTTTTACGACTTGGGAACACAACCAAGTAATTGGAAAAGTAGTGTTGTGCTCAACCCAAAGTATCCTTTTGTTTGAAACAAATTTGACCAACCCCTTATTGTACCCATAGGCTCCCCTCCTAAAAGTCATATACTAACCTTCTCCTAGCACACTTTGTCTTTGATACACCTGGAATTCATTGTCACACCTTGGCACACACCTTGGCACACACTCTTATTTATTATATTATCACTTTAGTAATTCTAAAGTTGTGAGATTTTGGTTTAAAGTATAAGAACACTAGAGGTAACCATAGACCAAATTTTAAACTCTAGGATCTAGCCTTCCTAGGGTTCAAAGAGGGCTCTCTCTATAAGATTTAACTTTGTTTAAATTTATAAAACATTAGGCTAGTTATGATTGTGCAATATGGTTTTGGTTTGATTCATTTGGTGGGAAAAATTACCTAATGAGATGGATAGTGGGAAATCTGTTTGTCCATTGGGCTGAGGAGTCAAAAATCAAGCAGTGAGAGATAGGATCAAAGTCAATAATTCAAATGTTTTCAAGGGAAGATAGATAACCCATGAAGATCTTGGAAGGCTGTTTAGTGAGGTGATATGATCAGGATAAAGAGAAATGAAGGGTTCTTTAATCCGGAAAAGAGAAGTAGTAGGAAGAGGTCAAACGAAAGAGGGAGAAATTAAGGCTTCCCTACTTTGGAAATCAACATAAAACATAGAAATGATAAACAGTAAAAACAGGGTGCTTTTAAGAAATCCTAAAGTAATACTCTTATTTATTCATTCAAATTTGGAAGACATTATGGATGCATATAAAAAATAAAGATAAACAATGAAAAGAAGGAAATATTTCACTTCAATAGCTCATCACATGAATCCTGAAATATGATGCTAATTGATCCAATTCAATCTACTACTCGAGATTTGAAACACAAAAGCCTTCAAGTCCAATAAAAAATGACTATAGATATCTTCAGCAATTTATTCCACAATAATACTTCTAAATATGAAGTATTTATACAGAATTGTTTACAAAATATCATAGAATGCTTCTTGGAATAATCTAAGGAAAATAGAAACATATTTACAATAAAGTAGAGATAGTTGTTTAACAAATTAGCAAGTTGTCCTATCTATCCAAAAGAAATAGTAATTGATTATGGATGAGGTGCAGTTGGTTGCCTTGGTGTCCTTCTTGCTGGGTTTAGATATTTCAAGTTGGTTTTTTGAAATCTGATCTGCTTATCTTATACTCTTTCACTGATTCTCTTTAATCCTTGATACTCTTTTAAACTTGGATAATCTTTAGCCACTGCAAAATATGTTTACTGCTATAAAAATATGTTTTTACTACAATTCAGCAAATTGTTTTTCTCTTTTACCTTTCTTCCTTTTTATCTTTCATGGTAAATATGTTAATGACTCCCAATATTCATCACTTGGAATTTGTATTTTCTTCAGCATCCATAAGTTTTCATCTGCTTCTTATACTTGGAAAATGTTGGTTTAATGACAAACATGTGTCTTATCTCATGTTGCAAATAAAATAAGTCCTCAAAACTTCTAATTAAGAATTTTCCTGTTGGAGTGCCTTGTCCACCTAACTTTTCAACTTTCTCCTTTGCATATTCTCTGATATTTTTATTGTAATCCTCCTGAGGCATTAATTTGACATTGATGTCCAAAATATTAGGAAAACTTATTTGCCTCAAATTCTCAAATTTGACCATAAACCTGGTTATGGTGGTGTTCGTATTCTCACATTTTTCCTTAATCTGCTTCATCAGGTTATTTTTGGTGATGAATTTCCTTATCTCAAGGATAGTTTTAGTCCTATCAGTAATTTCAAGTTCTTCTAGCTCTTGCTTGTTTTTGCTGTTAAGAAACTTGATCAATTCTATAGCTTGTTTTGGTTTGTTATCAAGTTCCTCTTTGGTGTTCTGAATCTCTTCTAATGCTGCTCTAAGTAAATATCTCTATTCAAAAATCACATGAATGGAAGGCCACACATCATTGATGGCTTCTATGATCTTGTTCCATAAATGATTTTCACATATGAAATTTTTTCCTTTAAGGTAATTTCTTTATGTAACTTCTTTAGATCTTCATTTAGTCTAATGGCTTTTTTCTCATGTGTTTTGGAATTTATTTGAGCCAACTTTTTTGTATTTTCAAGGTTATCAACCATATTTTTTAATCTTTTAATTTCACTTGTCTGAAGTGACATTTCTTCCATAGATTTCAATAGTTTGCTGATCTCATTTGTAGGGTGAGATGTTGTGGTGGATGACTCTGTAGCTGATGTTGTGGATGATGTCACTGGCACTGCAGTAGCCAGTGGCACTTTGGGTGCCAACTCTTCTACTGGAGTTGATGGCACAACTATAGTGATCGCAGGAATAACTGTAGAATTTTTTGGTATTTTTTATGTTTCTTTTTCCTGGACAAGTTTATCCATTTGAATCTCCACCTCTTTGATCTGTGCTGTTAGTTGAAAAATCAAATTCATCATGTCATCCTTCTCATTATGTCCTTCTATTATTTCCTTATCTTGAGGATGTTCACTTGATAAAAATTTAAGTTGTTTCCTCAATGCTGCAATGTCCTCATTTTTCTTTTTCACTGACATCTATGCTGCATTGACATTTGTAGGGTCACATCCAACCTGCAAGACGAATTCCTCCAAGGATTTAATTCTGAGATATTTAGCATATAAGGATGCTTTATCTAGTTTCATTTGATCTTTCATGTTTTTGATAGTGTTCTGAAGTTTCTGAACACTCATATATTTGGTTGTAACAGTAGAGTACAACATCTTTGAACTCTGTCTATGAAATTCTATCTGATCAAGAGCATGATTTTTTTCTGTTTGGACTTCTAAATCAATATTCTTATAATCTACCACTGTCTTTGGAGTTTTTACTGTAGGCTGCAATACTGACATGATTAGATATTTGTTTGAATAATCAAAGGTAGACTAAAGACTATTTTGAACACTTGGTGTTTGTTTCGAATATTGAGAGTAGATTTCATTTTTTATCACTTCATTCTTTAATTTGATCTGTTTGTACCTTTCCCTGATATCTAAATCCTTTTCCTCATCTATTTGTGAGGATGAAGCTTCCATGTTCTGTTGTTTCTCTATCAACTGTGTATTTCCATTATCAACATGTTCTTCATTTCTATTCTTTGTGTTCTGCTCATTTCTGATAACAGTGGCAGCATCTTTGTTGGTGTCTGGGAGATATGTTTCTTCAACATCAATGGTTACCTTCTCCTTACCCATTGGATCTGTTTTAGGCCTTTTATTATATCTTATTTTGAACCTATTTTCAGTAGTGGTTTCAACAACATAATTTTCTTCCTATCTGACCCTTTTGGTGGCTTTTTTTGTTTGATTTGCAGTTTGTAAAGCATGACTAGTATCACTTTTATTCACTACATCTACTAAAGTATTTTCTGTCCACTCAATCCGATTGGAATATTTCTCTATCTCTGGTTTTTTCCCATGAATATAGGGTGTCATTTTACACTTAACCCTCATTTTACTTAGTATCCCTTGTGGATCATAATTCCAAGGAAAAATTTCTTCAAACCTATAATCTAATAATTGTTTAGCTACTTCTGGCCCTGCATATCTATGATTGCAAATGAATGGTCCCAATTGATTCTTTAATTAAAACTTTGTTTTCTTCTTTGCTGCTAGGAAACTGATAGAATCTGAGTTTGATATTTTCCCGATATAATCCAAGGAAAAAACCCTCATCGATACAAATTTTTTGTAGCTTGTAGGGTAACAAATTGGATCCAAAAACTCTAATCTCAGTGTGATTTTCATAAAAGTACCAATCAACAGTCTTGGTCTACTCTGACAATTGCAAAATATTCTTCATATCATCATTTATCCTTGGTTGTTTGGTATTTTTCAATATTTTTATCAATGGATGGATGAAGAATTCTGAAAACTCTGCATAGGTGAACTCTGTGGACATTTTCCTGATCAAAGAGGTCCAGAAAATAATTAAAATGGGATTCCCTTCTACATCAAGCTTTTGAAAGTTTAATGGAAAATTATCTGCCTGAAAAATAAAAGACTATGTGGAAAATGAAGGATGTGTATCTAAACACCTCTTCAATTGGAAATTTAACCAATTGGTCATTAATATTATCAGGAATACACCCATCATAATCAAAGATAACATATGGAAGTTGTCCTGTCGTGAAAGTGGATAGGAAACCTAAAATGGATACATCTGTATGTTCATCAATAAAGTACCCTAGGATGAAAGATAACATGGAAATTACATGCCCAGAACCTTCTGGAAATTTTGAAGTGGAATATGGAGGATTGATTTGGGGAATTTCTACATGTAAGGGCATGAATATTTGGAAGATTTGGAATCTTCTAGGAAATTCAAGGCCAATATACAGCTTGGTAAGTGCTTTAATGGACAGAGGAATTGCTTGAGGATCAAGTTTGAGCTATAACATATGATTAATGGATTCAACAGTAAAAGTAAAAAGTACTTCTTTATTAGCATTGACTATTTCTCTTTTGTCAGGCATATAATGATTATGGAATAATCTAATGACCTCTAGACATGAGTGGGTAACTGGAACCACATATTTGGGCAAGTGTGATTCCAAAATTTTAACTTCTTCAACATTATCCAAATATTTTTCATAGCTCCAGTTATGAAGTTCCAACAAATTGAATTCTACAATAGGATATACTATCTTATAGTCAATATTTTCTAATGGAGTGTGCTCAATGTCTACAATTGGGGGTTGTAGAGGATTTATAACTATGGCAGTCTTAGAAGATGCAACTGGAGTAGGTTTAGGCATTTTGAAACTTTTTGGATTAAAAAACTCTGCTTTTAGGTTTTTTTGGCTACTTCTGCAAGATTAAATAGTTTGGAGAAGTATTTTTACTCTAATAGGGATTTCTTGATAAAAATAGGAAAAATATAGTCTTTCTTTGGGCTTTTCCTTTCAATTTTGGACTCTTCAACTTGATTCAAAAATCTTTACTGGTTCTAAAAAATAAACAAGGGTTTCTTCGGCGTTTTTCAATGAGTAATTGGGTAAAAGGTATTTTGAGATTAGGCAAAGAGGCTTAGGCTACCTTCAGAGGGTTTCAGGTCTCAATTTGGAGTTTAAAACAATGCGCAACATAAACAAGGTTTTTTAAGAAATTTTGACAGGGTTTGCCCTGTTTTTTGGATATTTCAATAGGCTTGTTTGGGTGGATGCAAAATTTGAATGTAATTTGTTTCTTTTTATAGTATTTTCAAATCAAAAGAGGCTTAATTTCTGGAGGAATACCTGTTATACACAGGTATTGGTTTTTTGAGGATGTATCTGAAGCTTTTTTAATAGGTTTTGTGCTATGTTTCTGGTCTTCGAGAGCTTTATGGGGCTTCTTAGCAATTTGCAATGGGTACAGGCTAAAATTTGCAGGATTTTGGTATGAAAATGGTGGAAAATAGATTTTTGAAAGTTGGAATAGATTATACAGAGGTTACGCGTAGAAAAAATAGAAAATCAATGCATTTCTAGTAATTTTTAGGCAAATTAGGGCTAATTAGCACCTGCAATAAATGGCGGTCAAGTAAAAAATGGTGGTTTTCGAGTTCAAAGGATATAAAACCGTGACTTGTTATCACATTCACTTTGGGTGTTAAGCTATTTTGGAGGAAATGAACGTGATCCAGTAGGAAGGGACCACATGAAGGAGGGAGAAAGTCAAATACCACCCATTTCACATAGAAATGAGATGGTGAATGTCACGCAAGGTTATTTGTGATATGGATCTTCTGTTGTCAGATCTAGAAGGATTCATGCGAATGGTTTAAGATCAACTTTGAGAGCTGCATCGGGATTTGGGAGTGGGGTCAGGGTGTATTAACGCTACGAGGACATGTTTTAATATTTATCAATATGAGTTTAATAAATATAAAACCTTAGGTTTATAATATGCGGCGGGTATAAGGTTTATACATTTCAATTAAAACATTACACAATGTTTCAACCATATGCGGGCTTTATTATATAGTTTGTAAACATTTAGCAGTTGTTTAATAACTACAGGGGCAGGGTATTTTGTTTGATTGATAGGTTTAAAGCAACGGGATAAGGGCGGGGTTTATATTTAATCATGTGGGGTATTTAAACATTGGTTAAAACATAAATAGAGGGTTTTGTGGGTTATTAAAAATAAAGGATTTAGTACTATACAGGAGAGTGTAGTTTAGGGTTTTAGTAAGTAAGTTAGAAGTTAATATGAAAATGGATAACCTATATAATGAATAAAATACATATTTTTAACACTAAGTAAAGTGAAAAATAAAGCATAGATTGTATTTGTTGTATTTTTTCACACTTTTAACTTAGGATAAATGCATTTTATGGGTTTTGAATGAATTTTGTTTTTGAAGGAAATGAAATTAGTTATTTAGGGTTTTACTTTTACTAAGTAAAAATGGGTTTTTTCTTAGGAAAAGGGATTATGATTATGAATGAAGGGTAAATGCTGATGAATATGAGTTTTATGTAGGAATTCAATACTTTTAACCAATCAGTCATCGAGCCTGGGGTCCAGTCCCAATAGAAGTCAGAGAAATGATTAGGGCCTTTTTAAATGATAGTTTAGAATATTGAATAATTGTAGGTGAGGGAAAATTATTGATTTTTGCACGATGATCCTTTATTACATGCTTGCACAACTGATTTCTGCCTACCCATCTTTATTTCTAACATTTTTTTACTTTATTTTCATGGGGGCATTTATGCTTGCAACCCTAAATAAATTTTATTTCAAAACATAAAAATTATCTAAGTGTAACCTTATTTCATTCGAGGGCTCAGATTAAATAGTTGAGCTCCACATTTATTCTCTATCTTATATACTGATTTGTCAAGTTTATACTATTTGACATATCTTTATTCTCTATCTCAAACATGAAATTCAAAGCATGAAAAGTTAAGAATATTTTTTTAACTAATCATGGATTATGGCATTTATTGACAATCTGTAGATAATCATTATTCTTGAAGTAAAGTAAATAGTAGTGGCATTTTGACTTGCTCACTTTTAGGCTTTATTTTCATCTCTTTTTTATTTTGGGGTCTATCTTTTTATAAGTCCTTTGATCTTTCTTTTAGGACTTTTACCCTCTTTTCATTTTATTTATTTTTTCATTTTCAAAATATGGGAAAACAACTTGCAGAAATCAAGGTATGTACATATTTACAAGACTATCAAAGTCAATTCAAAAATTATGAATCATATTATTATGGGACCCTAACAGTGGCTCCACATGGGGATGGCATTTCCTAGTGAAATGTCAAGAACGTTTAGACTAGTAGCCTTTGAAATTTGACTATAGTGACCCTGTAAGTATCTTTCTGATCTCTGCATTTATTCATATTTATATTTTACCTCTCAAAGCTTAGGGCCTTCTCTCCAGGCTTCAACTTTATTAGGAAAACATCCAATTCATTATAAACTTTTCAATTTATATGTACAATTATCAAAGTAAAGGAAACTAAATATTTCTTAACTCAGGAGAGTAGTAGTGCTTCATCATTCTGCCATTTACTGGTCCATCTAGCATAGCTGATCCATCCATTTCTTTCAAGTAGAAAGCATTGTTACCTCTATATCCATAAATCACAAAAGGTCCTCTCCATCAAAAATAAAATTTTCCATGTTTTCCTTTGTCTTCTCTTCTTGAATCCCATTTTAACACTTTATCTCAAATGTAGAAATCAACTTCTTTAGTCTTTTTACCAAAAAAATTCTTTATCTTATTCTGGATAATGTGAGACTTGATATAAACTTCTTCCCTTGTTTTTTGCAAGTGAATAGTTTGATTGATCCTTCTTTGAATTTCATTTGTTTCAACTTGTAACTCTTGGATAATATTAATTACTGGTACTACTAGGGAGGATGGAAAAAAAACATCCATTCCATAGACAAGTTGGTAAGGGGATGTACCAATAGATTTTTAGTTGTTAGTATATCTGCCCATAAGGCATTAACTAACTTCTTATTCAAAGTCTTTTTGTTATCTTCTAGTAACTTTTTGATGATGTTTACAAGGCTCTTATTTGAAGATTCATCTAGGCCATTACCTTGAGGGTAATATGTAGTAGAATGACCTAGGGTAATATTTTATTTATGGCAAAAGTCAATCATTTTCTTAGATTCGAATATTGCTGCATTGTCAGTAATTATCTTTTGGGGACATCCAAATCTTGAAAAAATGTTAGTTTCTAGGAAGGAGATTATGACATTATATGTGGCTTGCCTAGAGGGTATGGCTTCAATCCACTTGGTAAAATATTCAGTGGCTGTCAGAATCCACTTATGTTGGGTTGATGATGGGGTTGAATTTATCCAATGAATTTAAGCCCCATTGTTGAAATGGCATTTCTGTAGAGTTGGGCTTTAAGGGTAGGGGCAACAAATTTTTTTAACCCCAAAGTTTTGGCACTTATGACATGAGGTCACATATCTTTTGACATCTGCAAACAAAGTAGGCTAGTAAAAACTAGCTGTAAGGATCTTGTTTGAAGTAGTTTTCCAGTGTAGATGTCCTCCACAATCACCTGCATGAAATTCTTGTAATACTTTGTCAGCTTCTTCTTTTAACAAACAATTTATTAAAATACCACTTTGATCTTTCCAAAAAAGTACATTGTCTAAAATACAAAATCTTACTGCCTTAAGCTTTAGGAATCTAGCTTTTGTTCTTGATAAACCAGGAGGAGCTTGTAAGTTTAGTAATACAAATATAATATCTGCATACCATGGTGAGTCTAAAAAGGCTTCACTGATCTCTGGAGTCACCATCTCTTCTTGATCGTCTATTTGGGCAATAAAATTTATGCCTAGGGCATGACAATTTGATTCAGCCATAAGTCTGGCTAAACCTTGACCTTTTATCAATTTTGTGGGTTTTATATCTATGTCATATTCTAAGATAGAGGCAATACACTTACCTCTTCTTCCATCAGGACCATCCCGAGTAAGAATGTCTTTTACAATAGCATTTGGGACATAGGCAATGATGTGAGAATAGAGAATGTAAACTCTGAAGTTTTTAATGGCCTTTACCAAAGCTAACGCTTGATTCTCCATGATATTGTAATTCAAAGATGCATCTATAAGTGTTCTACTAAATAAGGCTATGGGATGTTCATAACCCTGGTCATTTTTCTGCAGCAATGGTGTGTTCTGAAGCAATTAAAAAAATGATGAAATACTTTTGGAAATCAGGACATATAAGGACTGGAGTTTTGGTTAAGGCTTGTTTAATGGATTCAAAAGTTTGTTTGTCCTAAATAGTCCATTTAAAAACTAAATCATTTTTAAGCATATTATTTAATTCTCTAATTATCTCAGCTAAATTGGATATGAATCTTCTTAAAAAATTAATCTTACCTAGAAAGGCTTGTAACTCTTTTATGTTTCCTGGTGGATTGATGTTAAGAATTGATTATATTCTTGTGGGACCAATTCTAATTCCTTCTTTAGATATTATGTGTCCTAGTAGCTTGCCTTTTTCTAATCCAAATAAGGTATTCTTGGGTTTTAATGAGATGCCAAACTTTCTACATTTTATAAAGACTTGTCGAAGATGATCTAAGTGTTCATAATCAGGCTTAGAAAATACAGTTATGTCATCTAAGTAAATTACCAAGAATTCATGAATTTCCTTTGCAAAGGCTATATCCATAGCTCTTTGAAAGGTTGCCTATGCATTCATTAAACCAAAGGGCATTTTTACATGCATAAAAGTGCCCCAAGGAGTAGTAAAAGTTGTTTTAGTTTGATCCTCTAGTTGGACTAAAATTTGGTTGTATCTTGAAAATCCATCTAAAAGATAAATCCTTGAAGATCCAACTACCCTTTGTAAAATATGATCCATTTTTGGTAAAGGATAATTATATTTTAAGGATACTTTGTTTAGATTCCTAAAGTCAACACATAATCTAATCTCTCTTGTTTTCTTTTTTGTTGGAGCTAGGTTAGAAACCCAATCAGAATATCTGGTTGGTGCAATCATATGTGCATTATACATTCTTTTAACTTCTTTTTCTATTAACGGCATCAAAATAGGGTTGATTCTCCTTAACTTTTGTCTAAAGGTATTTTGATCTTATTTTACAGGAATTTTATGTTGAATTATATTGGTGTCATAGGATTTAAGTTCCTCATAACTCCAAGCAAAAACATCTTGGAATTCCTTAAAAATAGAAATGTATTTTTTCTTTTCTTGTTGAGGTAAGGCTTTGGAAAGTTTGATCATTTTTGGTTTCAATTCTGTGCCTATGTTGCATTCCTCAATGTCAGATCTAAGTGGCTCCATTTTGGGTTTTCTAGAAACATCATTTGAGTCAAATAAATCTTGTAATGGAATTAAACCTTTTGGTAAGAAATTATCTTTGAGATTTAATATTTCAGATTCATCGACCATTGTCTCATCAATTTCTACTCTCTCTAATTTACCTATATCTGATTCATTGAACTTAGTTGGTCTAGAAAACTTTAATTTATTTACATATACATTACTTAAGTCAATGCTACTATCTAAATCTTGATCTATGGTACAATCAATATCTATTTTACAATTCTGAAATTCACCTTCAGTATTCATAAAATTATAAATTTGTTGATCTTGTGAAAAAATCTGCCAATATTTGAGGTTTTCTGCAAATATTGGTCTGTGCTTTACTTCTGTAGTATACATATGATTAGGCTAAAAAGGTAAATTACAAGTGCTAGTAAAGGTCGCTAAAGAATGTTCTTGTAAATTTTGTCTTCTTAGTATTGCAGAGAAATTACATTCCAATAAATCATCAATCAAATCTAGTACAGTCTCTCTATATTGGCCTAATCTATGATTGTAAACAAAATATTCACCTTTAATTTGTTTTACAATCAACTCTGAGTTTCTCATTATTGTTATTTTTTTACCTGCTAAATTCCTAATCCTCTGGAGTCCTAAAATGAGGGCTTCATAGTCGGCCATATTGTTTGTGCATCTGAAATTCAACCTGAAAGCCTGGCCTTCTGCATGCTTTTTCTCTATATTAGTTATCCATACTCCTACTCTTGCTCCTAACTTGTTTACTGAGCCATCAAAGTCTAAATACCATAAGGATTCATGAAATATGTTATCATTTTTTGTGTTTTCTTTTCTTCCTTTAGTTCATGACAACAACAAAACTGAAAGTCGGCCCCTAAGGAGAGTTGGTCTCATCTCGTAGCTCTGTCAGAAGTTTCCGTCGAATTAACTCCGTTCACCTCCCCATGGTCTTCCACAACTTCTTTGGTTTTATTTATCAAATTCGAGGAGTTTGACAAATAAACATAATCAACAAACTTTGGAAATTTAATTATATCTCCTGAACTTTATATTCTGTCGCCAAACCTTATAACCCAGGTTTCAACCCTTCGAAACTTTATATTAATACCCGACGCCTTGTTTAAACAAACAACCTTAGGCCTCGGGCCCACATGTATAATCAATGGCCAATCAAATACACGCACCGTACCTTGGTTATCCTCCAGACTATTTCCGAACGCGATCTCCGTTCGATGATCAGTCTCCAGATCGAACGGCTCACCTCAATATCGTGCAGGCTCCGATGTCGAACGTTAGCATGTGATGAAATGTGAAAAGGTGGTTTTCGGGGTCCCACCTTATGCCACATGTCAGTTTCTCTATGGAATCGCTCCCAAATGGAAAAATACCACTTATCTCTCAAAAGCAGTGCAATATGGCAGTTCGGTTTCACAAATCCACAAGCGGTTTCGAAACAGTGATTGACCATGGGTTAACGCCTTCCTTCCTATGCTCTCCCGGTTGCTAACTCAGGTCAGGCCTCGGTTCAGGATTTAATCAACAAAAAAAATATTTATCTCTTTATTAAGTGGGATTTCCACTATCATTAAACAGAGTTCAACGACCACGATTTTACACAGACCTCGTCTACGGTTGGGATTTAATTCAACAGAACTTGTGCAGATAATTGAAGAGAAATAATGGACAAAGAGATACACAGACCAGTGTTCAATCGCCTCATGAATAAACAAATTCCTTCACAATATCTATTCAAGACAATTTGGTAATCACGAGAACTGAAATCTGTTCAACTGAAAGCAATTGTTCAACACACAAATTTTATTGCAGAAATCTCTCCCTCCCTGGAATCTGCGGGTTAAATATATACATAAAAATTTGTCTCTTCGGTTCCTCTGGGAGGACCGTTTTAGTAAATCAAAAGCCTAATTACAATTATTCAAATAACTGAAACATGACAGATGGATCGAATCCAAACCTATTCGACTTCTATGGACTCTCGCTAGTCTAAATGAAACAGTCAGCTGAGGTATTGACACCTAGCTGTTACAATTTAATAATTTTGAACCCTCCTAGCCACAACATGTGGACAAAACCTCCTAAATTGTTGGCTAGTGTCTAATGCCTCTGCATCAGATTCTGGAGGGTGATTTTCTTCATGGGCTCTTGTCCATGATCTCTTCCACTGAGCTGCCTATCTTCTGCAACATTCCTTCAGTCATCCAAGTGGCATCTTCCTCTGGCTTGTCCTTCCATTTGATTAAGTACTGAAATCACTCTTTTCCTCTGGTATTCCTGAAAACTCTCTTGTCCAATATCTTCTCTGGTTGCAATGGTTGTGCTGGAGGTAGCTTCTCTTTCCATTCAATCTGTTTCTTGTCTGCTGATCTTTCTTCTGCACCATCATCTTCTTACTTTTAAAAATCTGCAACATTAAAAATGGGAGATATTCCAACATCAGGTGGCAATTCAATCTCATAAGCATTTGCAGAAAACTTTCTAAGTATCTTGCATGGCCCAACATTTTTGAACTTTAGTTTATTATACTGCTTCTTTGGGAATCTCTCCTTTCTCAAGTGTGCCAAAACCAGATCTCCTACTTCAAAATGGACTTCCTTTCTTCTCAAGTCTCCTTTTCCTTTGTATTTGATGCTGCTGCCTTGTAGTTGTTGTTTCACTTTTTCATATATGGCCTAGATCTCTGAAGCAAATTCCTCACCATCAGCACTTCTCAGCTCTGCTTTTCCCAGATTTCTTAATTCTGATATTCCTCTGGGGTGCATTCCATAAACAATATGGAATGGACTCTGCCATGTGCTTCTATTTGGTGAGTCATTATATGCATATTCTTCTTGGGGAAAAATATGATCCCACTGCTTGGGATTCTCTCCTGCAAGACTTCTCAACAAATTTCGCAGACTCCTATTCACTACCTCAGTTTGTCCATCAGTCTGGGGATGATAAGATGAGCTAAAACTCAGTTTGGTACCAAGTTTCTTCCACAGTGTCCTCCAAAAATGACCCACAAATCTGGTGTCCCTGTCTAAAACAATACTCTTGGGCAACCCATGCAATCTAACAACTTCTTTGAAAAACAAGTTAGCAACATGGGTGGCATCACTAGTTTTATAACATGGAATAAAATGTGCCATTTTGGAGAATCTATCCACTACAAAAAATATACATCATTCCTTCTCTGAGTCTTGGACAATCCTAGAACAAAATCCATACTCACCATGTCCCAAGGCCTGTTTGCAATAGGCAAGGGAGTGTACAATCCTACATTCTGGCTCCTTCCTTTAGCATATTGATAGATTTTGTAATTTTTCACAAACTTGTCCACTTCTGCTCTCATCTTGGTCCAATAATAGAAGTGGCTCAGCTGCTCATAAGTTTTATCAGTACCAAAGTGTCCAGCAAGTCCACCACTATGCTTTTCCTTGATCAAATTTTCTCTCACGGAACATTTTGCTACACACAGTTGGTTCCTCTTGAATAACAAGTCTTCCTGTAGGAAATAATCCAGCCATTGGCTTCTATCTATTATAACATGATTACAACATGCCTCAAATGCTTCCTTAAAATCTGAATTTGTTTTATACAATTCTTTGAGAAAATAAAATCCTACAACTTCAAAGTTAGTTTCTTGAACAAGCATGTGCCTCCTACTCAAAGCATCAACTTCTTTATTTTCTTGGCCACTTATGTGTTTCAAAACAAAGTTAAAACCTTGGAGATACTCAACCCACTTGGCATGCTTATGATTTAACTTGGTCTGCTGTACAATATACTGCAAAGCATGATTGTCAGAATATAATACAAATTCTTTGGACATCAAATAATGCCTCCACTTTTTTAGTGCCTGAACAACTGCATAGAATTCCTTCTCATAAGAGGAATACTTCCTTTTGGTGTCATTTAGCTTTTCACTGAAATAGGCTACAGGCCTATCATCCTAACTCAGCACAGCTCCAATGGCCTCTCCACTGGCATCACACTTCACTTGAAATGGTTTAGTAAAATCAGGCAGAATCAAAAGAGGCTTTTCAGTTATCTTTTGCTTCAAAATTTTAAAATTTCTCTCTGCTTCAGCAGTCCACTTAAATGGTTGTTTTCTCTTCTTTATTGTATCAATTATGGGTGCATTAATCTTACTGAAGTTTCTTATAAATTTCTGTAAAAGCTGGCAAGTCCATGGAAACTTCTTACCTCAAAAACACTTTTGGGTGAAGGCCACTCCACAATTTCCTTAACCTTTTCTGGGTCCATCTTCAATCCTTTTGCAGAAAAAACAAAACCCAAATACACCAACTCTTCCTTCATGAATGAGCATTTCTTTAAGTTTATCAGCAGTTTCTCTTGGTGCAGCTTCTTCAAGACATAATTAAGATGCCTTAAATGTTCTTCTTTAGTCTTGCTGAAAACTAATATATCATCCAGATACACTATCACAAATTTACCAATGAATTCTTTCAATACTTCATTCATAAGTCTCATAAAAGTACTAGGTGTAGTTGACAACCCAAAAGGCATGACCATCCATTCATATAGTCCTTCATTTGTTTTAAAGGCAGTTTTCCACTCATCACCCTCTCTTATTCTAATCTGATGATATCCACTTTTTAAATCTATCCTTGAAAAATATTTAGCACCACTCAAACAGTCCATTAAATCCTCAACTCTGGGAAAAGGGAATCTGTACCTGATTGTGATCTTATTGATTGTTATGGAATCAGTACACATCCTCTAGCCTCCATCTTTCTTTGCGCTCAATACTGCTGGTACTGCACATGGACTCAAACTTTCTCTGATCAGTCCCTTGTCCACCAATTCCTATACTTGTCTCCTGATTTCCTCATTTTCTGTGGGAGTCATTCTGTAGGCTGCCTTATTTGGAAGATTTGAACTAGGGATAAAATCTATCTGATGGCTGATCTTTCTCACAGGTGGCAGCTCATCAGGTAAATCATCCACAACAATGTCACAATAATTGTCTAACATCTCTTGGATTTCTACTGGCAAATCAGAAATCTTTGTAGAAGTAAGAACTACCTTAGGTTTGCAAACTAAAGAAAAACTTACCTCTTCTTCTTCTATCTGCTGCAGATATTCCTTCCTGCTCAGCAACAAGGTCTTTGGATCAATCACTCTATTGGATGGCTCTCCTTCTTCCATGGGTATCAATGTATGGTGTACCCCATCTTTGAAGAACTTGTAAGTGTTCTTCTTGCCATCATGCACTGCTGCTCTGTCAAACTGCCAAGGTCTACCCAGCAGTATATGACACACATCCATGGGAATTACATCACACAGGACCTTATCTTTGTATTTTCCCATTTGCAGCTCTATCTCACACTGTTCTTTTACAACCAGCTGGTGCCCTTTATGCAGCCAGGACACCCTGTAGGGATTTGGATGCTCCCTTGTCTTTAGCTTCAACTTTTCTATCACCTCAGTGGAAACCAGATTTTCTGTGCTGCCACTATCAATGGCTAGCTGGAAGCATTTCCCTTGGACTTTGCATATTCTCCTAAACAAAGTCTTCCTTTGTGTAGGCTCAGGGACCTCTTTGTCTTGCTTCAACAAGACCTTATTAACCACCAAGGACTCTCCTCTCTCTGGTAGAATTTCTTCTTCAATTGCTACCTCTTCTCCAACCTGGGCAACAACAACATTTCTTGGACCAGCACCCACATTCTCTGGGCACTCATAGTGCTTATGTCTCACTTGCTGACATCTATAGCACCTCAATTCTCTACCTCTGCCTCTGCCTCTACCTCCTCTTCCTCTATAAGAACCCCTTCTGCCTCTTGCATAATCCTCTGCAGATGCATTATGAGGTGAGATACTATTAGCTGCATCGATAGGTGTAGTAGGCTTTCCTCTACCACCCTGACTTCCCTTTCCACGCAAAGTACCTCTCTTCTTGGTAGACTGCTTCCTCAGGAGTTTCTCCTCTTCTTTCAAGGCCATCTGATAGGCCTCTTCAACTGTCTTAGGAGACAGAAGACCAATCTCATCTTGGATCTCTAGCTTGAGACCATTCACATATCTGGCAGTCTTCTCTGGTGTGTCTTGGAATTGCCCAGCTCTTCTACTCACTCTGTAGAATTCTTATGTGTATTCCTTTACTGTCAGCAACCTCTGTCTCAAGTTCTGCATTTTCCTAAAAAATGTTAGCTGATAATCACTAGGCAAGAATTTACCTTTTAACTTAGCCATCATTCTGGTCTAGCTTTTGATAGGCTGCTTGCCAACTTTCCTCCTTTCTGCCTGCACTCCATCCCACCAAAGTGCAGCATGTCCCTTCAGCTTTGTTACTGCAAACTTGACCTTCTTATCTTCGCTCATTTCTTCATAATCGAAGCACTTGTTCATTTCATTAATCCAGTCCACTAGCTCTTCTGGATTCAGTCCTCCTGCAAAACTTGATACTTCAATCTTGGGCTTAACTGCAGACCCCAGAACAATTCTGAGGAGCCTCAAGTCAAGAGGAATCTTAGCATTCTATTCAGCTTCTTCTATTTCAGGTTCACTGATGTCTTCAGGATCTTTGGTCTATCTTTTCTCCATGACATCCATTCTGGCCTCGAACCTATGCAAAATCTCCAACACCTCTGCATTGGCAACAGGTCTCCTTCTGCCAGCACCTCTACCAACTCGGATTTCCATGTTAATTCTCTGCAAAAACAACTCAAAAGCAACAAATCTGATACCACTTATGATAGCAACAAAACTGAAAGTCGGACCCTAAGGAGAGCTGGTCTCATCTCGTAGCTCTGTCAGCATTTTCCGTCGAATTAACTCCGTTCACCTCCCCGTGGTCTTCCACAACTTCTTTGGTTTTATTTATCAAATTCGAGGAGTTTGACAAATAAACATAATCAACAAACTTTGGAAATTTAATTATATCTCTTGAACTTTATATTCTGTCACCAAACCTTATAACCCAGATTTTAACCCTTCGAAAATTTATATTAATACTCGATGCCTTGTTTAAATAAACAACCTTAGGCCTTAGGCCCACATGTATAATCAATGGCCAATCAAATACACGCACCGTACCTTGGTTATCCTCCGGACTATTTCCGAACACGATCTCCGTTCGATGATCAGTCTCCATATCGAACGGCTCACCTCAATATCGCGTGGGCTCCGATGTCGAACGTTAGCGTGCGATGAAACACGAAAAGGAATTTTTCGGGGTCCCACCTTATGCTACGTGTCATTTTCTCTATGGAATCGCTCCCAAATGGAAAAATACCACTTCTCTCACAAAAGCGGTGCGATATGGCAGTTCGGTTTCATAAATCCACTCGCGGTTTCGGAACAGTGATTGACCACGGGTTAACACCTTCCTTCCTATTCTCTCCCAGTTGCTAACTTAGGCCAGGCCTCAGTTCAGGATTTAATCAACAAAAAATAGATTTATCTCTTTATTAAGCGAGATTCCCATTATCATTAAACAGAGTTCAACGACCACGATTTTACACATACCTCGTCTGCGGTTGGGATTTAATTCAACATAACTCATGCGGATAATTCAAGAGAAATAATGGACAAAGAGATACACATACCAGTGTTCAATCGCCTCATGACTAAACAAATTCCTTCACAATATCTATTCAAGACAATTTGGTAATCACGAGAACTGAAATCTGTTCAACCGGAAGCAATTGTTCAACACACAAATTTTAGTGCAGAAATCTCTCCTTCCCTGAAATTTGGGGGTTACATATATACATAAACATTTGTCTCTTCAGTTCCTCTGGGAGGACTGTTTTAGTAAATCAAAAGCCTAATTACAATTATTCAAATAACTGAAACATGACAGATGGATCGAATCCAAACCTATTCGACTTCTATGGACTATAGCTAGTCTAAATGAAACAATCAGCTGAGGTATTGACACCTAGCTATTACAATTCAATAATTTTGAACCCTCCTAGCCACAACATGTGGAAAAAACCTCGTACATTGTTGGCTAGTGTCTAATGCCCCTGCATCAGTTCAGTCTTGATTTCATTATTAGTTTCAACATTACATAGGATGAATGAATCTAGGTTAGTAGGTGTAGCATAGATAGGGTAAATTATTGATATTGTTGCATTACTTACCATATATTTCATTAATGTTTCCCTATATAACTTCTTAGGTTGACCAAAAAATAATATAGTAGCATAAGACATGTCCAATTGTAGAGATCCATGTAACTTTGCTCCCCATGAGCGAGATAATAGCATTCCATACTTGGGTGGGATATCAGCTACTACAATGTCCATAATTATACTCTTACTAGAATATTGAACTAGTGTTACACATAAATCTTTGATTAATCCTAGGAATTTTATTTTTCTTGAGTCAAATGAAAATAAGTCTTTGTAAGGCCTTGTAATGTCTAAGTTCAGATTTTCCATTATAGCTTTGGGAATTAAATTAGGTGAAGCTCCTAAATATAACATTGTGTTGTGTAAAATTTGATCATGAATGGTTAAACTGATGTAAAATGGAGGAACTAATCCATCTTGATGCTTTCCATTTACATCTGGGTCAAATATCAACTCTGGTTGATCATCATTCAAATTTATGGAGTCTTCTCCATCATTTATGTTTAGTGTTTCAGTGATGGTTGATTTATACAAATATGTTTTACCAATTATGTTGAAGGAATTGGTATTTTTAACTTTGAAATCTCAGTTTGTATATTGAATGAAGGTTGAAATTTACTTATTTGAATTAACTCTTCTTTCGTAACTGTAGTTTGTGTTGGTTTATCTTGTTTTTCTAAAGTTATGTTTTCATTTTTAGTTTGAGTTTCATGTGTTTTACTACTTTTTGTTTTCTTTTCAGGAATGTTTTGTGAAGCAGTAGATGTTTTTTCAGTTTTATAATTGTCAGAAGTTGTTTTTGCAGTGACAACTTTTGGATCTGCTAATTTTGGATTAGCAATGGATATTTTAGGATCTAAGTTTTTTGTTTTAGCAGAATCAGATGTTTTTGCAGCAGCAGATTTTTTTGAATCTTTTGTAGCTTGAGAAACTTCATCAGTTATGTCAATAATCTTAGGGATTGGTGAAATTTTAGGATCAATTTTTTTTTGGGAAGAACTAGAGTTTTGCTTATTTTCCCTAGGGAGAATTTTTAGAACTTTTGTTGTTGGGGCTTCTAATTTTTTCTTATTTTCAATTTGTGTTGTTTAATTAGTAGAAGTTTCAGTATTTTTCTTACTCCTAAGGTTATATTTCTTGTGAAATTCGTTTACGGCAAAATCATAACCTTGTTTATAATCAAAGGATTCCCCTGAATCTAATTGGAGTTGTTGGAGTTCAAATAACTCTTGATCTTCCTGTGTGAGAAAGATAGTGTCATTATCATATATTCCCATTAGATTTATGGTATCCTCATCCTCAACATTTTTTTGAGAAATCTCAGCATAGTTCTCCTGAAATGGAGGTCTTATTGTTTGGTCTGGGACTGATTCTTTTGATTTTCCTAAGTTTATGTTTTTCCTAAAATTTGGATTTCTGATTTGCTTTTGATTATCTCTTTGAGGTCTTCTTTCTATGTTATTTAGTCTATCCATAATTGTTTATAAAGTCTTAGCTAGCATATCTATTTTTGTGTCTGAACTAGAGGCTTCTTCTTTCATGGTTACTGTCCTCTCATTTCTCAACCTAGCTTGCTTAGCTAAAATGTTTACTTCTACACCTACAACATATGTTTGCATTCTTTCCAAGGCTTTTGCATTTATTTCTCTTAACTTATATGCCATGTCAGTGTCAAATCCATCTGGTAATTTGAGCAAGACAGAATCAGAAATGGGTTTTATATTTGTAGGAATTGAATTGTAAACATTGTTATATATAGTGTAGTAGCCTTGTACTGATTCATTAGGAGATCTCTTCATTACATACAATTAAGACAATATTTGTAGGGGTTTTTTCTTCTTTTCCCATTTATTTAAAAAATAATCTACGGAAAATAGCTAAATCAGCTATACTAGGTGTAGTAAGACTTTTAGACCATTTCTTTACTTCTCCTATTAATGTTTGTGCAAACAACCTCTTTTTTACATCTGATTCATCTATCTCATGGAATTCAAAGTAATTTTTCATTTTTCTTATGTGCTGTTGTGTAGTATAATGTGTAGCAGCATCAAACTGTGGTATTTTACTTTGATAATCTTGGGGCATGTCATGAAGTTGTCCTGGAAGAACTAGGGGAGCATATCTAGCAGCCATAGCTTGAATTCTAGCTTGGCTAGGAGGTAAAGTGGAAGAACTTGGGGCTAAACTAGAGGAAGAAGCTGATGAAATTGGATTATAAAATGCTGAACTAGAAAAAGTAGTAGAAGAACTAAAAGTTGAAGTGGAGGTACTAGGAAGTGAAACTAAACTATAGGAACTAGTAGGAAATGAGAATGATGTGTCTGAAAAAGTAGAAGGTAAAATAATGGATGAAATAGATGTAGGGGACGAAGGAAATAATACTCTAGCCTGTAATGGTAATCTAGGACTAAATGGATCTGTAGACTGTATGGTATTAGAAACTATAGATGATGTTGTGGTATCTAAATGAGGAATGGAAGGTTTAGATGTATATGCTAACAGTTGAGCTAATTCTATGGCTTCACAATTTCTTTAAGAATAGTGGCATTAATCTCCTCAAGTTTGTCTTGATTTTTTACTTTCTTTAATTCAGAGCTTACTGCAATAATTTTCAGTTTTGATTCCAAAAATAAAATAAAAACAGGGTCTAAAACAACAGTACTTAAATTTCTTTCAGATTTGTGCCTGAAGAAATAATTTTCAAATTTCAAATCAAACTCTATATCCTGTAAACTCACTAATTCCTATGGTAATGAATTGACTCTATTAAATGAAATTTTAACATCTAAATATTCCATCTGTTTTTTCTTTTTGCCAATTCTATCTGGGTTGTCCACTATAATATCAGGTTTAGGATCTGGGTTAAACCTAGTATAATAAACTTTCCTAGAAGCTAGAATTACAATTTCATTGATAAAATGATACTCACAACTTATAAAACACTCTAAAAGGAAAAAAGATAATGGAAAAAGTTTCTTTAAGGATTATTTTGTGATTGAGGATTGGTTAGATCCCCAGTATGGTCGCCAGTATGTTATCACTCTAGTAATTCTAAAGTTGTGAGATTTTGGTTTAAAGTCTAAGAACACTAGAGGTAACCACAGACCAACTTTTAAACTCTAGGATCTAGCCTTCCTAGAGTTTAGAGAGGGCTCTCTCTATAAGATTTAACTTTGTTTTAATTTATAAAATATTAGGCTAGTTATGATTGTGAAATTTGATTTTGGTTTGACTGATTTGGTGGGAAAAATTACCTAATGAGATGGATAGTGGGAAATTTGTTTATCCATTGGGCTGAGTACTCAAAAATCAAGCAGTCAGAGCTGGGATCAAAGTAAATAAGTTAAATTTTTTTAGGGCAAGATAGATAACCCATGAAGATCTTGGAAGGCTTTTTGGTGAGGTGATATGATCGGGATAAAGAGTAATGAAGATTTCTTTAATCTGAAAAAGAGAAGTAGTAGGCAGAGTTCAAACGAAAGAGGGAGGAATTAAGGGTTCCCTACTTTGTAAATCAGCAGAAAACATAGAAATGATAAACAATAAAAATAGGGTGTTTTTAACAAATCCTGAAGTAATACTCCTGTTGATTCATTCAAATTTGGAAAACATTATGGATGCATGTAACAAAGAAAGATAAAAAAATGACAAAAAAGAAATAATTCACTTCAATAGCTCATCATATGAATCCTAAAATATGATGCTACTTGATCCAATTCAGTCCGCTACTTGAGATTTGAAACACAAAAGCCTTCAAGTCCAATAAAAAATGACTATAGAAATCTTCAGCAATTTATTCCACAACAATACTTCTAAAGATGAAGTATTTATACATAACTGTTTACAAAAAATCCTAGAATGCTTCTAGGATTAATCTAAGGTAAATAGAAATATCTTTACAATAAAATAGAGATAGCTTCTTAATAATTCAACAAGCTATCCTGTCTATCCAAAAGAAATAGTAACTGATTATGGATGAGGTGCAGCTGGTTGCCTTGGTGTCCTTCTTGTCGGCTTTAGATATTTCAAGTTGGTCTTTTGAAATCTGATCTGCTTATCTTATACTCTTTCACTGATTCTATTTAATCCCTCATACTCTTCTAAACTCGGATACTCTTTAGCCACTGTAAAATATGTTTGCTGTTGTAAAAATCCATTCTGACTGCAATTCAACAAACAGTTTTTCTCTTTTAGCTTTCTGCCTTTTTACCTTTCATAGTAAATCTGTTAATGACTCCCAATCTTCATCACTTGGAATTGGTACTTTCTTTAGCTTCCTGAAGTTTTTAGCTTCTTCTATATACTTGGAAAAAGTTTTTCTAATGACAAACAAGTGTCTTATCTCATGTTGCAAATAAAATAAGTCCTCAAAATTTCTGAGTAAGACTTTTCCTGTTGAAGTGCCTTTTCCACCTGACTTTTCAACTTGCTCCTTTGCATATTCTCTGATCTTTTTATTGTAATCCTCCTAAGGCATTAATTTGTCATTGATGACAAAAATATTAGGCAAACTTCTTTGCCTCAAATTCTCAAATTTGACCATAAACCTGGTTATGGTGATGTTGATATTCTCACATTTTTCCTCAAGTTGCTTCATCAGGTTCTTTTTGGTTATAAATTTTCTTATCTCAAGGATAGTTTCAGTCCTGTCAGTAATTTCAAGTTCTTCTAGCTCTTGCTTGTTTTTGTTGTTAAGAAACTTGATCAATTATATAGCTTGTTTTGGTTTGTTATCAAGTTCCTCTTTGGTCTTCTGAATCTCTTCTAATGCTTCTTTGAGTAAATATATATATTCAAAAATAACTTGAATTGAAGGCCACACATCATTGATGGCTTCTATGATCTTATTCCATAAATGATTTTTCACATATGAAATTTGTTCCTTTAAGGTTAATTCTTTCTGTAACTTCTGATAGATTTTTGCTCATGTGTTTTGGCATTTATTTGAGCCAACTTGTTTGTATTTTCAAGGTTATCAACCATCTTTTTCAATCTGTTAATTTCACTTGTCTGAAGTGACATTTCTTCCATAGCTTTCACTAGTTTGCTGGCCTCATTTGTAGGGTGAGATGCTGTAGTGGGTGAATTTGTAGCTGATGTTGTGGATGATGTCACTGTCACTGCAGTATCCAGTGGCACTTTGGGTGCCAACTCTTCTATTATAGTTGATGGCACAACTGTAGTGATCACAGGAATAATTGTAGGAATTTATGGTACTTTTGGTGTTTCTTTTTCCTGGACAAGTTTATCCATTTGAATCTCCATCTCTTTGATCTGTGATGTCAGCTACAAAATAAAATTCATCATGTCATCCTTCTCATTATGTCCTTCTATTATTTCCTTAGCTTGGGGATGTTCATTTGATGGAAATTTAAGTTGTTTCCTCAATGCTGCGATGTCCTCGTTTTTCTTTTTCACTAACAGCTCTGCTGCTTTGACATTTGCAGGGTCATATCCAACCTGCAAGACCAATTCTTCCAAGGATTTAATTATGAGATATTTAGCAGATAAAAATGCTTTTTCCAGTTTCATTTGATCTTTCATGTTTGTGATAGTGTTCTGAAGTTTCTGAACACTCGTAGCTTTGGTTGTAACAATAGAGTACAACATATATGAACTTTGTCTATGAAATTATATCTGATCAAGAGCATGAATTTTTTTTGTTTGGAATTCTAAATCAATCTTCTTATAATCTGCCACTATTTTTGGAGTTTTAACTGTAGGCTGCAATGCTGACATGATTATATATTTTTTTGAATAATCAAAGGTAGACAAAACCCTATTTTTAACACTTGGTGTTTGTTTCAAATATTGAGAGTAGATATCATTTTTTATCTCTTAATTCTTTAATTTGATCTGTTTGTACTTTTTCCTCATATCTAAATCCTTTTCCTCAACTGTTTGTGAGGATGGAGCTTCCATGTTATGTTGTTTCTCTATCAACAGTGTATTTCCATTATCAACTGGTTCTTCATTTCCATTCTTTGTATTTTGTTCATTTCTGATAATAGTGGCAGCATATTTGTTGGTGTATGGGAGATCTGTTTCTTCAACATTAATGGTTACCTTCTCCTTACCCACTGAATCTATTGTGGGCTTTTTATTATATCTTAATTTGAACTTATTTTTAGTAGTGATTTCAACAACATAATTTTCTTCCTCTCTGACCCTTTTGGTGGTTTTTTCTGTTTGATCTGCAGTTTGTAAAGTGTGAATAATATCACTTTTCTTCACTGCATCTACTAAAGTATTTTTTGTCCACTCAATATCATTGCAATATTTCTCTATCTCTAGTTTTGTCTGATGCATATAGAGTGTTAGTTTACACTTAACCCTCATTTTACTTAGTATCCGTTGTGGATCATAATTCCAAGGAAAAATTTCTTGAAACCTGTAATCTAATACCTGTTTAGTTGCTTCTGCCTCTGCATCTCTACGATTGAAAATGAATGGTCCCACTTTATTCTTCAATTTAAACTATGTTTTCTTCTTTTCTACTAAGAAATTGTTAGAATCAAAGTTTAATATTTGCTTGATATACTCCAAGGTAAAAACCCTCATTGCTACAAATTTGGGTAGCTTTTAGGGTAACAAATTGGATCCAAACACTCTAATCTCTGTGTGCTTTTCATACATGTACCAATAACCAGTCCTGGTCTTCTCTGACAACTGTAAAATCTTCTTCATATCATCATTTATCCTTGGTTATTCAATATTTGTCAATATTTTTATCAATGGATGGATGAAGAAGTCTGAAAAATCTACATAGGTGAACTCTGTGGACTCTTTCCTGATCAAATAGGTATGGAGAATCAATGAAAGAGGACTCCCTTCTACATTAAACTTTTGAAGGATTAATGGAAAATTATCTACTTGAAAATACAAGAACATGTGGAAAAGGAAGGATGTGTATCTAAACACTCCTTCAATTGGAAATTTAACCAATTGGTCATGAATATTATCAGAAATATACCCAGCGTAATCAAAGATAAAAAATGGAAGTTGTCCTAGTGTGAAAGTGGATAGGAAACCTAAAATGGATTCATCTGTATGTTCATCAGTAAAGTACCCTAGGATGAAAGATAACATGGAAATTACATTCTTAGAACCTTCTAGAAATTTTGAAGTGGAATATGGAGGATTGATTTGAGGAATTTCTACATGTAAGGGCATGAATATTTAGAAGATTTGGAATCTTCTAGGAAATTCAAGGCCAATATACAGTTTGGTAAGTGCTTTAATGGATAGAGGAATTGCTTGAGGATCAAGTTTGAGCTGTAACGTTTGATTAATGGATTCAGTAGTAATAGTAAAAATTACTTATCTATTAGCATTGAATATTGCTCTTTTCTCAGGCATATAATGATGATGGCATAATATAATGACCTCTGGACATGAGTGGGTAACTGGAACCGCATATTTGGGCAAGTGTGATTCCCAAATTTTAACTTCTTCAACATTATCCAAAGATTTTTCATATCTCCAGTTATGAACTTCTAGCAAATTGAATTCCACAATAGGATCTTTTATCTTATAGTCAATATCTGCTAATGGAGTTTTCTTAATGTCTACAATTGGGGGTTGTAGAATACTTATAACTATGGAAGTCTTAAAAGATGCAAGTGGAGTAGGTTTAGGCATTTTGAAACTTTTTAGATTACAAAAATTTGCTTTTAGGTTTTTCTGGCTACTTATACAAGATTAAATAGTTTGTAGAAGTATTTTTACTCTGACAGGGATTTCTTGGATGAAAATAGGAAAAATATAGTCTTTCTTTGGGCTTTTCCTTTCAATTTTGGACTCTTCAACTTGATTCACAGACCTTTACTGGTTATAAAAAAGAAACAAAGGTTTCTTGGGCTTTTTTCAATGATTAATTGGGTAAAAATTCTTTTGAGATTAGGCACATAGGCTTAGGCTACCTTCAGAGGGTTTCCAGGCTCAATTTGGAGTTCAAATCCACCCAAACAAGCCTATTGAAATATCCAAGAAACAGACTTAATTGCTGGAATAATACCTGTTATATGCAGGTATTGGTTTTTTGAGGATGTATCTAAAGGTTGTTGAATAAGTTTTGTGCTCTGTTTCTAGTCTTCGGGAGCTTTATGGAGCTTCTTAGAAATCTGCAATGGGTACAGGCTGAAATTTGCATGCTTTTAGCATGAAAATGGTGGAAAATAGTTGTTTGGAAGTCGAAATAGCTTATATAGATGTTACGCGTAGAAATAATAGAAAATCAGTGCATTTCCAATGGTTTTTAGGCAAATTAGGGCTAATTAGTGCCTGCAATAAATGGTGGTCAAGTCAAAAAATCGTGGTTTCTAGGTTCAAAGGATGTAAAACCACGAGTGGTTATCACGTTCACTTTGGGTGGTAAGCTATTTTTGAGGAAATGAACATGATCCAGTAGGAAGGGACCACGTGGAGGAGGGAGAAAGTCAAATACCACCCATTTCACGTTGAAATGAGATGGTGAATGTCACACAAGTTTATTTGCGATATGGATCTTCCGCTGTCAAATATTGAAGGATTCATGTGAATGGTTTAAGATCAACTTTGAGAGCTGCATCAGGATTTGGGAGTATGGTCGGGGTGTATTAACGCGACAGGGACATGTTTTAAACTTTATGAATATGCGTTTAATAAAGTTAAAACCTTAGGTTTATAATATGCGACAGGTATAAGGTTTAAATGTTTCAATTAAAACATTACACAATGTTTCAATCATATGTGGGCTTTATTATATAGTTTTTAAACTTTTGATAGTTGTTTAATAACTATAAGGGTGGAGTATTTTGTTTTATTGATGGTTTTAAACGAGTGGGATAAGGGTGGGGTTTATATTTAACCACGTGGGGTATTTCAACATTGGTTAAAACTTAAATAGAGGGTTTTGTGGGCTTTTAGAAATAAAAGATTTAATACTATATGGGAGAGTGTAGTTTAGGGTTTTAATAAGTAAGTTAGAAGTTAATATGAAAAGGGATAATGTATATAATGAATAAAATACATATTTTTAGCACTAAGTAAAGTGAAAAATAAAGCATAGCTCGTCTTTGTTGTATTTTTTCACACTTTTAACTTAGGATAATTGCATTTTATGGGTTTTGAATGACTTTTTTTTTCAAAGGAAATGAAATTAGTTATTTAGAGTTTTACTTTTACTAAGTAAAAATGGGTTTTTACTTAGGAAAAGGGATTATTCTTATAAATGAATGGTAAATGCTAATGAATATGGGTTTTATATAAGAATTCAATACTTTTAACCAATGAGTCATCGAGCCTTGGGTCTGGTCCCAACAGAAGTCAGAGAAATCCTTTGAGCCTTTTTAACTGATAGTTTATAATACTGAATAATTGTAGCGGAGGGGAAATTAGTGATTTTTTCCCAATGATGCTTTATTACATGCTTGCACAACTGCTTTCTACTTACCCATCTTTATTTCTAACATTTTTTTACTTTATTTTCATGGGTGCATTTAGGCTTGCAACCCTAAATCAATTTTCTTTCAAAACATAAAAACTATCTAAGTCTAACCTTATTTCATCGAGGGCTCAGATTAAACTGTTGAGCTCATCATTTATTCTCTATATTATCTACTGATTTGTCAAGTTTATATTGTTTGACATATCTTTATTCTCTATCTAAAACATGAAATTCAAAGCATGAAAAGTTAAGATTAAATTGTTTAACTGATCATGGATTATGGAATTTATTGACAATCTGCACATAATCATTATTCTTGCAGTAAAGTAAATAGTAGCAGCCTTTTGACTTGCTCACTTTCAAGTTTTATTTTTATCTCTTTTTTCTTTTGGGGTCTATCTTTTTCTAAGTCCTTTGATATTTCTTTTAGGACTTTTACCCTCTTTTCATTTTATTTATTTTTTGAATTTTTCAAAATATGGGAAAACAACTTGCAGAAAGCAAGGTATGTACATATTTACAAGATTATCAAAGTCAATTAAAAAATTATGATTCCTATTATTATAGGGCCCTAACATGTTAATTTCCATGCATTTTGACCTAGTTCTCACTTGTGATGCTCTAGCACTCCCTAATACTCCTCAACACACATTGAAAATGTTTGACGTGTGCTATCATGCCTTTTCATTCTTTGCCATGCCCTGGTACTCCTTAGCTATCATTCCCTCACAAATAACCTTACTTTTTTTGGGACTTGGGAACCCAACTAAGTCTTTCTTTGACTTCAAAAACTTGACCAAGTTATGATTACTACAAATGGACTATGCCCTTTTCATCTAAACAATTACTATAACTCATCTTAGGCTACTCATGTATGTAATATCCCAAAAGGGAAAATTCAGCCATATTGACCATAAAAACGTTATTTCCAGAAAAGTATGCTATCACAGGGGGAAATAGCACTTATTTCCCTTAGAATATGTATTATGACCTTCAAATACAAAATGGGATTAAAAAAAAATCCCTTTTTCTAAGTTAAACAGACCTCTCGAGACCAATATGGCCTAAAAACACCCAAAACCCCATGACTTATACCATGCAGAATTTTTTAAGCACATGACTGTGTGATTTAATGAGGTATTCTAAAAAAATATGATAAAAAACCATAGATCTAGAGTTTTATTAGGAAATATGCTGAGAAAACAAATATCTAGCTTCTTCAATACATTATTGAGACAACCCGGTAAGGGTTTCCTGAAAGCATAAGTACAAAGGAAAAGACCTATACATCCAACTATGAAATAACGTAGTTTTAATGCATCTTAACATACATATATCTGAATAATATAAGAAATATATGAGAATCCTCTTTGGGAGCTTTCCGGAAGAAGGATTGATCCTTTCCTTAGGGAACTATCTCAAAACTAAGGGGATTAACCCTGAATACAAATTGTCGGAGTTGCAGTCTCAAGACTGAGTAGAAGCTGCAACTAAAGCACTGGATGGAGATGGATGTAGATGATGCACAAGTTGAGTGAACCTCCTCCAATGGATCTTCCAAGTTAAAGGATGATCCTAACATTGAAGATCTTACCCTCCAAACAATCACTGCAAACCCTCACTGCAGATGCTCTCTGAAATGACGCAATCAAGGAGAGGGAATGTACTATAGATGATGGAAAATGGTTGGCCTGATGCCAAATATAGTGAAATCAGATTAGAGTCTTCCCCACTGATCCTCCAAAGGGAAAAAGGCTTCCTCCTCTAAAAAATAAGCTAAGGAAGTGGTGTTGTGAAACCTCCACTGCAACACCCTGCAACACAACGTTATACTTCAGTAGAAATAATGTTGTAGCTGAAGGATGTGTCTTGGCCTTAAGCTTGAATGTGGAGAAATGAAGTACAATATCCTTCAAGAGGCCTCTCTTGAAAGGAGAAGGAATTCCTAAATAGGAATTCCTTGTGCTAAGCAGCACAACAACTATGCTAAACAATAAGAGAATACATAATAGTCTAACCAGACCATAAAATCAATAATCCATAATATGTCTTACTATGGCTGCCTCACCCTCCTTTTATAAAAATGGAAGCCCTATGTCCATGGGTCCCACTCATTAGGGTTTCCTCCACCAAGGAATCTTCCTCACACTATCTCTGCGTTGTATCAAAAGATGATCTCCACCTCCTATCCCAGCGCTATTGACTTGGTCAAACTTGACCTTGTCCAGATGAAAATGCCCCATTTCACACATGAGGGTGTGAAATCCAGCTCCTATGATGATCCATTTTCACACTATGAGGGATTGTATTCATATTTATGAAATTTATGGGCCTCCTTACCCATTTATTCATCTCCTAAGTGAAATCATCAAAAATCAATTTTCTAATTAGCTGCATGCTAATTTTGGAATATTACAATGTACAATTTCAACTTGTCCCACATAACAATTTACATGTTACCAAGTCAGGGCTCATTTCCAACCATGGCGATAAAGCAACTTAGAAACATAATTTATATCTTGACATGCCATAGCACTTGCCACGCCTAACAATTCCTTGGAATTTGTGGCATGTGTTAGCACCCCCTTCATTCCTTGGCACAATTTGGCACTCCCTAGCACACCCTACCACTCCCTAATATGCTTTTCACTGCCTAGTATACAACCTTGTCACTCCATCCTTAACACACCTGAAACTCACTCACACTCCATATTGCAAACACTTATTTGACCTTCATTTCCATACATTCTGAACTAGTTCTCCCTTGTGTTTCCATGGCATTCCCTAACAAACCTTAGCACCTGGCACATCTTGGCATCTCACCCTAGAACACTAGCATTCCTTGGAACTACCTAACATACCATGTCACTCCATCCTTAACACACCTAGAACTCATGGACACTCCCTGTCACATAGTATTATTAATTCATTTCCATGGATTTGAGACTAGTTCTCCCTTTTGTTTCTTTTCCACTCTCTAACACTCCCTAGCATGCATTGGCACACCCTAGCACCTAGCACATCTCAGCATGTTTCCTTGGCCTCTAGCATGCCTTAGAATTTCCTATAATATCTTGTCACTCCCTCCTTAGCACACCTAGAACTCACTGATGCTTATTGTCACAAAATATTATTCATTCATTTTCATGCATTATTTTCACCTAGTGATCCCTTGTGTTTCCCTGACACTATGTAACACTTCCTAGCACACATTGGCACACCCTGGTACCTGTCACATCTTGGACGCATGCTACCCTCACATTCTAGCATGCCTTAGAACTTCCTTGCATACCATGTCACTCCCTCCTTAAAAAAAGTTCAACTCACTGACACTCCCTATCACACACTTCTATTAGTTCTCCATTTTTTTTCCCTAGAACCCATTAACACTATGTATCACACATTGGCACATCTTGGCATGCTTCCCTAGCACTATAGAATTTCTTGGCACTTCCTATCATACCTTATTACTCTCTCCTTAGCACACTTGGAATTAGCTAACACTCCCTATCACACACTCTTATTCATTCACTTCCATGCAATTGAAACTAATGCTCCCTTATGCTTCATGGCACTCCTTAACACTCCCTAGAATGCATTAGCACCACATCCTAGAACCTGGCACATCTTGGTATGCCTTAGCACTTAACATGCCTTGGCATGCCTAACATGCCTTGTAACTGTCTAGCATGTGTTAACACTTTGTGGTATTCCCTTGCACACGTTAGCACCCCTTAATTTTTATTGATCCAGATCTTCTACTTCAAGGATGCATACAAAATTTCATATAAATAGTTTATAACCAAGTAAATGAAAAACATGAAAATAAGCGAAAATAAAAACAGAGTGTTAGATCAAATACATAAGATGATTTGATTACATGGTTCACCTAATGTGGGATACGTCTCCAGGCCCTGCTTAACATGGGGAGGATTCTTTCATTAAATGGAATACAAAATAAATTGAAAGAAATCACAAATTGACACCTTATATCTCCAATTCTGGGGATGGCATGAAAATGGTGACCTCTTCTGGAGAAACAGGTTACACGGTTGGATTCCTGATGAAAAATCATTAAAAAATATTATAAATTTGACCCATTTTTTACACTATAACTTCTCAACCCCAAAGGAATCTTCTCATCTTCAAAGGATACCACTCTTTAGGGTTCCGCCCTCCTGGACTGCTCTTGGTTCCATTAGACATACATTCGCTCTTCTCTTTGTTGCCTGAATAATAAATTGCTTAAGGTTTACATAATGAAGGGGTGGCGAACCTTCCAACAAAGGCTTATGGCCTATTGGCTAGTAATGTTAAATTAAAGCGTTGTTGGCTAGAAGGTCCCAGGTTCCAAACCACATGCCTCCTATTTTGGCTCCTCTATATTGCTTTTTACATGTGTTTGGTTGATAATGGTGATGGTGCCACTTAGTTGGTGGGAAAACCCACTCAGTCGAGTTGGCTCAAACCGCACTCGTCCCTTATGATAGTTACCGTTGGCGGAGTACACGACCCGACCATTGTTTAAAACAATATATATACATATTGTTGTTTTGTGCGTTGGTAGGATTTGACCACTCACCAACCACATTTTGTATATATAATAATGTCGTTGGGGTGTGGTGGGGGTGGCAGCCCGCCACCGCAATTTATATATATTTTATTTTTATAATAATATAGTCAAAATTTTGGTGGTAGTTTTTAAGAGTCACTAGAAAAATTAAAGAGGCGAGAAATTCACCTATTATGACTATCGGATTACTTGCACCATCATTTTTCAAAATTGTTTCCTCGTTGGTGACTACCACTTGGCTGAGTTTGACCAGAACTTTGATTGACTATATATTGATTATGCGAACTTGGATTCGAGTGTTGTTTGCATTTTTGGAATCAGGATGAAGAACACTATGATTTGGTCCTGGTTTCACTCCAATATAATGAATTTTAATTTTGAGTTTTTTTAAGGCCACTTCTATTTCTAAAGCCACTAGGATCATTCCTCCCCGCTAATGAGCCTATGGGCCACAAAAACCTTTATCAGTCAATCAGAAAGTGAGGGAATTACTCCCTTAGTTTCTCCTTTTCAATCTGTTGGGCCTTACTTCGATGCATTCCCTTCAAAACAATATAAAGGTACTTTGCGTCTTCCTTTCATGAAGTCCTAGTCCTATTTTTGTGAATGATATCCTCAAGTAGATTTTCCAAGTATTCAGGTGAAAAGTCATCCAGTGTAGGAGCCTATCAAACCTCGTTGATGTCCATGATCAAAGGAAGCTCATAAAGCTTCAAATTTTCAACATTCACCACTAAGTAAATCTGCATGTATGCTCGAAAATTAAGATGAAAACAAATGTCTCCAATCTTCTCTAATATTGTGAATGGGTCATATCAGATTCGTCTCAACTTCTTTCCTTCCCCTTTCATCATGTTCTTTCCTGATGTGGAGCTAGAATTTGTCTCCAACTTGGAATTGGTGATCAAATCAATTCTTATCATGTCGCGATTTGGATTGAGCTTGGATTTTCTCCAACTTCTCCTGCACTTCCTAGTGAATAATTTGAATTCGTTGCATGAACTTATGCACTTTTCCCCTATCATCTTTCCCACTGGAATATTCATCTCTCCGAAATGCCATTTCTAATGGATCCTTTGGAAAATATACAACTCATGTCTCGAACGATGATTTCTAAGTGGATGAATGCACTACCTGTTTGTATGCATCTTTTACATAGGGAAGTTTCTCATCCCACAATTTCCAATGTTTGCCAAAATAGCCTCGAAGTAAGTGTATCACTGTGCGATTGAAAATTTATGTTTTTTTTTTCAGTCTGTGATGAAATTTCATGCTCCTCTTCAATTTGGTGTCCATCATTCTCCAAAAACGCATCCAAAACTCTCCAAGAAAGCATATAAAGAGTGCATAAACAAGTAACTTAAACACATGAAAAGAAGTGGAAATCAAAAGCAAGCATGAGATCAAATATATAAGACTATTTGATTAAGATGTTCACCCAGTGTGGGCTACGTCTTCGGGCCCTGCTCAATGTGGGGGGGAATTTTTCATTAAATGGTAGCCCAAATAAATTACAAGCAATTAAAATTTGATACCATATACCACCACTTCCAGGGATGGAATGAAAATGGAGACCTCTTCTTGAGAAATGGGTTACACGATTGGATTCCTGGCAAAATATTGTGAAAAATGACTATAAATTTGACTCCTTTTTGACACTGGCACTTTCTTAGGTTCCTAATTCCACTTCACTAACCTCTGCTCTGCTCTCCACTACCTGAATGAGAAATTTTTTAACCTTTATGTAATGAAGGGGTGGAAAACCTTCCAACAAAGCCCTAATGAAATGTTGGTTGGAGGTGTTGAATTATTGTGTTGTTGCTTGGGAGGTCTCGGGTCGCAAATCGCAGGCCTCTTGTTTTTTCTCCTCAATATATTTTTTGGCATGCAATGGGTTTATATGGTGACGGGGCTTCCTGGTTGGCGGGCCACCCCACCAAGCCGGGTGGGTTCAAACCCCATCGGCCCCTTATGATAGTTACCATTGGTCAATTCTGCAACATGATTTTTGTTTAAAAATATATATATACATATTGGGGTTTTATGGGTTGACGGAATTTGATGACCTGCCAACCACATTTTATAAATATATTAATGTCATTGGCAGCTGGCGGCTCGCCACCCAAATTTATATTTATTTTGAATTTTATAATAACATAGTCAAAATTTGAGTGGCGGTTGTTAAGTGTCAATATATAGATTAAAAAGGCGAAAAATTCACCCATTCTGACCATTGGATTTCATGCATCGTCCTTTTGCCAAATTGTTTCCTCTCTAGTGATATATATCATTCACAGCTTCTGGTAAGAAATGGGTGGTTGATTCAATCTGGGCAACCTGCATCATTTGATTAATTGCTTCAAGGGTAATTGAGAATAAAATTTCTCCACTTGGGGCTATAACAGCTCTCTGATTAGGTAAGTAACAGGCATGTCATCTAGGAATGAACTTAGGGAAATGGTGGCTCTGAGGAAAAATATACAGAGGTAAATTGGACTCCCAAAGTTTAATTTCATCTGTGGTCTAGATGATTATCTTCAAGCCAACATTACAATTCGAATAAATTGAAATCACACTTTGTCTCAGTGATCTTGTAATCTCTTTAAGCAAGGGGAATATGGTCAAGGTCGACTGGAAGAGGGATCATTGGGTTGTTCGAATTGTCTCTATTTTTCTTTTTAAGAGGCATTTAATGCAGGAAAATGGAGGTTATAGTGAAAGGTTTCTAGGGATTCATTTTAAAGTCAACTGTTGGTGGAAAATATGCATTTTTCTGCACTCAACTAGTTGTTTGGTCCCTTTGTCTCAGTATTTGGAGTTGTCACTGTGTAAGAAAAAATCAGAAATGACAAGCAGTGATTACTCTATGTGAAAATTACATAAAATTGTGTAAAATGGGTGTACATCAAGATTTTTATGGTAATAACAGGGGTCGGTTGGGGGCGTGGGACCATTATGAATCTTAAACGGTTATCCCATGAAAAATTGAATGCGTAACGAACACTGATAGGTTTGGAGCCGAGTGCATGGTTAAAGGTTGGCATGAAATGAAGGGGGATGAAAATGGTAAGTGGGATATGCAGGGGTGGGGTTCGAAATAACATGGGACTGACATGTTGCGTGGGGTTAGTGGGCGAGAAACCGCTTTTCAGACCCCCCCTCCGCTGGTAAATCTAGGATGGGTAGGAGGGGCGAAAGGCATCGTCAACCATTGATATGGCATGGTGTTGATCGGGTCGTTGGTTGGAGCACAATAATTATCCAACCAATAGCCCGACTAAAATGAATTCATATCAATGGTCGACGAAGGCTTTTAGCCCCCCTACCAATCCTAGATTTACCAGTGGAGGGGGGGTCCGAAAAGCAGTTTCTCCATAGCTATCCCCATGCAATACGTCAGTCCCATGTTTTTTTTCACCCCCCCACCCTCCATATCCCACTTACCACTTCAACCCCCCTACGAAAAATGCCAACCTCCCTTCCTTTCCTCCCTACCTTTCCCACGCACTTGACTACACTCCATTTCCAACGCCTGTCAGTGTTTGTTACACATTCAAATTTTTTTGGGGTAACCATTTAAGATTCATAACGGTCCTACACCTCCAATAGACCCCTATTATTACCATAAAAACCCCCATGTACACCCAATTTACACAATTTCATGTAATTTTCACACAGAGCAATCACCCCTTCTCATTTCTAATTGATTTTTACATAGTGATATCTCCACAGACTCATATAAATGGACCAAACAACCATTTGAGCGTAGAAAAATCCATGTTTGTCAGCAAAGTCAATTTTAAAATGAATCCCCAGTAACATTTCACTATAACCTCCCTTTTCCTACATTTTTAATTCTCAAAATGTGCCCTAAAAAGAAAAACATGACAATTCAAACAACCCTATGATCCCTCCTACATTCGACCTTGACCATATTCCCCTTACTGATAGAGATTACTAGCTCACTGAGGCAAAGTGTGAATTTGATTTATTCGAATTGTATTTTTGGCTTGAAGATAATCATATATACCATAGTGATGAAATTAAACTCTGGGAGTCGAATTTACCTTTTTTTATTTTTCCTCAGACGCACCATTTCCCTGAGTTCATTCACAGATGCTATGCTTCTTACTTACCCAATCAGAGAGTTTTTATAGCCCCAAGTGGAGAAATTTTATTCTCAATTATCCCTGAAGAAATCAATCAAATGATGCAGGTTCCCCAAATTGAATTTAGCACCCATTTCTCACTAGAAGCCCTCAATGATCTATATCAGAAATTAATCTTCTCCATGAGATCATAGATTTTTGGAATATTTTTACCTGAAAATGCTGCGTTACCCAGGGAGAATCCACTTATTCCTCATCTATGTTTCCAAAAAAATCCAAACAGATCATCTTTGTGTTTTCATGTTTACTAGGCTACTATTCAGATGAGTGGGTAGATGAACCTGTCCTACGTTTCCTATCCATTTTTTCCATTCATGAGAAACCCTTTGTTGTTTTTAATTTCAGTCAATTTATTAATGACAAAATTCATGAAAAATTACTTTAGTTACAAACTGAAGGAATGTTCAAGTATGCTTCAATTTTATTTTTTATGTTCATATATTACCAAGCAGATAAATTCCCATTTTCACTCAAGAAGCTAGATGAAGAGGGAAATCCATAGTTATTTATTTTCTGGACTTCCTTGGTAAGGAATATTCAGAAGAGTACACTTTCAGAGATTACATAAATCAATTTATTCATCTAGCCATGTGTTTATTGACCAACAATATAGAACCTAGAATTAGTGATGAATTTCGAAAATTTTTACACCTCATAGAGCAAGTAAATACAGGAGATTGGTACCTTTACCAGAATTACACTAAAATAAGAGTGTATGGGTGTAAGATGCCACCCTACAGGCCACCAAAATACCTCCCGATAAGAGTATTTTTCTTTTAATACATCAAGCAGGTGATTAATTCAGATGAGATTCATTTTTTTTCAGCAGAAAAGAAATATCAGTTCAGAATAAAAACCCAAATTGACCGCTTTATTTGTAACAATAGGACAATAGGTGAGGAACTAGATAACCTCCTAAAACAGATGAATTTATCCTTGAGCTTCGCATGGTCATATGACCCATTTGGCCTAATTTCCAAGCTAAGGGTGGAGTAGAAGACCACTCCTTATGTACATACTCTGAGGCCTAATATTGAGAACATATGAGCCTGAGTGAATGGGCGGAGAACACTCTACAAGAGGTAGAAGAGTAACTTCTATCCACTTCTGCTCCTCAGACTCCCACACCACAGGAAAAGACCAAAACAATACCAAGAGAATAGGGCTTCCCTTCAGTCACTGAGCTCCTTACCAAAAGAATTCAAAGTTTACAGGAAGAAGATTAAAAGAACTACCAAGAAATATTTTCCAAAGGAGGGAGAACAAACACCTACTATAACGTTGAAGAGTCCACATTCTTCGGCATAGTCAGAAAATGTGTTTACATGCTCTCCAGCATCATCAGTTTCACAGGGAATTCCAAGCATAGTTGAAACCTTAGAGCTGTTCCAAGGATAGAAGGAAAAGAGCATCTTTGATAAGTACAAAGAAATAAAAATTAAGAATGAAATCCTTAAAACCGATATGTATACTGAATTTTGGAAGTATACATCCACTGCTCAACACAGATTACTATCAGCTTTTGACATAGAAAAGGGAAGTATGTAGATGGAATTCTTACACGCACAGGTCTCCCATCCTCAAACATTAGAAGATTATAACCAAACCTCTTTTGATTTTGAGGCCAAGTACATCCATCCCATTGATCAAATAGAGATGCATAATAAAATAGGGGAAATGATATTTTCCACTTTTACAAACACTTAAATGAATGCTTCTAAGTTGTAGTTGTCACTCACCAATGTCTAAACACAGTTAATTATTGAAAAGCTCCATTCTGTATCCAAGGACAATAAAATCAAATCCTCATAATACCTGGTTATAACAATTTGATATGATCCAACCAATGTCAAAGTAGAATAACAACCTATAAAAAATAAGAATGCTAACATTTCAACACTGAGTAAATATTTAAAACTACCAGCCACTAAGGATCCATAGACCAAAGAAATGGGAGAGACAAAGGGCCTAAAGGAAGACATGCTCAAACTCATCATGGAGAAAAATTCACAAATTAGGGAAATGAAAGTGAAATTTGATAAATTAGTAAAAGAAAAGGAAGAGAACCCACAGTTATCCATAGTCCCTGTGTAGGCTATACCTATTACAGCAATACCAAAAATAGGAGTGGTTGCCTCAACTACATTAGGGCCTTCTACATCGGCAACAACCCCAACCAAAGACATAGATGATACTGGTAAATTGATCAATTCTATGGATTATATGTCCAAACAAAGTGAAGAGAAAAAAAGGCTACAAGAATAGGTCAAGGCTCTATAACAACATAAAACAAGAATAGAAACTTCACCTATGGTTGAAGTACAAAAGTCTCAAAGACTCACACAAATACTACAATAATTAGGGAAATAGGTTTTCGTCACTCAAACCTTAGCTCAAGCTAAGGGAAAGATATGGATAGATATCCATAACTCCATGAACAAAATTTTTCCTTCCATTCAAATCATTTTTGAGCATAATGAATTAATTCAGAATTCTAAGGAGCCAATTATGCAGATCAGAGATAAGTTTGGAAACAAGCCAATAGAAGCTACAGACCTCATCATATTTTTGAATTATAAGAGAAAGTATAGGATGGAATAATTACAGATTGAAGACATGACTGAAGCAATACTTGAGGTCAAGAAAGTGTTAAGTAAAAGGAACCTCATGTTGCAGCTAGAAGAAAAATGTCAGGGGCTGGAAATTGGTGTCAACGGATTCTTCAACAAGCTTGAAGTGTTGAACCAGAAAGGAATTTGAGGTTTGTTTGTGATAAATGATAAATTAATCACCTTGGGTGATTATAAAAATAAATTTATGGATATATCTAAATACGGTTATACATTTGCATGCATTCAGGGTAGCATTACAGGAAAGTCTCCTCTTGAGGCACTTGAAAATGATTTAAGTATCCAGCATGAGGTAAAACACATTTTTCCTATCAAACCCATCTTTTCCAAGTATACAGAAGTAGATGATATTTACCGGAGGTTAATTAAGTTATCTATTCCAAGTGAAGAATGGTGGGAAAATTTATGCAATTTACTTGACTGAATAAGTAACACTATCTTCAACAACAAGATCAACAATGTAGTAAGAGTCAAAAGGATAAATCAGCAACAACATCCTCCAAAATAGGGCCAACATTCAAGCAGGTCCAAAATGTCCTATTGTTTTGTAATAAAAGATGTAATTTCTATTAGAAATTCATAAAATACATCTTGATCTGTCATGACAGATGTTTTTGTAAATAATTTTATAAATACTTCATATTTCGAAGTATGGAGGGTTGATTTTTTCATTCCAGAAGGAAATTGTACTCTCTCAATTTTTATGGGTTGATCAATAATAAAAATCACTCTTTCACAAGATTCTTGTGTTGAAGTGGTGGCTAAATCCATCTCTCACTGTCTATGTGTTTATTTCTCTATTTGACATGCTTATGTTTTTAGAACCTGAATTATTTTACAGCAAATTGAAGAGCATAATTTGATTCAAAATACACTATGTTTCTGGATGTGAATGATTTTAATGTTTTCACCTGATACAAAGTTAAATAATTCTTAATTTCTATTTTCTTAATTGAAATTCTGTCACTTATTCTCTTACATTTGATTTAGATTTATAGAATCCATTTTGTTTAGCTACCTTGCCCCATGAAATCCCTTTTGAAAATCCGAAGCAAATCCAAGTTTAAGCGATTGAGTCCATATCCCAATGGAAATTTAGGAATTTAATCAACCAAAAAATCAAACAATATCGACAAATAAAACAAATAACTTGAACGTAATAGTTAGCCTAATATTATTCAAAATAACATAGCTAAATCAAGCATAGAGATCCATCTCTGGAGTTGGAAGGGCTAGATTCCCAACTCTAAAGTGGTTTTGGGGTTACCTTTGTGATTATTTCACAACCTCAGAAATTATAGAGTGATAACATAAGATTCATTTTTATTTATATATAAAACATTAATTGAAAAGGGAAATTTTGAATTTCATGTGCTACTTTTATAATTAGACAATAATTATCTCTTAAAGTTATCACATATGGTCAAGAAGTAATTTTCTATGATTTGTTTTAGAGATCATGTTCAAATGATGTAGTGAAGTGTTTATATTTTTAACGTAACAAAGGAGAGTTGATCAATACCCTATTTGTTTATAATTGCCAGACACACAAAATCAACATTGCGAAGAGCTATAAGGTAATAATTTCATTATGGTACTGGTGGATTAACTCATATGTATCTCCATTATTTTCTCCCTTCCTCATCATTTTAAAGTAAGTACAATAACTACAACCATCATTGAAACAATTTGGAGGATACATCCAAACCCCAAGATTATTTTATAGTTAGTTTTAAAAATTGGTGGCTCAATAGCTTGTGGTGAAGTGCTTGGTTTGCTAATGTAATAAAGGAGAGGAAATCAGAATCCAACACGTTCTAGGACCATTTCCATATGAAATTGATATTACAAAGAGGTTTGAATGGATTTTTTCCTAGCTATACCAAGGTATGAAGGGATATATTTCATCATGTCAATGGTTGATCAAATAATAGGTATGCCCATATCTTTTACCTTTCCCACCCTTTAATGTAATTATTGTAGTCATAATATTCATAGGTAAAATGTATAGTATTCACTTGCAATTTTTTGGGCTATTTTGTTTCCCTTTGTTTATCTACTAAAATAGTTCATAGTTCCTCTTACTATCTCAAAGCTAATTGAAAAAATGAGTTTTTGAATAAATATATGGAATTTATCGAAGTTTATTTCCATGTATTCAATAGTTTCAATAGGTGAGTAAGTTAAATTTGTGAGAATGGCGGTAATAAAGAATGGTCTACACTTCATTTAAAATGTCACTAATTGTGATATACTATGGTTATGATCCTTTATCATTCACATAAGCCTTAAGAGGAAAACCTAAGGACGAAATAGTGGTGGATCACATTAAACTCCAAAAATATGTTTGCCAACTATTACCGGACAACATGGCTATAACACAGAACATGATGAAACAATAACCTTATCTTTGTTGTTGTGAAAGGGACTTTGAAGTGGTGTATTTTGTATTTATAATTATGTTGAAACTATACAAATAAACATGTCTCTCCAGAAATAAATAATGGAGAAAACATTATCATCTAAACGATATTCTCCCTCTAAGATGTGGTAGAGGATCCACAATATAACTTATAAAATGGATATACCAACTTATTCATGTTTACATTTGGTATCTAATGTGTCTTGTTTAAATAAGATAATTAATAAAAATATATTAATTCATATGATTTTTCTAGATTGTGTCAAGGATGGAAAATTTTATGATGTAAAGCAGTTTGAAATATGGATAAATAAATGAAGAACTTGATACATTATTGAGTGCCTCATTAAATGTATGGACTTGCCAATAGAAGATGTGACTTGCAAAAACGATTTATTCAATCTTAAGTATTAATAATTGGTTAGTGTGGATGTAAATATTTGTTTAAGGGGAAGGGGCTCAATAACGCGTTAACCATAAGCCTCCTTCATCATTGTAATATTATTTATACTTATCATGGTTTGTTTCCTTCTAGCAGTATTTGTCTCATATATATATACATGAATGGAGGTAATTTCAAGAATCGTCTTATCACATGATATTTTGTAATAGGAGGTATCCCCTCAAAGATGGTTCTTATTCATTCAATTTTTCACTTGACTTGGGCATTGAAATTATTGAATTGGTTCTATCTTATACTTATATAGCTATTCGTTTTTTAACGAAGCTTGCCATGCATAAGAATTTGTAGCTAATCAAGAAATAAGGGTCATTATTGTTTGAAAAGGTGTGGCATTCTAAATCCTTGTATCCCAAGTCATTACATTAATATTGTTATTTTATTTTGTGATTAACTAATCCTATTATTTGTAATTTTACCCTTTGCCACATATATATAAAAGAGTTAATTTTAAAAATCATAAATAATTATTCGTAAACATAAATTTTAAGGAGATTAGGCTTTAAAATAGAAATTTTAAGGACTCACGTTCAACTTTTCTAAAATATGATATTACGTGTTATCTTTATTTTCCACTAATTTCGTTATTTACATCCTACAAAACTATATAATAAATTGATTACCTAATATCATTAATATAGAAAGAAATAAATAAATAATACCTTAAATATGCAGAAGGATTTAATATACTCCACAACAATTTTATCATATAATTATGTTTGACATGTTACTTATTAGTTGTGGGGTCATGAATATTATGCTTTCCACTATCGTAAGTAAAGTACATATCACATTTTTGGGAAGGGTTGATTATGTAATTTTTTGGTAAATAATAATAATGTATTAAAATGTTGGTAAAATTAGTATAAATTGTTTAGTTGAAATAAGATAGAAGGAAATATTTCAAGGGAAATTCAATTCATGATGTTTGTGAAAATGAAGTGTTATATGTAAGGAGATTTGAGGTTAAAATCTTCTAGATATCTCCTCTATTCATCTTGAAATGAAAAGATAATTTATTTATTTTTGTCAAGTTCAAATTTCTATTACTTAAGAAGTGTTTTATAAGTTATGGCCCTTTGTGCTACTGGTCTTCCTGCTAGGGAACCAGAAGAGTAACAAAAATTGAGTTTCTAGAGATTAAAATTGCCTCACTTCAAGGGACTGACACACAAAAACTAAATATTTCTCTCGAGAGCATGAAAAAACATGACAACATAGACACGAGAGCTTTTTTTTCCATAACTTTTACAACTTAAGAAGAACAAAACGGCACTGGAAATTAATATTAGAGTATAGATTTGGAAAACTCGGAGACTTGGAAAAACTTTGGAACTGACCATAGATGCCTAACCTTATGACCATTAAGAGCGATCGTAACCACATTCCAACCACGACCACTGAGAATAAGAACCATCTTTGGATCATTATTATGAGCTACTAAACATGTCAAAGGAGAAAAATAAGGGAAGACACTGAGAAACTACTCCAGTTAGTATAGTGAAGAGTGGACCATCGCAGAGCAAGAGCACTGAACCATAAAGAAACTTCTTCAAAAAATATAGCTACAAATAGTGTCTAGAGAAATAGAGGAAACGATCGGTTTGAGAGGCCAACCACCTTTGTGCTACATGTTACCAACAAAGGAAAATGATTACCCTAATTCCCAACTTGACACCACATGATCCTTGAATATAATAGACCAAAATACTCAAAGGAAATTACCATATTTAGTTGATTGAAAGGAAGAAGAACAATTTCATGGAGAGTTGAATTATCATCGTGAGTCTCTATGGTGAACTTAAGCTCCACCATGCAGGTTCGAGTGGATGAATGTTTTCTGACCCAGGGGAGGACGACAATGGATAATATCCAGTATTGTATGCACCAATGAAAACCAAAGTATAGGCCAACCATTTGAAGTGATAACATGATAAAGATCATAGGCATGGCGGTCGTGAATCAAATACCTATATATGTTATGCATAGTAAAAAAATATTACTCATTTTCCCTCCAATGTATCTTATCTAGTTGTAGGATTCAAGAATAGAGTATAGTGACCATGACACCATCATAGGACAACATCGATGGAAGCCTATTTAGAGAATGATTAGTTAACATAATGAATTTACAAATTATGGGAAAGGCCAAGTGTAGGAAGCAAATGCGGGTAGATATCACCCTCACTCGTACATTAAGCTAAACATGCCAACATATTGAGAGGTTGATTCCATGAGCCAAATGCCCTGCAAAACCACTCAAACATATCATGATTGAAGCACTTGGTTTTTATTTTCACTTGCCATGAGGGAGTGATCCTTGTATGAAACGAAAAGGCAAGCGTATATTAACTTTGTGGGAACTTCTTGGGACCATTACATGTTAAGAGAAGAGGTGTTTGAATGAAGAGAATGTTTGGAAAGGAGATTTGAAAGCTTATATCCTAAGAGACAAATGTGGGATAACATGAGAGCCAATATTTTCTTAAGGAGTGATGCAACTCTAAAGATGTGGGATTCTTGGCATGAAATACTTTATAATTTGGAGAGGGATGCATACATCTTAAAAATTGAGATAATGAGTATGGAGTCCCCCTCTATCAATAGTTGATGATAATTTTTCCTTAAGGAAATTCTTAGAGCATCTTCGAGTGCCTAAACTTCAACTTCATTATTAGTGGTGAAGCCAAGCTTGCCTACATAGATGTCAAGAATTTGCCCTGAGTTGTTTCTGAAGACTCCATTGAAACTAGAAGGGTCTGTATTTCCTCATGAAGCTCAATCAATTTTTTTTTTTATGAAAGCAAGAGGAAGGGGAGACTTGGGGTATGGGGATGGACACATTGGATAAAGAAGATGGTATTAAGTATTATAGTGAGTTTTAAGGGCTTAACCTGAGATAATGTACAATTGCTTGTTCATACTGAGGGCTTTCCCAATCATGAGAGACCTAATTAAGAGAGGCAATGGTCTCTTGTATTTCATAGAGGAAAATGTGCTACACTACTTCTAGGGAAGAGGAATAATTTTTGAAGATTCTACAATTTTTCTTTCCAAATATTTTAGGAAACGAAACCTGAGATAAGAAGCCAAGTGTTAGTACGAAATAGCTTGGAAGGTGTACCAAAAATATCTCACTTAAGTGACAGGTGACTAGTGACCCTAACAACAATTTCAGTTGGTTATACTTCATATCTACAATAAATATGTGAGAAAAAACTCCTGAAAAATAGATGTATGTGATCTAAAAGAACAAAAAATAAAAAATGAGTTCATTGTAAAAACCCAATTATGGAGAATCTTTGAAATAATATATATTTTATTAATAGCCCCTGGTGAAGGACATTTACAAAGGGTCATAAATCTCCCTCCATGGGATGTTTCCTTTGATGTCCTTGTCACTTCAGTATTCATATCTTCTTCTCTCAATGTGTAAAACCCCAAACAATATGTAGAACTGAAATGGGAGCGCAAAACATATGAGACGATAATGGTGACAATTATAATGATCATGGTAAGAAATGAATGAAAAACTCTCTTATTTATATCAAAGTATTAGGTTGATCTAAAAAATGGAGAATAATAAAATATTATTGAGCAAAATCTAGATATAACCATTAGGAATACTTTATTATATTTTTGGAGAAGGAAAATATATTCAAAATTGTTAAAGATATTTATTTAGAAACAAGTAAAAGATAAAATGATTTATTCATTATTTCGAGAATAATAAAAAAATTGTGAAATTAAATCGTTATTAAATAATAATTTATCAATTATTCCAAGAATTAAGTAAGGAAAAATAAATAAATAGTGATTTATTTAATTATTCTTACGTCATTTAGTCAAATGTGACAATGAATAATTATCAAACAATGATTTAATAACTATTCTTAGAGAAAGTTAAATAATTAATGGTTTATTTAATTATTCTCATGGGTTTTGATAAGAAATAACCTAATAAAAGTGGTTTATTAAGTTATTTCCTATAGTGAAAGTGATTTTACTATGGTTTAATTAAAATTACATGGTGTATTTCGATCCACCTAGTTAGAAATGGCTAGGTGATCATTTTTTGGTGATTGAAGATTTTCCCCCAACGTACGAGTGTTAGGAGAAAATCGTATGACCAAAATACATTGTAAGTTACACTTCCACGAGACACCGCAGAGCAGTTAGAGAGAGAGAGAGAGAGAGAGAGAGAGAGAGAGAGAGAGAGATGACTGAAGAAATTCAAGGAAGGACATAAATGGAGGGGGCAAGACCTACTAAACTGATATAAGTCTCCTTTTATTTTGGAGTACATGATCTCAAATAGGTGGGGGAGGCATAGCCATACCTACTAAGATAAATTACTAAAAATAATAATGTTGAGCACAGTAATGTGAGACTGAGCTACAAAGTACATGATACATGATACATTGGAATCAATGGGCCAGGACATAATACAATGAATCCCATATACATAATGTGCCTGGAAACACATAGGTCTGGGCTATAAAAAAATTACATCTAAGTACATGATATGTAATTCCCCCTCGAGCTGACATGGGTAGGGGGTACCATAACCAAAGAAGCCACGTTGAACACAAAAGGGATCTCAAGACCAACATGGATAAACTGAATGAGACATGTGTGTTGTGGGTGCTGGAAGCGGCTAGAACCGAACCCATTGTTGGGAAAAATACTGAGAGGGGGTGGGGGGTGAATCAAGATGCATGAAAGATATTCAAATTCTTTTTCCTTTTTCACTCTCTAAAACCTATACGCTACTTTCCTTTAGTAAACTCGCGTATATACGCGTATATCCTTCATTCAACTCGCGTATTAGCAGAGATCTAAATATGCAGATATTTATTAACTTAGTTCTTTTCACTATTCAATCATCTGATGTTAAGTTAACAGTAAACATGTGTAGTAGCAACAGAATAAACCATCACACAAAGCATCACACATGAACACCAGGATTTTTAGGTGGAAACCCGAGTCGGGAGAAAACCACCACTGCAGTTGCTTAGCCTTCAATATTTTATTATAGAGAAAACATCTTACAACATATGTGCTGGTGCAGACTCCTACCAGCACGCAGGCACCCACCTGCGCTCGTTTACCAGCCTCTCCCGGAAGGGAGCTCCAACCCCCTGACTCGTTTACCAGCCTCTCCTGGAAGGGAGCTACGACCCCCCGATCTCGTTTACCAGCCTCACCTGGAAGGGAGCTACAACCCCCTGACTGAAGGCTACAACCCTCAGCACCTCTATGGACCACGTTTCATCAATTTCACACTGGATCCAACAACTTCAATAGATAACCAGGGCCACATTTCACTGAATATTTTCAAACTTCGACCCACTCCATACATTTAAGCACAACAATCATGAAACAGATATGAGAGAATTCCATCGAGCGATATCAAGAAACTAACAACAGACGTACATTCACCACACAGACTTCAACAAGCTCTAGTTTGCATACGCGCTTTCCATTCTCTGATGTCGCGTATATACGTGCTTCCGTTCACATAAACCAGCGTATACTTCTGTACATATTACAGATCCAATTTCATTGCGCATACACGCTTTCTCTTCAGCGAAGCCACGTATATATGCGCTTCCTCTTCGGCGAAATAGCGTATGGTTCTTCAGACTTTTATGTCATTGCAATTCTTCACCACATATACATTACTTCAGATTTTACCCTTTACCTCAGACAGATGTTCGCCTCATCACAGATCTAATCATTCCATAAACAGATCTAGCAAATACAAGTACATTTCAGATCTAGACCCCCTTCTTCATCATTGGTGCATATCATGCAATCAGATCTATCATTCAACTGTAACCCTTTCCATTCAGATATACTTCAGAGAGAAGTATTCATTCAAGCTCAGACATCTTGCACCCACATCCATGATTTTCACAATGAATTTCTTCTCTTTATATAGGTTTACCCTTTTTCAATACCATGAGCCAAAACCACATTACATCCGATGGTATTCCTGGACGGGGTCATTTAGACGAATCATTACCCAATACAGTGGGTCAATACCATGGTGGTTACCCCTGGTTTTGCACTTTTTGAGCGCTTTTTTCCCATACGCGACTTGGCACGTTGTTTTCCACGTGCATACGCGACTTCTCCTAGACATATCCATATAAGCTTGAGACATACCACCATAGATTTAGCACATGCTGAATTCCTTTCTTCATTGCCTTCTCGTACTCATTGTAGATACATCGTATTTAGATCATCAAGAGATATTATATTAAGCACAACTTCATCAAGTAAGTTGCCATCATCTTCATCAAGTGGGTTGTCATCAAGGACAACACTCAGCATCATATTGCCAACAAACATCATATCACATCAGATTTACATCATTTACCAAGTCCATCAAGTCAAGAATAACTTCATCAGGTCGATTTCAATCAAGGACAACACATGCCAACAATCTCATGTCTTCATCTTCATTCAGTGGGTTGCCATCAAGGACAACACTCTGCATCATATTGCCAACAATCTCCCCCTTTGGACTTGATGGCAACCACGATGGTGTTTGATCACCACAATAGATAGGTACATTAAGAATACAATGACACCATGTCACTCTCCCCATTCTTTGACACCATTATTTCTCTTCAGTCAAACACCATGTCACTCTCCCCCTTTGACATCAAGGGCAAAGGGTGGATCAAAAACCAACATTCTCCCCCTTTTCTCCTCATGTGGAAGAAACATTCTGCAGATCTGATATGTGCTGAAGTGGCCAAGCTCCCCCTGAGTTCATGCTGAATCTTCAAACATATTTTTCAATAAAGTACATGACTCTTCCTATCACCAAAGACTCATACTTACATCAAATATCCAACCAAGTGGATTTACATATGAGACTCAAGTACCCAAACAAGTGGGTTTACACATTTCAACTCAGCTACCCAACCAAGTGGGTTTACAAAATTTGACTCAGCTACCCAACCAAGTGGGTTTACAAATTTGACAAGTCCTTACATGACTGAATATTACAATTTTACATCATGGGTCTCAACATGACCTTTTCATCAAACTACAAATATAACTTTAAGACCAACACCAAAAAGTCCTCAAGAAAGAGAACATATTTCAGAATCATCATAATGCCAATAATGCATTATACTCAGCAAAGCTAATGCTCCCCCTGAATCTGTGCATCCAAGCATCCTTTCCATATGACTAAGGCTCCCCCTTAGTTTGTGCATCCTGAACACTTTCACCAACAAATCATCAAGGAATCTTTATCAAAACATTAGAAATAGAATTATGAGAACTGGAACACCACCAGAGATACCAAATAGTATCATAGATACCAAACAGCACTGCAGCTGTGCTGAAGAGAGCTGACTCCAAACAGAAAATTGTCAGCAATCAGACATACGCGGTTTTCTGTGCATGAACTCGCGTATATACGCGACTGTGTTTCAGGAAATCCGCGTATCCAATGCCATCTTCTAAATTTATGTAGATTTGTTCTTTTGACTGGCAGAGAACACTCCCAGCTTCTGTCTTAGATACTCGAACGCTTCCCTGGGCAGAGGTTTGGTAAAGATATCAACAACTTGTTCTTTGGAGGGAACATACTCCAACTTCACCTTTTTCTCAAGCACTTGTTCACGTAAGAAGTGATACTTGATGGGAATGTGCTTGGTCTTCGAATGCATAACAGGATTCTTTGAAATACTGATGGCACTTGTATTGTCACACTTAATGGGGACAGGAGGTGTACATTTGATTTGAAAATCTTGTAAGGTTTGCATCATCCAAAGGAGTTGAGTGGAACAAGATGCGGCAGCCACATATTCTGCTTCTGCTGTAGATAAGGCAATAGAATTTTTCTTCTTGCTGAACCAAGATACTAACCGGGGTCCCATATAGAATGCACCACCACTAATGCTTTTTCGATCATCAACACTTCCAGCCCAATCTGCATCAGTGTAAGCATGAAGAGTAAGATCAGCATCTTTTGGATACCATAGACCAAAGTATTGAGTTCCTTGTAGATATTTGAAGATTATTTTAACAGCCTAAAGATGAGACTCTTTTGGATTAGCTTGGAATCGTCCAACAATCCCAACTGCATGCATAATGTCTGGTCTAGTCCCAGTGAGATAAAGTAGACTCCCTATCATTGATCTGTATTCTGGTTGATTCACCGTGGGAGAATCATCATGAGAACTGAGACTGCATCCGGTTATCATTGGTGTACTTACAGGTTTGCATTCTTCCATGCCATATTTCTTCAGAATTTGCTTAAGATATTTTGCTTGTGATAGGAATATACCATCTGTAGTTTGATGCACTTGTAAGCCAGGAAAGAATGTTAGTTCCCCAAGTAAGGACATTTCAAATTCTTGCTGCATGACAGAAGCAAATTTTTGACTCATAGATTCTTCGTTACTCCCAAAAATGATATCATCAACATATACAACCACAATCAATAGTTTATCATTTTCAACTTTTGTGTATAAGTTGCTATCAGCAGACCCCTTTAAAAATCCTTGTTGATGAAGATATTTGTCAAGACGATAATACCATGCCCTTGGAGCTTGTTTGAGACCATATAGAGCCTTTTTAAGTCTACAAACAAGATTTTCATCATTTCCCAAAATGAATCCTTCTGGTTGTTCTATATAAACTTCTTCTTCTAGATCACCATTGAGAAATGCAGATTTAACATCCATTTGATAAACTTTGATTTGTCGAAAACTTGAAAAAGCAAGAAACATTCTTATGGCTTCAAGTCTAGCTACAGGAGCAAAAGTTTCTTCAAAGTCTATACCTTCTTGTTGAGTATACCCTTTGCAAACCAGTCTAGCTTTGCTTCTTACAACATCCCCATTCTCATTTAACTTGTTCTTGAAAATCCATTTAGTTCCAATGACATTTTTATCATGTGGTCTTGGTACCAATTCCCAAGTGTCATTATTTTCGATTTGATCAAGCTCTTCATCCATGGCTTGCTTCCAAAATTCATCTTTGCTAGCTTGATTGACATTGTGAGGTTCAATTGTGGATAGAAGTGCCAGATGACTAGAAGATCCCACCAGAGTTCTTCTCATTCGTACACCCGATTCCTTGTCTCCCAAAATTTGAGATTCAGGATGATTCTTTTGAACATATCTGGATGGAGCTTTTTCAGATAGATCATTTTCAGATTATTCATTGGATCCACTGTTTATATCATTTCTATTTGATGTAGAAGGCCATAAGTCACCATCATCTTCCTTTGTTGTTTGCTTTTCTTCTTTAGGAGCTGTAGGAGACTCATCAATAACAACATCAATACATTCAACAATATTTCGAAGCCTTTTATTGTAACATGTGTATGCTTTGCTTGAAGATGAGTAACCAAGAAATATCCCTTCATCTGATCTAGGTTCAAAATTGCCAAGCTTTTTATCATTATTTTTGATAAAGCATTTACTTCCAAAAACTCTAAAATGCTTCACAGTGGGAGAATTACCATAGCAGAGTTCGTATGGAGTTTTGTCACTATTTACCCAAACATGAGCCTTGTTGAGAATGTTAGCTGCTGTATGTGCTGCTTCACTCCAGAACATGTCAGGAGTTCCAGAATCATCAAGCATAGCTCTAGCCATTGGAACAATTGTTCTATTCATTCTTTCTGCTACGCCATTTTGTTGTGGAGTACCTGCTACAGAGAACTGTATTTTTATGCCATGTTGTTCACAAAATTCAAAGAATTCATTTGATGTATATTCTCCTCCTCGATCAGATCTAAGACACTTGATTTTTAGATCTAATTCATTTTCTACCAATGCTTTGAAGATTTGAAATTTTTCAAATGCTTCATCTTTGTGTTTAATGAGCCCGATCCAACACATTCTAGAGTAATCATCAATAAATAAGATATAGTATTCTTCCCCACGTGGTGACTTCTTCCTCATAGGTCCACATATGTCAGTATGAATGAGTTCAAGAGGCTCACTTGATGATCCTTCTTTGGCATTAAATCGTACTCTGGTCTGCTTACCGAATTGACAAGATTTGCATATGATACTTTCTGGTAGATTAATATTGGGAAGACCACGAACAGCTTGAAGTCCGCTTGCTTTGTTGATTTGAGAGAAGCTCAGATGCCCCAGCCTTCTATGCCATAGCCAATTTCCTGAAGACTTGCTCAAGTAACATTGATCTTTGCAGTTTAGTACATACAGGTTGCTTGGATTTCTTTTCCCTTTTATAATAATTTTACCTGTATCAAGATCACGAACCACACATTCTTTTGAACTAAAGACCACTTCTGTTCCTTGATCACACATTTGACTTACACTTAACAGGTTATGCCTTAATCCATCCACATACATGAAATCATTAGCCTTCACCTTTTCTTTTAGAAACACTGACCCTTTTCCTTTAATTACAACAGGAGTATCATTTCCAAATGTAACTTTCTTTTCCTTTTCTAGAGCATTATATGTAAGGAGTTTTCTTTTGTCACCTGTCATGTGTCTTGAGCACCCACTATCAATGTACCATTGATTTTCTTCACCTTCTGCAAATAACGCTATCCCACAATTTTCAACCGGTATTTCTTTCCTTTTCCACACTTTAGAACTTGAGGGAACATGTTCTTTTGGCTGGACCTTGCTCCTGCATTCAAATTCTTCATGACCAAAGTTATTGCAATAAGTACATTCAAATTCATTTTGAAGAGGAGAAAAGTTGTTATAGTTGTTCTTCTTTGGTTCAATATTCATCTTTTTCTTTCTTGCTTCTCTTGTCATGATGGTTTTATATGCAACACATTGAACAACTTTATGACCAAAATTGTGACATGAGAAACATTTTCCATTGAAGTAGAAATTTATGCGATCATGAAATCTTCTATTTGAATTTACCTATTGGTTGTAGCTTCTTTGAAAGATCTCCCTATTAGTGTTCCTTGAATTGAGATGATCATGCTTTACCTGTAAAGATCCTTTGTTCCCTTGCTGAGTGGCTTAATGTAGTGAACTAGTTGTGGCTGCTTTCAGATAATTTGGTGCTGAAGTCTGGGAAGATTCCCCAGTATATCCAAGACCTATTTTTATAAGAGGAGATCGTTGTATCTTGATAATATCATCTAAGGTCTCTGAAACTTTAGCAAATCTAAGATTGAGAGTCTTCACTTTCTCATTATCTTTCCTTAGACTTACTACTTCACACTCCAATTCCTCAATGCGTTTTTCCTTTGCTTCAAGCTGATTTTCAAGAGTCTCTATGATTATGTTTCTTTCTTCTAGGCTTACTTTGAGTTGATTGTTTTCTTCAGAAATGTTGTCTTCCGGAAACATCCAACAAAAGTATGCTTTTTCTTCTCTAGAATCTTTTGCCATGGCTTGAGTTTAATATCATGGTCAGAATCTTCTTCATCTTCACTGAACACTTCATCATCATCTTCTTTTGCATAATAACTCTTTCTCTTTTCAAATTGTTTCCCTTTGCCATGTTTTTCTCTATAAGGACATTTAGCGGCATAGTGACCAACTTTTCCACACTCAAAACATTTGAAGGGAAGCTTACCTTTGAATCTTCCGGTACCTAGTTGGAGCTTTCTCACAAAATTCGCTTCTTCTTCTTCAGATATATAGCTGGATTCTTTGACAACTTCCTTTTATTTTCCTCTTGAAGATACCTTAAAAGCAGCTTCTTTTATTTGAGACGGACCTCCTTGTCTCATTTCAAAAGCAGTCAGAATACCATGCAATTGAACAATAGTAAGACTTTGCAGATCTTGCCTTTCTTCAATAGTTGAAACTTTGGAAATTTAATTTTGAAGTCAAGGATCTTAAGACTTTTTCCACAAAGTAGTATCGGTTATGGTTTCACCCAAATTTCTCATGCGATTTACAATATCATCTAGACGTAAAAATAAATTGGCAATGCTTTCATCACTATGCATCCTTAAATTTTCATATTCAATTCTAAGAGTTTGGAGTTTTGCACTTTTTACCTTTGTATCTCCTTCATAGCTTAGAATGATTTTGTCCCATATTTCTTTTGCTGAATTTAGTTGCATCACTTTAGAAAATTCTGGTTCAGACATGCTTCCTAATAAGACATTGACATCTTTGGCATTGATTTCATATTTCTTCCTTTCTGCTGCATCAGTAGGAATACTTGTCGGATACTTATAACCTCCTTCCATGATTGCCCATACTTCTGCACCAAGACTTTGAAGATATGCTTTTGTTCGTATCTTCCAGAATAACAGATTATTTCCATTGAATAGAGGTGGCCTTATAGACATCACCCCTTCATGACTTCCCATTTCGACGGATCTCCTTCAAGCGATCAAAGACCTAACGAAGAACCATCCTACGATGGGTCGTGGAAAAATATTTGAGAGGGCGCGAGACAAGGTGAATCGGTGTTCTGACATATTCACAACATTTTACTTTTTCACTCTCTAAAACCCATACGCTACTTTTCTTTAGTAAACTCGCGTATATACGCGGATATCCTTAATGAAACTCGCGTATTAGCAGAGATCTAAATATGCAGATATTTATTAACTTAGTTCTTTGCACTATTCAATCATCTGATGTTAAGTTAACAGTAAACATGTGTAGTAACAACCAGAATAAACATACAAAAAAGCATCACACACTAATACCCGAGTTTTTGGTGGGCTTAGAGTCGGGAGAAAACCACCGCTGTGGTTGCTCAGCCTTTAATATTTTTATTATAGAAAACATACACAACATGTGTGGGGTGCGGACTCTGCGGGAAGCAGAGCACCCACACGCTCGTTTGACCTCACGGAAGGGAAGCTCCGGCCACGACTCGTTTACCGACCTCTGCGGAAGGGGCACTGCGACCCCCTGCTCTCGTTTACCAGCCTCACCTGGAAGGGAGCTACAACCCCACCGGCCCACGAGAGCTACAACCCTCAGCACCTCTATGGACCATGTTTCATCAATTTTCACACTGGATCCAAAGCTTCCTCTAGGACACAACTTGCAGGCCACATTTCATCATATTTTCAGACTGGACCCACTCCATACTTTTAAGCACAGTCAACCATGAAATAGATACATATAACTCACTGACAGATATCAGTAAACCAGCAGAACAGATCAGAATTTTCTTACCACAGACTTCAACAAACCCTAGTTTGCATACGCTCTTTCCTTTCACTGATGTCACGTATAGACGCGCTTCCGTTCACATAAACTAGCATATACTTCTATACATATTACAGATCCAATTTCATTGCGCATACGCGCTTTCTCTTCAGCGAAGCTGCGTATATACACGCTTCCTATTCGACGAACTAGCGTATGGTTCTTCAGACTTTAATGTCATTGCAATTCTTCACAACAGATACATCACTTCAGATTTTACCCTTTACCTCAGACAGATGTTCGCCTCATCACAGATCTAATCATTCCATAAACAGATCTAGAAAATACAAGTATATTTCAGATCTAGATCCCCTTCTTCATCATTGGTGCATCATACATTCAGATTTATCATTCAACTGTAACCCTTTCCATTCAGATCTACTTCAGAGAGAAGTATTCATTCAAGCTCAGACATCTTGCACTCACACCCATGATTTTCACAATGAATTTCTTCTCTTTATATAGGTTTACCCTTTTTCAATACCATGAGCCAAAACCACATTACTTCCGATGGTATTCTTGGACGGGGTCATTTAGACGAATCATTACCCAATACAATGGGTCAATACCATGGTGGTTACCCCTGGTTTTGCACTTTATGAGCGCTTTTGCCCATATGCGACTTGGCACGTTGTTTTCCGCGTGCATACGCGACTTCCCCTAGACAGATCCGCATATTCCTTTAAACATACTCTTTTCATCATATATTTAGCACATGCTGAATTCCTTTCTTCATTGCCTTCTGTACTCACTGTAGATATATCAGTTTTAGTTCATCAAGACATATTCTATTAAGCACAACTTCATCCAGTAAGTTGTCATCATCTTCATCAAGTAGGTTGCCATTCAAGGACAACACTCAGCATCATATTGCTAGCAAACATCATTTCATATCAGATTTACGTCATTTACCAAGTCCATCATGTCAAGAATAACTTCATCAGGTGGTTTGCCATCAAGGACAACACATGTCAACAATCTCATGTCTTCATCTTCATTCAGTGGGTTGCCATCAAGGACAACACTCTGCATCATATTTTCAACAATCTCCCCCTTTGGACTTGATGGCAACCACGATCGTGTTTGGTTACCACAACAGATAGGTACATTAAGAATATAATGACACCATGTCACATTCTTCATTTTTGACACCATTCTTTCTCTTCATTCAAACACCATGTCACTCTCCCCCTTTGACATCAAGGGCAAAGGGTGGATCAAAACCAACACACTCTCCCCCTTTTCTCCTCATGTAGAAGAAGCGTTCTGCAGATCTGATGTATATTGAAGTGACCAAGCTCCCCCTGAGTTCATGCCGAATCTTCAAACATATTTTTCAATAAAGTACATGACTCTATGAACTTCCTATCACCAAAGACTCATACTAGCATCAAATATCCAACCAAGTGGATTTACATATGAGACTCAAGTACCCAACCAAGTGGGTTTACAAGATTTGACTCAGCTACCCAACCAAGTGGGTTTACAAAATTTGACAAGTCCTTACATGACTGAAAATTACAATTTTACATCATGGGTCTCAACAAGACCTTTTCACCAAAATATAAATATGACCATTTATGACCAACACCAGAAAGTCCTCAAGAAAGAGAACATATTTGAGAACCATAATAATGCCAACACTGCATTATACTCATCAAAGCTAATGCTCCCCCTGAATCTGTGCAACCAAGCAATCTTTCCAAATGACTAAGGCTCCCCATTAGTTTGTGCATCCTGAAAACTTCCACCAACAAATCATCAAGGCATCTTCATAAAAACATTAGAAACAGAATTATGAGAACTGAAATACCACCAAAGATACCAAACAAGATTTGGGAGATACTAAACAAGATCACAGAATTGCAATAAGAGAGCTGACTCCAAATAGTAAATTGTCAGCAATCAGACATACACGGTTTTCTGTGCATGAACTCGCGTATATATGCGACTGTGTTTCAGGAAATCTGCGTATCCAATGCCATCTTCTAAATTTATGCATATTTTTTCTTTTGACTGGCAGAGAACACTCCTAGCTTCTGTCGTAGATACTCGAACGCTTCCCTGGGCAGAGGTTTGGTAAAGATATCAGCAACCTGTTCTTTGGAGGGAACATACTCCAACTTCACCTTTTGCTCAAGCACTTGTTCACGTAAGAAGTGATATTTGATGAGAATGTGCTTGGTCTTCGAATGCATAACAGGATTCTTTGAAATACTAATGGCACTTGTATTGTCACACTTAATGGGAATAGGAGGTGTACATTTGATTTGAAAATCTTGTAAGGTTTGCATCATCCAAAGGAGTTGAGTGCAACAAGATGCGGCAGCCACATATTTTGCTTCTGCTGTAGATAAGGCAATAGAATTTTGCTTCTTGCTGAACCAAGATACTAACCGGGGTCCCATATAGAATGCACCACCACTAGTGCTTTTTCGATCATCAACACTTCCAGCCCAATCTGCATCAATGTAAGCATGAAGAGTAAGATCAACATTTTTTGGATACCATAGACCAAAGTCTTAAGTTCCTTGTAGATATTTGAAGATTCTTTTAACAACCTAAAGGTGAGACTGTTTTGGATTAGCTTGGAATCATCCAAAAATCCCAACTGCATGCATAATGTCAGGTCTAGTCCCAGTGAGATAAAGTAGACTTCCTATCATTGATCTGTATTTTGGTTGATTCACCGTGGGAAAATCATCATGAGAACTGAGATTGCATCCGGTTATCATTGGTGTACTCACAGTTTTTCATTCTTCCATGCCATATTTCTTCAAAATTTGCTTAAGATATTTTTCTTGTGATAGGAATATACCATTTGCAGTTTGATGCACTTGTAAGCCAAGAAAGAATGTTAGTTCCCCAAGTAAGGACATTTCAAATTCTTGCTGCATGACAGAAGCAAATTTTTGACTCATAGATTCTTCGTTACTCCCAAAAATGATATCATCAACATATACAACCACAATCAATAGTTTATCATTTTCAATTTTTTTGTATAAGTTGCTATCAGCAGACCCCTTTGAAAATCCTTGTTGATGAAGATATTTGTCAAGACGATAATACCATGCCCTTGGAGCTTGTTTGAGACCATATAGAGCCTTTTTAAGTCTACAAACAAGATTTTCATCATTTCCCAAGATGAATCCTTCCGGTTGTTCTATATATACTTCTTCTTCTAGATCACCATTAAGAAAAGCAGATTTAACATCCATTTGATAAACTTTGAGTTGTTGATAACTTGAAAAAGCAAGAAACATTCTTATGGCTTCAAGTCTAGCTACAGGAGCAAAAGTTTCTTCAAAGTCTATACCTTCTTGTTGAGTATACCCTTTGCAAACCAGTCTAGCTTTGTTTCTTACAACATCCCCATTCTCATTTAACTTGTTCTTGAAAATCCATTTAGTTCCAATGAAATTTTTATCATGTGGTCTTTGTACAAATTCCCAAGTGTCATTCTTTTCAATTTGATCAAGCTCTTCATCCATGGCTTGCTTCCAAAATTCATCTTTGCTAGCTTGATTGACATTGTGTGGTTCAATTGTGGATATAAGTGCCAGATGACTAGAAGATCCCACCAGAGTTCTTCTCGTTCGTACACCCGATTCCTTGTCTCCCAAAATTTGAGATTCAGGATGATTCTTTTGAACATATCTGGATGGAGCTTTTTCAGATAGATCATTTTCAGATTCTTCATTGGATCCACTGTTTATATCATTTCTATTTGATGTAGAAGGCCATAAGTCACCATCATCTTCTTTTGTTGTTTGTTTTTCTTCTTTAGGAGCTGCAAGAGACTCATCAATAACAACATCAATACATTCAACAATCTTTCGAAGCCTTTTATTGTAACATGTGTATGCTTTGTTTGAAAATGAGTAACCAATAAATATCCCTTCATCTGATCTAGGTTCAAACTTGCCAATATTTTCATCATTATTTTTGATAAATCATTTACTTCCAAAAACTCTAAAATGCTTCACAGTGGGAGAATTACCATACCAGAGTTCGTATGGAGTTTTGTCACTATTTACCCGAACATGAGCCTTGTTGAGAATGTTAGCTGTTATATGTGCTGCTTCACTCCAGAACATGTCAGGAGTTCCATAATCATCAAACATAGCTCTAGCCATTGGAACAATTGTTCTATTCATTCTTTCTGCTACGCCATTTTGTTGTGGAGTACCTGCTATAGAGAACTGTCTTTTTATGCCATGTTGTTCACAAAATTCAAAGAATTAATTTGATGTATATTCTCCTCCTTGATCAGATCTAAGACACTTTATTTTTAGATCTAATTCATTTTCTACCAATGCTTTGAAGATCTGAAACTTTTCAAATTCTTCATCTTTGTGTTTAATGAACCCGATCCAACACATTCTAGAGTAGTCATCAATAAATAAGATATAGTATTGTTCCCCAAGTAGAGAATTTTTCCTCATAGGTCCACATATGTCAGTATGAATGAGTTCAAGAGGCTTACTTGAAGATCCTTCTTTGGCATTAAATCGTACTCTGGTCTGCTTACCGAATTGACAAGATTTGCATATGATACTTTTTGGTAGATTAATATTGGGAAGATCACGAACAGCTTGAAGTCTGCTTGTTTTGTTGATTTGAGAGAAGCTCAGATGCCCCAGCCTTCTATGCCATAGCTAATTTTCTGAAGTCTTGCTCAAGTAACATTGATCTTTGCAGTTCAGTACATACAGGTTGCTTGGATTTCTTTTCCCTTTTATAATAATTTTACCTGTATCAAGATCACGAACCACACATTCTTTTGAACTAAAGACAACTTCAGTTCCTTGATCACACATTTGACTTACAATCAACAGATTATGCCTTAATCCATCCACATACATGACATCATTAGCCTGCACCTTTTCTTTTAGAAACACAGACCCTTTTCCTTTAATTACAGCAGGAGAATCATTTCCAAATGTTACTTTCTTCTCCTTTTCTAGAGCATTATATGTAAGGAGTTTGCTTTTGTAACCTGTCATGTGTCTTGAGCACCCACTATCAATGGACCACTGATTTTCTTCACCTTCTGCAAATAACACTATCCCACAATTTTCAACCGGCGGTTCTTTCTTTTTCTACACTTTAGAGCTTGAGGGAACATGTTCTTTTGGCTAGATCTTGCTCCTGCATTCTGATTCTTCATGACCAAAGTTATTGCAATAAGTACATTCAACTTCGTTTTGAAGAGGAGAAAATTTGTTATAGGTGTTCTTCTTTGGTTCAATATTCATCTTTTTCTTTCTTGCTTCTCTTGTCATGATGGTTTTATATGCAACACGTTGAACAGCTTTATGACCAAAATTGTGACATGAGAAACATTGTAAATTGAAGTAGAAATTTCTGTGATCATGAAATCTTCTATTTGAATTTACCTGTTGGTTGTAGCCCTTTTGAAAGATCTCCCTGTTAGTGTTCCTTGAATTGAGATGATCATGTTTTTCTTGTAAATATCCTTTGTTTCTTTGCTGAGTGGCTAAATGTAGTAAACCAGCTGTGGCAGCTTTCAGATAATTTGGTGCTGAAGTATGGGAAGATTCCCCAGTATATCCAAGACCTGTTTTTATAAGAGGAGACCGTTGTATCTTGATAACTTCATCTAAGGTTTCTGAACCTTTAGCAAATCTAAGATTGAGAGTCTTCACTTTCTCATTATCTTTCCTTAGACTTACTACTTCACACTCCAATTCCTCAATGCGTTTTTCCTTTGCTTCAAGTTGATTTTCAAGAGTCTCTATGATTATGTTCTTTTCTTCTAGGCTTACTTTGAGTTGATTGTTTTCTTCAAGAAAATAATTGTCTTTCAGAGCATCAACAAAAGTATCCTTTTCTTCTTTAGAATCTTTTGCCATGAGCAGTTTAATATCATGATCAAAATCCTCTTCATCTTCACTAGACACTTCATCATCATCTTCATTTGCATAATAACTCTTCCTCTTTTCAAATTGTTTCCCTTTACCACGTTTTTCTCTATAGGGACATTTAGCAGCATAGTGACCAACTTTTCCACACTCAAAACATTTGAAGGGAAGCTTACCTTTGAATCTTCCAGTACCTAGTTGGAGCTTTCTCACAAAATTCGCTTCTTCTTCATCGGATATATAGCTGGATTCTTTGACAACTTCCTTTTCCTTTCCTTTTGTAGATGCCTTAAAAGCAGCTTCTCTGATTTGGGAAGGACCTCCTTGTCTCATTTCAAAAGCAGTCAGAATACCATGCAATTGAACAATAGAAAGAGTTTGCAGATCTTGCCTTTCTTCAATAGCCGAAACCTTAGAGTCAAATTTAGAAGTCAAGGATCTTAAGACCTTTTCCACCAGAGTAGTATCAGTTATGGTTTCACCCAAATTTCTCATTCGATTTACAATATCATCCAGACGAAGAAAGAAACTGGCAACACTCTCATCACTATGCATTTTCAAATTTTCATATTCAATTCTAAGAGTTTGGAGTTTTGCACTTTTTACCTTTGTGTCTCCTTCATAGCTTAGAATGATTTTGTCCCATATTTCTTTTGCCGAATGTAGCTGCATCACTTTAGAAAATTATGATTCAGACATGCTTCCCAATAAGACATTCACTGCTTTGGCATTGATTTCATACTTCTTTCTTTCAGCTGCATCAGTAGGAATACTTGCCGGGTATTGATAACCTTCTTCCACGATTGCCCATACATCTGCACCAAGACTTTGCAGATATGATTTTGTTCGTACCTTCCAGAATATCAAATTGCTTCCATTGAATAGAGGTGGCTTTATAGACATCACTCCTTCTTGACTTCCCATTGCAATGGATCTCCTTCAAGCGATCAAGCTTCTGCAGAAGAACCTCCTCTGATACCAATTTTTGGGAAAAATACTGAGAGGGGGAGGGGGGGGGGGGGAGAATCAGTATTTACATCATATTCAAATTCTTTTTACTTTTTCACTCTCTAAAACCTATACGCTACTTTCCTTTAGTAAACTCGCGTATATACGCGGATATCCTTCATTCAACTCGCGTACTAGCAGCGATCTAAATATGCAGATATTTATTAACTTAGTTCTTTGCACTATTCAATCATCTGATGTTAAGTTAACAGTAAACATTTGTAGTAACAACAGAATAAACCATCACACAAAGCATCACACATGAACACCAGGATTTTTAGGTGGAAACCCAAGTCGGGAGAAAACCATCGCTGTAGTTTCTCAGCCTTCAATATTTTATTATAGAGAAAACATCTTACAACATATGTGCTGGTGCAGACTCCTACCAGCACACAGGCACCCACCTACGCTCGTTTACTAGCCTCTCCTGGAAGGGAGCTCCAACCCCCTGACTCGTTTACTAGCCTCTCCTGGAAGGGAGCTACGACCCCCTGCTCTCGTTTACCAGCCTCACCTGGAAGGGAGCTACAACCCCCTGACTGAAGGCTACAACCCTCAGCACCTCTACGGACCACGTTTCATCAATTTTCACACTGGATCCAACAACCTCAAAAGAGCACAACTTGTAGGCTACATTTCATCATATTTTCAGACTGGACCCACTCCATACATTTAAGCACAGTCAATCATGAAACATATACATATAACTCACTGACAGATATCAGTAAACCAACAGAACAGATCAGACATTTCTTACCACAGACTTCAGCAAACCCTAGTTTGCATACGCGCTTTCCTTTCTATGATGTCGCGTATATACGCACTTTCGTTCACATAAAACAGCGTATACTTCTGTACATATTACAGAGCTAATTTTATTACGCATACGCGCTTTCTCTTCAGCTAAGCTGCGTATATACGCGCTTCCTCTTCGGCGAACTAGCGTATGGTTCTTCAGACTTTTATGTCATTGCAATTCTTCACAACAGATACATCACTTCAGATTTTACCCTTTACCTCAGACAGATGTTCGCCTCATCACAGATCTAATCATTCCATAAACAAATCTAGCAAATACAAGTATATTTCAGATCTAGATCCCCTTCTTCATGATTGGTGCATCATACATTCAGATTTATCATTCAACTGTAACCCTTTCCATTCAGATCTACTTCAGAGAGAATTATTCATTCAAGCTCAGACATCTTGCACTCACACCCATGATTTTCACAATGAATTTCTTCTCTTTATATAGGTTTACCCTTTTTCAATACCATGAGCCAAAACCACATTACTTCCGATGGTATTCTTGGACGGGGTCATTTAGACGAATCATTACCAAATACAATGGGTCAATACCATGGTGGTTACCCCTGGTTTTTCACTTTATGAGCGCTTTTTCCCATACGCGACTTGGCACGTTGTTTTCCGTGTGCATACGCGACTTCTCCTAGACATATCCGCGTATGCCTTGAGACATACTCTTTTCACCATAGATTTAGCACATGCTGAATTAATTTCTTCATTGCCTTCTGTACTCACTGTAGATACATCATATTTAGATCATCAAGACATATTCTATTAAGCACAACTTCATCAAGTAATTTTCCATCATCTTCATCAAGTGGGTTGCCATTCAAGGACAACACTCAGCATCATATTGCTAACAAACATCAATTCATATTAGATTTACATCATTTACCAAGTCCATCAGGTCAAGACTAACTTCATCAGGTGGATTGCCATCAAGGACAACACATGCCAACAATCTCATGTCTTCATCTTCATTCAGTGGGTTGCCATCAAGGACAACACTCTGCATCATACTTCCAACACCCATAAAATCTACGGAACTTCGTCTTGGGTTGGACCATAATATGAGGCCATCTAAGAATGCGGGGGCTACATGAAGGGCCACCCCATCATTAGGTATGGAACATCTGAAACACACCCATGAATCACACGTACAATCTATTTGATTAGCAGACCATCAAGTGCACAATTCGCAATCGTGTTATAATTGGCTAGAGTCAAGTACGTGAGAAAGAACCAATTCAATGGGAAATTATGAGTCCCTTCTCTTGATCTCAGGCACCTAACAATGATGAAAATATGGAACAAATGTACACCTCCCTCTAAACCATGCTCTTGGAATAAATGTGTTGAAGTCAATAGAAGAAGGCCTATGAGAGTTGATGCAATGAGGAATCCTCAAATAAGGCATCAGGGATCATAGTAAAGTGGTTGATGGACTAACAATAGGAATAATAATGGAGGGATATAAGATGATAGGCAGACTGATGACTTCCCTTGCCAGAGCATAATATGCATGGATAACATGGAACCGACTCACTCGGTTCCATAAGGGATGGCCAATAGGCGGTAGATTTTCAGTGATAGACCGATATATCTAGAGGAAAAAATGAGAAACAAGGGATGAATGTGATGCAAATATTGATGAAATGTTGTTACAGGACACAATGGGACTCAGAAAAAACTCCATGAATGGAAGGGTGACTGATCTTGGATGATTTAAATAAGGGTGACCTGATGATGCTGCCACATGGGATAGGTTCAGGGGGACCATAAATAAATGAGTAAATAATGGTTACTCATGATGAAAATCGACCCATGAGTCAAAAAGTGTGAAGGAAAAGTGGTGCAAAAGTATAGGCACCTCATATAAATCAATTTGGTTTTAATTTGTAGCAAAGTGAAACTTGGTGGAAGGAATGGCTTCCAGATGAAGTGTGAAATTATCTATTGTAGCGATATAATTTATAATATTGGCAAGAATAAATGATAGAGGACAACATCAAACCACTTTGGTGTCCAGGACCTAGCCTGGCTACACTCAGAGAGGGCTCTCTCTATTTATGATTTAATTTTAATTTAATATTATGAATGTTGATGTTAGGCTAGTTACAATGATGGTGGTATTGGTTGCTTCGATTGATTTTTTTCGTTGGATGAGCAGGTCTGCAGAAACTAATCCATTGGACTATGGAGTCAAAAGGGCTGGTTTGTGTCATCAACCTTTCAAGAGTGTCACAGTGCATGCTAACTGTGCTAATTTAATCTTGAGAGAAGTGTCAATTATGAGGTGGAGGAAATAGTAGTTTTCAGAAATGATTAAAGAGCAGTTAAGAATTCTCTAACCACACTTTAGCAGAAAACATTCAGATTTTAAATAAAAATAGAATTAAGGTGCTCCAACAACAAATCATAATCTAAAATTTATGTTTTACAATCAAATGAATAGATGCACAGTAAGGAAAAAAATGGAATATTTAACATAGATAGGAGAGACATCACCATTTAACACAACTCAAGTATCCTGCAGAACAGTCTTTATTATTGATGCCCAACTCCAAAAATTATAGCGCTGCAATACAATAGTTCTTACAATGCAGGGTCCAAGAAGGTCCAACCTTTGATACTGCCAATGCATGCAGTATGTAACTAAAAACTGCATCAGTTGCCCTATCTACTTTGGAAAATTTTCATTAATTACAATTAAGAAAAACTATAAAAGTGTCGCCATGCAAGGCTTGAAAAAAATATCTCTAACAAAATAGTGCCTCCGGAATTAACTTCGGTAGCTCTTCATGAATCCAAAAACTTTGGCAGCTCTTCATGAATTGAAAAACTTCGGAAGCTCTTCGTGAATCCAAAAACTTTAGTAGCTCTTCGTGAATCCAAAATTGAGAAGAAGGTGGCTGCGGTGGTCAAGAAGAGGCAACGATGGGTGGCTCTAACATCTGGCTCTACTTTTGGGCCACCTTTGCTGGATCGTTAAATATGATGCGGTGCTAGAAAAGTTTCATCAATTAGTGGTTGTGATGATGTGTTCACTGCCTTTTCTGTTTATGTTGTTATATCATAACAGTTCTATACAAATGAATTTTTCTCAACTTGACCCATCTCGCACATTTCCAACAATACCACCATATCTCCTTATTATTGCGATGTTCAGATTACTCTTCCCTTTTCTCTGTGTTGAGTCCCTAACCCGAGCCTTTTTCCCCGCGTTCACATTCCTTCATAAATCTGCGTAACTACAAAGAACCCTTGACCTAAAATAAATTCTAGATAACCTTTGAACAACCTCACGTTCATTCCCTTAATTGCATTTCAGCGATTCAATCATTCTACATTATAATCCTCCTCCGTCCTTTGATGTGATTTAATAAAGGGAAAACCACATACACCAGGACTTGAAATACTCTAGGTTTCAGCGTTGACCTGCATCGCATCCACTTAATTATTGCACTTCGCACTTCATTGTTTCAACATGATTCTTGAGGGCTTATCCTCCTAAGCTTGTGATTTACGATATGGGATTAGGTCCATAGCCAGACTTCAATTGCGTTTAGACTTCAGCTTTGAACTATATCGCGTTCGCTTCATTATCGCACTTCGCACTTCAACGTTTCAACATGATTCTTAAGTGCTTATCCTCCTGATCTTGCAATTTTCAATATGCGATTCGATCCCACCAATATTGTGAATGGCATATCAAGGAATGAGGTGGAAGTAAGTGCAAGTTGTAAGTAATATTTGCGAACTTGTGATGCGAAAAGGTGATGGGTCCCAGCCAATATCGTAAATTGCATTTTGGGAGTTCTGTAGGATTCGAAAATTATGCTATGAATGGAGTTTAAAATTGTGATAAGTGAATTGCGATGAAAGGTAAAGGTTTTAATACGGTTAAGTGTGGACAAAGATAAATACTATGTCACATATATATATATATATATATATATATATATATATATATATATATATATATGTATAAGGTTTCCTGTGGTGCAATCAAAGTTGCGATAAAAGAAATATATTTTAAGTTTAAAGGGAAATATGATATGGTTGTTAGTGGGTGGGAGGAGATTCTTTTTAACTATAAAAATTGAATTTTAATAGTTTAAAAAGGGGTTTTGGAAGAATGAAGCAATGAACTTTAGAGTTTCGAAAAATGAATGGTAAAACAGGATAAATTAAATGAATGAGGGTAGAAATGAATTTTGCTCACCATTAAACTTTATCAGCAACATTTTCCTCTTTCAATTAAACTAAAAGGGCAGATTGATTCTCGCCCCGATAATCAGATTCTCTCCTCGTTAGCACCTCGATCCGGACACCAAGCCGAAAAGGGAAAAATAGGTAACAACTAAACCATGCTCACTTTGTAGCTAGCCCTAGAAGGACAGGAGAGGCTCTCTCCGTGAAAAGATATTCAATAAAGTGCAATAATGATCTGATATTAGGTTAGGTATAATGATAGGAAATAATTTTGATAAAATGAATGAATTTTCGTGGGGTGTGGGACAAAAACAAAGATGTAGCTGAACCGGGGATTAAATCAAAGACATAGGGGTATTTCTGCGGGGGAGAGATAGGCAGGAAACTTTATCAATTAAAATTAAATAAGGATGGCATGGAAAGACTGGTGAGGAGCTAAAAAAGGGCACAATAAATGGATCCCTTTCAAATAGAAGAAAAACACACAGTATGAATGATTTCCCAAGGTAGGGCATAAAAATGGATCCTACCTTTATATCTTGAAAGCATTCAAAAGAAATGTTTATGGATGAATGGAACACATAACAATTTACATATGAAACAAAGGAGAGAGACAAATGCTAAATCTCATACCACATGGATCCCACAAATCAAAACTGCATCTATTATTAATCCTTGTCAAACTATACAATGGAGCACAAAATGCTCTTCCACACTTTAGACTAATGATTTACAATTACAATAAAAAATTTGAAATGTGGGAACATGGATCCACAAAAAAAGGGAGTTGTTCTAACACGTCAAAACTGAAGTACAATGACAGAAAAGAAATACAACAATCTGTCCCTGAAAATTAGGAACAACAATATGTTTGAACACTTTGGTAGATTCATTGTTACGCTGTTGAAAAGAAAAATAGGCAATCCGCAAACAGATTTCCTACTTTGTTGCTGCTGTAACAATCTCTGTTTTAAATAAGCTTCTCGACCTTTGACTGTTTCCTTTGCTTTCCTTTATTCTTGCTGAAGAAAACTGACTTTATAAAATACTTTCGAAAATAGGAATGCAATGAAATTACGCCTTCGTGAAGGGAAAAATTTGTTTTGAATGGGAAAATGGAAGGGAAGGAGGTGGGATCTACATTATAATCGCAATCGAGGAATGGGGAGGGTGTCATTTGAAAAAAAAACCAAAACTTCCGATGTAATTTCGCAAGGCCCGATGGGTAATGTGAAAGGGAGTGGGGAAATCCCTTTGAAAGTAAACATAAATGATTTTTCCACTTTATACAAATGGACGAAGGCTTTTTATATGAAAGAGCAAAGATATAATGTGGTGCGCCCGAAGTGAATCGGCATCGAAGATCGGAGGAGAGCCGAGGGGAAGTCACATGAAGAATCGCTGATTGCGACGAGCGATCAATCGCATCGGGGAAAAGTAATCGGCGATGGGTCAATGGGATGCATGATTGATCGCTGCAATTGGATCGAAGGTGTGATCGGGTCGGGTGCAAGACTTTTGTGATGCGATCTATCGGAACGATTGGATCAGGGGTGTGATCGGAAGAACTTAACGCGATCGCATCGGAGTTTTAATAAAGGGTGAATCGGAACGCACAATTGAAATGTTGCGATTGCGATTTTCGGATCGAGAAAGGATTATGGATCGGCGGGGATTTATAATATAAAACTTAAAATTTGTTCTAAATTTTAAGGGGTTATGAAAAGGGGAAGTGGTTATGATCGGTGCGGAATTTATATGTATAACATAAACTTTATTATAAATTTTAGGGATAATGGTGGGGAAGTGGTTTTTGAATAAATCGCATATGTATTTAAATAATGCGATTTGGCCATCAAAGGGGGGGAAAAAGGGATTTATAAAGAAAATACTAAACTTTAATAAAACAAATTTTAGGGAAAAATGGGAAATAAGGATTATTTGAAAATATAGGGAATTTTACTTCACTTAAGCATAAATTACAATCCAGAAGTTAGTTTTAAGAGTGCAGTATACCGTTGGAAAGCTCTTTCTGGGCTCTCTCTGCTGAGTCTACTTGGAAGATGATTTGGCACTGAAAATGTTATGGAAAAATTCTCTGAAGGAAAGATGATGACTTTGTGGGGATGACAGCTTCTAAATTGTGACTTATTACATATAATGATATAAAATTACATAATGAATAATGATAAAGGAAAAATATCATGTTTTCATCTCAAAACATGGTTTTGAGGTGAAAATTACATCAAACTAAATAACATATATCTTTGATCTTCCAGGTGCTGTGACTTTGAGTTTATTTGACTTCCTCATGACCTTGCTAATATTTATTAACATTTGAATCATTAATTTGACCATGGTGAGACCCTAGAAACTAATGAGACCCATCCTATGACCCACTGACATGATTTTGAGAATGAAAGTGACTAATGACCAAAGACCATAGAAAGAAAAATCAGCAAGTACTCCATGAGGGAAAACTAATAAAAACTTACTACCATCAATGAATCCATGACCTAGCAGAATGGTGAAATTTATTCAGTATGCGACACCCAATATGCAAATGCAAAAGAGCATTTTTGATCACTGATGGCAGTATGACTAGACTGACGCTAACACCTTCCTTTTTCTGGAAATGAATGACATTCATGGAATATTATTTTCAATATAAATGATCTAAATAGAAATAATCAGTCGCCTTGTGATATTGTAAATTACAGGACTCTAACAGTGGCTCCAGCTGGGGATGGCACTTCTTCTTAGGGAAGTGTCAAGAACACCAAGAACAGTAGCCTTGTATACTCCTTCTCTGAAATTTTTTCCGTGAATCTTCTCTTATTTTATTTCATGAATTTACCTTGTTGTTTCTTAGCACAAAAAGGTGGCCTTCAAAAAAGGAATTGAAACCACAATTGTGATATTTACAATGGAATGGGGAATTTCTCTATATTTAGGGGAAATAATGCTTCAACATATTTCCATTGACAGGACCTCCAGACAGCTCTATTCCATCAATATCTTGTAGAAAAAATACATTATTTCCCTTGAAAGAATGAACAATATATGGGCCCTTCCACAGGTTGTCAAACTTTCCATGTTTCCCTTTATCTTATCTTCTAGAATACCATCTCAGTACTTTATCTTCGATATTAAAAGAATTTTCCTTTGTTATTTTTTCAAATATATTATTTATATTTTCTTACACAACCTCAGTTCTATTGTAAAATTCTTCTTTAGATTGTTGTAGCTGAATGATTTAGTTGATATTTCCTTGTACATAATTCTCTTCAGTCTATACCTCTTGAATGAAATTCATGGTTGGAACTCCTAATGATGTTGGGAAAACTGCGTCCATCCCATATAACAACTGATATGGTGACATGCCAATCAATTTCTTAGTTTTCAGTCTCTCAGCCTATAATGCATGCACCAATTTGTTATGCCAGGATTTCTTGTTATCTTCTAGCAGCTTCTTGATGATAGTAAACCAAGCTCGTGCTGGAGGATTTAGCCAATCTATTACCTTGAGGGTAATAGGTTGTTGAATGTACCAAAGAGATGTGATATTTGTGACCAAAATCTACCATTTTCTTGGAATTAAAAGCATCATCATTTTATGTGATGATTTTTCTAGGACAACCAAATCTGAAAAGGATATTTTTTTCAAGAAATTGAGAATCATTGAGTCAGTAGAAGTTCTGGAAGATATGGATTCTATCAACTTGGTAAAGTAGTTTGTGGCAGTAAGGATCCATTTGTGCTGAGCGGAGGATGAGGGGTGGATTTCTCCAACAAAGTCTAAACCCCATTGTTGAAAAGGAGCTGTTATCACTCCAATAAATTCTAAGTAGTTGGATTTTGGTTTTTAGTCAAAGAATACTAGAGGTAACCACAAACCTACTTCAAAATCTAGGATCTAGCCTCCGTAGGGTTCAGAGAGGGTTTTCTCTTTGAAGTTTAACTTTGTTTTGATTTATGAATATTAGGCTAGTTATTAAAGTACAGATTTGGTTTTGTTTTGTTGGATTTGGTGGGAAATTTTCACTTGGAGGGTAGATAGAGGGAAATCTACTTGTCCATTGGGATATGGAGTCTAAGTCAAGCTAACAGAACTGAGATCAAAGCCTAAAAGGTCAAATTTCTGTAGGGCAAGGTGGATAACCCTTGGAGATCTTGGGAAAATTGGTTTTTGAGGTGGTATGATCGGGATAAAGGGCATTTAAGAATCCTTAAATCCGGAAAATGGAAGTAGTAGATAGAGGTAAGACAGGAGAGGGAGCAATTAAGAATTCTCTACACCGTAAATCAGAAGAAAAAAAAGAAATGATAACTAGTTAAAAACAGGGTGCTATTAACATGTCTTGTAGTAATACTTCTAGTTATACATTTAGATTTAGAATTAAAACACAGATGTATGCATGAAACAAAATAATATAACAATGACAACTTTAAGAGAGTACTTCACTCAAGATAGCTTATCACAGGGATCCTGAAGTACGATGCTAAATAGATGATCCAGTCTACTACTCAAAATCGAAATCCAAAGCCTTCAAGTCAACAAAATATCTATAGTAATCTCTAACAATTTTATTCCACCAAAATACTTCAAAGAGTGAAGTTTTTATACAAATTCTAACCTATAATATCTTGAAAAAATATCAAGATTGGTTTACAAATATCTCCAATTGTTTTACATAAATAGCACTTAAGTAAAGGACACTAAAAAGTAATGCATCTATTTGGCACTATTTTTTATGGGTAGGTGATGACAAAGAGGAGAATTTTAATTGGATCTCAACTCTTAGTTGATGATGAGGCATCCAAGTCACTAATTGTCTCCTTTCTTTGTGCATTCTGCTCCAGCAATTTTGCAAACTTGGGGTCCAATGATACCCTTGTATTTCTCAATCCGAAATAGATATGTAAAAATTGAAAGAATTTATTGTAGATAAATTTGTTTTTGAGATAAACCTCTCTGAGTTCCCTAAACTTCTATTCCGGCAGGTCACAATGGGCTCTGCAAAACGACGTGTAAAACAAAGTTTTGCAGAGTCTGAAAAATAGGTTGTAAAGATGAGTTTGTATCTCTCATTCTGTAATACCTGTGAAAAATTTGAGATCGGTTGTTTTAGATGGTTCAATTAGGAATAAAAACCTCCTTCATTTTTGTAAGAGGTATTTCTGATTGGCCACAGTCTTCTCTGCAAACTGATGACTTAACAAGAATTTTCTGTAGAACGTGCTTTCAAATATTGTTTAATATTTCCAAATCCATAATGGTTTTTAGAAACGTGAGAGATATTTTTGTATTTGTAAATGTTATGAACATAAACCTCCTTCCATTTTGCAAAATTCACCTTTTATTGGTCACAATAGTTTCTACAAAACAATGACTTTAAACAGGAAATTTCTGCAAAAATTTCCATTCTTGCTCTGTTTTCATATTTTAACGTTACTGTTCTTCTAACTGTTTTTACTTTCACTTTGGATAAAATTCATTGTTGTTGAAAGTATTTTCATCTTTATTTACCATTTAATGCCTCTGTTTTTACTTTTACTATTTTATCTTGACTTCTCTGTAACTTTGTTTTAACCTTTATTCTCACTTTCATATGGTACACTTTAACTTTGATGCTCTTTGACTGTTCTATTCTCACTGTCACTATGAATTCTTAATTTAATTTGAAATTTTAACCTTTACTATGATTTCTTCCATTTTCCCTGACTATTATGAATGCCCTATTTTAATCTTTACATTAAAATTCTCTTTTATCTTTCACAAGATGACTGTTCTTTAACTCTGATGCCTGGAATCTTATAAGGAAAATATTTTGAATTCATTTCCTTGTAAGTTATTGGAGTAAAACATACCTTTAACTAGTATTTATATTGTTTTATTCAAATTCTCCTTTTGCTAATGACTTGAAAAATTCAAACAATTTGTTAATGAAACAGAGGTCTACAAGAAGGGTAATGACTTTGATGAATTGGGAAGACCTATGAAATGAATTTTGACTTTGGAGGTTTAAATTTATTGGCACTGAGTCATTGAGTGTAAAAATTTAGGATTCTAAGCATTGGTAAAATAATTTTAATCTTTCAAAGGGTTTCTATAAAAAAATACACTCTTTGAAGGTAATTAAGGTCTTTCTGTAGAGAAATAGGCTTCACAAAGTTCAATATTGAGAGAAATAACTCTTTTTGATGGCAAGAAGGTTACTTTATTGAGGAAAACCTATTTTTGTAGGTATTAGGTCTTGAAACAGGGTTTCCGAGGCATTGGACAAGCTTTTCTAATGGCTATTGAAGGTTTTTTGGAGGTTGATTGGACGCTTAGAGTGTTCTTGGCAACAATTTCAATGGATTTTAGGTTCTTTGAGTGTGAAAATGGTGTAATGGCGCTCGATTTTTGAGTCGGAAAAGCTTTGAAAAGGGACAGATACTGCAGAAAAGGGTTCAACTGCATGCAATATGAAGTTATTATAATGTTTTAGGCTTAAAACAATATCGATATTGAACACTTGTCATATCAAAGCACAGGCGGTTTGGAGCGTGAAGCAGAAAACCATAGGCGGTTATTGCACTAGTTATAAGTGGTAACTCGTTTGGGATGGATCGAATGCAATCTAGTGGGAATTTTCCGTGTGGAGGAGAGATAAAAGTGTGAAACCGCCCATTTTGCGCAGCTTTGGCATTTGGATGATCGTGCATCTATTCTACGTGATATTGGATATCAATCGTCGGATCTAGAGTTCATGAGCGAACGGTCCAGATTCATTTGGGAGTTGCATTGGAATGATAGGTGGGACCGAGGTTTATTATATGCGCGCAATGTGTTTTGAATTTATAAATAGACATTGGTTTAATTCAAAAACTTTGGTTATATGATGGCGGGGGAAATATAATGTATATTTCAATTAAAACATTTTCATGAAATATTTCAATAAAAACATATGTGGGTGGAGGTTTTATTTTATTATATAGTTTTTAAACCTTTTGATAGTTTGTAAAAACTATAGGGGAAGGGTATTTAAATAACGATATTTTTTAGACCAATGGGTTTTGAGAGGGGTTTTATTTAGCGCACATGGGGATATATAACATTGGTCTAAACTTAAAATAATGGGTCTTGGGGGATTATTTTAAATATAATGAAATTAATAACTAGGGGAGGGTATTTTTAGGGATTTAATAAAATAGGTTAAAAGTTAATAGGAAAAGGGTAGTAAAAATGGAAATAAAGCACATGTTATCTCTAAGTAAAGTGTAAAAAAAAGGCATTGCTCATCTTTTATATCACTTCACTAATACTTAGGATAAATGTAATTTTGAGGGTTTTCTAAATGATTTTGAAGGGAAATTAATTATTTTAGGGTTTTCAGTTTTACTAAGTAAGAATGTGTCTTTGCTTAGGAAAAAGGGGTTTTGTTGTATGAATGAAGGGTAAATGTTGATGAATGAGGGTTTAAGGTAATAATTCAATACTTTTAACTATCCAATCATCAAGCCTTGGGTCTGGTCCCAACAAAAGTCAGAGAAATGCTCTAAGCCTTTCTGACTGATAGTTTAGCATACAAAATACCTATATGGGAGGGGAAATTAGTGATTTTTCCCAATGATGTCTTATTTACATGATTTCTCAACTGCTTTCTACCTACCCAACTTTATTTCTAACATTTTTGCTTCATTTATATGTGCATTTAGGCTTGCAACCTTAAAACATTTTTTTTTCAAAGCATAAAACTATCTAAGTCTACCTTATTTCATCCGAGGGCTCAAATTAAACTGTTGAGATCCTCGTTATTCTCTACCTATCTACTGATTTGTCAAGATTAAATTGTTTGAAAAATGTTTATTCTCTATCTAAAACATGAAATTGAAAACATGAAAAATTAAGATTATATTGTTTAACTGATCATGGATTATGGCATTTATTGACACTCTGCACATAATCATTATTCTTGCAGTAAAAGTAAAAGTAGTGGCATTTGATCTTGCTCACTTTCAGATATTATTTTCTTTTTTCTTTTGGGGTCTATATTTTTCTAAGTCCTTTGATTTTTCTTTTAGGAATTTTTACCCTTTTTTTGGATTTTTTATTATTTTTTATCTTTTCAAAATATGGGAAAACAACTTGCAGAAATCAAGGTATGTACATATTTACAAGACTTATCAAATTCAATTCAAAAATTATGAATCATATATTTATAGGACCCTAACAGTGGCTTCACATGGGTATGACATCTCCTTCTGAGATGTCAAGAACACCGTCGACTAGTAGCCTGATCACTTGAGCCAATCTCAAACATGCATTTTCTTTGTTATAAAATATCTGTGACTAAAACTCTTGAACTGAATTTACACCTTTTTCTGCAAACTGAAATATGATCTGAGACTAAAAAAGGTGCTACAACCTTCAAACCAAACTACTAAATCATTAATATCTTAAGGCCTTTTCCTTGGTTGAAAATTGAAAACTGAAATAAGCTAAAATCCTACCTACTTACTCTAATAAGCTTTCCAACTGCTGGTTAGGTAAAATGAAATAGCCAATGCAACCATTCAAGCATTATGTAATTTGATAGATTTTTTTGCATGTGCTTTTTGATTGTCAAAATTGTAATTTTGCAACCTATTAGAAACTTGTCAACAAATGAGAGAATAAGGAAATACTTGATTTCTTTTGTTGACTCTAGAAACTTTCAAAAGGATCTTCCAAGGTATATACACCAACATTTAACTGATCTAAATCGCTGTACATCTATTTTGGATGACCTCCATTCCATGAGACTAAATTTTCATTTTTAACATTATTCCCTTGCAAAATCAACCTATGTTTGTTTTGAGATACTTTCAGATTTTCAGATAAGCTTTGTGATGATATTTCTATTGATGAAAATGTTTGTTTGAGGAAATTTTTATCATCTTGATCTTGAAGCTCATAGTCAATCAATGAAGAAAGAATTTGAATGCATTCATTATCCAACATATCTACTATTTGATCATGAAAAAATTGGAAATATTGTTGCAAATTATATATGGGTTTTAATGGAACTTCATAGATTTCTAGGGGTTGTTCATCCTCTAAAAAATCAAATTCTTTAGAGCATAATTGTATAGAAATTTCTTTCAAAATTTCTAAACTTTCTTCTTCACTCCCATATTTGATGTGTATTGTCTGATCATTGTATTTGAGCTGCTGAAATTGAAATTCCTCATCCCACAAACTAGCTAGTGATTGCTCTGTGAAGTTGGCTTGAATTTGGAGAACATAATTATCATCATACTGATCATACTTAGGAAAATCTTTAGAATAAAGAATGTCATCAATTATACACATTAGATCAGCAGATTGATTTACCAGTAATCCTGATATATCTTGATTAGATTGGTTGCATTCTATTTGAAGGTAATCATTTTGATCAATAGGAGTGCTATCAGGCAATGGGCCTTTTTGGGAAGGTAGAACAACATCAACATCAACCTATTCTTCTGTTTCTTCATAGATAAAAACTTTAGTACATACATCAACATTAGAATAAGTAGAAATAATTCCTTCATTATGTAAATATTTTGAGGATGGTTGCATGTTTAGAAGAAAATTGATTTCTTCTTCGGTGAGGGGGGCTGGGGGAGGGGTGGGAATCTTTGAATTCTTACATTTGAATAACAATTGTTTTTTCTCTTATGTAAAAATTGATCATGAGGTTGAATATTTTCTTTAAATTCATTCAAAACATTATATGAAACATCATTTGTTACTACAGAGGGGATTTGTGGATCTTGATTCATCTCCTGATCTATCTCATATTTGATTAATTCCTCTTCATTATCATGACACTTAACCTGAGAATGAAATTTATGGACCGCTTCTAATAAATCTTCACGATGCCAATTTCCTAAATCTTCATCAATATTTTAAAGATAATGTATGAGATCTTCAGCTTGATCACAATAATTTTCAGCTACTGATAAAGATGGAAAATCTTCTTTATAATGCTCATAAAATACCTTGTGAAAATAATTTAAAGAAAATAAACTAGCAGGTTTGAGAGCTTCATACCATTCCCTTGCTTGTCCTTCTAATGTTGCCATGAATAGCTTCATGAGGAAATCCTCATGCCAATCACCCTTCAATCTCCATAAGTGTATATGAAATTTAATGAGATGTAATAAAGGATCATCAATATTCTCATCTTGAAATATAGGAAGAATTTTATCCCAATACCTTTGGTAGTTTGTGTGGAAATCCAGGTATGTGGTCTCTGCTCATGGGAGCATATCTGCGTTTTATTCTTGGGTCATCTTGTAAATTAGTCATAAAGAAGGGCCATTGTATCTATACAACCAAGCTAGACCCTTTTATAAAATACAATATACATTGAAAAAAATTCTTAATGAGAAAGAACATAATGTCTTGGATTAAGATCCAAGTTGAAAGCATGATCTTTCCATATTGTTCTTTTAGGTTCATTCGTCTAGTGGAGTTGTGATAGTGAAATTGATTTGGAGTCGCCAAGTGGATGATTTTAACCTTTGTGTGTTTGATCACTATCTACCATCGTAGATCAGATCTAAACCTATAAAATATTTCTGAAGAAAATGTTAGTCTTCCCCAGTATGGTCGCTAGTAATGTTATCAATCCAGTAAATTCTTAAGTTCTGGGATTTTGGTTTTTAGTCAAAGAATACTAGAGGTAACCACAAACCTACTTCAAACTCTAGGACCTAACATTTCTAGGGTTCAAAGAGGGCTCTCTCTTTCAAGTTTAACTTTGTTTTGATTTATGAATATTAGGCTAGTTATTAAAGTACAGATTTGGTTTTGTTTTGTTGGATTTGGTGAGAAAATTTCACTTGGAGGGTAGATAGAGGGAAATCTACTTGTCCATTGGGCTATGGAGTCTAACTAAAGCTAACAGAACTGGGATCAAAGCCTAAAAGGTCAAATGTCTGTAGGGAAAGGTAGATAACCCTTAGAGATCTTGGGAAAATTGGTTTTTGAGGTGGTATGATTAGGATAAAGGGAACTTAAGAATCCTTAAATCCAGAAAAGGGAAGTAGTAGATAGAGGTCAAACAGGAGAGGGAGCAATTAAGAATTCCCTACACCAGAAATCAGAAGAAAACAAAGAAATGATAACTAGTTAAAAATAGGGTGCTATTAACATGTACTGTAGTAATACTCCTAGTTATACATTCATATTTAGAATTAAAACACAGATGCATGCATGAAACAAAATAAGATAACAATGAGAGGTTTAAGAGAGTACTTCACTATAGATAGCTTACCACAGGGATCCTGGAGTATCATTCCAAATAGGTGATCCAATTTACTACTCAAATCGAAATCCAAAGCCTTCAATTCAACAAAATATCTATAGCAATCTCCAGCAATTTTATTCCACAAAAATATTTCAAAGAGTGAAGTATTTATACAAATTCTAAACTAGAATATCTTGAAAAAATATCAAGATTGGTTTACAAATATCTCCAACTGTTTTACATAAATGGAACTTAAGTAAAGGACACTCAAAACTAATGCATATATTTGGCACTATTTTCTACGGATAGGTGATGACAAATAGGAGAATTCAAATTTGATCTCAACTCTTAGTTGATGATGAGGCATCCAAGTCACTAACTGTCTCCTTTCTTTGTGCATTCTGCTCCAGAAATTCTGCAAACTTGGGGTCCAATGATACCTTTGAATTTCTCAATATGAAATATATATTTAAAAAGTGAAAGAGGTTATTGTCGATAAATATGTTTTTTAGATAAACCTCTCTCTGTTTCCTAAACGTCTGCTCTAGTGGGTCACAATACGCTCTCCAAAAATATGTGTAAAATAGAGTTTTTCAGAGTCTAAAAAATAGGTTTTAAAGATGAGCCCGTATCTCTCATTATGTAATAACTATGCAAAACGTGAGATAGGTTTTTGTAGATGGGTATTTTAGGAATAAAATTATCCTTCCATTTTGTAATATGTATTTCTGATTAGCCATAGTCTTCTCTGCAAACTGATGACTTAACATGAATTTTCTCTAAAATGTGCTTTCAAATATTATTTAATATTTCCAAATCCATAATGGTTGTTAGAAACGTGAGAGAGATTTTTGTAGTTGGAAATATTAAGAACATAAACCTCCTTCAATTTTTCAAAATGCATCTTGGATTGGTCACAATAGTTTCTACAAAACAATGAATTTAAACAGGAAATTTCTGCAAAAATGTCCCTTCTTGCTCTGTTTTCATATTTTAACCTTACCGTTCTTTTAACTGTTTTTAATTTCACTTTGGATAAACTTAATTTTTGTTGAAATTATTTTCATCTTTATTTACCATTTACTACCTCTGTTTTTAATCTTACTATTTTACCTTGACTGCTCTGTAACTTTGTTTTAACCTTTATTCTGACTTTCATCTCATACACTTTAACTTTGATGCTCTTTCATTGTTCTATTTTCACTGTTACTGTGAATTCTTACTTTACTTTGAAATTTTAACCTTTACTGTGAGTTCTTCCTTTTACCCTGACTATTATGAATGCCCTTTTTTAATCTTTACAGTAAAATGCTCTTTTATATTTCACAAGATGACTGTTCTTTAACTCTGATTCCTGGAATATTTTAAGGAAAATCCTTTGAATTCATTTCCTTGTAAGTTCTTGGAGTAAAACATATATTTAACTAGTATTTAGATTGTTTTATCCAAATTCTCATTTTGATAATGACCTACAAAAATCAAACAATTTGTTAATGAAACAAAGATCTGCAAGAAGGGATAATGGCTTTGATGAATTGGGAAGACCTGTGAAATGAATTTTGACTTTGGAGGTTTAACTTTGTTGGCACTGAGTAATTGAGTGTAACAATTCAGGATTCTGAGCATTGGTAAAATAATTTGAATATTTCAAAGGGTTTATACAACAAATACACTCTTTGATGGTAATTAAGGTCTTTCTGTAGAGAAATAGGCTTCACAAAGTTCAATATTGACAGAAATAGCTCTTTTTGATGGTGAGACGATTAATTTCTTGAGGAATACCTATTCTCGCAGGTATTAGGTCTTGAATTAGGGTTTCCCAGGCATTGGACATGCTTTTTTGATTGCTATTGAAGGTTTTTTGGAGGTTGATTAGACGCTTCCAGTGTTCTTGGCAAAAATTTCAATGGCTTTTAGGTTCTTTGGGTGTGAAAATGGTGTAATGGTCGATTTTTGAGACGGAAAAGCTTTGAAAAGGGATAGATAATGCAGAAAAGGGTTCAACTGCATGCAATATAATTTTTTATAATTTTTTAGGCTTAAAATAGTATCAGTATTGAACGCATGTCATATCAGAGCAGAGGCGGTTTGGAGCGTGAAGCAGAAAACCATAGGCGGTTATCACACTGGTTATAAGTAGTAAGTGGTTTGGGATGGATCGAATGCGATCTAGTAGGAATTTTTCGTGTGGAGGAGAGATAAAAGTGTGAAACTACCCATTTTGTGCAGCTTTGGCGTTTGGATGATCGTGCATCTATTCTGTGCGATATTGGATATCAATCATCGGATCTGGAGTTCATGAGTGAACGGTCCAGATTAGTTTGGGAGTTTCTTTGGAATGATAGGTGGGACCGAGGTTTATTATATGCGTGCAATGGGTTTTGACTTTATAAATAGACATTTGTTTAACTCAAAAACTTGAGTTATACGATGGTGGGGGGAATATAATGTATATTTCAATTAAAACATTTTCATGAAATATTTAAATAAAAACATATGCGGGTGGGGGTTTTAGTTTATTATATAGTTTTTAAACCTTTTGAAAGTTTGTAAAAACTATAGGGGCGGGGTATTTAAATAACGATATTTTTTGGACCAATAGGTTTTGGGAGGGGTTTTATTTAGCACACATGGGGATATCTAACATTGGTCTAAACTTAAAATAATGGGTTTTGGGGGGTTATTTTAAATATAATGAAATTAATAACTACAGGAGGGTATTTTTAGGGATTTAATAAAATAGGTTAAAAGTTAATATGAAAAGGGTAGTAAAAATTGAAATAAAACACATGTTATCTCTAAGTAAAGTGTAAAAATAAAGCATTTCTCATCTTTTATATCTCTTCACTAATACTTAGGATAAATGTAATTTTGAGGGTTTTATGAATGATTTTGAAGGGAAATTAATTATTTTAGGGTTTTCAATTTTACTAAGTAAGAATGTGTCTTTACTTAGGAAAAAGGGGTTTTGATGTATGAATGAAGGGTAAATGTTGATGAATGAGGGTTTAAGGTAATAATTCAATAATTTTAACTAACTAGTCATCAAGCCTTGGGTCCAGTCCCAACAAAAGTTAGAGAAATGCTCTGAGCCTTTATGACTGATAGTTTAGAATACAAAATACCTATATGGGATGAGAAATTAATGATTTTTCCCAATGATGTCTTATTTACATGATTTCTCAACTGATTTCTACCTACCCAACTTTATTTCTAACAATTTTTCTTCATTTTATAGGTGCATTTAGGATTGAAACCTTAAAACATTTTTCTTTCAAATCATAAAACTATCTAAGTCTACCTTATTTCATCTAAGGGCTCAGATTAAACTGTTGATCTCTTCATTATTCTCTACATATCTACTAATTTGTCAAGTTTAAATTGTTTGACAAATGTTTATTCTCTATCTAAAACATGTAATTGAAAACATGAAAAGTTAATATTATATTGTTTAACTGATCATGGATTATGGCATTTATTGACACTCTGCACATAATCAGTATTCTTGCAGTAAAAGTAAAAGTAGTGGCATTTGATCTTGCTCACTTTCAGATATTATTTTCTTTTTTCTTTTGGGGTCTATATTTTTCTAAGTCCTTTGATTTTTCTTTTAGGACCTTTTACCCTTTTTTTGGCTTTTTTATTATTTTTCATCTTTTCAAGATATGGGAAAACAACTTGCAGAAAGCAAGGTATGTACATATTTACAGGACTTATCAAAGTCAATTCAAAAATTATGAATCCTATATTTATAGGACCCTAATAGGAGCCTCAATAGAAATTGGCTATAAGGGCAAGGGAAGAAAATTTATTTTTCCTTCAAAAATTTGACATTTGTGACAGGTAGCTACCGGCTTGTGGACATATGGAAAGAGAGTAGGCTAATAAAAACCAGATCTAAGGATCACGTTACCATTGGTTTTCCAGTAGTGATGACCTCCATAATCCCCTTCATGGAATTCCTTCATAACCCTATCTGCATCTTCCTTAAGAAAACATTTAAGCAATATGCCCCCATAATATTTCTAGTACAAGACATTTTCTAGGATGAAGAATTTGAAACCTTTCAATTTCAAGAACATAGCTTTGGTTTTGGACAAATCAGGAGGAGCATTTAAATTAAATAGAACATATAATATATCTGTGTACCTGGGAGAGTTTAATAATGCTTCCTTAATAGGTGGAGTCGCCAGCTCCTCTTTTTCATCTAGTGAATGGATCATGTTGATATATAATGCTTGAAAATTTGTTTCAGCCATCAATTTGGCTAATCCCTGTCCTTTAATAAGTTTGGTGGTCCTGATCCCTAAATCATATTCCAGGATCACAATAATCCATTTGCCTCTCTTTCCTTCAAGATTCTGCATTAGGATGTCCTTGACAATTGTGTTGGGCACAAAAGTAATGACATGTGAATGTAAAATGTGAACTTTGAAATCGTGCAGTGCTTTGGCCAAAGAAAAGGCTTGTTTTTCCATAATATCTTACTTTAAAGGAGCATATCTCAAATCCTGGCTAAAAAAATGCTATGGGTTATTCCTGTCCTTTCTTATTTTTCTGCAATAATACAACAGCAATAGTGTGTTCTGATGCAAAGGAAAAAATGATGAAATCCTTGGTGAAATCAGGGTTGATCAGAACATGTGATTTAGTGAGTGTGTTGTACCAGGTCAAAGGATTGTTTAGCCTCCATGCTCCATTTAACTCCTGACTCTCTCTTGATCATGTTGGTGATGTTTCTCAGTAGCTTCGCAAGGTTTGGTATGAGCATTCTCAAAATATTATTCTTACCAATGAAATATTGAAGCTCTTTGATGTTCCTATGATGACTGATTTGAAGTATGCCCTGAATCCTACTAGGGTCAATTTTGATTCATTATTTACCTATAATGTGACCCAGAAGCTTCCCTTCTTCAAGACCAAATAAAACATTTCTTATGGTTTAGAGATAGTCCAAACCTTATGCATTTCTTAAAAAATATTTTGAAATGGGCCAGATGTTCTTCATCAATTTTCAAATATATTGTAATATCATCAAGGAGATCACAATAAAAAAACCCGATCTCTTGTGAAAAGGCAATGTCCATTTCTCTCTGGAAAGTGGTACCAACATTAATTAATCCAAAAGGCATTTTCACATACATGAAGGTCCCCCAAGGAGTAGTAAAAGTTGTTTTGTGTTGATAATCAAGATGCACCAACACCTGATTATACCCTGAAAATCCATCTAGCAAAGAGATACTTCTGGGGCACACTACCCTTTGCAATATATGGTCCATCTTTGGTAAAGGGTAGTTACCTTTAAGTGATACTTTGTTTATATTTCTAAAGTGAATGAAAAGTTTGATTTCACATGTTTTCTTTCTTACAGACACAATATTGGATACCCATTCCGAGTATCTGATCGCGACTATGATTTTGGAATCATACATATTATTTATCTCCTTCTCAACCAAGGGAATTAGGATAGCATTTATCCTGCATAGCTTATGTTTGAATGGTTTCTGGTTCTCCTTGATTAGAATCTTGTGTTGTATAATACTAGTATCATAAGATCTCAGGTCCTCATAGCTCAAAGAAAAAACATCAATGAACTGCTTGAACAAAGAAATGTATTTATGTTTTGTGGACGTTGTCAGTGTATTTGATAACTTTATCATCTTGGGATCTTGTTCACTACCCAAATTAATTTCCTCAATGCTTTCCTCTGTAGGTTCAATCTTTTATTTTCTAGCCACATCATTAAAATAAAATAGTTCCTCTAAAGGGAGAAGTCCTCTAGGTGGGATGTTATCTTTGAATTGGAGTACTTCAAATTCCTCTTTTTCTGGGTCTTTATGTATCTTTGTTCTATTTAAATCTTCATTCTACTGAAATATTAATATCATAATCATGAGGTGGTTCACCCATACTCATTTTTCCTTCGGTGGGACAATCCTCTTCACAATCTAGGTCCAGGCCAGAATCTTCAAACTCACCTTTATATTGCAGGAAATTTTCAATCTCTTTATCATTACCAAATACTTACAAATATCTCATATTATCAAGGACTGTTGGGCAGTGTTTAATCTACAATGTGTATTTCTTATTGGGATGAGGTAGTTGACAAGTGTTTGTTGAAAATGCTAAACCATTGGCAAGGATATTTTGATTTCTTGGAATTGTTGCAAGGTCATATTCCTCAAATTTTTTCAGGAGGTCAAGGGAAGTATTATTGTATGCTCTCAATCTGTGATGTTCGGCTGAGTATTCTCCCTTGATTTTTCCAATAACCAGCTCAGAGTCCCCATGAACATAAATTCTTTTGGCTCGTAATCTTTTCGGTAATGGTAAACCCAAAAGGAGTGCCTCATATTCTGGTATGTTGTTGGTGCACTGAAAATTTATTTTGTAAGATGACCCTCTGCATGGTTGTTTCCAGTATTTCAGACCCACACCCCAGCTCCCGAATCTGATTTTCCATAAGATCCATCAAAACTCATGTTCTAAAAAGGTTCAGATTTAGACTTATGTTGTAAAATTTTTATTTGATCTTATTTTTCTTTATCTTGGTCCTTTTCTTCTCCAGCTAATTGTGCATCATTGTCTGTATCATTGTACATAATGAATGAGTCAAGGTCAGAATGAAAAAAGTAAATGGGATATTTATGTGGCTTCTCTTGAATTCTCACCATGTATTTCATCAAAGTTTCCATATACGTTCTTCTTTGTTGGCCAAATATTGGTATGGTATCATAATTCATATCCATTTGGAGGGTATCTTGTAGCTTGGGTCCCAATGAGCATGATAAAAGAATTCCATACTTAGGAGGGATGTCAGCCACTACTATATCCATCACTAGACCCTTGGACAATATCTGAGCTAAATTAATACAGAGATCTGTGATGAGACCTAGGCATTTGATCTTTCTGGAGTAAAATGAGTACAAATCTTTATAGGGCCTTGTTATTTCAAGCCCAATTTTCTCCATGACTGCCTTTGGCATGAGAATATGTGATGCACCTAAAACTAAGATGGAATTATGGAGTATTTTATCATGAACATTCATACTGATATAAAATGGGGGAATACCTCCCTCTTGGGATTTACCATCTACTTCTGGCCCAAACAAGAGTTCAGGTTTATCATCTTTTAGATTGACAGTGTCAGTAATTTCTCCTATGTTCAATACCTTTAGGACCTGATATATGTATACATCCTTATTTACCAATTCAGTGAGAGGAATTGAGATTTTATTTTAGAAATTTCATTCTCAATGCTGAATAGCATCTATGTTTTTAGCATATTTGAACAATCAGTCTTCTCAGACACTATTTTTGCAGCAATCTCAACTTGTTGACTTGCAGTGGGGATATCAACTTCAGCAACATTAATAGGGTTGTTAGCTGATTTACAAGTGTTTTATTCTATACTATTCTTTCCTAGGATATTAATAACTTTCTTTGAACTTTCTGATATTTTCTTGGGATCAGTGTCAGGGACCTTTTTGACATAGTTTTCAGTATACCTTTTCTTGGATTTATCAAATTTATTCTTGCTTCTAAGGTTATATTGTCTATGTAACTTTATGATGGAATTCTCAAACACTTATTTATAATCCTCGAAATCTTTAGATTCTACTTCAGTTTGAGTCAGAGAAAACAAACCTTGTTCTTCTTCAGTAAGGAAAACAAAATCCTCTTCATTAATTCCCATTAGATTAATCTGACTTTCTTCTAATTCTTCGACCACTCCCTCATCTACATCAGCATAATTCCCTTGGAATGGAGGCCTAATTTGCTGGTGAGGGCCTCTTTTTTCTCTCTGTCTTATTTGAGGGGGGTTTCTTCTTAGGTTTCGATTTCCGTTTTTAGGAGCTGGTTGATTTTCCTTAGGAATAGATATCTCATTCAGGCTGATCCTCTGCATCATTCTCTGCATAGTTCTAACCAAGTTATCAATATTAGCATCAGATCTGGAAGCTTCTCATTCTTCCCTTATAGTAACTCTTTTTTAAGTTCTCATTCTATTCCTCTTGGCAAGTAGGTTGGCTTCTACACATACTGCATCTCTCTGCATTTCTTCCAACGTTGCAGGGTCTCTCTCTCTATGCTAATAAGCCATTTCTAGATCAAAACCATCTTGGAAATTTACCAGTTTCAACCCCTACGGGGGTTTCATGTGAGTAGGAAGTGTGTTATATACAATGTTAAACCTGGTGCAGTAGTCTTCGACAATCTCTGCAACATTCCTCTTGATGTTTTCATATTCTGATAAGATTTGAAGAGGGTTTTCATTAAATTCCCATCTATTTATGAATAGTTTGTGAAAATTAGGGAGTTCATGGATGCTATTAGGAGTCAAGCCCTTAAACCATTTTCTTACTTCTCCTACCAAACTTTGAGAAAACTTCCTCAACTTGACACTTTCATCATCTATCTCTTGAAGGTCAAAACAGTAATTCATTTTATCAACATGTTGTTGAGCAGTTGCAGGACCAGTCCCATCAAATTGTGGAATCTTGGACTGATAATCCTGGGGCATGGGTATGACAGGTGGTGTTAGAACTAGTGTAGCATATCTGCCTTCCATGACTGGTGGTGGGGGAACCCAAGGGTGGTTGACAAGAGCATGGTTGACAAGGGGAGGTGGAGGATTAAATGGAGGAAGGTGGAAAATGGGTGTATGAGTGGTGGTTTGGGAACTCTAGTGGGAAATGTCCAAGGAAGTGGTAGAAGCTGCAAATACACCCAGCTGGGCTGACTGAGGATGAGAAAACTTGGAAATAACAAAGGGAGTTGTTGTAGTCAAAGAAGATAATTATACGGATTGTTGAAGGTAAGCATCACAGATAGCTAAGGTGAGTCCTGCTACCAGATATTGAAGGCCATCAAAGTGTTGGAGAAGTTGAAGCTCAGCTTGGGTGGATACGGAGACTTCCCCAATTGGACTCTGTTGTAGGATAGATGGGTCAAAAATGTTTTGGGCTGTCCAATTTTGAGATTTGGTCCTGAATAATATTTGTTCAAAATGTAAATCAAACTGGATGTCTTGCAAGGTTACAAGGTTTCTAGGGAGGGAACTTACTCTATGAAGGTATTTTCCACCAGTTTGACTCTTAGTCCTGGGGTTTTTTCTCAATATTTTCTCTGGATTGTCAACTATTTTAGGAGGAGTTGGTTCCTGATGAGATCTGGTAAGGATTCTTCTAGGAGATAGACTTTAGACCCAGAGCACAGAGAGGCTAAATATTTGTAACACAACTGAAAAACCAATATTTGGAAAAAACTTGAATCATACAATGTTTTCACTAGGGTTTCTGAGTTCTGATGAAATTTTAAGCTTTTTTGTAACTCCCCAATATGGTCGCCATTATGTTGTAGCTCTATAATTTATAATATTGGCAAGAATAAATAATAGAGGAAAACATCAAACCACATTGGAATCCAAGACTTAACCTTCCTAGACTCAGAGAGGGCTCTCTCTATTTATAATTTAATTTTACTTTAATATTATGAATGTTGATCTTATGCTAGTTACAGTGATTGTGGTATTGGTTGTTTTCATTGATTTTGTTGGTTGGATGAGCATGTCTGTAGAAACTAATCCATTGGGCTATGGAGTCAAGAGGGCTGGTTTGTGGAGTCAACCTTTCAAGAGAGTCATAGGGCTAACTAACTATGCTAATTTGATCTTGAGAGCAGTGTGAATTATGAGGTGGAGGAAATAGTAGTTTTCACTAATGAGTAAAGAGTAGTTAAGAATTATCTAACCATACTTCAGCTGAAAACATTCAGATTGTAAATACAGATAGAATTAAGGTGCTCCAACAACAAATATTAATATAAATTTTTTGTTTTACAATCAGATTAATAGACACACAGTAAGGAAAACAGTGGAAATATTTAACACAGATAGGAAACACATCACCATTTAACACAACTCAATTATCCTATAGAACGGTCTTTTTTATTGATGCCCAGCTCCAAAAATTGCAGTGCTCCAATATAGAAGTTCTTACAATGAAGGGTCCAACAAGATCCAACCCTTGATAGTTCCAATGCATGCAGTATTAAACTAAAAACTACATCGGTTTCCCTACCTACTTTGGAAACTTTTCATTGATTACAATTAAGCAAAAATAGACAAGTGTGGCCATGCAAGGCTCGAACAAAATATCTCTGACAAAACACCACCTGTGGAATTAACTTCGACAGCTCTTGATGAATCCAAAAACTTTGACCGCTCTTCATGAATCCAAAAACCTCAGCAGCTCTTGATAAATCCAAAAAATTTGACAGCTCTTCTTGAATCCAAAAGTAGGCGGAAGGTGGCTGAGGTGGTCACGAAGAGGCAATTATGGGTGGCTCTTAAATCTGGCTCTAATTTTGGGTTGCCTTTTCTATATCATTAAATATGATGTGGTGATGGAAAATTTTCTTCAGTCGGTGGTTGTGCTAATGTGTTCACTTCCTTTTCAGTTTCTGTTCTTATATCATAACAGTTATGTACAAACACCTTTTGCTCGACTCAACCTTGATGGCACGTTTCCAGCAATGCCACCATATCTCCTTATTACCATGACATTCAACTTACTCTGCCCTTTGGTCTATGTTGGGTCCCTTACTTGAGCCTTCCTTCCTGCGTTCACTTTCCTTCATAAATCAGTGTAACTACAAAGAACCCTTGACCTAAAATAAATTCCAATTAACTTTTGAACAACCTCACGTTCGGTCCCTTAATCACATTTCAACGATTCAATCATTCTACGTTATAAGCCTCCTCTTTTCTATGATGTCATTTAACAAAGGGAAAACAGTATACACCCAGACATGATATCCTTTACACTTCAACGTTGACTTGCATCGAGGCCGCTTCATTATCACACTTGGCACTTCGACATTTCAACATGATTCTTGAGCGCTTATCCTCCTGAGCTTGGAATTTGCGATATGCAATTAGGTCCCACAACCAGAATTCAATTCAATTTAGAATTTAGCTTTGAACTATATTGTGTCTGCTTCATTATCACACTTCGCACTTCACCATTTGAACATGATTGTTGAGCGCTTATCCTCCTGAGATTGTGATTTGTGATATGTGATTGTGTCCTAGCAATATTTTAAATTTCATATCAGGGAATGAGGTGGAAGTAAGTGCAAGTGGTAAGTAATATTTACGAACTTGCGATGCGAAACGTTGATGAGTCCCAACCAATATCACAAATCGCATCTTGGGGGTTCTGTAGGATTCAGCAATTATGTTATGAACGGATTTTAAAACTCCAATAAGTGCATTGCAATGAAAGGTAAAGGTTTTCAATATGGTTAAGTGCGGAAAGTGATAAATACTATATCATATCTCTCTCTCTCTCTCTCTCTCTCTCTCTCTCTCTCTCTATATATATATATATATATATATATATATATATATATATATATATATATATATATATATATATATATATATATATATATATATATATATATATATATATAATGTTTTTTGTGGTGCAGATATAGCTGCGATAAAATAAATATATGGTAAGTTTAAATGGAAATATGATATGGCTATTAGTGGGTGGGCGGAGCTACTTTTTAACTATAAAAATTGAATTGTTAAAAAAGGGGTTTTGGAAGAAATGAAGCATTGAAATTTAGAGTCTGGAAAAATGAAGGGTAAAATAGGGTAAATGAAATGAATGAGGGAAGAAAAGAAGTTTGCTCGCCATTACACTTTATCATCAACACTTCATCTTTCAACTGAACTGGAAATCTAGATTGATTCCTTAAAGTTCTGACAGTCAGGATTTCCCTTCCTTTTTCTGGAAATAAATGAAATTCATGGAATATTATTTTCAATATAAATAATCTAAATAGAAATAATCAGTCACCTTGTGATAATGTAAATTACAATACTCTAACATTAACAGAAAAAAAAGACCCATTATAAGACTCTTTGAGAGATTTCTAATGGTGCTACCATTTCGTCAAATCGAGTTATTTTTTGGTCACAATGGGTAATGAAAAAAACTATGGTTTTTCTATAAAATGACTTCTTGCCTCCAATTCCAATTCATTTGTATGGTGATGTTTTGATAATTTATAGAGGACAAGGCCCTAAATCTTGTGGAGATCGTAGCAGACAAATCAAACATTAGAATTAGGATATGCGAGTTTCAGGTTGGTGACCTTACTTGTCTAAAAATGGCATTAAATGCTTCTTGAAATGATGGTTCCTAGTGTAGAATCAAGGGAAGAAAGGGATATATGAATGAAATACTACAGAAGTTCTAGTATCATCCCCACACACCAAGTCAAACATGGGGACTAGTTGGTAAGTGGTATGTCACATAAAGTATAATGTTTTAATGTATGATATCAATCATCTATAATATGTGATGGCTATATGGATCATCAGAGAGATTGGTAGGATAAACTATCCAAGGAATGAAAGGATAATCAACCATACCTATTGCTATCACTCGGTAATTTCTGAGGTTGTGAAAGAAACCACAGAGGTAACCACAAAACCACATTGGAGTTTATGATCTAGCCTTCCTAAACTTAGAGATGGATCTCTTTGTCATATTTAGATATTTTTGCATTTGAGGTATTAGGATATTTATGAATAATCAATTTTTTGTTTGTTTTATTTATATTTTTCTGATTTATTTGGTTGATTAAATTCCTAAATTTCTATTGGGCTATGGATTCAATGAGTTAAACCTGGATCTATTTCAGCGTTTATAAAGAGTTTCAAAGGGCAAGGGAGCTAAAATAACTGGATCCTGTAAATTTAAATGAAGTGTAAGGGAAGAGGTAACAAAATTTCAATTAAGAAAATAACAATTAAGAATTATTTTACTTAATATCATATTAAAATATTAAAATCATTCACCGCCAGAAACAAAGTGTATTTGAAACAAATTTTGTTCTTCAAATTTCTATAGAATAATTTAGATTATGAAAACATAAGCATGGAAAACAGAGAAACAAACACATAGACAGTGAGAGATGCACTTCACCACTAGTTCAACTCAAGAATCCTGTGTAAGAGTACTTTTCATTACTGATAAACCCGTCAAATTTGAAATAGTACAATTTCCTCTTGGAATGCAAAAATCAACCCTCAATACATGCAAATCTGAAGTATTTACAAAATTACTTACAAAAAATCTTGTCATGACAATTGAGGATGTATTTTAGGCATATCTAAAACAAATGACATATTTTATTAAAAAATAATAGGACAAGTTAGAACTGTTTGAATGTTGGCCCTATTTTGGAGGAGGTTGTTGTTGATTTGTCCCTTTGACTTTTGTTGTGTTGTAGATCTTGTTGCTGAAGATAGAGTTACTTATTCACTCAAGTAACTCGGATAAAGTTTCCCACCTTTGTTCACTTCGAATAGATAACTTCATTAACCTCCTTTAAATCTTATCTACTCTGTGTACCTGGAAAAGGTGGGTTTTATGAAAAAAAATTGATTGACCACATGATGGATACTTAAATAATTTTCTATTGCCTCAAGAAGAGCTTATCGCGTGATGCTAGTAATTATGCCTGCAAATTTAGAACCAACTTTAGATATATCCATAAATTTCTTGTTATAATCACACAAGGTGATTAATTTATCATTTATTACAAATAAACCTAGAAGTCCTTTCTTGTTCAACACTTCAAGCTTGTTGAAGAACCTGTTAACACCAATTTCCAGCCTCTAAAAATTTTCTTCCAGCTGCAACATGAGGTTCCTTTTATTTAAAACTTTCTTGACTTCCAATATTGTTTCAGTCATGTCCTCAATATGTAATTCTTCTAGCTCATACTCGTTCTCAGAATTCAGAAATTTGATGAGATCTTTAGCTTCTATTGGATTGTCTCCTAGCTTATCTTTGATCCACAAAATTACTTCCTTAGACTTCTGAGTTAATTCATTCTGCTCAAAAATAATTTTAATGGAAGGCCAAATTTCGTTAATGGATTTATGGATATCTATCCATATGTTTTCCTTAGCTTGGGCTATGCTTTGAACCATGGAAGCCTCCTTCCCTAATTGATGTAGTCTTTGTGTGAGTCTCTAAAAATTGTGTACTTCAGCCATATGTGAGGTTTCTATCCTTGTTTTCTTAACTTTTAGAGCCTTGACCTATCGTTCTATTCTTTTTATCTCTTTACCTTATATGGACATATCCTCCATAGCCTTTCTCAATTTATGAGCAACATCAGTCCTTGGCTAGGGATGTTGTTGATGTAGAAGCCCCCTGCTGTAGTTGAGGAAACCATTCCTATTTGGGGTATTGTTGCAATATGTATATATTCCAGTGGAACTAAGGCTAGCTATGCATTATGTTCCTTTTATTTTACTAATTTCTCCAACTCGACTTCCATGTCCCTCATTTGTAAATTTTTCTCCATGATGAGTTTGATCATGTATTTGTTTTGGCTCTCTATTTCTCCTAAGTTATTTGGTCTGTAGATGCTTAGTGGCTAGTAGTTTTAACTATTCCTTGAATATTGCAATTTCAAAACTCTTGTTTTTGATAATTTCTTCTGTTGCTTTGAAATTGGATGGGTCATATCCTATTTTGACAACCAAATCTTGTAAGGATTTAACTTTATTGTCATTGGCTAGAGAAGAGAGATTCTCAATATTTAACTGTGTTTGGACATTGATAAGTGACAAATGCAATGAGAAGCATTAATTACGATCTTTGTGAGGGTGGAACATATCATCTCCCATGTCTACTTTTGCATCTCCATCTGATAAATGGGATGGATGTCCTTGGCATCAAACTCAAAAGAGGTCTGCCTATAATCTATTTCTGTTTGAGGATGGGAGACTTGTGCTTATAATAATGCCATATGCATTCTTCCCTTCTCTATGTCAAAAGTTGATATAAGTCTATGTTGAGAAGTGGTCATTTGCTTCCAAAATTGAGTATATATGTTCGTTTTAAGGATTTCATTTTCAAGTATTATTTCTTTGTACTTATAAAAGATGATATTTTATTTCTGTCCCTGGATGAGCTCTGAGGTTTGAAATCTTCTTGGATTACCCTGTGAAACTGATGATGCTGAAGAACCTGTAAACACAATGCATGATTTTACAGAAGAATGTGGACCCTTCAACACTATAGTAGGTGGTTTCTCTCCCTCCTTTAGAAAATCTGTCATGGGAGTTGTATTGATCTTCCTCCTATAAATTTTTAATTCTTTTTCTGAGAGCTCGGTCACTGAAGGGGATCCCTCTTATGTTCGTATTTTTTCTTAATTTTCTTGTGGTGTGGGAATTTAATAAGTAGAGGGGGACAAAAGGTGCTCTTCTTCCTCTTCTAGAGTGTTCTCCACCCACTCAATCGGGTTCATGTACTTCTCAATATCAGGCCTATGAGTATGAACATAAGGAGTGGTCTTCTGCTCCACCCTTAGCTTGTCAATTATTCCAAATGGTTCATATCACAATGTGAAGCTCAAGGGGAACTTCATCTTCTTTAGGATTTTGTCTGCCTCCTCACATGTTGTATTGTTGTTACTAATAAATGGGAAATATGGGTTTTTATCGTGAACTGAGATTTCTTTTTGTCTAAAACAAAATGAATCTCATCTAAAATGATCATATGCCTGATGTATTATAAGGAAAATACTCTCATTGGGAGGTATTTGGGCATCTTGTATGGTGGAATCTCAAATCCATACACATTTATTTCAATGTAATTTTGGTACAAGTACCAGTCACCTATCTTGGCCTGGTCTGCTCTGTGTAAAACATTCTGAATTTCATCACTGATTTTAGGTTCTACGTTGTTGGTTAGTAAACACATGCCTGGATGAATAAACTGATCTATGTAGTCTCTGAAAGTGTCTTCTTCTGAATCCTTTCTTACTAATGAAGTCCAAAAAATATTTGACTATGGATTTCCTTCTTCATCCAACTTTTGGAGTGTGAATGGGAACATGCCTGCTTGGTAATATATGAACATATAAACTAGAATTTAGGCATACTTCAACATTCCTTTAGTTTGTAACTTAAAGAATTTCTCATGAATGTTTTCAGCAAGAAATTGACTAAAATTAAAAACAACAGATGGTTTCTCTTGAGTGGAAAAAATGGATAGGAAACCTAGGATAGGTTCATCTACCCATTCATATGAATAGTATCCTAATAAGCATGAAAGCATAGAGATGATTAGTTTTGCTTGGTCTGGAAACATAGATGAGGAATAAGGTGGATCCTTCTTGGGTAACTAGGAATTTTCAGGTAAAAAGATTTCAAAAATCTATGATCTCTTGGAGAAATTTAATTTTTGATATAGATCATTTAGGGCTTCTAGTGAGAAAGGGGTGATAGATTAAATTTGGGGAACCTACATCATTTTATTGATTTCTTTAGGGGTAATTGAGAATAAAATTTCTCCACTTGGGGCTATAATAGCTCTCTGATTGGGTAAGTAATAGGCATGGCCTCTACAAATGAACTCAGGGAAATGGTGGGCCTAACGAAAAATATACAGAGGTAAATTGGAATCCTAGAGTTTAATTTCATCACTCTAGTCTATATGATTGTCTTTAAGCCAATGTTACAATTCGAATAAATCGAATTCATACTTTCTCTCCATGATCTTGTAATCTCTGTCAGCAAGGGGAATATGGTCAAGGTAGAATGTAGGAGGGATCATCAGGTTGTTTGAATTATCACTGTTTTTCTTCTTGGGGGAATTTTGAAAATTTAAATTGCAAGAAAAGGGAGGTGACAATAAAATTTTGCAGAGAATTTTGCTGACAGTCAATTTTTGGTGATAGGGATGATTGTTTGCCCACCTTTGACTGGTTCTTTGTCTGGTTTTGATAATACTTCACTGTGCAAAAGAGTAAGAATGAGGAGTGACCAAATGAGTGTAAATTCATCAAATGGTGTGAAGTGGGTAGAGAGGGACATTTTTATGGTAATAATAGAGATATGTTGATAATTTGGGACTGTTGTGAATCATAAACGGTAATCCCAACAAAAATTGAATGCATAACGATTATGCTAGGAGTCAAAATTGGAGTGGAGGTGATGGCGTGAAGGGTGTTGGAGGGAAAAGGAAGGCAGGTTGGTGGTTTTCAGAGGGGGGTCAAAGTGGTAAGTGGAATATGGAGGGGGGGGGGTGTGAAAAAGAGAGTGTCAGACACATAGAGTGGGACTGGCGGGGAGGAAACAACTTTTTTTGACCCCCCTCCATTGACAAAATTAGCATGTGCAGGGGGGCCGAAAGGCATTGCACACTGTTGATCTAATATGGCAGCAATAGGATGGTCAAGACATGAGCGCCTTTTCACACTCTCTGACAAAAAATTTGTTGCGTATTCCCTTTATAAATATGCACTGAAACTTTGGATAAAATTATTAAGCGCTTTTAACCTTAGGATAAGAGCATATATGATGTAATATACAAATAATCACCTTTTGAACCTTTTCAATTCAATTTTATCCTAACTAAGCCTAATTTTGACTAATCAAAGGGTTCAATTGGATGGGCCAACCCTTGTTTTATTTTTCTTTGAAAGGGAAAATCATCTAACCTAATCCTATATATTCATTTATTTCATTGATCCAACTTAAATAATTGGATCAATATATTTATCTACCTAACTATATTTAGCGAAGATTAAATATTTTGGCTAACTTATTTCTCTAATCTAATTGACGGAAATTCAAACTTGTTTGACCTTTATTATACTGTATGATCTAAACAAAGACTTAGAGTTATGTAATTTTAAACAAGCTGCACACAACATTCTATTTATTATTAAATACAAACTATTTATGTGGTAGTGGCATTTGAATTTGCATCACTTTCACATATGTTTTTCTTTTTCATGGGGATTTCATCATCATTTTTATTCTTTCAGTTTTTTTTCTTTTGTCTTTTTTTTTATTATATATTTTTTTTTCAAATACCCTCTTTTGATTGTCTTTTCTTCTATTTATATATATATTTTTGGAAATCATTTGCAAAAATAAATATTATCTAAAATTCCATATGATTGAGAGAAAATATTCAATCACCTTGTGATCCTACAAATTATAGGACCCTAACACCTACATCTTTGACATCTAGGCCAAGAACTATGTTAATAAAGTGAGAAGGTTACTAGGGGAACCATAATGCCCCCAAGCATGGGATACTTCCCCCAACATATGATGATGGAGGGGACCAATATTGTATGCAAAGTTAGGAATGATGCCTCTAGTTGGAGAAGTTTGTGGAGTTCCATTGTGTTCCAAGTGCTTGAATAAGGGATTCATGCATTCAATCTCAAATGCACTAAATCCTCAAGAGGATGGTGAGTATATATAGGGGTATATGTGCCCCTCCATCATGTTATGGACATATTAAATTTATTTAGGATAGTGGACTATAAACACATTTTGATGATGTGGTTTTCCATTTTTTATGTTACAATTGTATTTTTATGGGAAGAACAGATAAAGGATGCAGTAAGAGAGAGGAAATGGTTGATTTCCAATATCATTTGGAAATGTATATATGAATCAAATGGAATGAATATCTAGGTTCACATACATGGTGTCTCTATACCAAAGAGTGTCTTCGAATATAATGAATTGGTGCTCACCTATAAAACAACGCGGTTGAAAAAAACAATCTCTAAGGGGATGGTTTGTTGATGTAAGGTGGAGGAATGATTATGTGGATCATCCCTTGAGTGATATTAAATGATATGATAAATGGGGAATAATAATGGTACTATATTCGACACTACTAGAAGCACTATGAGGGTTGGGGACGATTTCTTCTCATGGACTCTCGAAAATAGATGCCCCCTTACCCAAACATTGTGTGGAGATGTAGTGGCCAGAAGATGGATGTGGTTTGAATTTGTGGGTTTGAAGTAAGGGGTAATTGAACCAATATATTTCACCATGGCTGAAGTCTTTGGAATCCATAGCATATTTATCATGCGCTTGCTACAGAAGGACGCACGATGGTGCATTTCATCCGAAGGATAATTGGGGTTGGTAATGGGTTCCATGATGTCTTCATATGAACGAAATATGGGTGGATGGGAGAACGAGAGACAACATGATGTGGAGGAAATATCTTAAGCATCGTCATGAGATACAAGGTTCACATGCACATTTCCAACAGGAAGGGACAAATGACTAGTAGCTAGAATATCTACCGATGTTGAGATTGGGGTATCCGATGAAAAAGGTTTAACCGAATCAAAATAGGGAAATGCAAAAGAGTCTCCATACGATGTTCCAATGGATGATGACAGGTAGAGAATAGGAGAAAATTTATTCGTCATCTCGACATTGGGAGGAGAGATCAAAATGTGTGGTGAAGGGGTGTCCTATTCCGGAGCAACAATTGTACCAGAATCTGCAGGTAGAGAAGAGGTGGATTCACTATGAGAAACCTCAATTTGATGAATATTTTGATGAGTATCGAAAAAATATTCCAGACGAGAATAGTGGTGAAAACAATGGCCAAAATTATCACACAAAGCACAAGGGTGATTTGTGCACAATGATATGTTTTTCTTGTCTGACTCGGGTAAGGTAACATAGACCTATGGGATGTGAGATTCAGGAAAATTGTCACCGACCACATCATTGATATGAGGTAGTCTAGGAAAATGATTGGTGGCATTTCCGACAACATCACACAAAGCACAGAGAGGTGTCAGATTTTTAGTCTTAGGGGTAATTGGAATTTTTTTGGGTGCCTTGTATTTAGTTCCTTCTTTCTTGAATTTCCCCCCTCTCTAGATGTTTGCACACCAAGTGTAGGTGCCTGTTGAGGTGGCTATGGAACTAAAGAAAAATAAGGGGAAGGGAGAACAACTTGTACCAGAGTAAAATATGTGTAATTTTTAAGTTGCTCAAGGGAATTTTTTGTGTGGGGATCAATGTACCAAATTGGGATCCCCAAACTAATTTTTGATAAACTTAACATAGCCATGAAAGGGGAAAAAAATTCCCTGGTGGGGAAAATAAGAAATGTATCTGACCCGAAGGATAATATCCTATAGAAACTGATGTCAGATTTTTAAGGCTAGGAGCAATGGTTCGTGGTTGAAATGGACTATGAGAGACACGAGAGACACCAGTAGAAGGAAGCGGTCCTTAGGGAATTATACCTATATATTAGGTTGAGTTGGGAACAATAGGTTGGATGGGCATAACGGACTGCTTATGAGTAGCCCATGAATCTTGTAGCATGCAAATACTAGATGAGCTCGGTTGAAAAGGGGTAGGTGGTGGATGATAGTAGGCACCAAGAAAATAAGAGTATTAGTAGACTCAAGGTGAAACATTGTTGAGGGATGAGACTATCCTATTGTCAGCCACTGATGAAATGTTTGAATGAGGAGAATTTTGTGTCATAGGATCATAATATGTAATTTGATCGACAATGAAAATATTTCTTTAATGGGGAAAATATATTTACCGGCAAATCGTAGATGCTACAACTAACATGGCATAGGTGTAACTATGACCAAGAAAGATGTTGTATTCCAGTGGGGCATCTATGACTTGAATATCAATGGAGAAGGTCTTGCCATCAACTTTCACAAGAAAATTGCGGTATAAGCCAAGGGGCTAAGATGGATGACCATCCCATGCGTGGAGAGTAATGGTGGATGGGGACAGGTCAGGTGAACCAATTTTTTTCCAAACACTAGCAGCCATGACACAGGTGGAGGCATCTTCTTCAATGATAAACTGCTAAATAGTGGCATTTTATTGAGACTAATATTTGAAAAGAAACAACTGCAGGAAGTGGGGGATGTTATGATTGATCAAAGTCAAAGATGATCATACAATCCTCTTAAGGATCCATAAAACCTAAAGCATTGAGTATATATTTTCATTGGGATGGGCATGTATAGAGAAATTCTAGTGTTGACATGGATGTAGGAGACTGCGCCAATTCATCTACTATGTTATATGTATGGGCAGATTTAGCTAAAGAAGCATTTTTATGTAATGGACCTTTAGGAATATCGGTAATAACCTCCTCCATAGGTTGAGGGATATGTAAGGTACCATTTGATGAAGGAATAGGCTCAGTGGAAACTTATGGTTTGGACTCAGTCACAGACTTAGCAGTTGGCTTATCATACTAGCGTGAACGAGTCTCAAGGTTGACTTGATCTATGTTGACCTCATCGGAATTCATCATGAGAATATGATAATCATGGGTACCATATTTTGGAGGTTGGGGATTTACTTGACCTTGAATAGGTTGAGGAACTATGTATCCTTAGTGAGGAAATGGGTTGATAAGCACAATCAGTTGAGATGAAGCAGGAGTTGGAGGAAGCAGAGCCATGGGCTGTTGTCCTCTAGAGGAAGTTGTTTGCACTTCCCATACTTGATGCATCTAAGGTAAAAGGGGGAAATCATGAGTGTCATGGACATATATACCACAACATGTACAAGGATTATTCATATGAAGGGCCTTGTTCTACTTGGGTTGTATGCCCTATTGTTGGGTTGCATGATTATGTTGATTTCCTTGCGATGTATTAGGTGTAGGACCCTAGTTACCCTCATTTCCTTTGGATTTGTAGTTCCTATTACCTTTCCCCTTATTATTCTTCTTGGTGTTGGTGGGATCTATCATGATTTGTTGATAATACACTTTATCTTGAGGAGGAGGTGGCTATTATGGCAAAGGTTCAGGAGGCATGGGAGGCTGAGGCGCTCGTGCCGGAGGGGCTGGAGCATTAGGAGGTGCATAAGGAACACATGGAGGATGGGAAACATTTAGATAAACAAGTTGAGAAATAACTGTCCCTAGAATTTGTTGATGTGGTTGTGAATATGCATATGACATGTTTTGACATGGATAAGGGTTACCTGATGGATGGGGATAATTGTAAGAGGTACTGGTACCCCCATAGGGTTGACCATAAATCATCAGAGGTGGAGAATATGGTTGTGGGTAAGCTTTAGAAATAGATAAAATATATACTTGGCATCATGAGAATCCCTCGGTGCACGAATAGCATCGAGCTGAGGCAGATCGGGGAGAACGGTATAAACATAACTTGATTGAACATAGATAAAGTAATATTTAAAATCTACTTGGAGAAAATATTCCTCTATCTGAGGGAACTATGACACAACATATTTACCTATGGGGGCCAAAAATGATATAAGGAACCAATCCATATAAACACGGTCTTTGAATTCAGGGGCCCTCCACATGCTCCTCCTTCTATACCATTCTTGGACATGGTGAGATAGGCAGGTGGAAGAAGTTTTATGGAATGAATTCAAGGATTTGGTACTAGCGTTATAATAGAGAGATAACTAGAAATATGATATAAAATATTTTCTAAGAGTTGCAAAATTAGAATGAGTGGCACGAGGTTGGTCTACATAAAACTTAGCAACAGCTCCAGTAAGCATGCGTTGGAATAAATAAAGATAGATGGAGTATTCAGTGATAGAATTAAAGGAACACCACATGTGAAATGAGCGAACATGATTAGTGGGATCTTCTCCAGGATTTCATTCAAACATAGGTATGTATGAAGGAAATTTAGTAGGCATAGCTAGCCAATTTGGATTATGGAGAAGAGGATGATTGATCGACTCATTAAAATTAGGGAGATTCAAACCAGCCATGAAGGGTACTAATGGGGTAGGAGTCATCGTATTGGTTGAGGTTCCAGTGGTGGGATTACCCAGGTTAGGACCCAAATTACCACCTTATTTTCTGACACCTGCGTTGGTGCGTGAAATGGTGGTGATATGAGGTTGAGAAGACACGTAATCAAAGTAAAAATTGGATGAATCAACGGAATCAAATTCAGAAGGAATTGATGGAGGACTGGGAGGATTAACTCTAACTCAATGGGGAGGAGTAATAGATCCTAATGAGAATATAGGGTGAAGTCCTCAAATTCGCTGTGAAAAATTCCTAGGGAGCACAACGATGTCAAGACAAATATGACACTAAATGACTATAGGATGCTAGGAAAAATAGTAGCAAACAACAAGAAAACACCTAGGGAAGTGCTACCAAGTGTAAAAAAACTATATAACGATGTTACTCTAATACAAGCAAACATGTCCTATCAAATAAAATGGCCTCTAGCCTATAGGTGATCTAAATCCTCAAAGAATCCTAAATCTACTGTTTTATATGGCCTTCCAAAGAACTTCTTACCTGACGGAATCTCATCCTTGTAAGTAGAGTCATCCAAAGAAAGGTGGGGTAGAGAACCAACTACTTCCCATATCCAGTCCTATAAGGTTTTTTCCTAATATTGGTCACTACAGTTACCTTCATCCGATGAGGGTGGTCGAGTCTTGAGTGTCTTGGTGATCAGTCAACACATGGAATTACCTACCATGGGTTGGCTATCCCCGAGGATAAGTACTCACACAATGACCTAGCCTAACCCCCTCTGAATTAGGTTTATGATGAACTCTGACTTTGGACCGTGAGTTAGTGAAGGATTTTAAGCTCTCTCTAAATTCAACTTCTATGTCTCATTGTAAATGATCAAATGGGTGTTATTTAATAAAAAAATAGTGATTTATTTAATTATTCCTAGGTGATTTAGTCAAATGGGACAAGGAATAATTATAAAAAAATTATTTAATAATTATTTCTAGAGAAAATGAAATAAATAATGGTTTTTATTATTATTCTCATGGATTTTAATCTGAAATAACTTAATAAAGTGGTTTATTAAATTATTTCCTATAGTGAAAGTGATTTTACTATGATAAAATTAAACTTACATGGTGTATTTTGATCCAGCTAGTTAGAAATGGCTAGGTGATGATTTTTTTTTGTGATAACACCAAGTTCAATTGAGGATGGGTCTACTGAAGGGATAGTTTTCCAGTTTTCCAACGAAGTGGTGATACAGTGAGGTACCATATTGGATGTTCTAAAGGAGATGGTCATCTGCTCCCAAAGTTGTGATGAAAAGGATTTGATAAGAAAGAGGTGATTATGATCTTTTTCCTCATACTAACATAGATGATAGATAGAGGGACCCATAAAGTTGCATTTTTAAGCGTATCCCATGCTAAAGTATTATTTTGCAGTAGAAGCAAGAGAAACAAAGTAATTTTCAACTAGTTCATCATTTTCCAAAGGGGTTTTGGTTTCCAAATATGATTGGGCTCTACCTATTATAGTTGCATTATAATTCTACATGCCTCCTTAAGATTTAAATTTATTGATTGACCATAACCCCAATGCAAAATTGTATTGCAAGCCTGCAATGCTATATATCTTGCTACCAGAACAAGGGCCAAGAATTGGTGCTCTTCTTCATGAGTCCTTGCATAATTAGGTGATTGGTTTTACGAAGCTTCTAGAGTAATTTAATTGAATGAGTGTCCTAGTAATTACATTTTTATAACAAAAACCTGAAATAAAAAACCAACAAAAACGAAATGAAAATGAGAAAAAAAATTATTTAATAGGAAAAAATATAGTTAAAAAAATCCTATAAATAGATAAATAAAATTTAAAATAATAATGAAATAAGAATTAAATTATTGATTATTATGATGATGATGATTAACATCCACTAATAATTTGAGATGGATGGGAAATGGCCTTCGCTCTACCATGGTCTGTTAGGGTTTTGTCAACATGAGGGTTTCACGCCATTTGACTACAAGATGCAGCTCTTCTCCCTGATCACGCATCTTCCACCACACCCTAACACCGTCCTATGAACAAGCGGTCTTATGTCAGGCCCTCCCGGGGCAATGGGATCGATCCCCTCCTTCAAAGAGGGAAACACCTCCCACCCATCAACCTATATTCTAACATAGGGAAACACAACGGGAAGAAACCTGAATCACCTACTTTGGGAGCTCAATGGAAATCCTGAATGAGGGGCCGGTGCATTCCAAAAGTTGCAAAGAATAAATGAGGGGTGATCCCTAACAATCGCCTGGAAAAATATCAACAATTTATAAAGGGTCATGCCATAATTTGTAAATTCATGGGAATTTGGCCCAAAGAATCAAATATCCTCCCATGGATCCAACTCAAATGATATTTGAAAGCTCCATTTGATATCTGCCTCCGTGCCAAGGGTTTCTTCATAGTAATCTTCAAAGATTTGGATGACTACATGTGAATCCTAGAAAATGGACCCTTTTTCATGAAAAACATCAAGTTATTCATGACGTATTGGGAACCTTACTACAATCTAAAGAAGGAACAATTTATTACTTCCCCCATATGGGTTCGGTTGTACTCCTTGCGAGAGGATTTATGGGAAATGGACATTTTGGAATCAATAGGTAAATCCATTGACAACTTTGTCCAAGTCTCGGATATCACTAGCTGACGATGGGTCTCTTCCTATGCCTGAATCTGTGTATACATGAACATATCCTAACATCTCTTGGAGTCTGTGGAAATAGAGTATCAGGAAAAAATATGAGCAGTTGGACTATGAACATATTACCTTTAAATGTTGGCTATGTCATGAGTATGGGCAGTGGTTTTGGTACTAAAAATAGCAGGAAAGTGATCCTCCTCTGACTCCTTATCTAGACAGCTTTCAGGAAGTGTCCAGGTGATTTCCTACACCCAATATGATGTCTTACACTACAATATCTCGTTTCGGGGATATCTCTAAACACGGAAAAACCCCAACCAGAGATAGTCTGGGAGGGAATTTACCGGATATTTCACCTCTAAAACAGGACGAGATCCGGAGGCTACCTGGCCCTTTCTAGACTCTGTCTAAGAGCGAAAGATAAACACACCAAGTGGTATAGAACTAGAGCGCTCAAAAACAATAGTAGGAATAGAAATAGAATACAGCAACTACGAAAACAATGGCAACTACAACAACTCATCCAGAAAACATAGAGAGAAAATGTTGAGCCATTTTATTAGTCTGAGAAATGGAATGAAGTACAAGAGGCGATATTTCCCAAAGAAACATAGAAAACGCTCTCAGAAAAGACAAGAAATGGCTGCTCTATGGACTGCGTCCCAGCTGCTGGAAAATGTCGTGTAGCTGCTACTGCTGGAATGAACTAAATATTAGGGTCTGATCCCCTTGCCGGAATGAGCTGAAAATCGACAAATCTCCTCTCCTCAACAACCCAGAAAAGATCCGAAAACCATTCGAAGAATGGCCAACCCCGAAAATCACCAGAAACTGCCTCCCTAGTGAATTACACTAGCCTCCAAGGCTCTGTGCAGTGGCTAGATGAAAACAGCTGAAATACTGCCACAAACTTCGTCAAAAGTCTCCTAGGGGCAAAGGCTACCCCCCTGCTCAAAATCCCAGCGAAATCTCTTGTAGAAACCCCAATCCGAAGCTCCTCCACAACGGACTGCATCCTCTCTCCCAGTGACTTACACTGGCCTCCAAGGCTCTGTGCAGTGGCTAGATGAAAACAGCTGAAATACTGCCACAAACTTCGCCAAAAGTCTCCTAGGGGAAAAGGCTGCCCCCCTGCTCAAAATCCCAGTGAAATCTCTTGTAGAAACCCCAATCTGAAGCTCCTCCACAAGGGACTGCATCCTCTCTCCCAGTGACTGTGCAGTCTCTCTGAGCTCCAGCTCCACAACAAACCCAAACAATAAACGACTCACAAAATATTGAAAAACAAACCTTGCCCGAGCAGGCACTTGAAGTCCCCCGGGGCTAAGGGAAAGATCTCTGACCAAAGACACTCAATGCACTAAACAGTGTTGTAGATAGGCTAAACATCCAGCGTGCTCAAGAAGACAAAAGTCTCACTCCAAAATCATCAACTCAAGAATGATCCAAATGAGGAGGCTCCTCCATATTTTATAACATTGGTTTCCCTCCAAAACCCATCGTAGCCTCTCTCTCCTCCACATCCTCATCCTTATCTGCATAGAATCTTCTAGAGTGCACATAGACCACCCTCCTTTACGTGGTGTTTGGCCCCCCTTGACTCCCCTTGAGTCACAACGTTGTGCTACTAGGCAGATGTCTTATTCTACTTAAGTGAGTTAGACCCTCTTTACTCAATTTTTATTTATTTACAAACCATAGATGAAAAAACTATGCAAAGTCTAATATTCCAATTATTTGTCGCTAATTAGGAATATTACAGTCCCCCCGGAAAAATGTTGCTTTCCCTCAAGCAACTGAAGTGATGGATGCTGCAAAATCTTCTCTCTCTCCTAAGTGGCATCCTCATCCGGCAAATTCTTCCATCTCACCAAGAATTCTCGAACCATCCTGCTCTGTAACTGCCTCTCCCTGGTGTCAATAATGGCCTCCGACTGCAACACCAAGTGCCCCTCATCATCTGTAGGTGGTAACTCCTCTGTCACTGTCACCTGCTATCCCAGCACCTTCTTCAGGCATGATACATGGAAGATGTTGTGGATCTTGCTACCTTGGGGCAGCTCCAACTCATATGCAACCTGCCCAATCCTGCATATCACCCTGTATGGCCCATAAAAATGAGGCTTGAGCTTCTCATCTCCCTTATGCTTCAGCGATGACTTTCGGTATGGTTGTAAGCATAGGTAGACCAAGTCCCCTACCTCAAACTGTCGCTCCTCTCAACCTTTGTCGGCATAAAACTTCTGTTGGTTCTATGTTGTAGCCATATTGTCCTTGAGAGCTCGGAGGATGTCCTGACTCTCTTGGATCCACATCTTGGCTCTAGGAGCCTTACTCGCACTGAACATCACATCATCAAATGATAAAGGATGGTACCCATACAAAACGTAAAATGGTGACATACCAATAGACATGTGATGTGTCGAGTTGTAGCAGTACTCCCCGAAATGCAACCACCTCAACCATGTTCGCTGCTGCCCAATGACATAGTTATGCAAGTAGCCCTCCAGCCACTTGTTAACTATCTCCCTCTGTCCATCCGTCTGTGGGTGGTAACTGGTACTCGGTGTCAACTCCGTCCCCACTAGCCGAAAAAGCTCCTGCAAAAATCCGCCCATGAAGCGGCTGTCCCTGTCACTAATGATGGTCTTAGGAAGACCATGCAACCTGAAAATCTCCCGAAAGAATAGCTCGGACACCTATGCTACTATGTAATGTGCGGATATGGAAAAAAAGTGCGCATACTTTTTCAGTCGATCAACGACGACAAAGATACAATCCTTGCCCTACACCATCGGCAACCCTGTGATGAAATACATCGATATGCTCTCTCATTGCCCCTCCAGAATGGGAAGAGGCTGCAACAACCCTACGGGATGGCTCATCTCCCCCTTGTTCCTCTGACAAACATCACACTCCGTGATGTGCTGGATTACGTCCTCCTTGAGGCCCCTCCATGAGAACCTCTCTCTAATGGCCCTGTAGGTTTTGGTAAACCCCTGATGGCCTGCCAATGGAGAATCATGTGATGCCTGGAGTATCTTCTTCTTAAGCTGAGATCCCTCTGTCAAGAAGATCCTGTTCCTTTAATAGATGATCTCATCGACCACCCTGTACCTGTCATCTGCCACCTGTCTGTCCAACACCTCACATGAAAACCTATCCTTTGAGTACTCAACTAAAATTCGAGCCCTCCAATCTGTGTCCAAGCTCATAAGAGATAACGTGGCTGGTCTATGTGAAAGGGAAGCTGCTACCACGTTATTCTTACCCTTGACATACTCAATGTCAAAATCATATGCTTGGATCTTAATGATCCACTTCTGCTGCCTCTCTTGTAGCTGCTTCTGCTCCAAAAAGAACCTGAGGCTGTTGTGGTCAGTCCTCACCCTGAATCTGTTCCCTACCAAATACTGCTGGAATTTTTCTAATGCATGCATGATGGCTAGCATCTTCTTTTCATATATGGAATACAACCTCTCATGCTGAAGGAGCTTCCGGCTCTCAAAAGCTATCAGTACTGCACCGATCCCCTCTCCCGATGCATCACACTCCAAGACAAATGGCTGCATAAAATTTGGCAACGCAAGCACTGGGCAGCTACTCATCACCTCCTTGAGCCTATCAAAGGCTTGCTACACTGTATCTTTCCAACCGAATGCCCCTTTCTTTGTTAAATTTGTAAGGGGTGTAGCAAGCTGTGAGAACCGTCTGACGAACTTCCTGTAATAGGTACATATCCCAATGAACCCTCAAAGTTTCGTCACATTATTCGGCTCTGGCCAATCTCTGATGGCTCTAATATTCTCCTCATGGACCCTCACTTTGTCCACTCCAATGATGTGGCCGAAATACAGCATCTCTGTCATCCCAAACTAACACTTGGAGAGCTTAGCATAGAACTGTTGCTCTTCCAAGATGCGTAGCACTGCCTCTATATGATGGAGATGCTCCTCCCACGTCTTGCTATATATGAGTATGTCATCAAAGAAAACCAATACAAACTTTCTCAGATGACTGCGGAAGATATAGTTCATGCAAGACTGAAAGGTTGTTAGTGCATTGGTCAGCCCAAAAGGTATAACCAAAAACTCAAAGTGCCCATAATGACACCTGAAGGTGGTCTTGGGAATGTCATGTTCCCTCACACGAATCTGATGGTACCCTGATCTCAAATCAATCTTTGAGAAGAACTTAGCTCCTCTAAGCTCATCCATCATCTCATCGATCCTGGGTATAGGGTACCTGTTCTTCAGAGTCTTCTTTTTCAGGGCCCTGTAGTCAATACACATCCTCAAGGTTCTGTCCTTCTTCTTCACCAGCAATACAGAAGAAGCGAACAGACTCGTGCTCGGTCTGATGTGTCTAAGAGCCAACAACTCCTGGATAGCCCGCTCAATCTCATCCCGATAGGCTTTGGGATGCCTATAGGGTGTAGTGATCACCACCTGGATACCCTGATCAAGCTCGATGGTATGCTCAAACCCTCTATCTGGTGGCCGACCTAGCAGTATATCCCCAAACACTACCTCATGCTTGTCAAGGATGGCCTGTATCCCCGGATGTACTACTCGATCAGTGGTCTCTGCCTCTGATGCCCACAACTCAACCACCCACTCTATGTTTCCCTTCTAGAAGTCTGCCTCCATCTGGTGTGCCGACATTGTCTGAGGTGGGTAAGTATGCATCCCGCAGATCTTCTCATGCTTCCCGGTCTTCTTGTCATCCCACTCCATCACTAAGGCCTCCCAATCCGTGGTGACCTTCCCCAGAGTAATCAGCCACTGAACACCCAGTACCACATTAGTATCTGGTATGCTGACCATGAAAAAGTGATCAGTCACGGTGTAAGTACCCATCGTCACTGCTAACTCTGGAACATACCAGGCACACTACATTGTCTAGGCTCCTGGGACTAAGACTGAAAAGTCGTCAAAACTCTCGGTCGGTATACCCCTCCGCTTGACCATATGTGCATCAATGAAGTTGTGGGTTGCTCCACTGTCAATCAAGACTGATACTCGCTAGCCACGTACTGTCCCACATACACCCAACGTCAAATACTTAGGAACTCCTTGCAAAGCTGCAAGGGCCCCTCCTGCGGGTGAAAAAGTTGCACCTCCCGTCCCTGGAGGTGGAGGCGGCAACTGATCCTGGGCCATCTGACTATCTCCTACCTCCTCATCATCCTCCTCATACTCTTCCCCACTATCATCGCAGAAGACCTCAATGAAGTGTGCCTTGCCAGTAGCACATCTATGCCCTGGTGCCCACGGCTCCTGACAAGTGAAGCACAGCCGCTTCTTCCTCAGCTCCCTCCTGGCCTCATCATCTACCTGTGCCCATCCTAGATTCCCCTTGGGAGGAGGAACCATGACATCCTTCCCCTTAGGCTGGAAACCCTGTCTCTAGGGGTAAGGTGTCCACATCCTAGGCAATGCATCCTGCAAATACTTGGTCCTACTGATAGCATCCTGGAGTGTAGCTAGTCTAGTGGATCTGACTAGACCTCGAACTAGCTCTACCAATCCCTCCACAAACATATAGGTCATCCGTGTCGCAGATAGATTTGGCACCATCACCGAAACCCTCAAGAAATCTGCAATGTATGTCTCTGGGATCCTTGTCTGTTTGAGCTTCTTCATCTCAAAAAAATGTTGTTCCGGATCCCTCCAGTCAAAATGCTCTATCAATCTCCTGGTAAACTCAGCATATGTCGTCACTGTGGAATGCCTGAGTGTCACCATCCCATGGAACCACCAGTCCTGGGCCTCTCCATCCAAATGTAATGTCGCCACCTTGATGGCCTCTGTCTCTGACATCTGGTTAAGCTGGAAATAGATGTCCAACTTCTCCACTCAAGACTTTGGCAAACTATTTTATTATCCATCAAACGTAGGCAAATTAAATCTACTAGAGGCACGGTGGGAATTTCCATCATGGTAATTCCGATGCCCTCTATGATGGTCGCAGGGTCTACTATCCCGCTGGAGCTGGACAAAATCTCTGAATGTGAGAGCATCCTTGAACTCCTTCCCATAGGACTGATACTATGCAAAATACTCATCTAAGTGTCCATGCTCTGCCTCTTGCTGGGCTTCTGCCCCTGTATCTGCTCCCAAGAAAGTGGGCATAATAGAACGGGTAGGTGCACAAGAAGCCGTCGGCTGAGGAATATCACGCTGAGCAGCACCCTACTCCAGAAAATGGTGGGATGTACCTGATCCCTCTCTGACTTGGAAAACCTATGGAGTCTCATGCTGCCTAGCCTCCATAGCTGTGAACCTCTGTCCCATCACCTCAATCTGTCTAGTTAAATCCCGCACAGACTTGAGGAGTGCCTCTCCAAATTGTTCGGCCTCTGTTTCATCTACCATTAGTTCTTTTTCTCTTAAATCTACTACAAGATCCACCTGATCTGTGTCCGTCACAGGCTCTCTCTCCTGATCTGCATTCTCTACTTGGGCACAGTCTTATTCTTCGTAGGTGGCCTCCAACCTACACTCATGGTCTCTATACTTCCTGCCTCTATACGGCCTCTTTCCTAATTTCATAGACCACAAGCTGAGCCAGAACTATGCTCTGATACCACTGTAATATCCCGTTTCGGGGATATCTCTAAACACGAAAAAACTCCAACCAGAGATAGACCGGGAGGGCATTTATCGGATATTTCGCCTCTAAAAGAGGATGAGATTCGGAGGCTACCTGGCCCTTTCCAGACTCTATCTAAGAGCGAAATATAAACACACCAAGTGGTATAGAACTAGAGCGCTAAAAAACAATAGTAGGAATAGAAAGAGAATACAGCAACTACGACAACTACGGCAACTCATCCAGAAAACATAGAGAGAAAATGCTGAGGCATTTTATTAGTCTGAGAAATGGAATGAAGTACAAGAAGCGATCTTGCCCAAAGCAAGATAGAAAACACTCTCATAAAAGACAAGAAATGGCTGCTCTATGGACTGCATCCCAGCTGCTGGAAAAATTCCGTGTAGCTACTACTGTTGGAATGGACTGAAGATTAGGGGCTGATCCCCTTGCCAGAATGAGCTGACAATCGGAAAATATCCTCTCCTCAACAACCCAGACAAGATCCAAAAACCATTCCAAGAATGGCCAACCCCGGAAATGACCAGAAACTTCCTCCCCAGTGAATTACACTGGCCTCCAAGGCTCTGCGCAATGGCTAGATGAAAATAGCTGAAATACTGCCAAAAGTCTCCTAGGGGCAAAGGCTGACCCCCTACTCAAAATCCCGATGAAATCTCCTACAGAAACCCTAATCCGAGGCTCCTCCACAAGGAATTTTGTCCTCTCTCCCAGTGACTGTGCAGTCTCTCTAAGCTCCAGCTCTGCGACAAACCCAAACAATAAACGACTCACAAAATACTGAAAAACAAACCTTCCCCGAGCAGGAATTCGAAGTCCCCCTTGGCTAAGAGCGAGATCTCTGACCGGAGACACTCAATGCACTAAATAATGCTGCAGACAGGCTAAACAACCAGCATGCTCAAGAAGACAAAAGTCTCACTCCAAAATCATCAACTTAAGAATTATCCAAATGAGGAGGCTCCTCCATATTTTATAAAATTGGTTTCCCTCTAAAGCCCATCGTAGCCTCTCTCTCCTCCACATCCTCATCCTTATATGCGTAGAGGCTTATAAAGTGCATGTAGGCCCCCCTCCTCTACGTGGTGTTTGGCCCCCCTTGACTCCCCTTGAGTCACAACGTTGTGCTACTAGGCGGATCTCTTATTCTACTTAAGTGAGTTAGACCCTCTTTACTCACTTTTTATTTATTTGAAAACCATAGATGAAAAAACTATATAAAGTCTAATATTCCAATTATTTGTCTCTAATTAGGAATATTACATACACCTAGTAAAACCCCTCCTTCCCAGGCTCCACTGGGCCCATGTGAGGCGACCCCCAGTTGCCCTTTCAGAAATCATTTTTCTCTCCTAGTAGAGTTGAATGAGAAAGAACATCTAGTCACACCCACAGTTGTGCTTCCTTCACAACCTGAAATGGAGGTGGAGGTAGGTCCTAAAAACCGTAAGAATAAACAACCAAGTAAACACAAGTCATCGGAATAGCAGCTTGCAAGAAAATAAATCCAGCAAGTCCTTTCCCATGTCCGACGGGCCTTGGAACATGATGCCAAAATGAAACAAGTAAACTCTGATGAAAGGTTAGTGGTAGCATATTTGTGCAAGTAGGCCAAATATGGATTGGTCAAAATCCCTGAAGATTAGTTAGATCAATTCCATCAAATTTATAAGGACTGCGAGCAACTTCAAGAATCAACTAAATCCCCTCCTCAAATGGCTCTAGTTATACGAGATAGGGAAACACCTAACAGGGAAGTGGTGTTGAATTGAAGGGTCCTGACCCAAGTTTGGAGTTGAGGTTAACTTTCAAAACCCTCTTATTAGAGGCCCTTTTAGAAGTGACCTAATTTCACAAGTCAAAGTCTCACTCGAAGTATTATTGAGGGGGGGTTTCTGGAACTAGGTTTCCACACCCTGAGAGAGAGTTATAAACAATTTTGGTGACTTCAGATCTAAAACAACTATGATCTAACCTTCGCAACAGAAGCCCTAACCAAAAACCCTAACTAGACAGATTTATGTCAATTTACATAGGTTCTCCTGCGTGCGCACAGATACAGATCTTGCAATACTTCCAGTAGTCTTTAATACATAATATTCAAGCTCAAAAACAATACATTCATTCACTTATCATTTATCTAAGGTGGAAGATAATTTCATAATGGATCCAACCACAGATAACACAGTAAATGGAATTACCATGCAGAAGTAGATCATAAAGCAGAAGACAGATGCATTTGATACTGAGATTTCATCCAAAACGTTCATTTATTCATTCATAGTTTAGATCTTCCTTATAAAACCTTCATTCTACCTTCACACATAGCCATCGGGGTCCACACATAGCATGACTAAGGTGTCCATGCACATATCTAGCAGGAGCCTTCTAATCGAGATAAGTTCACTTCCTAGTTTAGAACATCAAAACATCTCAGACTTCTTATTACTTCTACTACTCGACTTGATCTAAACTCATATCTATAGGTTTCGCCTGTGCTCATCTAGGGTGCAAAAACTATGGTTTGCAACCCTTAGCTCTACTCTTTGGCCCATTACAGCTCATGAGAGGCTTTGAACCACCCCAAAGCCCCTTAGCCTGTGCTTCACTTAGCGCTCATGACTCAACTTACAAAAAATATAGTATTTTCGTCCAAAATTCGGTCGTAAGGGACCCCACTCCAACAAGTGGAATCTTGCTCTAACTCTAGGAAAAATGGTAGGGGACCCACCAGTGAGGTGATCTGAGAATTCGGGGTGATCCTATTTAACTCAGGCCAAACCAATGTCCTAACAGAGTACTACCAGTGCTCTCTCCCCACCCCCACCTCAATGAATATGATATCATGGAACATAAGAGGCCTCAACTGCAAGGGTAATTTGAGCTACTTAAAGGAACGAATTCAAAAGGATAAACTGTATATCATAATACTACAGGAAACCAAATCAACGCTAGAAAATATGAGTGAAATCAGAGGTATAATATGGCCCATGATGAAGTGCATGGCATTGGACGCAGGGGGTAGTTTTGGATGACTGGGAATCCTCTCATATTCCAGATATATTTCCTTTGGGAAGTGGATCACCTCTCCCAACACCTTTTTTGGTCAGCTTTAATATATCGGTTCTATAGAAAAGGTTTTTGTAATAGGGGTATACAGCCCCACGTTTTCTGGGGAAAATATTGCCCCTTTAAGGAGTCTGCGACATCTGAATGATCTGCTAGGTGAAAGTAACTGGATTATGGCTGCGGAGATTAATTTGATTAAGGATGTTAGAGAAAATAAGTGAGGACTCAGAAGGCTAGATCCAATATCCCTCTCCTTCTATGAGACTATCCCAGATCTAGGAGTTAAATATACAGATTTTGTGAATGGTTCCTTCACATGGAACAATCGACGGGGAGGTAAGCACCAGATCGCATCACGTCTTGATCGTTTTCTCATTTCTAAGAATTTCATTCACCAAGATCTATTATTCCAAGCCTCGATTCTCCCCTACCTCAGATCGGACCATTGGCCCATATGTTTAGAAATCTATTTGAGGATGGCTCTTTGAAACTTCCCCTTTCTCTTTGAATCTTTCTAGCTTGAAAATCCATAATTTCTTGCTAAGCTTGAAGTTTGGTGGAAGGACATCAAGGTAATTAGTGGAAACTAAATGGAAATATTCCAACTCTAGTTGAATGAATTAAGGGGGGAAATAAAACAATGGAATTGATCTAATTCTGGAAATATGCATCAGGAAAAATGAAATTTGGAGGATGCCATGCAGTTAATCCAACTGAAAATCATCCTGGAAGGGCAGACTAAAGCCCTCGTGGATTAGGAGGGATAGGTACTCAATGACCTAGAGCAACGACGGAAACAGGAGAAAATATTGTGGAGGAAAAAATGAAGAGTTCAATGGCTTAAAGAGGGGGAGCGCAACACACAATTATTTCATGTGACTATGTTGAAACAAAGACAATTCAATCAAATATTTTCTCTCAATGGATCTAATAGCCAGAAACTAGTGGAACATGAAGATATGTTGGAAGAGATGATTGGCCATTTCCAAAATTTGTTCACAGAACCTGAAGAGGACAGGAGTAAACCCATCTCTAGGATCATGTATTGCATCTCAAAATTAATCTCGGAATATCATAATGAGTTTCTCATGTAGTAGATCTCCTATGCGGAGGTGGAAGAAGTTGTTCAGGCACTCCCTGTGAACAAATCTCTGCATCTGGCCAGATTCACTTCTGAATTATTTAAAGCAGGATGGCACTTCCTTGGAACTAAAATCCACAAATTAGTCTAAGACTCTCAGGGAGTGGTTCAGGTTGAATTAATGAAATTGTTTTCACTCTTATCCCAAAGAAAGGCGCGATATTGGATCCCAATGATTTCCAACCTTTTTTCCCTATGCAGTGTTATATATAAAATTATTTTACGAATTGTAGTCCAGAGGTTAAAGCCCCTATTGAAAGATATTATTGGGCCAAAAAATTTCGATTTTGTGGAAGGTCAATAGGTCATGGATGGTATATTGGTGGCCCATGACGTAGTTCACTCTCTATCCTCATCCAAATCTCCAGGTATGCTTATTAAACTTGATATTTCAAAATATTATGATGACCTGAATTGAAACTATATTTTTTCCATCCTCAATGCTTTTAGTTTCTCCCTATCCTCATTTACCTGGGTCAAATATATGATTTGAACCCCCTTTTATTCCATCCTTGTTGATGGGGCACCTTCACATAACTTCTAAGGGTCCAGAGGTCTTTCAAAACGGGATACTATATGCCCCTTTCTTTTCAACATAGCAGTTGAAGGTCTGGGCAGAGTCATAAAGGTTGTGGAGGAGTCTTGTAATATCGAGGGTTTAAAACTCTCCCAGGAAGCCCCTCCTATAACTCACCAACAATTTTTTGATTAAAACATTTTATATGTTAAACAAAACATAAAATAATCCAAAGAATTTGGTTCCATCCTTTAAGATTTCCAATAGGCGTCGAGCACACTAATCAATGGTGACAAATCATATATCTTCTTTTTCAAAACTCACCTAGGGATGCAAACCCATCTGGACTGAATCCTTGTCTTTAGAATTGGCTCACTCTGACGTAGGTATCTTAGGGACCTGGTGGTACATAAATCCATAAAAATAGCTCATTTGGAAGAAATTCTAAATCACATTGATCAAAAGCTCTCTAGTTCGACCTTTAGTGTTTTGAACTCTCTTGGTTAGCTTTTCCCTTAGAAATCCAATATACATCCTATCCCGATATACTAGCTCTCAGCTCTTTTGCCCTCCGAAACATATACAAGGATCTGCCAGCCAAATTCCAGAAATTTCTTTGGTTGGGTGCTATATTGGACTAATCCCTCTTGCAGACAAGAGCGATCTCCTTATATTTCCAAAAAAACCTAGTAACAAGAAAACAATCAAAATAATATTTCCCCGAGTCTATGTTTTCTTGAATCATAAATGTAGAAAGGAGAGGAAATGAAATTCATACCTTATTACAAAATTATTTATGAACATCCTTCATTTTCCTCGATGCAACTCTTCAATTCTTGAAACAGACCTGCACACGCAGAAACCAAAGGATCAAAGCCATATGCAACATAGAGATTCATTAACTCAAACTAATTATCAATGAGATTAGTAGCTAGCATAATTTCAATGGATAAAATATAAACAACATAAACCATTCATCAAATACATAGAAAAATGTGGTGAGAGAAAGAGCTCAAATGTATTAATTCATAAATATAGAATAGTCTCACAACCTTTGCCTTAATGAGGTAAATCTCCCCCCATAAGTCTACAAGAATTTCCTTGCATGATAAGCTCTCCAGCATAATTTTACCAAGATAATTCTACCTTCAACAACCTTTCTTAACCCTATAGCATGTAGTTGATTTAAAGGCCAAGAGGAGGACGTTTCAGAAACATATCAAAAGGATGAGATCCACTAAAGATGGGATTAGGGTTCCTTGAAGAATTGGAATTAGTTCGATGATGGGGGGGGCTAGGATCAAATAGGCATGACCTCGAAGCTTTCAGTTGGGATATATTTGTCGAACAAGGCTTATAGAATTAAATTTTTATTTTTACTTTTTTTTAATCATGTGCATGGTCTATAGTGGAAGACAGAGTGTAGTTATATATGGGTACCAATGGTAGGAATTGTGCATGTGCAAAAACTAGTTAGGAAAGCATGCAAGTCACTAGAAAGTACGTTTTTGGCCTTATAACCCAAAATAATTTCTTTCTTCAAAGTTATTAAGTTTTTTAATTGTAAGCGAGTGCTTTGGAGCACATGGATTGGATGGAAAAAGATACATTTTAACGGTTGTTTTTAATTATTAAAAAATGATGTGTAACAGATTTCCCACTAAAGTGAAAAGTTAGAAAATATATTTAAGGATTTAAGTTCTTTATCGTGCAGAATATTTGATCGGAGACCATGGCTGGAGACCTACAACAATCAATCAAGGATTACAATGCAATATAATCATCACTGAGGTAGGCATTCCCATACTCAGACTAAACATAACTCGATGAAATAGTACGGAAATACACTAAGAATCATGTCATGAGTAAACACATTATGGACACATCCATCAAATATGATTCTATCTGTACAATCATGAATGCATAGTTCCTCGTAGCCTACATGGATGAAACTAGATTTGGGGTCTTTATCTCCATCATTATCGATACAAAGTACTAATCTAACATGTGAATAAATGTATTGAGGTTGAACATGGTATAAACCACTTGATTACTGGTTAATGATGTGAGCTATTCATAAGTGCGAGAGAAACTACCATTAATTACAATGGCCCTCAAGGTACTCTGAGTAAAATATATGGAGTGTGAAAAGATGTCCTAAAGTCAAACACTCATAGAATGATGGGAACATGTCATTTAATGTGATAAACCTGCCATTAAGGCATGCAGGCCTCAAAGTACTGAAGAGGGTTTCTAGATCAACTTCTTAGGTAATGAGCTCTAGTTGATAGGAAGTGATCCATCGTAGAAGAGCCCATGACATGAAACTCATGTCATGTTTTGAAGAATTTTTTTGCAAGGATTGACTCAGGGATGGCTGACGTGATTGAAGTCTATAAATTGCAATGTAATTTGAACTCAGGTTGGACTTCTCTTGAACATATTGTAATATTCCAAAATTTGCAAACAAGCAAATTGGAATATTAGATTTTGATGTTTCACTTAGAAGAGGAATAAATGGGAAGGAGGCCAATGGAAAATAAATATATGAATAAATTTCACCTTAGTAAGGAAGGAGATCACCTTAAGAGCTAGGTTTTACACTTTGAAGTGTGAACAAGGGAAAAATAGATGTGGACATAGTCAAGTTTGACTAAGTCAACATGCATTCTTAAGGAGGAAGAGATCACCCAAATGAACTAGCTCAATGTGAACAAGGATCAGCCTAGACACACATATGAGAATGGGATTGAAGACCCCTTAGTGTGAAAAGAGGCATTGAAGATGGATTAGTCTTAGTTGAGAAGGCCAACAACGTTGCTACAAAGAAGAGGGAAGCCAACTAGGGCAGCGCAGTTTTGGAGGAGGAATATTAACTAGGAAGTCACCTCAATAATGTGTGGGGTCCAGGATGAGGAGGCTCACCAAAGATGAAAAGAAGGGCATAACATGAAGGATATGATTCATTATTTAGCTATCTTTGGTCTTGTGACTACTTTCATGTTTCAACTGTTTAGTTGTGGTTGCAACATTGCTTAGTGCAAAGAATTCTCGTGCGGGAATTCCATCCTCTCTTTGGATCAGCTTACTTAAGGTATCAAGAGGGAAGGATTTGAGATTTAATTCATCATTTGGCTTGGGGAAATTAAGCCTTATTCATATACAGTGCAGTTCCCTTCATAAACTGCGTCATTTATGCAGGTGCAGCAGAAACAGGGTTGCACACTTAGATTTTTTGCTAGTCCTTGAGGATGAGGTGTTTATTTCCCTCCGGGAGATCTAAGAAGAAGGGCCTTTTCCAATTTCTATATTATTCAGCTTTTATATGTCATATTTATTCATGCTTAATACAGAGTTACAGTAGACTGCATTATTTTCTGCAGTACTACTTTTTGTACATGTATATTGCCCGAAACCCTTGCCGGGTGTCTTTTTCCTTGTGTAAAAGAGGTTAAACCTCCATTTCTCTAATATTTTATTAATATAAGCTCTATATCAGTCTTATCTCATAATTTTATGCATAAAAACTTATAAGAATTATTCTCTCACAATATTCAGGAATTTTGTTGTAGAGAAGTCATGGGATCGGGGTGTTTTTAAACTACCTTGAGATGGGGAGATCTATTTAGTGTAGCTAGTTTCATTTTTTTCACCTCCAATTCTGAAAGTGGGTTGTATATTTTCTAAAATAAGGGATCCAAGTCCCAGTATTCACTTTTATTTCACAATTTGCTGAAGACATCTGTTTTATTCCCTATATTTCTGCATTTCTCCACCTGGAAAGGAGAATATAGGCCATCTACTTGTTGAGGTTCTTTCATCTGCTGGTGTGATGCTATTTTACATCTAATTATCTACTCTAAATTGTCATGTTCATGATTTTATGAAGCTCCCCATTGGTAATAACTCAAAATATTCCCAATAGTGTAGTTGTTCCCATTTTGGGATATTACAGTGGTATCAAAGCTGCCATCTTGCTTCAGCCTATGGATTTCAGATCCAATCAGAAGATAAGAAGGAGAGGAGAAAAAAATTATGGATAGGATGAGATTACTCTCATCCATTTTCAGATCTAATAAGAAAGAAGAGAAATGCATTGAAACTCCAAGAGGGTTTCAAGGAGGAGAGAGCTGCAATGAGACCTCTAGAAGGTTTCAGGAGGAAGAAGAAGATGCATGCACTTCCTATTCTCATCGAGGAAGTGGAGAGCAAGGAGACCACTTAGAGCTTGAGATCTTGAGTGGGTATCTTCCAGAATACAAGTGCCAACCTAGGGCTTTCAGAGAGACCCTAGATTTTCCTCAGTTTATTCAACTGAGAGAAGAAAGAAGGCCCTGCAGCCAAGGAGAAATCAAAGGAAATATATTCCTATTGTCTACATTTGATGGGTCAACTACATCAAGAGCTTGGGCAAGGAAGTTTGAGGCATTTTTCCTACTACATCCCGTGGTAGAGAGGGAGGTAGTATAAGTTGCAGCACTGTACCTAGAGGGTGAAGCTAATGCTTGGTGGTTTAGTCACTTAGGCCATACAAGGGTGACTTATTTTTCTAAGTTCACTCAAGGGCTGATTAAAAACTTTGATGGAGAAATATCAGAGGAGGGAAGGCCTACACCACCATGGGAGGAGACATGTATGAGCACTGCCACAGCCTTGGGAGAGTAGCCTTCTACATCAGTAGTTAGGGCAGCCATTACATTGGAGGGAGGAGCCCTTGCAGCACTACAAGAGGTTCCCACATATCACCAAGGTATGGGAATATTTTCACTTTTATTTATTGCAGAAAATATTTCTAGGAATTGTGGAGATTGGTCTTTATCTAGCCCAGGATCAAACATTGTTTCTAAGGTAGAGCAGTAGGATTGCACTGCGTTGTGCAAGCTTGAATGGTTCAAGGAAAAAATGAACCATCATTCTCATGGACCCTTGTTGAGTTGCACACAACCCTTGAGGGTGGAGTGTGAATTCTTGGAGGATGGAGTGAACTTTGCTCGAAACAAATTCATGCAGAATCAAATGTTCATCCGGGAGTTGGGACATGAGATAGCCAAAACACCCTGGAGGAGGGTTACAACACTGTCAAGAGGTAGCAGTGAGGAGGCTTTTTTTTCAGCCCACTTGTATCCTTATGGGTTCAAGATGATAATCGATGAGAGATATTTTCTAGGATATCTCCAAGGATTTGCATTTCAACATCCCATGGAATGCAAGGAGAAAAATCTGATATGGGAGGGGGTAATCTTCTTTGGAGGAGTAACAAGATGGAGAATGGTAGGAAGCATCCATCGGTGGATAATGGATGTAGATAGAGAGCAAGAAGTTGGAGAGCTACTTGCAAATCTATCATACTGGGCATCAAGAGGCAAAACTGCGTTGGCTACTCTTGAAAGAGTTTGGCCATCATGAGACATATCCTTTTTCCAAGGGTATGTGGGAGGAGAGAACTTGGCAAGGTACTTCCATCATGGGGTAGAAAGTAGTGTGGATGCATTATGATGATGTAATAATTATGTTTTCACCACATGAGTTGTATGATGGAGGTGTGATGGGGTAGCAAAGAAATTTGTTGCCTTGGAGGATTGAGAGAGAGCATGGGCAGAGTTGCTCTCACATTTTGCATGATGTTGCAATGGGAGGAGATGGAAATATTATGGGAGGAGTCTTTGACATTGGACATGTCATAGAATGGATTTATGAGTTGGCAGGAGCCTATTTGCATAGGCCAAAAATGATGTCACTTAGGAGGAGGAGTTTGTTGATGGAGTGTTCCCAAGATCAATTCACATTTGATGCACTTGGTGGACATGGAGGAGGTGAGACTGATAGAGTAGTTGATTCCTATGTTGTTGTAGTATGTCCTTCTTGGCTTGGACTTCCGAGCATGAGGAGGGAAATATTCAGGCAACATATGGTTTATTCCTCTCCATATGAGTATGTCCTATCACTATGGAGGGCTAATTTATGGATCCTGTCACCTTATTACTTTCATTACATGGTAAGAATTATGTTTTTTCATTTATTTATTGCTCAACACAATATTTGCATGCTCTTACCATTTCATTGCAGTGCATTCCCCTACAAAGGGGAAAGTTTTTCTTTAGGATCCATGGACCATTTTTGGCCAGCTATTCTGATGGAGAAAGCCATCTACTATATGATCCAGGGAAAGTGTTTGGTCACTCCTTATATGCTTAGTTGATACACTCAGCCATTTACTACTTTCTAGTAGATGTGGTGACTTACACAACTAGCCATCTATTAAGAAACAACTTGCCATGCTATTGTTTGAAGCTGCAGTGGGGAAGACTGCATTGTGACCACTTGGGAGACTGTTGGTACCTTTCAGCACCACATAAAACCTTAAGTATTTATTTCATTATGATGCTGATCATGATCCTATTTTCTGATATTATTCTTGCCTTTATGAGGAACATGATTAGAAGAGAAACACATGGGGTGGATGTGTTCTTTGGGGAGGAGCATCCCCACACTTTCTGCATTACATGTTCTAAGAAGAGCATGGGAAGAGACATGGCCACTACAGAAAAATATTTGTTTCTTAATGAGCAGGACTATGAGATGGATTGGATACCATATGGTGGTGATTTCTTATCCATCATGTATGATATGTTTTGGGCCAGCTTGATTCACAGCGTTGGGAGAGGGGCCTTTGGAGGTCTAGTTTTCTTCGTGCCATTTGAGGGCAACATTATTGCAGCCCAAGATTAGAAAATTATCTACACTCATCTTAAGTGGAGAGGAAGAAAACTTGGGGTAGGCTATCTTGTCTACCATGTTCAGATTTTCAGCCCACCTATTCTGCATGAGCTCAAGGTGGAAGAGATCCTTCATGAGTTTCCATCCTAGAGGGTCACTCATTTTGTGTGGTTGATAGCTTGGGGAGGAGAGATTCAAATGGGGATGATGAATCCAAATCTATATAAAACCTCATGCTTCAAGAGGACCTTAAAACAACCCATTTTTGCCTCCATGGATGTTCCACTACCACATAATGCCAGCTATTTAGATAGCTTACACCCTTGGGAGGGGCAACTTGGAGATATATTGATGTTGCAACACCTTGATACTTGGAGGATTTCATCTTATGAGGTTTATACAGGGGGGAAGAGGATGCTATTCAGTCCTATCCTTGCAATTTATTGAGGACAAGCAACATTTGGGAGGGGAGTACTATAATATTCCAAAATTTGCAAACAAGAAAATTGGAATATTAGATTTTGATGATTTCACTTAGAAGAGGAATAAATGGGAAGGAGTCCCATGGACAATAAAGATATGAATAAATTCCACATTAGTAAGGAAGGGGATCACCTTAGGATCTTGGTTTTACATTTCCAAGTGTGAACAAGGGCAAAATAGATGTGGACATAGTCAAGTTTGACTAAGTCAACATGCATTCTTGAGGAGGAAGAGATCACCCAAATGAACTAGCTCAATGTGAACAGGGATCGGCCTAGACACACATATGAGAACCGGATTGAAGACCCCTTAGTGTGAAAAGAGGCATTACAGGTGGATTAGTCTCAGTTGACCAAGTCAATAGTGCTACTACAAAGAAGAGGGAAGCCAACTAGGGCAGCGCAGTTTTGGAGGAGGAATATTCACTAGGAAGTCACCTCAATAATGTGTGGGGTCTGGGGTGTGGAGGCTCAACAAAGATAAAAATGAGGGCATAGCATCAATGAGATCATTCATTATTCATCTATCTTTGGTCTTGTGACTACTTGCATGCTTCAGTTGTTTAGCTGTGGTTGCAGCACTGCTTAGTGCAAAGAATTCCCCTATGGGAATTCCATCCTCTCTTTGCATCATCTTGCTTAAGGGATAAAGAGGGAAGGATTTGAGTTTAAATGGATCATTTGGCTTGGGTCCATTCAGAATTATTCATATACAACACATTTCTCTTCAGAAACTACGTCATTTATGCAGGTGCAGCAGCAGCAGCGCTGCACACTTATATTTTGTGCTAGTCCTTGAGGAGGAGGTGCTCATTTCCCTCCGAGAGATCTAAGAAGAAGGACCTTTGGCCATTTTCTTTATTATTCAGCTTTTATATGTCATATTCATCCATGCTTAATATATATTTGCAGTAGACTGTGTTATTTTCTATAGTACTTCTTTTTCTAAATGTATATTGCTGGAAACCCTTGCCGGGTTTTTTTTTCCTTATGTAAAAGAGTTTAAACCTCCATTTTTCTGCTATTTTATTAATATAAGCTCTATATCAGTATTATCTCATGATTTTCTGCATAAAACCTCATGGTAATTACGCTCTCACAGTCTTCAGGAATTTTTTTGTAGAGAAGTCATGGGATCGGGGTGTTTTTAAGCCATCTAGAGTTGGGGAGATTTGTTTAGTGAAGCTAGTTTCATTTGTTTCACCTCCAATTCTACAAGTGGATTGTATATTTTCTAAAATAAGGGATAGAAGTCCCAGTATCCACTATTATTTCACAATTTTCTCAAGGTAGCTGTTTTATGCCCTATATTGCTGCATTTCCCCACTTGGGAAGGAGAATATAGGCCATTTTCTTGCTGAGGTTCTTTCATCTGCTAGTGTGATGTTATTTTACAGCTAATGAGCTTCTCTACATTGTCATGTTAATGATTTTTTGAATATCCCCATTGGTAATAACTCAAAATATTCCCAATAGTGTAGTTGTTCCCATTTTGGGATATTACACATATCGGCAACATGACACTTAGACTTGGAAATATTTTACTCAACGATAATACCAAAAACCATATGAATAATTTCAATGAGGTTTGATTAACTATGAGACAAATGGATTTCCCAGCTCAGACACATATGTGATGGAGTGTCATGTTCAAGAGCGACATACTTCCATAAATGAAATATAAAAATGGAAGATTTTTTCCCAATTTCCCCCCACCATTACAGGAAAGTACATATTTATTTTTTTTGACCTTGAGGAGGATAACACTTTCTTTTCCTGTAAGCTCAACCTTTGGATGAGTTCTCCAAATTATTTTTTATTAACCCTAAGAAGGAGTGGTTCGGTCTAGTCATGATTGATGATGACTACATTATTCAGATTTTACGAGTCTAGTGAAGGAATAACTCGATGTCATTTTCATGTTTAAAGAGTTTGAAAATTCATGAAATGAAAACTAATTTTGTTCTTTCAATGTAAAATTTAACAAGCCCATAGAAAGTAAAACTTGGTGTTTTTCAGTTTTAGGGAGTCACGAGAAAAATGTAAGTAAACTCCATAATGTTATTTTTTGTAAATATAGTCTCTCAAGCTCGAAAAAGGGTGAAATAATGCAGGAGATAACTCTATTAACCATCATTAGACAATGTATACATTTTTGAAAAATAGTCTAGTTCAGTGCAGAAAAGGGGTAAACTTATACTGAATAGACAACTGTTCATTAAGTTTCTCAAGTTCGAATAGTCAAGTACTCGATAATATTTTCATGTTTAGAGAGTCTGAAAATGGCTTAGAAGAGAACTCTAGGGTTTCGCTTTTTCATATTTTCTAGAGCCCGAAAAATGTGATAAAAGTTCGTACAACATCAAAATGATTCGTTTTTATGTTAGAGCCTGTTTCTACACATTAAACCAAAAAATCATCATATTTTCTCAAAAACTAGAGAAAAAACCCTAAAAAATTTGAAAGTAAAATCTGAAAGGCAGAAAAAATAATATTTTAATGGCCTAAAAAATTATAAAAGTTAAAAAAGTAAAATCATTTTTACTATTTGAGTCTTCAACGAATTGAGATCAAAAAGAATATTTTCTTACCACAAACCTCAGAAGCTAATTCCGAGAAAACCAGTAGATGAAATCGAGAACCATCTTTTCCAGGTAAGAGAGTTGTTCATTATATTCCTATTAATTGGATTAATTTTACATTTAGAAGTGTATTTTTTTTTTAGGTCATTTTTATTTTTAAAATGTGCCCTTAGATGTGTGTAGTTACCCTTCTTCATGACCATGCAAACTAACTTTATTTTACACAGAGAAAACCATGATTTGTGCAGTTTTTCGCCTGAGAAACCATGAAAATTTGTTTTGTTCATGAGAATCAGTTGTGCAAGTGGCAAGGGTTTTTCAAAAAATAAGAAACATACCCCCAAAATTTTCAAAATCACCCACATTGTTTTCTAACCTTCCACAAGTGTTATTTTCAGGTTTTTTCACCATTCATAATGGAGTGGAGAGAGAGAGAGAGTGAACATGAAAACCAAGATGTTGAAGCTCTTAATGATCCAAAAACATTGCATGCCCTAAGAAATTGTGTCCTATACAAATATTGGATAGTTCCAGGGATGAAATATCATCTAGATCTCATGAATTGGATGGTTAGGGCATGGGATGTCCAATATTAGTTCTTCATGATAGGAGATCGGTGCCTCACCATAGATTTTCATGATATATATTTTTTAACTGGACTCTCTTGGAGAGGGATGGATAGAACTTTGTATGGGCACATATCAGGTGGAGAAACCACTGCTACTTATTTGAGGTGAGATTGTATTGACAGGGTTCAGCTCAATGATGGAAGAATTGACTTAAAAACCATTGAGCAACTCTCCTTGGGAGCCATTCCCTTTACAGTTAGCATATTATGTGTAAGTGAAACATTTAACTTGGATACAAAGGCTCATATGGAGATTGACATGGAGTTTTCACAACCCACTATTTCCAATTAGTGCTAAGGGGTAGTTTCCAATATGAAAGGGCCACTGACTAGAGAAAAAATAGGGAAACTAAAGAAATTTCGAAATGGTGCCATCTTGATTTCATTTTCTGTAGAGAATATTCACCTCCTTTCCCCACAACAAGTTTTAGTAGAGATAGGAGAACCTCAATATCCTCACATGCTTTTGTGGGTCTCGTTGACGGCTCACAATGGAGGCGATGCCTTGATCATGAAATATAATCTTGAGTTCTTCGAATGGTTGGAACGTTAGATCATTATGGTCTAAGACTTTCCATATGTATGTATTGATTACAAAGGTGACCCAGATATCCCACTCCCAACAAGGATGCAATGGCGTGACCTAGTTAAAATATTCTCATCTTGATGGTTTTTATGTTTTCTAATTTTTTGTTTGTTTTTTGCAATTGAAAGTTAATAATCTGAATTTCTCATGCAGATATTGGCCTAGCTAGACCAGAGAGACTATGGAATTTTTACAGGTGGGGAGATCAGCTAATTTTTGTTGCGGTGCCTAACCCTAATGAAACAAAGGCCTTGAATGAGCTAGGGCATAACCTTGAGAGGTTGGCTCTAGACATTCCAGAGACCAGCCTTGATGATTTTCCTTTGGGGTACCAAAGGCATGTAATAGGAGTTCTAGGGCTGATTATCTGCTCGCTACGATGCTCAACATGTGATATAGTATGCTATCATGATCACCATCATGCTCAATTGCTAGTATTTTAGGGCTAGATTTTCATTTTTTTTATCAACATGTTCAAATAAAAAGGCCATGGGGAATCCTGTCTTTGGGTGAAATTTTTTGTAACACATGTTTCACAGACTATTTTACCTAATAGAGACTACTAATTATTATCTCATTCTATCTTGTTCAATATGTGGATAAATATTATTTTTATTTACAAATGTTGAAAATGTATATTTAACATATGATTCGCCAATGCATTAGTTAATGTGTTCAAATTTCTGAGAATATGTTGATATTCAATGTAACCAAACTTTCTTTTCAAGATATGGACCTGTAAAAAAGTTCATGGCATTGTTGAACTTATTACTGCATAGACATTGTTTAGATGTAATACTATGAGCTATGAATCTAACCTAATGATCAAATGATGAATACAAAATGAAATGGCATCAGTTAATTGTTCAATCACTGCACTATACTCCACTATGTTATTTGTCGTCCGACCAAGGCATATCCCATTAATAGAAACTATCTCATTAGTGGGCATGTGAATAGCCCAAGCCATAGAGGATAGATTTCAAGTACTACGACTAGCACCATCAACAAAGCCAATGTAAGTCTGAGGGAACATAGAAATATGAAAACCAAGTGTAACACAAGATAATATGGACAAGTAGTAGTAAATCATAAAAAAAAGATGCTAAATCTATTCCACACATTCATAAAAATATGATACAAGTAATTTAAAATATCTTCAAGAAATGAATCACAAATAATATTTCTTCAGGTAGAGACCTTTCTTGGGCTCTCCCAAAGAAGCACTGACATAATCAACTACTTCATAGTCCCCTTTAGCTAATACACATTTCACAACGTGAGGACCATGCCACATTGGTTCGAATTTACCGGCGCCTAGTTTATCAAGTGATTGATCATAGACCAAGACTAGGTCACCTTCCGAATATGAACAAGGATTCATGTTTTGGTTAAAATGAGCCTTAGCTCATTTATTATGAGCCTCAATATAAAATTTAGCATCACAATGAGTCACATCTAGTCATGCTAAGTACAAAAAAATCTCTACCTCCACAGAGGTAGCTGGTAACAACTTAATGGCTAGTTTCAATGACGAAATTTCACATTCAATCAACAAAAATACCTCCAAACCATAAAAAGTTGGAAGGGAGTAAATATAGTGGATGATTTCATGGAGGTACGATATGCATACAAGGCTAAAAAATGCATAGTATGCCAGTTTCGTTTATGAGAGCAGAAAATATTTTTAATCATAATGGTCAAAACTTTGTTAACAAATTCTACTTCTCCATTCACTTGCGGATAATAATTTGTAAAGATATCATGCCGCAAGCCTAGCTGTGGAGAAAGTTCGGTCATCTTAAATTTTTTAAAGTGGCTACCATGGTTTGTAATGATATATTATGGCACAACAAAGCTGGAAATTAATATGAAAATGGTTGAAATTTCATAATCATCCTTATATGTAGGCATCGTCTCGACCCATTTTGTAAAATAATATAATGCTAGGATGATATACCACTACCCCTCGACTAAGTGAGGGTTACATGTAATAAAATCAGTGCCCCATCTACTAAATGAACTAACATCTAAGATTGGGGGAAGAGGAGCTGGAGGAACATGGATATTGCGATGGTAAACATGGAAATTATAGCACTTATGAACTTTAGTTATGCAATATTTAGACATCGAGGGCCAGAAATAGCCAGTGTGTAATATATTTTGGGCAGTGGAAACCATGACATATGACCACCACAAGCTCTAGAATGGAATTCATTTAATGCATTCTCAGTGTCCTCGTATGTCAAACATCATCAAAATATGGAATTAGCACCACCATGATAAAGTGTATTACCTAAAATATTATATTGTTGGTATTGGTACTGGATTCGACGAGGATTAGTTTAAGACCATTCTGGCCAAAAAGTATGAGTTTGAATATATATAATGATATCTCCATAAGAGGGATCTAAAGTAATGATAAGAGAAATGGATTCATCTAGAAGAGAATCCTCTGTCACAGTTTTTGTATCAGTATAGGGAAAGTCACACAATAACTCAGCAAACACCATTGATTTCTTAGACCTAGATCTTTCAAATTATAAATCAAAATCTTGTGGGATAGCTATCCATTTAGAGTATTTTCCCCCTAGCAACTTCCTTGTAAGAATGTACATCATAGGGTTGCAATCAGAGATCATAGTTGTTTTGTGTAACAGTACATAGTGATGAATGTTGGATGTCCATGACCTTCGGTCTAAGATAGAATATTAAAATATCTAATGCTACCAAACCAATAATATCAATAAAGCTAATATTCACAATAGAATATAAACAACACTAGATAACATATGCACAAAATATAAACAATTGTTTATATTTTTCAACCCAACTTCGTTATATTAATCAACATAAAATACAAAAATCTAAGGCTCCTTCAATAGGGATAATGACCCAAAATCATCCAATAGTACAGGATACAAACTCGGGCTTGGCGTGAGTACATCAATGACAAATTTTCCCTCAACAAGATACTCTGATCATCTGGCTAATGTCGTCAACTCTCCCAGCTCCTCTCGCTCTTACCCCATACTTTCCCAGTCCTTTGGCTCCCAATATGTAGCTCCTGCCTCTATCAATGCTCCAAGTCCATCTCACCACTAAACCTTGGTTCTTGATCTACTCACTAGTTGATCATTCTTCGACCAACGCATCAACACATTGAGACTCATGTTGAGTTGTTCACAACTCCACTTCTGAACATCTCTCAATATTCCCACTGTTGCTCCTTAAATACTTAAGAACTTCATGCCATTATGGTCTTCCCACACTACTCCATGTAGACCAAAATAAGACATGGATGGGTACCACCTATCATTGCTAGATATTTGTTTCCCACAATGAACACAGGCTAGGAGGACTTCCCATCAACTACTGTAGAAATCCTTCTCTAGACACAAGTCTTGGGATACTAAAACAATTCTTGGTTGATTAGACCCTTGAGCTCCAACAACTTCCACTCTAGCGACTACCTTTCTCCATAAAGGTGTTGAACATCGGGATCCAACTTAGGCACTATCACAATTTCCTCCCGCATATCATAAATTCCCAATCGACGTTCACACTTGGTCCACTCTCATGTTACCGTCCAATATTCTACGAGTTTCCAATACACGTTGTAGCATCTACACCTAGTTAGGGAATCCTAACATCTATTAGACCCTTCTATTGGCTGTCAAAAGACTCCATCATCTAATCCTCTCCTAGGACACCAACAAGCCATCATCTAATCCTCTCCTAGGATAGCAACAAGCCATCATCCAAGAGGAGACCTGCAAGTATGCAGCTGCCTCAGAGGTAATTATCCTTTGTTGTTTGCACATGGTATGATGATAAATGAATGTCTCATACCTTATATCTATACAAAAAATAAGGGCTCCATGAATTTTTTGAAGAGACATATCTCTTGGACCAAGAATACATGACTTGACTGTCCATAATTAATGGTCAACCTCAAAAATTCATATCTCAAGTTCTAGAGCTATGATTTGAGTGATCTTAAAAGCATTGGAATCAATACGCCAAGCTCTATCACATAAAATTTTCTCATGTTAAAATTCTTCATGGTTCTGGTGCAAATCTCGATGGGTGTAAAAACCCATGTGTTAACACTGGAAAATCATACAGCAGAAAAAGACATCAATTAATGTCAATCCTAAGGATTTACAGGACAGGGATACATTATGGAATCAAAAAGTATTTAAAATCTCTGAGGTTTTGAGAACGTCAAATTTGAACTAGTCATAAATGCTCAAATGTGTTTTTTTTCCTTCGAAAAGAGCACCTTCTGCGTGCATTGGAGCCTGATAAGCACACATTCCTGGAAGTGGAAAAAAGTATCTTTCTGGGACCACAAGCAAGCAAAGGAAAATTTCTCCTTATGTGAAAGCTACCTAAGGATAGCACCAATGCCCCCTTAGGCATTGCGTGAGCACACAAAGGCATATTTTAGCACACAATGGAATCATTCCCCTCCCTTGGGTCACCATCCATCATGTACCAAGGGAAGGAAGGAGGTTTGAAAGCTCACCTATATAAACCCACAAAGAAATGAAAAATAGGTGAT